>JAQJVK010000056.1:0-1200000 GCA_035578135.1 Flexamia atlantica | reverse complement strand
ATGTATTTTGTGACGTCATTTATTTTTGTGACGTTATGTATTTTGTGACATCAATTATTTTTGTGAGGTTATGTATTTTTTGACGTCATTTATTTTTGTGACGTTATGTATTTTGTGACGTAATTAATTTTTGTGACGTCATTTATTTTTGTGACGTTATGTATTTTGTGACGTCATTTATTTTTGTGACGTTATGTTTTTTGTGACGTCATTTATTTTTTTGACGTAATGTATTTTGTGACGTTATGTATTTTGTGACGTCATTTATTTTTGTGACGTTATGTATTTTGTGAAGTAATTAATTTTTGTGACGTCATTTATTTTTATGACGTTATGTATTTTGTGACGTCATTTATTTTTTTGACGTTATGTATTTTGTGACGTCATTTATTTTTGTGACTTTATTTATTTTGCGACGTCATTTATTTTTGTAACGTTATGTATTTTGTGACGTTATTTATTTTTGTGACGTTATGTATTTTGTGACGTAATTAATTTTTGTGACGTCATTTATTTTTTTGACGTTATATATTTTGTGACGTTATGTATTTTGTGACGTAATTAATTTTTGTGACGTCATTTATTTTTGTGACGTTATGTATTTTGTGACGTCATTTATTTTTGTGACGTTATGTATTTATTGACGTCATTTATTTTTGTGACGTTATGTATTTTGGGACGTCATCTATTTTTGTGACATTATGTATTTTGTGACGTCATTTTTTTTGTGACGTTATGTATTTTGTGACGTCATTTATTTTTGTGACGTTATGTATTTTGTGACGTCATTTATTTTTGTGACGTTATGTATTTTGTGACGTCATTTATTTTTGTGACGTTATGTATTTTGTGACGTAATTAATTTTTGTGACGTCATTTATTTTTGTGACGTTATGTATTTTGTGACGTAATTAATTTTTGTGACGTCATTTATATTTGTGACGTTATGTATTTTGTGACGTCATTTATTTTTGTGACGTTATGTTTTTTGTAACGTCATTTATTTTTGTGACGTTATGTATTTTGTGACGTCATTTATTTTTGTGACGTTATGTATTTTGAGACGTCATTTTTTGTGACGTTATGTATTTTGTGACGTCATTTATTTTTGTGACGTTATGTATTTTGTGACGTCATTTATTTTTGTAACGTTATGTATTTTGTGACGTCATTTATTTTTGTGACGTTATGTATTTTGTGACGTCATTTATTATTGTGACGTCATTTATTTTTGTGACGTTATGTATTTTGTGACGTCATTTATTTTTGTGACGTTATATATTTTGTGACGTCATTTATTTTTGTGACGTTATGTATTTTGTGACGTCATTTATTTTGTGACGTTATGTATTTTGTGACGTTATGTATTTTGTGACGTTATTTATTTTTGTGACGTCATTTATTTTTGTGACGTTATGCATTTTGTGACGTCATTTATTTTTGTGACGTTATGTATTTTGTGACGTCATTTATATTTGTGACGTTATGTATTTTGTGACGTTATGTATTTTGTGACGTTATTTATTTTTGTGACGTCATTTATTTTTGTGACGTTATGTATTTTGTGACGTCATTTATTTTTGTGACGTTATGTATTTTGTGACGTCATTTATTTTTGTGACGTTATGTATTTTGTGACGTCATTTATTTTTGTGACGTTATGTATTTTGTGACATCAATTATTTTTGTGAGGTTATGTATTTTTTGACGTCATTTATTTTTGTGACGTTATGTATTTTGTGACGTAATTAATTTTTGTGACGTCATTTTTTTTGTGACGTTATGTATTTTGTGACGTCATTTATTTTTGTGACGTTATGTTTTTTGTGACGTCATTTATTTTTTTGACGTAATGTATTTTGTGACGTTATGTATTTTGTGAAGTAATTAATTTTTGTGACGTCATTTATTTTTATGACGTTATGTATTTTGTGACGTCATTTATTTTTTTGACGTTATGTATTTTGTGACGTCATTTATTTTTGTGACTTTATTTATTTTGCGACGTCATTTATTTTTGTAACGTTATGTATTTTGTGACGTTATTTATTTTTGTGACGTTATGTATTTTGTGACGTAATTAATTTTTGTGACGTCATTTATTTTTTTGACGTTATATATTTTGTGACGTTATGTATTTTGTGACGTAATTAATTTTTTTGACGTCATTTATTTTTGTGACGTTATGTATTTTGTGACGTCATTTATTTTTGTGACGTTATGTATTTATTGACGTCATTTATTTTTGTGACGTTATGTATTTTGTGACGTAATTAATTTTTGTGACGTCATTTATTTTTGTGACGTTATGTATTTTGTGACGTAATTAATTTTTGTGACGTCATTTATTTTTGTGACGTTATGTATTTTGTGACGTCATTTATTTTTGTGACGTTATGTATTTTGTGACGTCATTTATTTTTATGACGTTATGTATTTTGTGACGTCATTTATTTTTTTGACGTTATGTATTTTGTGACGTCATTTATTTTTGTGACTTTATTTATTTTGCGACGTCATTTATTTTTGTAACGTTATGTATTTTGTGACGTTATTTATTTTTGTGACGTTATGTATTTTGTGACGTAATTAATTTTTGTGACGTCATTTATTTTTTTGACGTTATATATTTTGTGACGTTATGTATTTTGTGACGTAATTAATTTTTGTGACGTCATTTATTTTTGTGACGTTATGTATTTTGTGACGTCATTTATTTTTGTGACGTTATGTATTTATTGACGTCATTTATTTTTGTGACGTTATGTATTTTGGGACGTCATCTATTTTTGTGACATTATGTATTTTGTGACGTCATTTTTTTTGTGACGTTATGTATTTTGTGACGTCATTTATTTTTGTGACGTTATGTATTTTGTGACGTCATTTATTTTTGTGACGTTATGTATTTTGTGACGTCATTTATTTTTGTGACGTTATGTATTTTGTGACGTAATTAATTTTTGTGACGTCATTTATTTTTGTGACGTTATGTATTTTGTGACGTAATTAATTTTTGTGACGTCATTTATATTTGTGACGTTATGTATTTTGTGACGTCATTTATTTTTGTGACGTTATGTTTTTTGTAACGTCATTTATTTTTGTGACGTTATGTATTTTGTGACGTCATTTATTTTTGTGACGTTATGTATTTTGAGACGTCATTTTTTGTGACGTTATGTATTTTGTGACGTCATTTATTTTTGTGACGTTATGTATTTTGTGACGTCATTTATTTTTGTAACGTTATGTATTTTGTGACGTCATTTATTTTTGTGACGTTATGTATTTTGTGACGTCATTTATTATTGTGACGTCATTTATTTTTGTGACGTTATGTATTTTGTGACGTCATTTATTTTTGTGACGTTATATATTTTGTGACGTCATTTATTTTTGTGACGTTATGTATTTTGTGACGTCATTTATTTTGTGACGTTATGTATTTTGTGACGTTATGTATTTTGTGACGTTATTTATTTTTGTGACGTCATTTATTTTTGTGACGTTATGCATTTTGTGACGTCATTTATTTTTGTGACGTTATGTATTTTGTGACGTCATTTATATTTGTGACGTTATGTATTTTGTGACGTTATGTATTTTGTGACGTTATTTATTTTTGTGACGTCATTTATTTTTGTGACGTTATGTATTTTGTGACGTCATTTATTTTTGTGACGTTATGTATTTTGTGACGTCATTTATTTTTGTGACGTTATGTATTTTGTGACGTCATTTATTTTTGTGACGTTATGTATTTTGTGACATCAATTATTTTTGTGAGGTTATGTATTTTTTGACGTCATTTATTTTTGTGACGTTATGTATTTTGTGACGTAATTAATTTTTGTGACGTCATTTTTTTTGTGACGTTATGTATTTTGTGACGTCATTTATTTTTGTGACGTTATGTTTTTTGTGACGTCATTTATTTTTTTGACGTAATGTATTTTGTGACGTTATGTATTTTGTGAAGTAATTAATTTTTGTGACGTCATTTATTTTTATGACGTTATGTATTTTGTGACGTCATTTATTTTTTTGACGTTATGTATTTTGTGACGTCATTTATTTTTGTGACTTTATTTATTTTGCGACGTCATTTATTTTTGTAACGTTATGTATTTTGTGACGTTATTTATTTTTGTGACGTTATGTATTTTGTGACG
This sequence comes from Flexamia atlantica, assembly GCA_035578135.1. Classification (NCBI taxonomy): domain Eukaryota; kingdom Metazoa; phylum Arthropoda; class Insecta; order Hemiptera; family Cicadellidae; genus Flexamia; species Flexamia atlantica. The sequence goes on along the minus strand of JAQJVK010000056.1, from coordinate 1,195,825 downwards.
TAATTAATTTTTGTGACGTCATTTATTTTTTTGACGTTATATATTTTGTGACGTTATGTATTTTGTGACGTAATTAATTTTTTTGACGTCATTTATTTTTGTGACGTTATGTATTTTGTGACGTCATTTATTTTTGTGACGTTATGTATTTATTGACGTCATTTATTTTTGTGACGTTATGTATTTTGTGACGTAATTAATTTTTGTGACGTCATTTATTTTTGTGACGTTATGTATTTTGTGACGTAATTAATTTTTGTGACGTCATTTATTTTTGTGACGTTATGTATTTTGTGACGTCATTTATTTTTGTGACGTTATGTATTTTGTGACGTCATTTATTTTTGTGACGTTATGTATTTTGTGACGTAATTAATTTTTGTGACGTCATTTATTTTTGTGACGTTATGTATTTTGTGACGTAATTAGTTTTTGTGACGTCATTTATATTTGTGACGTTATGTATTTTGTGACGTCATTTATTTTTGTGACGTTATGTTTTTTGTAACGTCATTTATTTTTGTGACGTTATGTATTTTGAGACGTCATTTTTTGTGACGTTATGTATTTTGTGACGTCATTTATTTTTGTGACGTTATGTATTTTGTGACGTCATTTATTTTTGTGACGTTATGTATTTTGTGACGTCATTTATTATTGTGACGTCATTTATTTTTGTGACGTTATGTTTTTTGTGACGTCATTTATTTTTGTGACGTTATATATTTTGTGACGTCATTTATTTTTTTGACGTTATTTTTTTGTGACGTCATTTATTTTTGTGACGTTATGTATTTTGTGACGTCATTTATTTTGTGACGTTATGTATTTTGTGACGTTATGTATTTTGTGACGTTATTTATTTTTGTGACGTCATTTATTTTTGTGACGTTATGCATTTTGTGACGTCATTTATTTTTGTGACGTTATGTATTTTGTGACGTCATTTATATTTGTGACGTTATGTATTTTGTGACGTTATGTATTTTGTGACGTTATTTATTTTTGTGACGTCATTTATTTTTGTGACGTTATGTATTTTGTGACGTCATTTATTTTTGTGACGTTATGTATTTTGTGACGTCATTTATTTTTGTGACGTTATGTATTTTGTGACGTCATTTATTTTTGTGACGTTATGTATTTTGTGACATCAATTATTTTTGTGAGGTTATGTATTTTTTGACGTCATTTATTTTTGTGACGTTATGTATTTTGTGACGTAATTAATTTTTGTGACGTCATTTTTTTTGTGACGTTATGTATTTTGTGACGTCATTTATTTTTGTGACGTTATGTTTTTTGTGACGTCATTTATTTTTTTGACGTAATGTATTTTGTGACGTTATGTATTTTGTGAAGTAATTAATTTTTGTGACGTCATTTATTTTTATGACGTTATGTATTTTGTGACGTCATTTATTTTTTTGACGTTATGTATTTTGTGACGTCATTTATTTTTGTGACTTTATTTATTTTGCGACGTCATTTATTTTTGTAACGTTATGTATTTTGTGACGTTATTTATTTTTGTGACGGTATGTATTTTGTGACGTAATAAATTTTTGTGACGTCATTTATTTTTGTGACGTTATATATTTTGTGACGTTATGTATTTTGTGACGTAATTAATTTTTGTGACGTCATTTATTTTTGTGACGTTATGTATTTTGTGACGTCATTTATTTTTGTGACGTTATGTATTTTGTGACGTCATTTAGTTTTGTGACGTTATGTATTTTGTGACGTAATTAATTTTTGTGACGTCATTTATTTTTGTGACGTTATGTATTTTGTGACGTAATTAATTTTTGTGACGTCATTTATTTTTGTGACGTTATGTATTTTGTGACGTCATTTATTTTTGTGAAGTAATGTATTTTGTGACGTTATGTATTTTGTGACGTCATTTATTTTTGTGACGTTATGTATTTTGTGAAGTAATTAATTTTTGTGACGTCATTTATTTTTATGACGTTATGTATTTTGTGACGTCATTTATTTTTTGACGTTATGTATTTTGTGACGTTATGTATTTTGTGACGTTATTTATTTTTGTGACGTCATTTATTTTTGTGACGTTATGTATTTTGTGACGTCATTTATTTTTGTGACTTTATTTATTTTGTGACGTCATTTATTTTTGTGACGTTATGTATTTTGTGACGTTATGTATTTTGTGACGTCATTTATTTTTGTGACGTTATGTATTTTGTGACGTCATTTATTTTTGTGACGTTATGTATTTTGTGACGTCATTTGTTTTTGTGACGTTATGTATTTTGTGACGTCTTTTATTTTTTTGACGTTATGTATTTTGTGACGTCATTTATTTTTGTGACGTTATGTATTTTGTGACGTCATTTATTTTTGTGACGTTATGTATTTTGTGAAGTAATTAATTTTTGTGACGTCATTTATTTTTATGACGTTATGTATTTTGTGACGTCATTTATTTTTTTGACGTTTTGTATTTTGAGACGTCATTTTTTGTGACGTTATGTATTTTGTGACGTCATTTATTTTTGTGACGTTATGTATTTTGTGACGTCATTTATTTTTGTAACGTTTTGTATTTTGTGACGTCATTTATTTTTGAGACGTTATGTATTTTGTGACGTCATTTATTATTGTGACGTCATTTATTTTTGTGACGTTATGTATTTTGTGACGTCATTTATTTTTGTGACGTTATGTATTTTGTGACGTCATTTATTTTTTTGACGTTTTTTTTTTGTGACGTCATTTATTTTTGTGACGTTATGTATTTTGTGACGTCATTTATATTTGTGACGTTATGTATTTTGTGACGTTATGTATTTTGTGACGTTATTTATTTTTGTGACGTCATTTATTTTTGTGACGTTATATATTTTGTGACGTTATTTATTTTTGTGACGTTATGTATTTTGTGACGTCATTTATTATTGTGACGTCATTTATTTTTGTGACGTTATGTATTTTTTGACGTCATTTATGTTTGTGACGTTATGTATTTTGTGACATCAATTATTTTTGTGAGGTTATGTATTTTTTGACGTCATTTATTTTTGTGACGTTATGTATTTTGTGACGTAATTAATTTTTGTGACGTCATTTATTTTTGTGACGTTATGTATTTTGTGACGTCATTTATTTTTGTGACGTTATGTTTTTTGTGACGTCATTTATTTTTTTGACGTAATGTATTTTGTGACGTTATGTATTTTGTGACGTCATTTATTTTTGTGACGTTATGTATTTTGTGAAGTAATTAATTTTTGTGACGTCATTTATTTTTATGACGTTATGTATTTTGTGACGTCATTTATTTTTTTTGACGTTATGTATTTTGTGACGTCATTTATTTTTGTGACTTTATTTATTTTGCGAAGTCATTTATTTTTGTAACGTTATGTATTTTGTGACGTCATTTATTTTTTTGACGTTATGTATTTTGTGACGTTATTTATTTTTGTGACGTTATATATTTTGTGACGTTATGTATTTTGTTACGTAATTAATTTTTGTGACGTCATTTATTTTTGTGACGTTATGTATTTTGTGACGTCATTTATTTTTGTGACGTTATGTATTTATTGACGTCATTTATTTTTGTGACGTTATGTATTTTGGGACGTCATCTATTTTTGTGACATTATGTATTTTGTGACGTCATTTTTTTGTGACGTTATGTATTTTGTGACGTCATTTATTTTTGTGACGTTATGTATTTTGTGACGTCATTTATTTTTGTGACGTTATGTATTTTGTGACGTCATTTAGTTTTGTGACGTTATGTATTTTGTGACATCATTTATTTTTGTGAGGTTATGTATTTTTTGACGTCATTTATTTTTGTGACGTTATGTATTTTGTGACGTAATTAATTTTTGTGACGTCATTTATTTTTGTGACGTTATGTATTTTGTGACGTAATTAATTTTTGTGACGTTATTTATTTTTGTGACGTTATGTATTTTGTGACGTCATTTATTTTTGTGACGTTATGTATTTTGTGACGTTATGTATTTTGTGACGTTATTTATTTTTGTGACGTTATGTATTTTGTGACGTAATTAATTTTTGTGACGTCATTAATTTTGTGACGTTATGTATTTTGTGACGTCATTTATTTTTGTGACGTTATGTATTTTGTGACGTCATTTATTTTTGTGACTTTATTTATTTTGTGACGTCATTTATTTTTGTGACGTTATGTATTTTGTGACGTTATGTATTTTGTGACGTTATTTATTTTTGTGACGTTATGTATTTTGTGACGTAATTAATTTTTGTGACGTCATTTATTTTTGTGACGTTATATATTTTGTGACGTTATGTATTTTGTGACGTTATTAATTTTTGTGACGTCATTTATTTTTGTGACGTTATGTATTTTGTGACGTCATTTATTTTTGTGACGTTATGTATTTTGTGACGTCATTTGTTTTTGTGACGTTATGTATTTTGTGACGTCATTTATTTTTGTGACGTTATGTATTTTGTGACGTCATTTATTTTTGTGACGTTATGTATTTTGTGACGTCATTTATTTTTGTGACGTTATGTATTTTGTGAAGTAATTAATTTTTGTGACGTCATTTATTTTTATGACGTTATGTATTTTGTGACGTCATTTATTTTTTTGACGTTTTGTATTTTGAGACGTCATTTTTTGTGACGTTATGTATTTTGTGACGTCATTTATTTTTGTGACGTTATGTATTTTGTGACGTCATTTATTTTTGTAACGTTTTGTATTTTGTGACGTCATTTATTTTTGAGACGTTATGTATTTTGTGACGTCATTTATTATTGTGACGTCATTTATTTTTGTGACGTTATGTATTTTGTGACGTCATTTATTTTTGTGACGTTATGTATTTTGTGACGTCATTTATTTTTTTGACGTTATTTTTTTGTGACGTCATTTATTTTTGTGACGTTATGTATTTTGTGACGTCATTTATATTTGTGACGTTATGTATTTTGTGACGTTATGTATTTTGTGACGTTATTTATTTTTGTGACGTCATTTATTTTTGTGACGTTATATATTTTGTGACGTTATTTATTTTTGTGACGTTATGTATTTTGTGACGTCATTTATTATTGTGACGTCATTTATTTTTGTGACGTTATGTATTTTTTGACGTCATTTATGTTTGTGACGTTATGTATTTTGTGACATCAATTATTTTTGTGAGGTTATGTATTTTTTGACGTCATTTATTTTTGTGACGTTATGTATTTTGTGACGTAATTAATTTTTGTGACGTCATTTATTTTTGTGACGTTATGTATTTTGTGACGTCATTTATTTTTGTGACGTTATGTTTTTTGTGACGTCATTTATTTTTTTGACGTAATGTATTTTGTGACGTTATGTATTTTGTGACGTCATTTATTTTTGTGACGTTATGTATTTTGTGAAGTAATTAATTTTTGTGACGTCATTTATTTTTATGACGTTATGTATTTTGTGACGTCATTTATTTTTTTTGACGTTATGTATTTTGTGACGTCATTTATTTTTGTGACTTTATTTATTTTGCGAAGTCATTTATTTTTGTAACGTTATGTATTTTGTGACGTCATTTATTTTTTTGACGTTATGTATTTTGTGACGTTATTTATTTTTGTGACGTTATATATTTTGTGACGTTATGTATTTTGTTACGTAATTAATTTTTGTGACGTCATTTATTTTTGTGACGTTATGTATTTTGTGACGTCATTTATTTTTGTGACGTTATGTATTTATTGACGTCATTTATTTTTGTGACGTTATGTATTTTGGGACGTCATCTATTTTTGTGACATTATGTATTTTGTGACGTCATTTTTTTGTGACGTTATGTATTTTGTGACGTCATTTATTTTTGTGACGTTATGTATTTTGTGACGTCATTTATTTTTGTGACGTTATGTATTTTGTGACGTCATTTAGTTTTGTGACGTTATGTATTTTGTGACATCATTTATTTTTGTGAGGTTATGTATTTTTTGACGTCATTTATTTTTGTGACGTTATGTATTTTGTGACGTAATTAATTTTTGTGACGTCATTTATTTTTGTGACGTTATGTATTTTGTGACGTAATTAATTTTTGTGACGTTATTTATTTTTGTGACGTTATGTATTTTGTGACGTCATTTATTTTTGTGACGTTATGTATTTTGTGACGTTATGTATTTTGTGACGTTATTTATTTTTGTGACGTTATGTATTTTGTGACGTAATTAATTTTTGTGACGTCATTAATTTTGTGACGTTATGTATTTTGTGACGTCATTTATTTTTGTGACGTTATGTATTTTGTGACGTCATTTATTTTTGTGACTTTATTTATTTTGTGACGTCATTTATTTTTGTGACGTTATGTATTTTGTGACGTTATGTATTTTGTGACGTTATTTATTTTTGTGACGTTATGTATTTTGTGACGTAATTAATTTTTGTGACGTCATTTATTTTTGTGACGTTATATATTTTGTGACGTTATGTATTTTGTGACGTTATTAATTTTTGTGACGTCATTTATTTTTGTGACGTTATGTATTTTGTGACGTCATTTATTTTTGTGACGTTATGTATTTTGTGACGTCATTTGTTTTTGTGACGTTATGTATTTTGTGACGTCATTTATTTTTGTGACGTTATGTATTTTGTGACGTCATTTATTTTTGTGACGTTATGTATTTTGTGACGTCATTTATTTTTGTGACGTTATGTTTTTTGTAACGTCATTTATTTTTGTGACGTTATGTATTTTGTGACGTCATTTATTTTTGTGACGTTATGTATTTTGAGACGTCATTTTTTGTGACGTTATGTATTTTGTGACGTCATTTATTTTTGTGACGTTATGTATTTTGTGACGTCATTTATTTTTGTAACGTTATGTATTTTGTGACGTCATTTATTATTGTGACGTCATTTATTTTTGTGACGTTATGTATTTTGTGACGTCATTTATTTTTGTGACTTTATGTATTTTGAAACGTCATTTATTTTTTTGACGTTATTTTTTTGTGACGTCATTTATTTTTGTGACGTTATGTATTTTGTGACGTCATTTATTTTTGTGACGTTATGTATTTTGTGACGTTATGTATTTTGTGACGTTATTTATTTTTGTGACGTCATTTATTTTTGTAACGTTATGCATTTTGTGACGTCATTTTTTTTGTGACGTTATGTATTTTATGACGTCATTTATTTTTTTGACGTTATTTTTTTGTGACGTCATTTATTTTTGTGACGTTATGTATTTTGTGACGTCATTTATATTTGTGACGTTATGTATTTTGTGACGTTATGTATTTTGTGACGTTATTTATTTTTGTGACGTCATTTATTTTTGTGACGTTATGTATTTTGTGACGTCATTTATTTTTGTGACGTTATGTATTTTGTGACGTCATTTATTTTTGTGACGTTATGTATTTTGTGACGTCATTTATTTTTGTGATGTTATGTATTTTGTGACATCAATTATTTTTGTGAGGTTATGTATTTTTTGACGTCATTTATTTTTGTGACGTTATTTATTTTGTGACGTAATTAATTTTTGTGACGTCATTTATTTTTGTGACGTTATGTATTTTGTGACGTCATTTATTTTTGTGACGTTATGTTTTTTGTGACGTCATTTATTTTTTTGACGTAATGTATTTTGTGACGTTATGTATTTTGTGACGTCATTTATTTTTGTGACGTTATGTATTTTGTGAAGTAATTAATTTTTGTGACGTCATTTATTTTTATGACGTTATGTATTTTGTGACATCATTTATTTTTTTGACGTTATGTATTTTGTGACGTCATTTATTTTTGTGACTTTATTTATTTTGCGACGTCATTTATTTTTGTAACGTTATGTATTTTGTGACGTTATTTATTTTTGTGACGTTATGTATTTTGTGACGTAATTAATTTTTGTGACGTCATTTATTTTTGTGACGTTATATATTTTGTGACGTTATGTATTTTGTGACGTAATTAATTTTTGTGACGTCATTTATTTTTGTGACGTTATGTATTTTGTGACGTCATTTATTTTTGTGACGTTATGTATTTTGTGACGTCATTTAGTTTTGTGACGTTATGTATTTTGTGACGTAATTAATTTTTGTGAAGTCATTTATTTTTGTGACGTTATGTATTTTGTGACGTAATTAATTTTTGTGACGTCATTTATTTTTGTGACGTTATGTATTTTGTGACGTCATTTATTTTTGTGACGTTATGTATTTTGTGACGTCATTTATTTTTGTGACGTAATGTATTTTGTGACGTTATGTATTTTGTGACGTCATTTATTTTTGTGACGTTATGTATTTTGTGAAGTAATTAATTTTTGTGACGTCATTTATTTTTATGACGTTATGTATTTTGTGACGTCATTTATTTTTTGACGTTATGTATTTTGTGACGTCATTTATTATTGTGACGTTATGTATTTTGTGACGTCATTTATTTTTGTGAGGTTTTGTATTTTTTGACGTAATTAATTTTTGTGACGTTATGTATTTTGTGACGTAATTAATTTTTGTGACGTCATTTATTTTTGTGACGTTATGTATTTTGTGACGTCATTTATTTTTGTGACGTTATGTATTTATTGACGTCATTTATTTTTGTGACGTTATGTATTTTGGGACGTCATCTATTTTTGTGACATTATGTATTTTGTGACGTCATTTTTTTGTGACGTTATGTATTTTGTGACGTCATTTATTTTTGTGACGTTATGTATTTTGTGACGTCATTTATTTTTGTGACGTTATGTATTTTGTGACGTCATTTAGTTTTGTGACGTTATGTATTTTGTGACGTAATTAATTTTTGTGACGTCATTTATTTTTGTGACGTTATGTATTTTGTGACGTCATTTATTTTTGTGACGTCATTTATTTTTGTGACGTTATGTATTTTGTGACGTAATTAATTTTTGTGACGTTATTTATTTTTGTGACGTTATGTATTTTGTGACGTCATTTATTTTTGTGACGTTATGTATTTTGTGACGTTATGTATTTTGTGACGTTATTTATTTTTGTGACGCTATGTATTTTGTGACGTAATTAATTTTTGTGACGTCATTAATTTTGTGACGTTATGTATTTTGTGACGTCATTTATTTTTGTGACGTTATGTATTTTGTGACGTCATTTATTTTTGTGACTTTATTTATTTTGTGACGTCATTTATTTTTGTGACGTTATGTATTTTGTGACGTTATGTATTTTGTGACGTTATTTATTTTTGTGACGTTATGTATTTTGTGACGTAATTAATTTTTGTGACGTCATTTATTTTTGTGACGTTATATATTTTGTGACGTTATGTATTTTGTGACGTTATTAATTTTTGTGACGTCATTTATTTTTGTGACGTTATGTATTTTGTGACGTCATTTATTTTTGTGACGTTATGTATTTTGTGACGTCATTTGTTTTTGTGACGTTATGTATTTTGTGACGTCAATTATTTTTGTGACGTTATGTATTTTGTGACGTCATTTATTTTTGTGACGTTATGTATTTTGTGACGTCATTTATTTTTGTGACGTTATGTTTTTTGTAACGTCATTTATTTTTGTGACGTTATGTATTTTGTGACGTCATTTATTTTTGTGACGTTATGTATTTTGAGACGTCATTTTTTGTGACGTTATGTATTTTGTGACGTCATTTATTTTTGTGACGTTATGTATTTTGTGACGTCATTTATTTTTGTAACGTTATGTATTTTGTGACGTCATTTATTTTTGTGACGTTATGTATTTAGTGACGTCATTTATTATTGTGACGTCATTTATTTTTGTGACGTTATGTATTTTGTGACGTCATTTATTTTTGTGACGTTATGTATTTTGTGACGTCATTTATTTTTGTGACTTTATTTATTTTGTGACGTCATTTATTTTTGTGACGTTATGTATTTTGTGACGTTATGTATTTTGTGACGTTATTTATTTTTGTGACGTCATTTATTTTTGTGACGTTATGTATTTTGTGACGTCATTTATTTTTGTGACGTTATGTATTTTGTGACGTCATTTATTTTTGTGACGTTATGTATTTTGTGACGTCATTTATTTTTGTGACGTTATGTATTTTGTGACATCAATTATTTTTGTGAGGTTATGTATTTTTTGACGTCATTTATTTTTGTGACGTTATTTATTTTGTGACGTAATTAATTTTTGTGACGTCATTTATTTTTGTGACGTTATGTATTTTGTGACGTCATTTATTTTTGTGACGTTATGTTTTTTGTGACGTCATTTATTTTTTTGACGTAATGTATTTTGTGACGTTATGTATTTTGTGACGTCATTTATTTTTGTGACGTTATGTATTTTGTGAAGTAATTAATTTTTGTGACGTCATTTATTTTTATGACGTTATGTATTTTGTGACATCATTTATTTTTTTGACGTTATGTATTTTGTGACGTCATTTATTTTTGTGACTTTATTTATTTTGCGACGTCATTTATTTTTGTAACGTTATGTATTTTGTGACGTTATTTATTTTTGTGACGTTATGTATTTTGTGACGTAATTAATTTTTGTGACGTCATTTATTTTTGTGACGTTATATATTTTGTGACGTTATGTATTTTGTGACGTAATTAATTTTTGTGACGTCATTTATTTTTGTGACGTTATGTATTTTGTGACGTCAATTATTTTTGTGACGTTATGTATTTTGTGACGTCATTTAGTTTTGTGACGTTATGTATTTTGTGACGTAATTAATTTTTGTGACGTCATTTATTTTTGTGACGTTATGTATTTTGTGACGTAATTAATTTTTGTGACGTCATTTATTTTTGTGACGTTATGTATTTTGTGACGTCATTTATTTTTGTGACGTAATGTATTTTGTGACGTTATGTATTTTGTGACGTCATTTATTTTTGTGACGTTATGTATTTTGTGAAGTAATTAATTTTTGTGACGTCATTTATTTTTATGACGTTATGTATTTTGTGACGTCATTTATTTTTTGACGTTATGTATTTTGTGACGTCATTTATTATTGTGACGTTATGTATTTTGTGACGTCATTTATTTTTGTGAGGTTTTGTATTTTTTGACGTAATTAATTTTTGTGACGTTATGTATTTTGTGACGTAATTAATTTTTGTGACGTCATTAATTTTGTGACGTTATGTATTTTGTGACGTCATTTATTTTTGTGACGTTATGTATTTTGTGACGTCATTTATTTTTGTGACTTTATTTATTTTGTGACGTCATTTATTTTTGTGACGTTATGTATTTTGTGACGTTATGTATTTTGTGACGTCATTTATTTTTGTAACGTTATGTATTTTGTGACGTCATTTATATTTGTGACGTTATGTATTTTGTGACGTCATTTATTATTGTGACGTCATTTATTTTTGTGACGTTATGTATTTTGTGACGTCATTTATTTTTGTGACGTTATGTATTTTGTGACGTCATTTATTTTTTTGACGTTATTTTTTTGTGACGTCATTTATTTTTGTGACGTTATGTACTTTGTGACGTCATTTATTTTTGTGACGTTATGTATTTTGTGACGTTATGTATTTTGTGACGTTATTTATTTTTGTGACGTCATTTATTTTTGTGACGTTATGCATTTTGTGACGTCATTTATTTTTGTGATGCTATGTATTTTGTGACGTCATTTGTTTTTGTGACGTTATGTATTTTGTGACGTCATTTATATTTGTGACGTTATGTATTTTGTGACGTCATTTATTATTGTGACGTCATTTATTTTTGTGACGTTATGTATTTTGTGACGTCATTTATTTTTGTGACGTTATGTATTTTGTGACGTCATTTATTTTTTTGACGTTATTTTTTTGTGACGTCATTTATTTTTGTGACGTTATGTATTTTGTGACGTCATTTATTTTTGTGACGTTATGTATTTTGTGACGTTATGTATTTTGTGACGTTATTTATTTTTGTGACGTCATTTATTTTTGTGACGTTATGCATTTTGTGACGTCATTTATTTTTGTGACGTTATGTATTTTGTGACGTCATTTATTTTTGTGACGTTATGTATTTTGTGACGTCATTTATTTTTGTGACGTTATGTATTTTGTGACATCAATTATTTTTGTGAGGTTATGTATTTTTTGACGTCATTTATTTTTGTGACGTTATGTATTTTGTGACGTAATTAATTTTTGTGACGTCATTTATTTTTGTGACGTTATGTATTTTGTGACGTCATTTATTTTTGTGACGTTATGTATTTTGTGACGTCATTTATTTTTGTGACGTAATGTATTTTGTGATGTTATGTATTTTGTGACGTCATTTATTTTTGTGACGTTATGTATTTTGTGAAGTAATTAATTTTTGTGACGTCATTTATTTTTATGACGTTATGTATTTTGTGACGTCATTTATTTTTTTGACGTTATGTATTTTGTGACATCATTTATTTTTGTGACGTTATGTATTTTGTGACGTCATTTATTTTTGTGACGTTATGTATTTTGTGACGTCATTTATTTTTGTGACGTTATGTATTTTGTGACATCATTTATTTTTGTAACGTTATGTATTTTGTGACGTCATTTATTTTTGTGACTTTATTTTGCGACGTCATTTATTTTTGTAACGTTATGTATTTTGTGACGTTATGTATTTTGTGACGTTATTTATTTTTGTGTCGTTATGTATTTTGTGACGTAATTAATTTTTGTGACGTCATTTATTTTTGTGACGTTATATATTTTGTGACGTTATGTATTTTGTGACGTCATTTATTTTTGTGACGTTATGTATTTTGTGACATCATTTATTTTTGTCAGGTCATGTATTTTTTGACGTCATTTATTTTTGTGACGTTATGTATTTTGTGACGTAATTAATTTTTCTGACGTCATTTATTTTTGTGACGTTATGTATTTTGTGACGTCATTAATTTTTGTGACGTCATTTATTTTTGTGACGTTATGTATTTTGTGACGTCATTTATTTTTGTGACGTTATGTATTTTGTGACGTCATTTATTTTTGTGACGTTATGTATTTTGTGACGTCATTTATTTTTGTGAGGTTATGTATTTTTTGACGTAATTAATTTTTGTGACGTTATGTATTTTGTGACGTAATTAATTTTTGTGACGTCATTAATTTTGTGACGTTATGTATTTTGTGACATCATTTATTTTTGTGACGTTATGTATTTTGTGACGTCATTTATTTTTGTGACTTTATTTATTTTGTGACGTCATTTATTTTTGTGACGTTATGTATTTTGTAACGTTATGTATTTTGTGACGTTATTTATTTTTGTGACGTTATGTATTTTGTGACGTAATTACTTTTTGTGACGTCATTTATTTTTGTGACGTTATATATTTTGTGACGTCATTTATTTTTGTGACGTTGTGTATTTTGTGACGTCATTTATTTTTGTGACTTTATTTATTTTGTGACGTCATTTATTTTTGTGACGTTATGTATTTTGTGCCGTTATGTATTTTGTGACGTTATTTATTTTTGTGACGTTATGTGTTTTGTGACGTAATTAATTTTTGTGACGTCATTTATTTTTGTGACGTTATATATTTTGTGACGTTATGTATTTTGTGACGTAATTAATTTTTGTGACGTCATTTATTTTTGTGACAATATGTATTTTGTGACGTCATTTATTTTTGTGACGTTATGTATACATGTGACGTTATGTATTTTGTGACGTCATTTATTTTTGTGACGTTGTGTATTTTGTGACGTCATTTATTTTTGTTACGTTATTTATTTTGTGACGTCATTTATTTTTGTGACGTTATGTATTTTATGAAATATGTATTTTGTGACGTCATTTAATTTTGTGTCGTTAAATATTTTGTGACGTCATTTATTTTTGTGACGTTATGTATATTGTGACGTCATTTATTTTTGTGACGTTATGTATTTTGTGACGTCATTTTTTTTGTGACGTTATGTATTTTGTGACGTCATTTATTTTTGTGACGTTATGTATTTTGTGACGTCATTTATTTTTGTGACGTTATGTATTTTGTGACGTCATTTATTTTTGTGACGTTTTGTATTTTGTGACGTCATTTATTATTGTGACGTCATTTATTTTTGTGACGTTATGTATTTTGTGACGTCATTTATTTTTGTGACGTTATTTATTTTGTGACGTCATTTATTTTTTTGACGTTATGTATTTTGTGACGTCATTTATTTTTGTGACGTTATGTATTTTGTGACGTCATTTATTTTTGTGCCGTTATGTATTTTGTGACGTTATGTATTTTGTGACGTTATTTATTTTTGTGACGTAATACATTTTTGTGACGTCATTTATTTTTGTGACTATATGTATTTTATGACGTTATGTATTTTGTGATATTATTTATTTTTGTGACGTTATGCATTTTGTAACGTAATTTATTTTTTGTGACGTTATGTATTTTGTGACGTCATTTATTTTTTTGACGTTATGTATTTTGTGACGTCATTTATTTTTGTGACGTTATGTATTTTGTGACGTCATTTATTTTTGTGACGTTATGTATTTTGTGACATCATTTATTTTTGTAACGTTATGTATTTTGTGACGTCATTTATTTTTGTGACTTTATTTTGCGACGTCATTTATTTTTGTAACGTTATGTATTTTGTGACGTTATGTATTTTGTGACGTTATTTATTTTTGTGTCGTTATGTATTTTGTGACGTAATTAATTTTTGTGACGTCATTTATTTTTGTGACGTTATATATTTTGTGACGTTATGTATTTTGTGACGTCATTTATTTTTGTGACGTTATGTATTTTGTGACATCATTTATTTTTGTCAGGTCATGTATTTTTTGACGTCATTTATTTTTGTGACGTTATGTATTTTGTGACGTAATTAATTTTTCTGACGTCATTTATTTTTGTGACGTTATGTATTTTGTGACGTCATTAATTTTTGTGACGTCATTTATTTTTGTGACGTTATGTATTTTGTGACGTCATTTATTTTTGTGACGTTATGTATTTTGTGACGTCATTTATTTTTGTGACGTTATGTATTTTGTGACGTCATTTATTTTTGTGAGGTTATGTATTTTTTGACGTAATTAATTTTTGTGACGTTATGTATTTTGTGACGTAATTAATTTTTGTGACGTCATTAATTTTGTGACGTTATGTATTTTGTGACGTCATTTATTTTTGTGACGTTATGTATTTTGTGACGTCATTTATTTTTGTGACTTTATTTATTTTGTGACGTCATTTATTTTTGTGACGTTATGTATTTTGTAACGTTATGTATTTTGTGACGTTATTTATTTTTGTGACGTTATGTATTTTGTGACGTAATTAATTTTTGTGACGTCATTTATTTTTGTGACGTTATATATTTTGTGACGTCATTTATTTTTGTGACGTTGTGTATTTTGTGACGTCATTTATTTTTGTGACTTTATTTATTTTGTGACGTCATTTATTTTTGTGACGTTATGTATTTTGTGCCGTTATGTATTTTGTGACGTTATTTATTTTTGTGACGTTATGTGTTTTGTGACGTAATTAATTTTTGTGACGTCATTTATTTTTGTGACGTTATATATTTTGTGACGTTATGTATTTTGTGACGTAATTAATTTTTGTGACGTCATTTATTTTTGTGACAATATGTATTTTGTGACGTCATTTATTTTTGTGACGTTATGTATACATGTGACGTTATGTATTTTGTGACGTCATTTATTTTTGTGACGTTGTGTATTTTGTGACGTCATTTATTTTTGTTACGTTATTTATTTTGTGACGTCATTTATTTTTGTGACGTTATGTATTTTATGAAATATGTATTTTGTGACGTCATTTAATTTTGTGTCGTTAAATATTTTGTGACGTCATTTATTTTTGTGACGTTATGTATATTGTGACGTCATTTATTTTTGTGACGTTATGTATTTTGTGACGTCATTTCTTTTGTGACGTTATGTATTTTGTGACGTCATTTATTTTTGTGACGTTATGTATTTTGTGACGTCATTTATTTTTGTGACGTTATGTATTTTGTGACGTCATTTATTTTTGTGACGTTATGTATTTTGTGACGTCATTTATTATTGTGACGTCATTTATTTTTGTGACGTTATGTATTTTGTGACGTCATTTATTTTTGTGACGTTATTTATTTTGTGACGTCATTTATTTTTTTGACGTTATGTATTTTGTGACGTCATTTATTTTTGTGACGTTATGTATTTTGTGACGTCATTTATTTTTGTGCCGTTATGTATTTTGTGACGTTATGTATTTTGTGACGTTATTTATTTTTGTGACGTAATACATTTTTGTGACGTCATTTATTTTTGTGACTATATGTATTTTATGACGTTATGTATTTTGTGATATTATTTATTTTTGTGACGTTATGCATTTTGTAACGTAATTTATTTTTTGTGACGTTATGTATTTTGTGACGTCATTTATTTTTTTGACGTTATGTATTTTGTGACGTCATTTATTTTTGTGACGTTATGTATTTTGTGACGTCATTTATTTTTGTGACGTTATGTATTTTGTGACGTTATGTATTTTGTGACGTCATTTATTTTTGTGACGTTATGTATTTTGTGACGTAATTAATTTTTGTGACGTCATTTATTTTTGTGACGTTATGTATTTTGTGACGTCATTTATTTTTGTGACGTTATGTATTTTGTGACGTCATTACTTTTTGTGACGTAATTAATTTTTGTGACGTTATGTATTTTGTGACGTAATTAATTTTTGTGACGTCATTAATTTTGTGACGTTATGTATTTTGTGACGTCATTAATTTTTGTGACGTAATGTATTTTGTGACGTCATTTATTTTTGTGACTTTATTTATTTTGTGACGTCATTTATTTTTGTAACGTTATGTATTTTGTGACGTAATTAATTTTTGTGACGTCATTTATTTTTGTGACGTTATATATTTTGTGACGTTATGTATTTTGTGACGTAATTAATTTTTGTGACGTCATTTATTTTTGTGACGTTATGTAATTTGTGACGTCATTTATTTTTGTGACGTTATGTATTTTGTGACGTCATTTGTTTTTGTGACGTTATGTATTTTGTGACGTTATGTATTTTGTGACGTCATTTATTTTTGTGACGTTTTGTATTTTGTGACGTCATTTATTTTTGTGACGTTATGTATTTTGTGACGTCATTTATTTTTGTGACGTTATGTATTTTGTGACGTCATTTATTTTTGTGTCGTTATGTATTTTGTGACGTTATGTATTTTGTGACGTCATTTATTTTTGTAACGTTATGTATTTTGTGACGTCATTTATTATTGTGACGTCATTTATTTTTGTGACGTTATGTATTTTGTGACGTCATTTATTTTTGTTACGTTATGTATTTTGTGACGTCATTTATTTTTTTGACGTTATGTATTTTGTGACGTCATTTATTTTTGTGACGTTATGTATTTTGTGACGTCATTTTTTTTTGCCGTTATGTATTTTGTGACGTTATGTATTTTGTGACGTTATTTATTTTTGTGACGTCGTTTATTTTGTGACGTTATGTATTTTGTGACGTCATTTATTTTTGTGACGTTATGTATTTTGTGACGTCATTTATTTTTGTGACGTTATGTATTTTGTGACGTTATGTATTTTGTGACGTCATTTATTTTTTTGACGTTATGTATTTTGTGACGTCATTTATTTTTGTGACGTTATGTATTTTGTGACGTCATTTATTTTTGTGACGTTATGTATTTTGTGACGTCATTTATTTTTGTGACGTTATGTATTTTGTGACGTCATTTTTTTTGTGACGTTATGTATTTTGTGACGTTATTTATTTTTGTGACGTCATGTGTTTTGTGACGTAATTAATTTTTGTGACGTCATTTATTTTTGTGACGTTATATATTTTGTGACGTTATGTATTTTGTGACGTAATTAATTTTTGTGACGTCATTTATTTTTGTGACAATATGTATTTTGTGACGTCATTTATTTTTGTGACGTTATGTATACATGTGACGTTATGTATTTTGTGACGTCATTTATTTTTGTGACGTTGTGTATTTTGTGACGTCATTTATTTTTGTGACGTTATTTATTTTGTGACGTCATTTATTTTTGTGACGTTATGTATTTTATGAAATATGTATTTTGTGACGTCATTTAATTTTGTGTCGTTAAATATTTTGTGACGTCATTTATTTTTGTGACGTTATGTATTTTGTGACGTCATTTATTTTTGTGACGTTATGTATTTTGTGACGTCATTTTTTTTGTGACGTTATGTATTTTGTGACGTCATTTATTTTTGTGACGTTATGTATTTTGTGACGTCATTTATTTTTGTGACGTTTTGTATTTTGTGACGTCATTTATTTTTGTGACGTTATGTATTTTGTGACGTCATTTATTTTTGTGACATTATGTATTTTGTGACGTTATTTATTTTTGTGACGTTATGTATTTTGTGACGTAATTAATTTTTGTGACGTCATTTATTTTTATGACGTTATATATTTTGTGACGTCATTTATTTTTGTGACGTTGTGTATTTTGTGACGTTATGTATTTTGTGACGTCTTTTATTATTGGACGTCATTTATTTTTGTGACGTTATGTATTTTGTGACGTCATTTATTTTTGTGACGTTATGTATTTTGTGACGTCATTTATTTTTTTGACGTTATGTATTTTGTGACTTCATTTATTTTTGTGACGTTATGTATTTTGTGACGTCATTTATTTTTGTGCCGTTATGTATGTTGTGACGTTATGTATTTTGTGACGTTATTTATTTTTGTGACGTAATGCATTTTTGTGACGTCATTTATTTTTGTGACTATATGTATTTTATGACGTCATTTATTTTTGTGACGTTATGCATTTTGTAACGTAATTTATTTTTTGTGACGTTATGTATTTTGTGACGTCATTTATTTTTTTGACGTTATGTATTTTGTGACGTCATTTATTTTTGTGACGTTATGTATTTTGTGACGTCATTTATTTTTGTGACGTTATGTATTTTGTGACGTTATGTATTTTGTGACGTCATTTATTTTTGTGACGTTATGTATTTTGTGACGTAATTAATTTTTGTGACGTCATTAATTTTGTGACGTTATGTATTTTGTGACGTCATTTATTTTTGTGACGTAATGTATTTTGTGACGTCATTTATTTTTGTGACTTTATTTATTTTGTGACGTCATTTATTTTTGTAACGTTATGTATTTTGTGACGTAATTAATTTTTGTGACGTCATTTATTTTTGTGACGTTATATATTTTGTGACGTTATGTATTTTGTGACGTTATTAATTTTTGTGACGTCATTTATTTTTGTGACGTTATGTATTTTGTGACGTCATTTATTTTTGTGACGTTATGTATTTTGTGACGTCATTTGTTTTTGTGACGTTATGTATTTTGTGACGTCATTTATTTTTGTGACGTTATGTATTTTGTGACGTCATTTATTTTTGTGACGTTATGTATTTTGTGACGTCATTTATTTTTGTGACGTTATGTTTTTTGTAACGTCATTTATTTTTGTGACGTTATGTATTTTGTGACGTCATTTATTTTTGTGACGTTATGTATTTTGAGACGTCATTTTTTGTGACGTTATGTATTTTGTGACGTCATTTATTTTTGTGACGTTATGTATTTTGTGACGTCATTTATTTTTGTAACGTTATGTATTTTGTGACGTCATTTATTTTTGTGACGTTATGTATTTAGTGACGTCATTTATTATTGTGACGTCATTTATTTTTGTGACGTTATGTATTTTGTGACGTCATTTATTTTTGTGACGTTATGTATTTTGTGACGTCATTTATTTTTGTGACTTTATTTATTTTGTGACGTCATTTATTTTTGTGACGTTATGTATTTTGTGACGTTATGTATTTTGTGACGTTATTTATTTTTGTGACGTCATTTATTTTTGTGACGTTATGTATTTTGTGACGTCATTTATTTTTGTGACGTTATGTATTTTGTGACGTCATTTATTTTTGTGACGTTATGTATTTTGTGACGTCATTTATTTTTGTGACGTTATGTATTTTGTGACATCAATTATTTTTGTGAGGTTATGTATTTTTTGACGTCATTTATTTTTGTGACGTTATTTATTTTGTGACGTAATTAATTTTTGTGACGTCATTTATTTTTGTGACGTTATGTATTTTGTGACGTCATTTATTTTTGTGACGTTATGTTTTTTGTGACGTCATTTATTTTTTTGACGTAATGTATTTTGTGACGTTATGTATTTTGTGACGTCATTTATTTTTGTGACGTTATGTATTTTGTGAAGTAATTAATTTTTGTGACGTCATTTATTTTTATGACGTTATGTATTTTGTGACATCATTTATTTTTTTGACGTTATGTATTTTGTGACGTCATTTATTTTTGTGACTTTATTTATTTTGCGACGTCATTTATTTTTGTAACGTTATGTATTTTGTGACGTTATTTATTTTTGTGACGTTATGTATTTTGTGACGTAATTAATTTTTGTGACGTCATTTATTTTTGTGACGTTATATATTTTGTGACGTTATGTATTTTGTGACGTAATTAATTTTTGTGACGTCATTTATTTTTGTGACGTTATGTATTTTGTGACGTCAATTATTTTTGTGACGTTATGTATTTTGTGACGTCATTTAGTTTTGTGACGTTATGTATTTTGTGACGTAATTAATTTTTGTGACGTCATTTATTTTTGTGACGTTATGTATTTTGTGACGTAATTAATTTTTGTGACGTCATTTATTTTTGTGACGTTATGTATTTTGTGACGTCATTTATTTTTGTGACGTAATGTATTTTGTGACGTTATGTATTTTGTGACGTCATTTATTTTTGTGACGTTATGTATTTTGTGAAGTAATTAATTTTTGTGACGTCATTTATTTTTATGACGTTATGTATTTTGTGACGTCATTTATTTTTTGACGTTATGTATTTTGTGACGTCATTTATTATTGTGACGTTATGTATTTTGTGACGTCATTTATTTTTGTGAGGTTTTGTATTTTTTGACGTAATTAATTTTTGTGACGTTATGTATTTTGTGACGTAATTAATTTTTGTGACGTCATTAATTTTGTGACGTTATGTATTTTGTGACGTCATTTATTTTTGTGACGTTATGTATTTTGTGACGTCATTTATTTTTGTGACTTTATTTATTTTGTGACGTCATTTATTTTTGTGACGTTATGTATTTTGTGACGTTATGTATTTTGTGACGTCATTTATTTTTGTAACGTTATGTATTTTGTGACGTCATTTATATTTGTGACGTTATGTATTTTGTGACGTCATTTATTATTGTGACGTCATTTATTTTTGTGACGTTATGTATTTTGTGACGTCATTTATTTTTGTGACGTTATGTATTTTGTGACGTCATTTATTTTTTTGACGTTATTTTTTTGTGACGTCATTTATTTTTGTGACGTTATGTACTTTGTGACGTCATTTATTTTTGTGACGTTATGTATTTTGTGACGTTATGTATTTTGTGACGTTATTTATTTTTGTGACGTCATTTATTTTTGTGACGTTATGCATTTTGTGACGTCATTTATTTTTGTGATGCTATGTATTTTGTGACGTCATTTGTTTTTGTGACGTTATGTATTTTGTGACGTCATTTATATTTGTGACGTTATGTATTTTGTGACGTCATTTATTATTGTGACGTCATTTATTTTTGTGACGTTATGTATTTTGTGACGTCATTTATTTTTGTGACGTTATGTATTTTGTGACGTCATTTATTTTTTTGACGTTATTTTTTTGTGACGTCATTTATTTTTGTGACGTTATGTATTTTGTGACGTCATTTATTTTTGTGACGTTATGTATTTTGTGACGTTATGTATTTTGTGACGTTATTTATTTTTGTGACGTCATTTATTTTTGTGACGTTATGCATTTTGTGACGTCATTTATTTTTGTGACGTTATGTATTTTGTGACGTCATTTATTTTTGTGACGTTATGTTTTTTGTGACGTCATTTATTTTTTTGACGTAATGTATTTTGTGACGTTATGTATTTTGTGACGTCATTTATTTTTGTGACGTTATGTATTTTGTGAAGTAATTAATTTTTGTGACGTCATTTATTTTTATGACGTTATGTATTTTGTGACATCATTTATTTTTTTGACGTTATGTATTTTGTGACGTCATTTATTTTTGTGACTTTATTTATTTTGCGACGTCATTTATTTTTGTAACGTTATGTATTTTGTGACGTTATTTATTTTTGTGACGTTATGTATTTTGTGACGTAATTAAATTTTGTGACGTCATTTATTTTTGTGACGTTATATATTTTGTGACGTTATGTATTTTGTGACGTAATTAATTTTTGTGACGTCATTTATTTTTGTGACGTTATGTATTTTGTGACGTCAATTATTTTTGTGACGTTATGTATTTTGTGACGTCATTTAGTTTTGTGACGTTATGTATTTTGTGACGTAATTAATTTTTGTGACGTCATTTATTTTTGTGACGTTATGTATTTTGTGACGTAATTAATTTTTGTGACGTCATTTATTTTTGTGACGTTATGTATTTTGTGACGTCATTTATTTTTGTGACGTAATGTATTTTGTGACGTTATGTATTTTGTGACGTCATTTATTTTTGTGACGTTATGTATTTTGTGAAGTAATTAATTTTTGTGACGTCATTTATTTTTATGACGTTATGTATTTTGTGACGTCATTTATTTTTTGACGTTATGTATTTTGTGACGTCATTTATTATTGTGACGTTATGTATTTTGTGACGTCATTTATTTTTGTGAGGTTTTGTATTTTTTGACGTAATTAATTTTTGTGACGTTATGTATTTTGTGACGTAATTAATTTTTGTGACGTCATTAATTTTGTGACGTTATGTATTTTGTGACGTCATTTATTTTTGTGACGTTATGTATTTTGTGACGTCATTTATTTTTGTGACTTTATTTATTTTTTGACGTCATTTATTTTTGTGACGTTATGTATTTTGTGACGTTATGTATTTTGTGACGTCATTTATTTTTGTAACGTTATGTATTTTGTGACGTCATTTATATTTGTGACGTTATGTATTTTGTGACGTCATTTATTATTGTGACGTCATTTATTTTTGTGACGTTATGTATTTTGTGACGTCATTTATTTTTGTTACGTTATGTATTTTGTGACGTCATTTATTTTTTTGACGTTATTTTTTTGTGACGTCATTTATTTTTGTGACGTTATGTACTTTGTGACGTCATTTATTTTTGTGACGTTATGTATTTTGTGACGTTATGTATTTTGTGACGTTATTTATTTTTGTGACGTCATTTATTTTTGTGACGTTATGCATTTTGTGACGTCATTTATTTTTGTGATGCTATGTATTTTGTGACGTCATTTGTTTTTGTGACGTTATGTATTTTGTGACGTCATTTATATTTGTGACGTTATGTATTTTGTGACGTCATTTATTATTGTGAAGTCATTTATTTTTGTGACGTTATGTATTTTGTGACGTCATTTATTTTTGTGACGTTATGTATTTTGTGACGTCATTTATTTTTTTGACGTTATTTTTTTGTGACGTCATTTATTTTTGTGACGTTATGTATTTTGTGACGTCATTTATTTTTGTGACGTTATGTATTTTGTGACGTTATGTATTTTGTGACGTTATTTATTTTTGTGACGTCATTTATTTTTGTGACGTTATGCATTTTGTGACGTCATTTATTTTTGTGACGTTATGTATTTTGTGACGTCATTTATTTTTGTGACGTTATGTATTTTGTGACGTCATTTATTTTTGTGACGTTATGTATTTTGTGACATCAATTATTTTTGTGAGGTTATGTATTTTTTGACGTCATTTATTTTTGTGACGTTATGTATTTTGTGACGTAATTAATTTTTGTGACGTCATTTATTTTTGTGACGTTATGTATTTTGTGACGTCATTTATTTTTGTGACGTTATGTATTTTGTGACGTCATTTATTTTTGTGACGTAATGTATTTTGTGATGTTATGTATTTTGTGACGTCATTTATTTTTGTGACGTTATGTATTTTGTGAAGTAATTAATTTTTGTGACGTCATTTATTTTTATGACGTTATGTATTTTGTGACGTCATTTATTTTTTTGACGTTATGTATTTTGTGACATCATTTATTTTTGTGACGTTATGTATTTTGTGACGTCATTTATTTTTGTGACGTTATGTATTTTGTGACGTCATTTATTTTTGTGACGTTATGTATTTTGTGACATCATTTATTTTTGTAACGTTATGTATTTTGTGACGTCATTTATTTTTGTGACTTTATTTTGCGACGTCATTTATTTTTGTAACGTTATGTATTTTGTGACGTTATGTATTTTGTGACGTTATTTATTTTTGTGTCGTTATGTATTTTGTGACGTAATTAATTTTTGTGACGTCATTTATTTTTGTGACGTTATATATTTTGTGACGTTATGTATTTTGTGACGTCATTTATTTTTGTGACGTTATGTATTTTGTGACATCATTTATTTTTGTAAGGTCATGTATTTTTTGACGTCATTTATTTTTGTGACGTTATGTATTTTGTGACGTAATTAATTTTTCTGACGTCATTTATTTTTGTGACGTTATGTATTTTGTGACGTCATTAATTTTTGTGACGTCATTTATTTTTGTGACGTTATGTATTTTGTGACGTCATTTATTTTTGTGACGTTATGTATTTTGTGACGTCATTTATTTTTGTGACGTTATGTATTTTGTGACGTTATGTATTTTGTGACGTCATTTATTTTTGTGACGTTATGTATTTTGTGACGTAATTAATTTTTGTGACGTCATTTATTTTTGTGACGTTTTGTATTTTGTGACGTCATTTATTTTTGTGACGTTATGTATTTTGTGACGTCATTACTTTTTGTGACGTAATTAATTTTTGTGACGTTATGTATTTTGTGACGTAATTAATTTTTGTGACGTCATTAATTTTGTGACGTTATGTATTTTGTGACGTCATTAATTTTTGTGACGTAATGTATTTTGTGACGTCATTTATTTTTGTGACTTTATTTATTTTGTGACGTCATTTATTTTTGTAACGTTATGTATTTTGTGACGTAATTAATTTTTGTGACGTCATTTATTTTTGTGACGTTATATATTTTGTGACGTTATGTATTTTGTGACGTAATTAATTTTTGTGACGTCATTTATTTTTGTGACGTTATGTAATTTGTGACGTCATTTATTTTTGTGACGTTATGTATTTTGTGACGTCATTTGTTTTTGTGACGTTATGTATTTTGTGACGTTATGTATTTTGTGACGTCATTTATTTTTGTGACGTTTTGTATTTTGTGACGTCATTTATTTTTGTGACGTTATGTATTTTGTGACGTCATTTATTTTTGTGACGTTATGTATTTTGTGACGTCATTTATTTTTGTGTCGTTATGTATTTTGTGACGTTATGTATTTTGTGACGTCATTTATTTTTGTAACGTTATGTATTTTGTGACGTCATTTATTATTGTGACGTCATTTATTTTTGTGACGTTATGTATTTTGTGACGTCATTTATTTTTGTTACGTTATGTATTTTGTGACGTCATTTATTTTTTTGACGTTATGTATTTTGTGACGTCATTTATTTTTGTGACGTTATGTATTTTGTGACGTCATTTTTTTTTGCCGTTATGTATTTTGTGACGTTATGTATTTTGTGACGTTATTTATTTTTGTGACGTCGTTTATTTTGTGACGTTATGTATTTTGTGACGTCATTTATTTTTGTGACGTTATGTATTTTGTGACGTCATTTATTTTTGTGACGTTATGTATTTTGTGACGTTATGTATTTTGTGACGTCATTTATTTTTTTGACGTTATGTATTTTGTGACGTCATTTATTTTTGTGACGTTATGTATTTTGTGACGTCATTTATTTTTGTGACGTTATGTATTTTGTGACGTCATTTATTTTTGTGACGTTATGTATTTTGTGACGTCATTTTTTTTGTGACGTTATGTATTTTGTGACGTTATTTATTTTTGTGACGTCATGTGTTTTGTGACGTAATTAATTTTTGTGACGTCATTTATTTTTGTGACGTTATATATTTTGTGACGTTATGTATTTTGTGACGTAATTAATTTTTGTGACGTCATTTATTTTTGTGACAATATGTATTTTGTGACGTCATTTATTTTTGTGACGTTATGTATACATGTGACGTTATGTATTTTGTGACGTCATTTATTTTTGTGACGTTGTGTATTTTGTGACGTCATTTATTTTTGTGACGTTATTTATTTTGTGACGTCATTTATTTTTGTGACGTTATGTATTTTATGAAATATGTATTTTGTGACGTCATTTAATTTTGTGTCGTTAAATATTTTGTGACGTCATTTATTTTTGTGACGTTATGTATTTTGTGACGTCATTTATTTTTGTGACGTTATGTATTTTGTGACGTCATTTTTTTTGTGACGTTATGTATTTTGTGACGTCATTTATTTTTGTGACGTTATGTATTTTGTGACGTCATTTATTTTTGTGACGTTTTGTATTTTGTGACGTCATTTATTTTTGTGACGTTATGTATTTTGTGACGTCATTTATTTTTGTGACATTATGTATTTTGTGACGTTATTTATTTTTGTGACGTTATGTATTTTGTGACGTAATTAATTTTTGTGACGTCATTTATTTTTGTGACGTTATATATTTTGTGACGTCATTTATTTTTGTGACGTTGTGTATTTTGTGACGTTATGTATTTTGTGACGTCTTTTATTATTGGACGTCATTTATTTTTGTGACGTTATGTATTTTGTGACGTCATTTATTTTTGTGACGTTATGTATTTTGTGACGTCATTTATTTTTTTGACGTTATGTATTTTGTGACGTCATTTATTTTTGTGACGTTATGTATTTTGTGACGTCATTTATTTTTGTGCCGTTATGTATGTTGTGACGTTATGTATTTTGTGACGTTATTTATTTTTGTGACGTAATACATTTTTGTGACGTCATTTATTTTTGTGACTATATGTATTTTATGACGTCATTTATTTTTGTGACGTTATGCATTTTGTAACGTAATTTATTTTTTGTGACGTTATGTATTTTGTGACGTCATTTATTTTTTTGACGTTATGTATTTTGTGACGTCATTTATTTTTGTGACGTTATGTATTTTGTGACGTCATTTATTTTTGTGACGTTATGTATTTTGTGACGTTATGTATTTTGTGACGTCATTTATTTTTGTGACGTTATGTATTTTGTGACGTAATTAATTTTTGTGACGTCATTAATTTTGTGACGTTATGTATTTTGTGACGTCATTTATTTTTGTGACGTAATGTATTTTGTGACGTCATTTATTTTTGTGACTTTATTTATTTTGTGACGTCATTTATTTTTGTAACGTTATGTATTTTGTGACGTAATTAATTTTTGTGACGTCATTTATTTTTGTGACGTTATATATTTTGTGACGTTATGTATTTTGTGACGTTATTAATTTTTGTGACGTCATTTATTTTTGTGACGTTATGTATTTTGTGACGTCATTTATTTTTGTGACGTTATGTATTTTGTGACGTCATTTGTTTTTGTGACGTTATGTATTTTGTGACGTCATTTATTTTTGTGACGTTATGTATTTTGTGACGTCATTTATTTTTGTGACGTTATGTATTTTGTGACGTCATTTATTTTTGTGACGTTATGTTTTTTGTAACGTCATTTATTTTTGTGACGTTATGTATTTTGTGACGTCATTTATTTTTGTGACGTTATGTATTTTGAGACGTCATTTTTTGTGACGTTATGTATTTTGTGACGTCATTTATTTTTGTGACGTTATGTATTTTGTGACGTCATTTATTTTTGTAACGTTATGTATTTTGTGACGTCATTTATTTTTGTGACGTTATGTATTTAGTGACGTCATTTATTATTGTGACGTCATTTATTTTTGTGACGTTATGTATTTTGTGACGTCATTTATTTTTGTGACGTTATGTATTTTGTGACGTCATTTATTTTTGTGACTTTATTTATTTTGTGACGTCATTTATTTTTGTGACGTTATGTATTTTGTGACGTTATGTATTTTGTGACGTTATTTATTTTTGTGACGTCATTTATTTTTGTGACGTTATGTATTTTGTGACGTCATTTATTTTTGTGACGTTATGTATTTTGTGACGTCATTTATTTTTGTGACGTTATGTATTTTGTGACGTCATTTATTTTTGTGACGTTATGTATTTTGTGACATCAATTATTTTTGTGAGGTTATGTATTTTTTGACGTCATTTATTTTTGTGACGTTATTTATTTTGTGACGTAATTAATTTTTGTGACGTCATTTATTTTTGTGACGTTATGTATTTTGTGACGTCATTTATTTTTGTGACGTTATGTTTTTTGTGACGTCATTTATTTTTTTGACGTAATGTATTTTGTGACGTCATTTATTTTTGTGACTTTATTTATTTTGCGACGTCATTTATTTTTGTAACGTTATGTATTTTGTGACGTTATTTATTTTTGTGACGTTATGTATTTTGTGACGTAATTAATTTTTGTGACGTCATTTATTTTTATGACGTTATGTATTTTGTGACATCATTTATTTTTTTGACGTTATGTATTTTGTGACGTCATTTATTTTTGTGACTTTATTTATTTTGCGACGTCATTTATTTTTGTAACGTTATGTATTTTGTGACGTTATTTATTTTTGTGACGTTATGTATTTTGTGACGTAATTAATTTTTGTGACGTCATTTATTTTTGTGACGTTATATATTTTGTGACGTTATGTATTTTGTGACGTAATTAATTTTTGTGACGTCATTTATTTTTGTGACGTTATGTATTTTGTGACGTCAATTATTTTTGTGACGTTATGTATTTTGTGACGTCATTTAGTTTTGTGACGTTATGTATTTTGTGACGTAATTAATTTTTGTGACGTCATTTATTTTTGTGACGTTATGTATTTTGTGACGTAATTAATTTTTGTGACGTCATTTATTTTTGTGACGTTATGTATTTTGTGACGTCATTTATTTTTGTGACGTAATGTATTTTGTGACGTTATGTATTTTGTGACGTCATTTATTTTTGTGACGTTATGTATTTTGTGAAGTAATTAATTTTTGTGACGTCATTTATTTTTATGACGTTATGTATTTTGTGACGTCATTTATTTTTTGACGTTATGTATTTTGTGACGTCATTTATTATTGTGACGTTATGTATTTTGTGACGTCATTTATTTTTGTGAGGTTTTGTATTTTTTGACGTAATTAATTTTTGTGACGTTATGTATTTTGTGACGTAATTAATTTTTGTGACGTCATTAATTTTGTGACGTTATGTATTTTGTGACGTCATTTATTTTTGTGACGTTATGTATTTTGTGACGTCATTTATTTTTGTGACTTTATTTATTTTGTGACGTCATTTATTTTTGTGACGTTATGTATTTTGTGACGTTATGTATTTTGTGACGTCATTTATTTTTGTAACGTTATGTATTTTGTGACGTCATTTATATTTGTGACGTTATGTATTTTGTGACGTCATTTATTATTGTGACGTCATTTATTTTTGTGACGTTATGTATTTTGTGACGTCATTTATTTTTGTGACGTTATGTATTTTGTGACGTCATTTATTTTTTTGACGTTATTTTTTTGTGACGTCATTTATTTTTGTGACGTTATGTACTTTGTGACGTCATTTATTTTTGTGACGTTATGTATTTTGTGACGTTATGTATTTTGTGACGTTATTTATTTTTGTGACGTCATTTATTTTTGTGACGTTATGCATTTTGTGACGTCATTTATTTTTGTGATGCTATGTATTTTGTGACGTCATTTGTTTTTGTGACGTTATGTATTTTGTGACGTCATTTATATTTGTGACGTTATGTATTTTGTGACGTCATTTATTATTGTGACGTCATTTATTTTTGTGACGTTATGTATTTTGTGACGTCATTTATTTTTGTGACGTTATGTATTTTGTGACGTCATTTATTTTTTTGACGTTATTTTTTTGTGACGTCATTTATTTTTGTGACGTTATGTATTTTGTGACGTCATTTATTTTTGTGACGTTATGTATTTTGTGACGTTATGTATTTTGTGACGTTATTTATTTTTGTGACGTCATTTATTTTTGTGACGTTATGCATTTTGTGACGTCATTTATTTTTGTGACGTTATGTATTTTGTGACGTCATTTATTTTTGTGACGTTATGTTTTTTGTGACGTCATTTATTTTTTTGACGTAATGTATTTTGTGACGTTATGTATTTTGTGACGTCTTTTATTTTTGTGACGTTATGTATTTTGTGAAGTAATTAATTTTTGTGACGTCATTTATTTTTATGACGTTATGTATTTTGTGACATCATTTATTTTTTTGACGTTATGTATTTTGTGACGTCATTTATTTTTGTGACTTTATTTATTTTGCGACGTCATTTATTTTTGTAACGTTATGTATTTTGTGACGTTATTTATTTTTGTGACGTTATGTATTTTGTGACGTAATTAAATTTTGTGACGTCATTTATTTTTTTGACGTTATATATTTTGTGACGTTATGTATTTTGTGACGTAATTAATTTTTGTGACGTCATTTATTTTTGTGACGTTATGTATTTTGTGACGTCAATTATTTTTGTGACGTTATGTATTTTGTGACGTCATTTAGTTTTGTGACGTTATGTATTTTGTGACGTAATTAATTTTTGTGACGTCATTTATTTTTGTGACGTTATGTATTTTGTGACGTAATTAATTTTTGTGACGTCATTTATTTTTGTGACGTTATGTATTTTGTGACGTCATTTATTTTTGTGACGTAATGTATTTTGTGACGTTATGTATTTTGTGACGTCATTTATTTTTGTGACGTTATGTATTTTGTGAAGTAATTAATTTTTGTGACGTCATTTATTTTTATGACGTTATGTATTTTGTGACGTCATTTATTTTTTGACGTTATGTATTTTGTGACGTCATTTATTATTGTGACGTTATGTATTTTGTGACGTCATTTATTTTTGTGAGGTTTTGTATTTTTTGACGTAATTAATTTTTGTGACGTTATGTATTTTGTGACGTAATTAATTTTTGTGACGTCATTAATTTTGTGACGTTATGTATTTTGTGACGTCATTTATTTTTGTGACGTTATGTATTTTGTGACGTCATTTATTTTTGTGACTTTATTTATTTTTTGACGTCATTTATTTTTGTGACGTTATGTATTTTGTGACGTTATGTATTTTGTGACGTCATTTATTTTTGTAACGTTATGTATTTTGTGACGTCATTTATATTTGTGACGTTATGTATTTTGTGACGTCATTTATTATTGTGACGTCATTTATTTTTGTGACGTTATGTATTTTGTGACGTCATTTATTTTTGTGACGTTATGTATTTTGTGACGTCATTTATTTTTTTGACGTTATTTTTTTGTGACGTCATTTATTTTTGTGACGTTATGTACTTTGTGACGTCATTTATTTTTGTGACGTTATGTATTTTGTGACGTTATGTATTTTGTGACGTTATTTATTTTTGTGACGTCATTTATTTTTGTGACGTTATGCATTTTGTGACGTCATTTATTTTTGTGATGCTATGTATTTTGTGACGTCATTTGTTTTTGTGACGTTATGTATTTTGTGACGTCATTTATATTTGTGACGTTATGTATTTTGTGACGTCATTTATTATTGTGACGTCATTTATTTTTGTGACGTTATGTATTTTGTGACGTCATTTATTTTTGTGACGTTATGTATTTTGTGACGTCATTTATTTTTTTGACGTTATTTTTTTGTGACGTCATTTATTTTTGTGACGTTATGTATTTTGTGACGTCATTTATTTTTGTGACGTTATGTATTTTGTGACGTTATGTATTTTGTGACGTTATTTATTTTTGTGACGTCATTTATTTTTGTGACGTTATGCATTTTGTGACGTCATTTATTTTTGTGACGTTATGTATTTTGTGACGTCATTTATTTTTGTGACGTTATGTATTTTGTGACGTCATTTATTTTTGTGACGTTATGTATTTTGTGACGTCATTTATTTTTGTGACGTTATGTATTTTGTGACGTCATTTTTTTTGTGACGTTATGTATTTTGTGACGTTATTTATTTTTGTGACGTCATGTGTTTTGTGACGTAATTAATTTTTGTGACGTCATTTATTTTTGTGACGTTATATATTTTGTGACGTTATGTATTTTGTGACGTAATTAATTTTTGTGACGTCATTTATTTTTGTGACAATATGTATTTTGTGACGTCATTTATTTTTGTGACGTTATGTATACATGTGACGTTATTTATTTTGTGACGTCATTTATTTTTGTGACGTTGTGTATTTTGTGACGTCATTTATTTTTGTGACGTTATTTATTTTGTGACGTCATTTATTTTTGTGACGTTATGTATTTTATGAAATATGTATTTTGTGACGTCATTTAATTTTGTGTCGTTAAATATTTTGTGACGTCATTTATTTTTGTGACGTTATGTATTTTGTGACGTCATTTATTTTTGTGACGTTATGTATTTTGTGACGTCATTTTTTTTGTGACGTTATGTATTTTGTGACGTCATTTATTTTTGTGACGTTATGTATTTTGTGACGTCATTTATTTTTGTGACGTTTTGTATTTTGTGACGTCATTTATTTTTGTGACGTTATGTATTTTGTGACGTCATTTATTTTTGTGACATTATGTATTTTGTGACGTTATTTATTTTTGTGACGTTATGTATTTTGTGACGTAATTAATTTTTGTGACGTCATTTATTTTTGTGACGTTATATATTTTGTGACGTCATTTATTTTTGTGACGTTGTGTATTTTGTGACGTTATGTATTTTGTGACGTCTTTTATTATTGGACGTCATTTATTTTTGTGACGTTATGTATTTTGTGACGTCATTTATTTTTGTGACGTTATGTATTTTGTGACGTCATTTATTTTTTTGACGTTATGTATTTTGTGACGTCATTTATTTTTGTGACGTTATGTATTTTGTGACGTCATTTATTTTTGTGCCGTTATGTATGTTGTGACGTTATGTATTTTGTGACGTTATTTATTTTTGTGACGTAATACATTTTTGTGACGTCATTTATTTTTGTGACTATATGTATTTTATGACGTCATTTATTTTTGTGACGTTATGCATTTTGTAACGTAATTTATTTTTTGTGACGTTATGTATTTTGTGACGTCATTTATTTTTTTGACGTTATGTATTTTGTGACGTCATTTATTTTTGTGACGTTATGTATTTTGTGACGTCATTTATTTTTGTGACGTTATGTATTTTGTGACGTTATGTATTTTGTGACGTCATTTATTTTTGTGACGTTATGTATTTTGTGACGTAATTAATTTTTGTGACGTCATTAATTTTGTGACGTTATGTATTTTGTGACGTCATTTATTTTTGTGACGTAATGTATTTTGTGACGTCATTTATTTTTGTGACTTTATTTATTTTGTGACGTCATTTATTTTTGTAACGTTATGTATTTTGTGACGTAATTAATTTTTGTGACGTCATTTATTTTTGTGACGTTATATATTTTGTGACGTTATGTATTTTGTGACGTTATTAATTTTTGTGACGTCATTTATTTTTGTGACGTTATGTATTTTGTGACGTCATTTATTTTTGTGACGTTATGTATTTTGTGACGTCATTTGTTTTTGTGACGTTATGTATTTTGTGACGTCATTTATTTTTGTGACGTTATGTATTTTGTGACGTCATTTATTTTTGTGACGTTATGTATTTTGTGACGTCATTTATTTTTGTGACGTTATGTTTTTTGTAACGTCATTTATTTTTGTGACGTTATGTATTTTGTGACGTCATTTATTTTTGTGACGTTATGTATTTTGAGACGTCATTTTTTGTGACGTTATGTATTTTGTGACGTCATTTATTTTTGTGACGTTATGTATTTTGTGACGTCATTTATTTTTGTAACGTTATGTATTTTGTGACGTCATTTATTTTTGTGACGTTATGTATTTAGTGACGTCATTTATTATTGTGACGTCATTTATTTTTGTGACGTTATGTATTTTGTGACGTCATTTATTTTTGTGACGTTATGTATTTTGTGACGTCATTTATTTTTGTGACTATTTATTTTGTGACGTCATTTATTTTTGTGACGTTATGTATTTTGTGACGTTATGTATTTTGTGACGTTATTTATTTTTGTGACGTCATTTATTTTTGTGACGTTATGTATTTTGTGACGTCATTTATTTTTGTGACGTTATGTATTTTGTGACGTCATTTATTTTTGTGACGTTATGTATTTTGTGACGTCATTTATTTTTGTGACGTTATGTATTTTGTGACATCAATTATTTTTGTGAGGTTATGTATTTTTTGACGTCATTTATTTTTGTGACGTTATTTATTTTGTGACGTAATTAATTTTTGTGACGTCATTTATTTTTGTGACGTTATGTATTTTGTGACGTCATTTATTTTTGTGACGTTATGTTTTTTGTGACGTCATTTATTTTTTTGACGTAATGTATTTTGTGACGTTATGTATTTTGTGACGTCATTTATTTTTGTGACGTTATGTATTTTGTGAAGTAAATAATTTTTGTGACGTCATTTATTTTTATGACGTTATGTATTTTGTGACATCATTTATTTTTTTGACGTTATGTATTTTGTGACGTCATTTATTTTTGTGACTTTATTTATTTTGCGACGTCATTTATTTTTGTAACGTTATGTATTTTGTGACGTTATTTATTTTTGTGACGTTATGTATTTTGTGACGTAATTAATTTTTGTGACGTCATTTATTTTTGTGACGTTATATATTTTGTGACGTTATGTATTTTGTGACGTAATTAATTTTTGTGACGTCATTTATTTTTGTGACGTTATGTATTTTGTGACGTAAATTATTTTTGTGACGTTATGTATTTTGTGACGTCATTTAGTTTTGTGACGTTATGTATTTTGTGACGTAATTAATTTTTGTGACGTCATTTATTTTTGTGACGTTATGTATTTTGTGACGTAATTAATTTTTGTGACGTCATTTATTTTTGTGACGTTATGTATTTTGTGACGTCATTTATTTTTGTGACGTAATGTATTTTGTGACGTTATGTATTTTGTGACGTCATTTATTTTTGTGACGTTATGTATTTTGTGAAGTAATTAATTTTTGTGACGTCATTTATTTTTATGACGTTATGTATTTTGTGACGTCATTTATTTTTTGACGTTATGTATTTTGTGACGTCATTTATTATTGTGACGTTATGTATTTTGTGACGTCATTTATTTTTGTGAGGTTTTGTATTTTTTGACGTAATTAATTTTTGTGACGTTATGTATTTTGTGACGTAATTAATTTTTGTGACGTCATTAATTTTGTGACGTTATGTATTTTGTGACGTCATTTATTTTTGTGACGTTATGTATTTTGTGACGTCATTTATTTTTGTGACTTTATTTATTTTGTGACGTCATTTATTTTTGTGACGTTATGTATTTTGTGACGTTATGTATTTTGTGACGTCATTTATTTTTGTAACGTTATGTATTTTGTGACGTCATTTATATTTGTGACGTTATGTATTTTGTGACGTATTTTATTATTGTGACGTCATTTATTTTTGTGACGTTATGTATTTTGTGACGTCATTTATTTTTGTGACGTTATGTATTTTGTGACGTCATTTATTTTTTTGACGTTATTTTTTTGTGACGTCATTTATTTTTGTGACGTTATGTACTTTGTGACGTCATTTATTTTTGTGACGTTATGTATTTTGTGACGTTATGTATTTTGTGACGTTATTTATTTTTGTGACGTCATTTATTTTTGTGACGTTATGCATTTTGTGACGTCATTTATTTTTGTGATGCTATGTATTTTGTGACGTCATTTGTTTTTGTGACGTTATGTATTTTGTGACGTCATTTATATTTGTGACGTTATGTATTTTGTGACGTCATTTATTATTGTGACGTCATTTATTTTTGTGACGTTATGTATTTTGTGACGTCATTTATTTTTGTGACGTTATGTATTTTGTGACGTCATTTATTTTTTTGACGTTATTTTTTTGTGACGTCATTTATTTTTGTGACGTTATGTATTTTGTGACGTCATTTATTTTTGTGACGTTATGTATTTTGTGACGTTATGTATTTTGTGACGTTATTTATTTTTGTGACGTCATTTATTTTTGTGACGTTATGCATTTTGTGACGTCATTTATTTTTGTGACGTTATGTATTTTGTGACGTCATTTATTTTTGTGACGTTATGTTTTTTGTGACGTCATTTATTTTTTTGACGTAATGTATTTTGTGACGTTATGTATTTTGTGACGTCATTTATTTTTGTGACGTTATGTATTTTGTGAAGTAATTAATTTTTGTGACGTCATTTATTTTTATGACGTTATGTATTTTGTGACATCATTTATTTTTTTGACGTTATGTATTTTGTGACGTCATTTATTTTTGTGACTTTATTTATTTTGCGACGTCATTTATTTTTGTAACGTTATGTATTTTGTGACGTTATTTATTTTTGTGACGTTATGTATTTTGTGACGTAATTAAATTTTGTGACGTCATTTATTTTTGTGACGTTATATATTTTGTGACGTTATGTATTTTGTGACGTAATTAATTTTTGTGACGTCATTTATTTTTGTGACGTTATGTATTTTGTGACGTCAATTATTTTTGTGACGTTATGTATTTTGTGACGTCATTTAGTTTTGTGACGTTATGTATTTTGTGACGTAATTAATTTTTGTGACGTCATTTATTTTTGTGACGTTATGTATTTTGTGACGTAATTAATTTTTGTGACGTCATTTATTTTTGTGACGTTATGTATTTTGTGACGTCATTTATTTTTGTGACGTAATGTATTTTGTGACGTTATGTATTTTGTGACGTCATTTATTTTTGTGACGTTATGTATTTTGTGAAGTAATTAATTTTTGTGACGTCATTTATTTTTATGACGTTATGTATTTTGTGACGTCATTTATTTTTTGACGTTATGTATTTTGTGACGTCATTTATTATTGTGACGTTATGTATTTTGTGACGTCATTTATTTTTGTGAGGTTTTGTATTTTTTGACGTAATTAATTTTTGTGACGTTATGTATTTTGTGACGTAATTAATTTTTGTGACGTCATTAATTTTGTGACGTTATGTATTTTGTGACGTCATTTATTTTTGTGACGTTATGTATTTTGTGACGTCATTTATTTTTGTGACTTTATTTATTTTTTGACGTCATTTATTTTTGTGACGTTATGTATTTTGTGACGTTATGTATTTTGTGACGTCATTTATTTTTGTAACGTTATGTATTTTGTGACGTCATTTATATTTGTGACGTTATGTATTTTGTGACGTCATTTATTATTGTGACGTCATTTATTTTTGTGACGTTATGTATTTTGTGACGTCATTTATTTTTGTGACGTTATGTATTTTGTGACGTCATTTATTTTTTTGACGTTATTTTTTTGTGACGTCATTTATTTTTGTGACGTTATGTACTTTGTGACGTCATTTATTTTTGTGACGTTATGTATTTTGTGACGTTATGTATTTTGTGACGTTATTTATTTTTGTGACGTCATTTATTTTTGTGACGTTATGCATTTTGTGACGTCATTTATTTTTGTGATGCTATGTATTTTGTGACGTCATTTGTTTTTGTGACGTTATGTATTTTGTGACGTCATTTATATTTGTGACGTTATGTATTTTGTGACGTCATTTATTATTGTGACGTCATTTATTTTTGTGACGTTATGTATTTTGTGACGTCATTTATTTTTGTGACGTTATGTATTTTGTGACGTCATTTATTTTTTTGACGTTATTTTTTTGTGACGTCATTTATTTTTGTGACGTTATGTATTTTGTGACGTCATTTATTTTTGTGACGTTATGTATTTTGTGACGTTATGTATTTTGTGACGTTATTTATTTTTGTGACGTCATTTATTTTTGTGACGTTATGCATTTTGTGACGTCATTTATTTTTGTGACGTTATGTATTTTGTGACGTCATTTATTTTTGTGACGTTATGTATTTTGTGACGTCATTTATTTTTGTGACGTTATGTATTTTGTGACATCAATTATTTTTGTGAGGTTATGTATTTTTTGACGTCATTTATTTTTGTGACGTTATGTATTTTGTGACGTAATTAATTTTTGTGACGTCATTTATTTTTGTGACGTTATGTATTTTGTGACGTCATTTATTTTTGTGACGTTATGTATTTTGTGACGTCATTTATTTTTGTGACGTAATGTATTTTGTGATGTTATGTATTTTGTGACGTCATTTATTTTTGTGACGTTATGTATTTTGTGAAGTAATTAATTTTTGTGACGTCATTTATTTTTATGACGTTATGTATTTTGTGACGTCATTTATTTTTTTGACGTTATGTATTTTGTGACATCATTTATTTTTGTGACGTTATGTATTTTGTGACGTCATTTATTTTTGTGACGTTATGTATTTTGTGACGTCATTTATTTTTGTGACGTTATGTATTTTGTGACATCATTTATTTTTGTAACGTTATGTATTTTGTGACGTCATTTATTTTTGTGACTTTATTTTGCGACGTCATTTATTTTTGTAACGTTATGTATTTTGTGACGTTATGTATTTTGTGACGTTATTTATTTTTGTGTCGTTATGTATTTTGTGACGTAATTAATTTTTGTGACGTCATTTATTTTTGTGACGTTATATATTTTGTGACGTTATGTATTTTGTGACGTCATTTATTTTTGTGACGTTATGTATTTTGTGACATCATTTATTTTTGTAAGGTCATGTATTTTTTGACGTCATTTATTTTTGTGACGTTATGTATTTTGTGACGTAATTAATTTTTCTGACGTCATTTATTTTTGTGACGTTATGTATTTTGTGACGTCATTAATTTTTGTGACGTCATTTATTTTTGTGACGTTATGTATTTTGTGACGTCATTTATTTTTGTGACGTTATGTATTTTGTGACGTCATTTATTTTTGTGACGTTATGTATTTTGTGACGTCATTTATTTTTGTGAGGTTATGTATTTTTTGACGTAATTAATTTTTGTGACGTTATGTATTTTGTGACGTAATTAATTTTTGTGACGTCATTAATTTTGTGACGTTATGTATTTTGTGACGTCATTTATTTTTGTGACGTTATGTATTTTGTGACGTCATTTATTTTTGTGACTTTATTTATTTTGTGACGTCATTTATTTTTGTGACGTTACGTATTTTGTAACGTTATGTATTTTGTGACGTTATTTATTTTTGTGACGTTATGTATTTTGTGACGTAATTAATTTTTGTGACGTCATTTATTTTTGTGACGTTATATATTTTGTGACGTCATTTATTTTTGTGACGTTGTGTATTTTGTGACGTCATTTATTTTTGTGACTTTATTTATTTTGTGACGTCATTTATTTTTGTGACGTTATGTATTTTGTGCCGTTATGTATTTTGTGACGTTATTTATTTTTGTGACGTTATGTGTTTTGTGACGTAATTAATTTTTGTGACGTCATTTATTTTTGTGACGTTATATATTTTGTGACGTTATGTATTTTGTGACGTAATTAATTTTTGTGACGTCATTTATTTTTGTGACAATATGTATTTTGTGACGTCATTTATTTTTGTGACGTTATGTATACATGTGACGTTATGTATTTTGTGACGTCATTTATTTTTGTGACGTTGTGTATTTTGTGACGTCATTTATTTTTGTTACGTTATTTATTTTGTGACGTCATTTATTTTTGTGACGTTATGTATTTTATGAAATATGTATTTTGTGACGTCATTTAATTTTGTGTCGTTAAATATTTTGTGACGTCATTTATTTTTGTGACGTTATGTATATTGTGACGTCATTTATTTTTGTGACGTTATGTATTTTGTGACGTCATTTTTTTTGTGACGTTATGTATTTTGTGACGTCATTTATTTTTGTGACGTTATGTATTTTGTGACGTCATTTATTTTTGTGACGTTATGTATTTTGTGACGTCATTTATTTTTGTGACGTTATGTATTTTGTGACGTCATTTATTATTGTGACGTCATTTATTTTTGTGACGTTATGTATTTTGTGACGTCATTTATTTTTGTGACGTTATGTATTTTGTGACGTCATTTATTTTTTTGACGTTATGTATTTTGTGACGTCATTTATTTTTATGACGTTATGTATTTTGTGACGTCATTTATTTTTGTGCCGTTATGTATTTTGTGACGTTATGTATTTTGTGACGTTATTTATTTTTGTGACGTAATACATTTTTGTGACGTCATTTATTTTTGTGACTATATGTATTTTATGACGTTATGTATTTTGTGATATTATTTATTTTTGTGACGTTATGCATTTTGTAACGTAATTTATTTTTTGTGACGTTATGTATTTTGTGACGTCATTTATTTTTTTGACGTTATGTATTTTGTGACGTCATTTATTTTTGTGACGTTATGTATTTTGTGACGTCATTTATTTTTGTGACGTTATGTATTTTGTGACGTTATGTATTTTGTGACGTCATTTATTTTTGTGACGTTATGTATTTTGTGACGTAATTAATTTTTGTGACGTCATTTATTTTTGTGACGTTATGTATTTTGTGACGTCATTTATTTTTGTGACGTTATGTATTTTGTGACGTCATTACTTTTTGTGACGTAATTAATTTTTGTGACGTTATGTATTTTGTGACGTAATTAATTTTTGTGACGTCATTAATTTTGTGACGTTATGTATTTTGTGACGTCATTAATTTTTGTGACGTAATGTATTTTGTGACGTCATTTATTTTTGTGACTTTATTTATTTTGTGACGTCATTTATTTTTGTAACGTTATGTATTTTGTGACGTAATTAATTTTTGTGACGTCATTTATTTTTGTGACGTTATATATTTTGTGACGTTATGTATTTTGTGACGTAATTAATTTTTGTGACGTCATTTATTTTTGTGACGTTATGTATTTTGTGACGTCATTTATTTTTGTGACGTTATGTATTTTGTGACGTCATTTGTTTTTGTGACGTTATGTATTTTGTGACGTTATGTATTTTGTGACGTCATTTTTTTTTGTGACGTTTTGTATTTTGTGACGTCATTTATTTTTGTGACGTTATGTATTTTGTGACGTCATTTATTTTTGTGACGTTATGTATTTTGTGACGTCATTTATTTTTGTGTCGTTATGTATTTTGTGACGTTATGTATTTTGTGACGTCATTTATTTTTGTAACGTTATGTATTTTGTGACGTCATTTATTATTGTGACGTCATTTATTTTTGTGACGTTATGTATTTTGTGACGTCATTTATTTTTGTTACGTTATGTATTTTGTGACGTCATTTATTTTTTTGACGTTATGTATTTTGTGACGTCATTTATTTTTGTGACGTTATGTATTTTGTGACGTCATTTTTTTTTGCCGTTATGTATTTTGTGACGTTATGTATTTTGTGACGTTATTTATTTTTGTGACGTCGTTTATTTTGTGACGTTATGTATTTTGTGACGTCATTTATTTTTGTGACGTTATGTATTTTGTGACGTCATTTATTTTTGTGACGTTATGTATTTTGTGACGTTATGTATTTTGTGACGTCATTTATTTTTTTGACGTTATGTATTTTGTGACGTCATTTATTTTTGTGACGTTATGTATTTTGTGACGTCATTTATTTTTGTGACGTTATGTATTTTGTGACGTCATTTATTTTTGTGACGTTATGTATTTTGTGACGTCATTTTTTTTTGTGACGTTATGTATTTTGTGACGTTATTTATTTTTGTGACGTCATGTGTTTTGTGACGTAATTAATTTTTGTGACGTCATTTATTTTTGTGACGTTATATATTTTGTGACGTTATGTATTTTGTGACGTAATTAATTTTTGTGTCGTCATTTATTTTTGTGACAATATGTATTTTGTGACGTCATTTATTTTTGTGACGTTATGTATACATGTGACGTTATGTATTTTGTGACGTCATTTATTTTTGTGACGTTGTGTATTTTGTGACGTCATTTATTTTTGTGACGTTATTTATTTTGTGACGTCATTTATTTTTGTGACGTTATGTATTTTATGAAATATGTATTTTGTGACGTCATTTAATTTTGTGTCGTTAAATATTTTGTGACGTCATTTATTTTTGTGACGTTATGTATTTTGTGACGTCATTTATTTTTGTGACGTTATGTATTTTGTGACGTCATTTTTTTTGTGACGTTATGTATTTTGTGACGTCATTTATTTTTGTGACGTTATGTATTTTGTGACGTCATTTATTTTTGTGACGTTTTGTATTTTGTGACGTCATTTATTTTTGTGACGTTATGTATTTTGTGACGTCATTTATTTTTGTGACATTATGTATTTTGTGACGTTATTTATTTTTGTGACGTTATGTATTTTGTGACGTAATTAATTTTTGTGACGTCATTTATTTTTGTGACGTTATATATTTTGTGACGTCATTTATTTTTGTGACGTTGTGTATTTTGTGACGTTATGTATTTTGTGACGTCTTTTATTATTGGACGTCATTTATTTTTGTGACGTTATGTATTTTGTGACGTCATTTATTTTTGTGACGTTATGTATTTTGTGACGTCATTTATTTTTTTGACGTTATGTATTTTGTGACGTCATTTATTTTTGTGACGTTATGTATTTTGTGACGTCATTTATTTTTGTGCCGTTATGTATGTTGTGACGTTATGTATTTTGTGACGTTATTTATTTTTGTGACGTAATACATTTTTGTGACGTCATTTATTTTTGTGACTATATGTATTTTATGACGTCATTTATTTTTGTGACGTTATGCATTTTGTAACGTAATTTATTTTTTGTGACGTTATGTATTTTGTGACGTCATTTATTTTTTTGACGTTATGTATTTTGTGACGTCATTTATTTTTGTGACGTTATGTA
Source organism: Flexamia atlantica (assembly GCA_035578135.1). Classification (NCBI taxonomy): domain Eukaryota; kingdom Metazoa; phylum Arthropoda; class Insecta; order Hemiptera; family Cicadellidae; genus Flexamia; species Flexamia atlantica. The sequence goes on along the minus strand of JAQJVK010000056.1, from coordinate 1,152,624 downwards.
TTTTGTGACGTCATTTATTTTTGTGACGTTATGTATTTTGTGACGTTATGTATTTTGTGACGTCATTTATTTTTGTGACGTTATGTATTTTGTGACGTAATTAATTTTTGTGACGTCATTAATTTTGTGACGTTATGTATTTTGTGACGTCATTTATTTTTGTGACGTAATGTATTTTGTGACGTCATTTATTTTTGTGACTTTATTTATTTTGTGACGTCATTTATTTTTGTAACGTTATGTATTTTGTGACGTAATTAATTTTTGTGACGTCATTTATTTTTGTGACGTTATATATTTTGTGACGTTATGTATTTTGTGACGTAATTAATTTTTGTGACGTCATTTATTTTTGTGACGTTATGTATTTTGTGACGTCATTTATTTTTGTGACGTTATGTATTTTGTGACGTCATTTATTTTTGTGACGTTTTGTATTTTGTGACGTCATTTATTTTTGTGACGTTATGTATTTTGTGACGTCATTTATTTTTGTGACGTTATGTATTTTTTGACGTCATTTATTTTTGTGTCGTTATGTATTTTGTGACGTCATTTATTTTTGTGACGTTATGTATTTTGTGACGTCATTTTTTTGTGGCGTTATGTATTTTGTGACTTCATTTATTTTAGTGACGTTATGTATTTTGTGACGTCATTTATTTTTGTAACGTTATGTATTTTGTGACGTCATTTATTATTGTGACGTCATTTATTTTTTTGACGTTATGTATTTCGTGACGTCATTTATTTTGTGACGTTATGTATTTTGTGACGTCATTTATTTTTGTGACGTCATTTATTTTTGTGACGTTATGTATTTTGTGACGTCATTTATTTTTGTGACGTTATTTATTTTGTGACGTCATTTATTTTAGTGACGTTATGTATTTTGTGACGTCATTTATTTTTGTGACGTTATGTATTTTTTGACGTCATTTATTTTTGTGTCGTTATGTATTTTGTGACGTCATTTATTTTTGTGACGTTATGTATTTTGTGACGTCATTTTTTTGTGGCGTTATGTATTTTGTGACGTCATTTATTTTAGTGACGTTATGTATTTTGTGACATCATTTATTTTTGTGAGGTTATGTATTTTTTGACGTCATTTATTTTTGTGACGTTATGTATTTTTTGACGTAATTAATTTTGTGACGTCATTTATTTTTGTGACGTTATGTATTTTGTGACGTCATTAATTTTTGTGACGTCATTTATTTTTGTGACGTTATGTATTTTGTGACGTCATTTATTTTTGTGACGTTATTTATTTTGTGACGTCATTTATTTTAGTGACGTTATGTATTTTGTGACGTCATTTATTTTTGTGACGTTATGTATTTTGTGACGTCATTTATTTTTGTGAGGTTATGTATTTTTTGACGTAATTAAATTTTGTGACGTTATGTATTTTGTGACGTAATTAATTTTTGTGGCGTCATTAATTTTGTGACGTTATGTATTTTGTGACGTCATTTATTTTTGTGACGTTATGTATTTTGTGACGTCATTTATTTTTGTGACTTTATTTATTTTGTGACGTCAATTTTTTTTGTGACGTTATGTATTTTGTGACGTTATGTATTTTGTGACGTTATTTATTTTTGTGACGTTGTGTATTTTGTGACGTAATTAATTTTTGTGACGTCATTTATTTTTGTGACGTTATATATTTTGTAACGTTATGTATTTTGTGACGTAATTAATTTTTGTGACGTCATTTATTTTTGTGACGTTATGTATTTTGTGACGTCATTTATTTTTGTGACGTTATGCATTTTGTGACGTCATTTGTTTTTGTGACGTTATGTATTTTGTGACGTCATTTATTTTTGTGACGTTATGTATTTTGTGACGTCATTTATTTTTGTGACGTTATGTATTTTGTGACGTCATTTATTTTTGTGACGTTATGTATTTTGTGACGTCATTTATTTTTGTGACGTTATGTATTTTGTGACGTCATTTAATTTTGTGACGTTTTGTATTTTGTGACGTCATTTTTTGTGACGTTATGTATTTTGTGACGTCATTTATTTTTGTGACATTATGTATTTTGTGACGTCATTTATTTTTGTAACGTTATGTATTTTGTGACGTCATTTATTTTTGTGACGTTATTTATTTTGTGACGTCATTTATTATTGTGACGTCATGTATTTTGTGACGTCATTTTTTTTGACGTTATGTAATTTGTGACGTCATTTATTTTTGCGACGTTATGTATTTTGTGACGTCATTTATTTTTTTGCCGTTATGTATTTTGTGACGTTTTGTATTTTGTGACGTTATTTATTTTTGTGACGTCATTTATTTTTGTGACGTTATGTATTTTGTGACGTCATTTATTTTTGTGACGTTATGTTTTATGTGACGTCATTTATTTTTGTGACGTTATGTATTTTGTGACGTCATTTATTTTTGTGACGTTATGTATTTTGTGACATCATTTATTTTTGTGAGGTTTTGTATTTTTAGACGTCATTTATTTTTGTGACGTTATGTATTTTGTGACGTAATTAATTTTTGTGACGTCATTTATTTTTGTGACGTTATGTATTTTGTGACGTAATTAATTTTTGTGACGTCATTTATTTTTGTGACGTTATGTATATTGTGACGTCATTTATTTTTGTGACGTTATGTATTTTGTGACGTCATTTATTTTTGTGACGTAATGTATTTTGTGACGTTATGTATTTTGTGACGTCATTTATTTTTGTGACGTTATGTATTTTGTGAAGTAATTAATTTTTGTGACGTCATTTATTTATATGACGTTATGTATTTTGTGACGTCATTTTTTTGACGTTATGTATTTTGTGACGTCATTTATTTTTGTGATGTTATGTATATTGTGACATCATTTATTTTTGTGAGGTTATGTATTTTTTGACGTCAATTATTTCTGTGACGTTAAGTATTTTGTGACGTAATTAATTTTTGTGACGTCATTTATTTTTGTGACGTTATGTATTTTGTGACGTCATTAATTTTTGTGACGTCATTTATTTTTGTGACGTCATTTATTTTTGTGTCGTTATGTATTTTGTGACGTCATTTATTTTTGTGATGTTATGTATTTTTTGACGTAGTTAATTTTTGTGACGTTGTGTATTTTGTGACGTAATTAATTTTTGTGACGTCATTAATTTTGTGACGTTATGTATTTTGTGACGTCATTTATTTTTGTGACGTTATGTATTTTTTGACGTCATTTATTTTTGTGACTTTATTTATATTGTGACGTCATTTATTTTTGTGACGTTATGTATTTTGTGACTTTATGTATTTTGTGACGTTATTTATTTTTTTGACGTTACGTATTTTGTGACGTAATTAATTTTTGTGACGTCATTTATTTTTGTGACGATATATATTTTGTGACGTTATGTATTTTGTGACGTAATTAATTTTTGTGACGTCATTTATTTTTGTGACGTTATGTATTTTGTGACGTCATTTATTTTTGTGACGTTATGTATTTTGTGACGTCATTTATTTTTGTGACTTTATTTATTTTGTGACGTCATTTATTTTTGTGACGTTATGTATTTTTTGACGTTATGTATTTTGTGACGTTATTTATTTTTGTGACGTTATGTATTTTGCGACGTAATAAATTTTTGTGACCTCATTTATTTTTGTGACGTTATATATTTTGTGACGTTATGTATTTTGTGACGTAATTAATTTTTGTGACGTCATTTATTTTTGTGACATTATGTATTTTGTGACGTCATTTATTTTTGTGACGTTATGTATTTTGTGACGTCATTTGTTTTTGTGACGTTATGTATTTTGTGACGTCATTTATTTTTGTGACGTTATGTATTTTGTGACGTCATTTATTTTTGTGACGTTATGTATTTTGTGACGTCATTTATTTTTGTGACGTTATGTTTTTTGTAACGTCATTTATTTTTGTGACGTTATGTATTTTGTGACGTCATTTATTTTTGTGACGTTATGTATTTTGTGACGTCATTTTTTGTGACGTTATGTATTTTGTGACGTCATTTATTTTTGTGACGTTATGTATTTTGTGACGTCATTTATTTTTTGCCGTTATGTATTTTGTGACGTTATGTATTTTGTGACGTTATTTATTTTTGTGACGTCATTTATTTTTGTGACGTTATGTATTTTGTGACGTCATTTATTTTTGTGACGTTATGTATTTTGTGACATCATTTATTTTTGTGAGGTTATGTATTTTTTGACGTCATTTATTTTTGTGACGTTATGTATTTTGTGACGTAATTAATTTTTGTGACGTCATTTATTTTTGTGACGTTATGTATTTTGTGACGTAATTAATTTTTGTGACTTCATTTATTTTTGTGACGTTATGTATTTTGTGACGTCATTTATTTTTGTGAGGTTATGTATTTTTTGACGTAATTAATTTTTGTGACGTTATGTATTTTGTGACGTAATTAATTTTTGTGACTTTATTTATTTTGTGACGTCATTTATTTTTGTGACGTTATGTATTTTGTGACGTTATGTATTTTGTGACGTTATTTATTTTTGTGACGTTATGTATTTTGTGACGTCATTTATTTTTGTGACGTTATGTATTTTGTGACGTCATTTATTTTTGTGACGTTATCTATTTTGTGACGTTATGTATTTTGTGACGTCATTTGTTTTTGTGACGTTTTGTATTTTGTGACGTCACTTATTTTTGTGACGTTATGTATTTTGTGACGTCATTTATTTTTGTGACGTTATGTTTTTTGTAACGTCATTTATTTTTGTGACGTTATGTATTTTGTGACGTCATTTATTTTTGTGACGTTATGTATTTTGTGACGTCATTTATTTTTGTGACGTTATCTATTTTGTGACGTTATGTATTTTGTGACGTTATGTATTTTGTGACGTTATTTATTTTTGTGACGTCATTTATTTTTGTGACGATATGTATTTTGTGACGTCATTTATTATTGTGACGTCATTTATTTTTATGACGTTATGTATTTTGTGACGTCATTCATTTTTGTGACGTTATGTATTTTGTGACGTCATTTATTTTTTTGACGTTATGTATTTTGTGACGTCATTTATTTTTGTGACGTTATGTATTTTGTGACGTCATTTATTTTTGTGACGTTATCTATTTTGTGACGTTATGTATTTTGTGACGTTATGTATTTTGTGACGTTATTTATTTTTGTGACGTCATTTATTTTTGTGACGATATGTATTTTGTGACGTCATTTATTTTTGTGACGTTATGTATTTTGTGACGTCATTTATTTTTGTGACGTTATGTATTTTGTGACGTCATTTATTTTTGTGACGTTATGTATTTTGTGACATCATTTATTTTTGTGAGGTTTTGTATTTTTTGACGTCATTTATTTTTGTGACGTTATGTATTTTGTGACGTAATTAATTTTTGTGACGTCATTTATTTTTGTGACGTTATGTATTTTGTGACGTTATTTATTTTTGTGACGTTATGTATTTTGTGACGTCATTTATTTTTGTGACGTAATATATTTTGTAACGTTATGTATTTTGTGACGTCATTTATTTTTGTGACGTTATGTATTTTGTGAAGTAATTAATTTTTGTGACGTCATTTATTTTTATGACGTTATGTATTTTGTGACGTCATTTTTTTTGACGTTATGTATTTTGTGACGTCATTTATTTTTGTGACGTTATGTATTTTGTGACGTCATTTATTTTTGTGACAATATGTATTTTGTGACGTCATTATGTTTGTGACGTCATTTATTATTGTGACATTATGTATGTTTTGACGTCATTTATTTTTGTGACGTTATGTATTTTGTGACGTCATTTATTTTTGTGACGTTATGTATTTTGGGACGTCATTTATTTTTGTGACATTATGTATTTTGTGACGTCATTTTTTTTGTGACGTTATGTATTTTCTGACGTCATTTAATTTGTGACGTTATGTATTTTGTGACGTCATTTATTTTTGTGACGTTATGTATTTTGTAACGTCATTTATTTTTTTGACGTTATGTATTTTGTGACGTCATTTTTTGCGACGTTATGAATTTTATGACGTTATGTATTTTGTGACGTCATTTATTTTTTTGACGTTATGTATTTTGTGACGTCATTTATTTTTGTGACGTTATGTATTTTGTGACGTCATTAGTTTTTGTGACGTTATGTATTTTGTGACGTCATTTATTTTTTGCCGTTATGTATTTTGTGACGTTATGTATTTTGTGACGTTATTTATTTTTGTGACGTCATTTATTTTTGTGACGTTATGTATTTTGTGACGTCATTTATTTTTTTGACGTTATGTATTTTGTGACGTCATTTTTTGTGACGTTATGTATTTTATGACGTTATGTATTTTGTGACGTCATTTATTTTTGTGACGTTATGTATTTAGTGACGTCATTATATTTGTGACGTCATTTATTATTGTGACATTATGTATGTTTTGACGTCATTTATTTTTGTGACGTTATGTATTTTGTGACGTCATTTATTTTTGTGACGTTATGTATTTTGGGACGTCATTTATTTTTGTGACATTATGTATTTTGTGACGTCATTTTTTTTGTGACGTTATGTTTTTTTCTGACGTCATTTAATTTGTGACGTTATGTATTTTGTGACGTCATTTATTTTTGTGACGTTATGTATTTTGTGACGTCATTAATTTTTGTGACGTTATGTATTTTGTGACGTCATTTATTTTTGTGACGTTATGTATTTTGGGACGTCATTTATTTTTGTGACATTATGTATTTTGTGACGTCATTTTTTTTGTGACGTTATGTTTTTTCTGACGTCATTTAATTTGTGACGTTATGTATTTTGTGACGTCATTTATTTTTGTGACGTTATGTATTTTGTAACGTCATTTATTTTTTTGACGTTATGTATTTTGTGACGTCATTTTTTGTGACGTTATGTATTTTATGACGTTATGTATTTTGTGACGTCATTTATTTTTTTGACGTTATGTATTTTGTGACGTCATTTATTTTTGTGACGTTATGTATTTTGTGACGTCATTAATTTTTGTGACGTTATGTATTTTGTGACGTCATTTATTTTTGTGACTTTATTTATTTTGTGACGTCATTTATTTTTGTGACGTTATGTATTTTGTGACGTTATGTATTTTGTGACGTTATTTATTTTTGTGACGCTATGTATTTTGTGACGTACTTAATTTTTGTGACGTCATTTATTTTTGTGACGTTATATATTTTGTGACGTTATGCATTTTGTGACGTAATTAATGTTTGTGACGTCATTTATTTTTGTGACTTTATTTATTTTGTGATGTCATTTAATTTTGTGTCGTTAAATATTTTGTGACGTCATTAATTTTTGTGACGTTATGTATTTTGTGACGTTATGTATTTTGTGACGTCATTTATTTTTGTGACGTTATGTATTTTGTGACGTCATTTATTTTTGTGACTTTATTTATTTTGTGACGTCATTTATTTTTGTGACGTTATGTATTTTGTGACGTTATGTATTTTGTGACGTTATTTATTTTTGTGACGTTATGTATTTTGTGACGTCATTTATATTTTTACGTTATGTATTTTGTGACGTCATTTGTTTTTGTGACGTTTTGTATTTTGTGACGTCATTTTTTTTTGTGACGTTATGTATTTTGTGACGTCATTTATTTTTGTGACGTTATGTTTTTTGTAACGTCATTTATTTTTGTGACGTTATGTATTTTGTGACGTCATTTATTTTTGTGACGTTATGTATTTTGTGACGTCATTTTTGTGACGTTATGTATTTTGTGACGTCATTTATTTTTGTGACGTTATGTATTTTGTGACGTCATTTATTTTTGTAACGTTATGTATTTTGTGACGTCATTTATTTTTGTGACGTTATATATTTTGTGACGTCATTTATTATTGTGACGTCATTTATTTTTGTGACGTTATGTATTTTGTGACGTCATTTATTTTTGTGACGTTATGTATTTTGTGACGTCATTTATTTTTTTGACGTTATGTATTTTGTGACGTCATTTATTTTTGTGACGTTATGTATTTTGTGACGTCATTTATTTTTGTGACGTTATGTATTTAGTGACGTTATGTATTTTGTGACGTTATTTATTTTTGTGACGTCATTTATTTTTGTGACGTTATGTATTTTGTGACGTCATTTATTTTTGTGACGTTATGTATTTTGTGACGTCATTTATTTTTGTGACGTAATGTATTTTGTGACGTCATTTATTTTTGTGACGTTATGTATTTTGTGACATCATTTATTTTTGTGACGTTATGTATTTTGTGACGTAATTAATTTTTGTGACGTCATTTATTTTTGCGACGTTATGTATTTTTTGACGTTATTTATTTTTGTGACGTTATGAATTTTGTGACGTCATTTATTTTTGTGACGTAATGTATTTTGTGACGTTATGTATTTTGTGACGTCATTTATTTTTGTGACGTTATGTATTTTGTGAAGTAATTAATTTTTGTGACGTCATTTATTTTTATGACGTTATGTATTTTGTGACGTCATTTTTTTGACGTTATGTATTTTGTGACGTCATTTATTTTTGTGACATTATGTATTTTGTGACGTCATTTATTTTTTTGACAATATGTATTTTGTGACGTCATTATGTTTGTGACGTCATTTATTTTTGTGACGTTATGTATTTTGTGACGTCATTTATTTTTGTGACGTTATGTATTTTGTGACGTCATTTATTTTTGTGACGTTATGTATTTTGGGACGTCATTTATTTTTGTGACATTATGTATTTTGTGACGTCATTTTTTTGTGACGTTATGTATATTGTGACGTCATTTATTTTTGTGACGTTATGTATTTTGTGACGTCATTTATTTTTGTGACGTTATGTATTTTGTAACGTCATTTATTTTTTTGACGATATGTATTTTGTGACGTCATTTATTTTTGTGACGTTATGTATTTTGTGACGTCATTAATTTTTGTGACGTTATGTATTTTGTGACGTCATTTATTTTTGTGACTTTATTTATTTTGTGACGTCATTTATTTTTGTGACGTTATGTATTTTGTGACGTTATTTATTTTTGTGACGCTATGTATTTTGTGACGTACTTAATTTTTGTGACGTTATGCATTTTGTGACGTAATTAATATTTGTGACGTCATTTATTTTTGTGACTTTATTTATTTTGTGACGTCATTTAATTTTGTGTCGTTAAATATTTTGTGACGTCATTTATTTTTGTGACGTTATGTATTTTGTGACGTAATTAATTTTGTGACGTCATTTATTTTGTGACGTTATGTATTTATTGACGTCATTTATTTTTGTGACGTTATGTATTTTGGGACGTCATCTATTTTTGTGACATTATGTATTTTGTGACGTCATTTTTTTGTGACGTTATGTATTTTGTGACGTCATTTATTTTTGTGACGTTATGTATTTTGTGACGTCATTTATTTTTGTGACGTTATGTATTTTGTAACGTCATTTATGTTTTTGACGATATGTATTTTGTGACGTCATTTTTTGTGACGTTATGTATTTTATGACGTTATGTATTTTGTGACGTCATTTATTTTTGTGACGTTATGTATTTTGTGACGTCATTTATTTTTGTGACGTTATGTATTTTGTGACGTCATTAATTTTTGTGACGTTATGTATTTTGTGACGTCATTTATTTTTGTGACTTTATTTATTTTGTGACGTCATTTATTTTTGTGACGTTATGTATTTTGTGACGTTATTTATTTTTGTGACGCTATGTATTTTGTGACGTACTTAATTTTTGTGACGTTATATATTTTGTGACGTTATGCATTTTGTGACGTAATTAATTTTTGTGACGTCATTAATTTTTGTGACTTTATTTATTTTGTGACGTCATTTAATTTTGTGTCGTTAAATATTTTGTGACGTCATTTTTTTTTGTGACGTTATGTATTTTGTGACGTAATTAATTTTGTGACGTCATTTATTTTTGTGACGTTATGTATTTTGTGACGTCATTTATTTTTGTGACGTTATGTTTTTTGTAACGTCATTTATTTTTGTGACGTTATGTATTTTGTGACGTCATTTATTTTTGTGACGTTATGTATTTTGTGACGTCATTTTTGTGACGTTATGTATTTTGTGACGTCATTTATTTTTGTGACGTTATGTATTTTGTGACGTCATTTATTTTTGTAACGTTATGTATTTTGTGACGTCATTTATTTTTGTGACGTTATATATTTTGTGACGTCATTTATTATTGTGACGTCATTTATTTTTGTGACGTTATGTATTTTGTGACGTCATTTATTTTTGTGACGTTATGTATTTTGTGACGTCATTTATTTTTTTGACGTTATGTATTTTGTGACGTCATTTATTTTTGTGACGTTATGTATTTTGTGACGTCATTTATTTTTGTGACGTTATGTATTTTGTGACGTTATGTATTTTGTGACGTTATTTATTTTTGTGACGTCATTTATTTTTGTGACGTTATGTATTTTGTGACGTCATTTATTTTTGTGACGTTATGTATTTTGTGACGTCATTTATTTTTGTGACGTAATGTATTTTGTGACGTCATTTATTTTTGTGACGTTATGTATTTTGTGACATCATTTATTTTTGTGACGTTATGTATTTTGTGACGTAATTAATTTTTGTGACGTCATTTATTTTTGCGACGTTATGTATTTTTTGACGTTATTTATTTTTGTGACGTTATGAATTTTGTGACGTCATTTATTTTTGTGACGTAATGTATTTTGTGACGTTATGTATTTTGTGACGTCATTTATTTTTGTGACGTTATGTATTTTGTGAAGTAATTAATTTTTGTGACGTCATTTATTTTTATGACGTTATGTATTTTGTGACGTCATTTTTTTGACGTTATGTATTTTGTGACGTCATTTATTTTTGTGACATTATGTATTTTGTGACGTCATTTATTTTTTTGACAATATGTATTTTGTGACGTCATTATGTTTGTGACGTCATTTATTTTTGTGACGTTATGTATTTTGTGACGTCATTTATTTTTGTGACGTTATGTATTTTGTGACGTCATTTATTTTTGTGACGTTATGTATTTTGGGACGTCATTTATTTTTGTGACATTATGTATTTTGTGACGTCATTTTTTTGTGACGTTATGTATATTGTGACGTCATTTATTTTTGTGACGTTATGTATTTTGTGACGTCATTTATTTTTGTGACGTTATGTATTTTGTAACGTCATTTATTTTTTTGACGATATGTATTTTGTGACGTCATTTATTTTTGTGACGTTATGTATTTTGTGACGTCATTAATTTTTGTGACGTTATGTATTTTGTGACGTCATTTATTTTTGTGACTTTATTTATTTTGTGACGTCATTTATTTTTGTGACGTTATGTATTTTGTGACGTTATTTATTTTTGTGACGCTATGTATTTTGTGACGTACTTAATTTTTGTGACGTTATGCATTTTGTGACGTAATTAATATTTGTGACGTCATTTATTTTTGTGACTTTATTTATTTTGTGACGTCATTTAATTTTGTGTCGTTAAATATTTTGTGACGTCATTTATTTTTGTGACGTTATGTATTTTGTGACGTAATTAATTTTGTGACGTCATTTATTTTGTGACGTTATGTATTTATTGACGTCATTTATTTTTGTGACGTTATGTATTTTGGGACGTCATCTATTTTTGTGACATTATGTATTTTGTGACGTCATTTTTTTGTGACGTTATGTATTTTGTGACGTCATTTATTTTTGTGACGTTATGTATTTTGTGACGTCATTTATTTTTGTGACGTTATGTATTTTGTAACGTCATTTATGTTTTTGACGATATGTATTTTGTGACGTCATTTTTTGTGACGTTATGTATTTTATGACGTTATGTATTTTGTGACGTCATTTATTTTTGTGACGTTATGTATTTTGTGACGTCATTTATTTTTGTGACGTTATGTATTTTGTGACGTCATTAATTTTTGTGACGTTATGTATTTTGTGACGTCATTTATTTTTGTGACTTTATTTATTTTGTGACGTCATTTATTTTTGTGACGTTATGTATTTTGTGACGTTATTTATTTTTGTGACGCTATGTATTTTGTGACGTACTTAATTTTTGTGACGTTATATATTTTGTGACGTTATGCATTTTGTGACGTAATTAATTTTTGTGACGTCATTAATTTTTGTGACTTTATTTATTTTGTGACGTCATTTAATTTTGTGTCGTTAAATATTTTGTGACGTCATTTTTTTTTGTGACGTTATGTATTTTGTGACGTAATTAATTTTGTGACGTCATTTATTTTTGTGACGTTATGTATTTATTGACGTCATTTATTTTTGTGACGTTATGTATTTTGTGACGTCATTTTTTTGTGACGTTATGTATTTTGGACGTCATTTATTTTTGTGACGTTATGTATTTTGTGACGTCATTTATTTTTGTGACGTTATGTATTTTGTGACGTCATTTATTTTTGTGACGTAATGTATTTTGTGACGTCATTTATTTTTGTGACGTTATGTATTTTTTTGACGTCATTTATTTTTTTGACGTTATGTATTTTGTGACGTCATTTATTTTTGTGACGTTATGTACTTTGTGACGTCTTTTATTTTTGTGCCGCTATGTATTTTGTGACGTTATGTATTTTGTGACGTTATTTATTTTCGTGACGTAATAAATTTTTGTGACGTCATTTATTTTTGTGACGTTATGTATTTTATGACGTCATTTATTTTTGTGACGTTATGTATTTTGTGACATCATTTATTTTTGTGACGTTATGTATATTGTGAAGTAATTAATTTTTGTGACGTCATTTATTTTTATGACGTTATGTATTTTGTAACGTCATTTATTTTTTTGACGTTATCTATTTTGTGACGTCATTTTTTGTGACGTTATGTATTTTATGACGTTATGTATTTTGTGACGTCATTTATTTTTGTGACGTTATGTATTTTGTGACGTCATTTATTTTTGTGACGTTATGTATTTTGTGACGTCATTTTTTGTGACGTTATGTATTTTGTGACGTCATTTATTTTTGTGACGTTATGTATTTTGTGACGTCATTTATTTTTGTAACGTTATGTATTTTGTCACGTCATTTATTTTTGTGACGTTATGTATTTTGTGACGTCATTTATTATTGTGACGTCATTTATTTTTGTGACGTTATGTATTTTGTGACGTCATTTATTTTTGTGACAATATGTATTTTGTGACGTCATTTATTTTTTTGACGTTATGTATTTTGTGACGTCATTTATTTTTGTGACGTTATGTATTTTGTGACGTCATTTATTTTTGTGACGTTATGTATTTTGTGACGTTATGTATTTTGTGACGTTATTTATTTTTGTGACGTCATTTATTTTTGTGACGTTATGTATTTTGTGACGTCATTTATTTTTGTGAAGTTATGTATTTTGTGACGTCATTTATTTTTGTGACGTTATGTATTTTGTGACGTCATTTATTTTTGTGACGTTATGTATTTTCTGACATCATTTATTTTTGTGAGGTTTTGTATTTTTTGACGTCATTTATTTTTGTGACGTTATGTAATTTGTGACGTAATTAATTTTTGTGACGTCATTTATTTTGTGACGTTATGTATTTTGTGACGTTATTTATTTTTGTGACGTTATGTATTTTGTGACGTCATTTATTTTTGTGACGTAATATATTTTGTGACGTTATGTATTTTGTGACGTCATTTATTTTTGTGACGTTATGTAATTTGTGACGTAATTAATTTTTATGACGTCATTTATTTTTGTGACGTTATGTATTTTGTGACGTTATTTATTTTTGTGACGTTATGTATTTTGTGACGTCATTTATTTTTGTGACGTAATATATTTTGTGACGTTATGTATTTTCTGACGTCATTTATTTTTGTGACGTTATGTATTTTGTGACGTCATTTATTTTTGTGACGTTATGTATTTTGTGACGTCATTTTTTGTGACGTTATGTATTTTGTGACGTCATTTATTTTTGTGACGTTATGTATTTTGTGACGTCATTTATTTTTGTAACGTTATGTATTTTGTCACGTCATTTATTTTTGTGACGTTATGTATTTTGTGACGTCATTTATTATTGTGACGTCATTAATTTTTGTGACGTTATGTATTTTGTGACGTCATTTATTTTTGTGACGTTATATATTTTGTGACGTCATTTATTTTTTTGACGTTATGTATTTTGTGACGTCATTTATTTTTGTGACGTTATGTATTTTGTGACGTCATTTATTTTTGTGACGTTATGTATTTTGTGACGTTATGTATTTTGTGACGTTATTTATTTTTGTGACGTCATTTATTTTTGTGACGTTATGTATTTTGTGACGTCATTTATTTTTGTGAAGTTATGTATTTTGTTACGTCATTTATTTTTGTGACGTTATGTATTTTGTGACGTCATTTATTTTTGTGACGTTATGTATTTTCTGACATCATTTATTTTTGTGAGGTTTTGTATTTTTTGACGTCATTTATTTTTGTGACGTTATGTAATTTGTGACGTAATTAATTTTTGTGACGTCATTTATTTTGTGACGTTATGTATTTTGTGACGTTATTTATTTTTGTGACGTTATGTATTTTGTGACGTCATTTATTTTTGTGACGTAATATATTTTGTGACGTTATGTATTTTGTGACGTCATTTATTTTTGTGACGTTATGTAATTTATGACGTTATGTATTTTGTGACGTCATTTATTTTTGTGACGTTATGTATTTTGTGACGTCATTTATTTTTGTGACGTTATGTATTTTGTGACGTCATTTTTTGTGACGTTATGTATTTTGTGACGTCATTTATTTTTGTGACGTTATGTATTTTGTGACGTCATTTATTTTTGTAACGTTATGTATTTTGTCACGTCATTTATTTTTGTGACGTTATGTATTTTGTGACGTCATTTATTATTGTGACGTCATTTATTTTTGTGACGTTATGTATTTTGTGACGTCATTTATTTTTGTGACGTTATATATTTTGTGACGTCATTTATTTTTTTGACGTTATGTATTTTGTGACGTCATTTATTTTTGTGACGTTATGTATTTTGTGACGTCATTTATTTTTGTGACGTTATGTATTTTGTGACGTTATGTATTTTGTGACGTTATTTATTTTTGTGACGTCATTTATTTTTGTGACGTTATGTATTTTGTGACGTCATTTATTTTTGTGAAGTTATGTATTTTGTGACGTCATTTATTTTTGTGACGTTATGTATTTTGTGACGTCATTTATTTTTGTGACGTTATGTATTTTCTGACATCATTTATTTTTGTGAGGTTTTGTATTTTTTGACGTCATTTATTTTTGTGACGTTATGTAATTTGTGACGTAATTAATTTTTGTGTCGTCATTTATTTTGTGACGTTATGTATTTTGTGACGTTATTTATTTTTGTGACGTTATGTATTTTGTGACGTCATTTATTTTTGTGACGTAATATATTTTGTGACGTTATGTATTTTGTGACGTCATTTATTTTTGTGACGTTATGTAATTTGTGACGTAATTAATTTTTGTGACGTCATTTATTTTTGTGACGTTATGTATTTTGTGACGTTATTTATTTTTGTGACGTTATGTATTTTGTGACGTCATTTATTTTTGTGACGTAATATATTTTGTGACGTTATGTATTTTCTGACGTCATTTATTTTTGTGACGTTATGTATTTTGTGACGTCATTTATTTTTGTGACGTTATGTATTTTGTGACGTTATGTATTTTGTGACGTTATTTATTTTTGTGACGTCATTTATTTTTGTGACGTCATTTATTTTTGTGACGTTATGTATTTTATGACGTCATTTATTTTTGTGACGTTATGTATTTTGTGACATCATTTATTTTTGTGACGTTATGTATATTGTGAAGTAATTAATTTTTGTGACGTCATTTATTTTTATGACGTTATGTATTTTGTAACGTCATTTATTTTTTTGACGTTATCTATTTTGTGACGTCATTTTTTGTGACGTTATGTATTTTATGACGTTATGTATTTTGTGACGTCATTTATTTTTGTGACGTTATGTATTTTGTGACGTCATTTATTTTTGTGACGTTATGTATTTTGTGACGTCATTTTTTGTGACGTTATGTATTTTGTGACGTCATTTATTTTTGTGACGTTATGTATTTTGTGACGTCATTTATTTTTGTAACGTTATGTATTTTGTCACGTCATTTATTTTTGTGACGTTATGTATTTTGTGACGTCATTTATTATTGTGACGTCATTTATTTTTGTGACGTTATGTATTTTGTGACGTCATTTATTTTTGTGACAATATGTATTTTGTGACGTCATTTATTTTTTTGACGTTATGTATTTTGTGACGTCATTTATTTTTGTGACGTTATGTATTTTGTGACGTCATTTATTTTTGTGACGTTATGTATTTTGTGACGTTATGTATTTTGTGACGTTATTTATTTTTGTGACGTCATTTATTTTTGTGACGTTATGTATTTTGTGACGTCATTTATTTTTGTGAAGTTATGTATTTTGTGACGTCATTTATTTTTGTGACGTTATGTATTTTGTGACGTCATTTATTTTTGTGACGTTATGTATTTTCTGACATCATTTATTTTTGTGAGGTTTTGTATTTTTTGACGTCATTTATTTTTGTGACGTTATGTAATTTGTGACGTAATTAATTTTTGTGACGTCATTTATTTTGTGACGTTATGTATTTTGTGACGTTATTTATTTTTGTGACGTTATGTATTTTGTGACGTCATTTATTTTTGTGACGTAATATATTTTGTGACGTTATGTATTTTGTGACGTCATTTATTTTTGTGACGTTATGTAATTTGTGACGTAATTAATTTTTATGACGTCATTTATTTTTGTGACGTTATGTATTTTGTGACGTTATTTATTTTTGTGACGTTATGTATTTTGTGACGTCATTTATTTTTGTGACGTAATATATTTTGTGACGTTATGTATTTTCTGACGTCATTTATTTTTGTGACGTTATGTATTTTGTGACGTCATTTATTTTTGTGACGTTATGTATTTTGTGACGTCATTTTTTGTGACGTTATGTATTTTGTGACGTCATTTATTTTTGTGACGTTATGTATTTTGTGACGTCATTTATTTTTGTAACGTTATGTATTTTGTCACGTCATTTATTTTTGTGACGTTATGTATTTTGTGACGTCATTTATTATTGTGACGTCATTAATTTTTGTGACGTTATGTATTTTGTGACGTCATTTATTTTTGTGACGTTATATATTTTGTGACGTCATTTATTTTTTTGACGTTATGTATTTTGTGACGTCATTTATTTTTGTGACGTTATGTATTTTGTGACGTCATTTATTTTTGTGACGTTATGTATTTTGTGACGTTATGTATTTTGTGACGTTATTTATTTTTGTGACGTCATTTATTTTTGTGACGTTATGTATTTTGTGACGTCATTTATTTTTGTGAAGTTATGTATTTTGTTACGTCATTTATTTTTGTGACGTTATGTATTTTGTGACGTCATTTATTTTTGTGACGTTATGTATTTTCTGACATCATTTATTTTTGTGAGGTTTTGTATTTTTTGACGTCATTTATTTTTGTGACGTTATGTAATTTGTGACGTAATTAATTTTTGTGACGTCATTTATTTTGTGACGTTATGTATTTTGTGACGTTATTTATTTTTGTGACGTTATGTATTTTGTGACGTCATTTATTTTTGTGACGTAATATATTTTGTGACGTTATGTATTTTGTGACGTCATTTATTTTTGTGACGTTATGTAATTTATGACGTTATGTATTTTGTGACGTCATTTATTTTTGTGACGTTATGTATTTTGTGACGTCATTTATTTTTGTGACGTTATGTATTTTGTGACGTCATTTTTTGTGACGTTATGTATTTTGTGACGTCATTTATTTTTGTGACGTTATGTATTTTGTGACGTCATTTATTTTTGTAACGTTATGTATTTTGTCACGTCATTTATTTTTGTGACGTTATGTATTTTGTGACGTCATTTATTATTGTGACGTCATTTATTTTTGTGACGTTATGTATTTTGTGACGTCATTTATTTTTGTGACGTTATATATTTTGTGACGTCATTTATTTTTTTGACGTTATGTATTTTGTGACGTCATTTATTTTTGTGACGTTATGTATTTTGTGACGTCATTTATTTTTGTGACGTTATGTATTTTGTGACGTTATGTATTTTGTGACGTTATTTATTTTTGTGACGTCATTTATTTTTGTGACGTTATGTATTTTGTGACGTCATTTATTTTTGTGAAGTTATGTATTTTGTGACGTCATTTATTTTTGTGACGTTATGTATTTTGTGACGTCATTTATTTTTGTGACGTTATGTATTTTCTGACATCATTTATTTTTGTGAGGTTTTGTATTTTTTGACGTCATTTATTTTTGTGACGTTATGTAATTTGTGACGTAATTAATTTTTGTGTCGTCATTTATTTTGTGACGTTATGTATTTTGTGACGTTATTTATTTTTGTGACGTTATGTATTTTGTGACGTCATTTATTTTTGTGACGTAATATATTTTGTGACGTTATGTATTTTGTGACGTCATTTATTTTTGTGACGTTATGTAATTTGTGACGTAATTAATTTTTGTGACGTCATTTATTTTTGTGACGTTATGTATTTTGTGACGTTATTTATTTTTGTGACGTTATGTATTTTGTGACGTCATTTATTTTTGTGACGTAATATATTTTGTGACGTTATGTATTTTCTGACGTCATTTATTTTTGTGACGTTATGTATTTTGTGACGTCATTTATTTTTGTGACGTTATGTATTTTGTGACGTTATGTATTTTGTGACGTTATTTATTTTTGTGACGTCATTTATTTTTGTGACGTTATGTATTTTGTGACGTCATTTATTTTTGTGAAGTTATGTATTTTGTGACGTCATTTATTTTTGTGACGTTATGTATTTTGTGACGTCATTTATTTTTGTGACGTTATATATTTTCTGACATCATTTATTTTTGTGAGGTTTTGTATTTTTTGACGTCATTTATTTTTGTGACGTTATGTAATTTGTGACGTAATTAATTTTTGTGACGTCATTTATTTTGTGACGTTATGTATTTTGTGACGTTATTTATTTTTGTGACGTTATGTATTTTGTGACGTCATTTATTTTTGTGACGTAATATATTTTGTGACGTTATGTATTTTGTGACGTCATTTATTTTTGTGACGTTATGTAATTTGTGACGTAATTAATTTTTGTGACGTCATTTATTTTTGTGACGTTATGTATTTTGTGACGTTATTTATTTTTGTGACGTTATGTATTTTGTGACGTCATTTATTTTTGTGACGTTATATATTTTGTGACGTTATGTATTTTCTGACGTCATTTATTTTTGTGACGTTATGTATTTTGTGACGTCATTTATTTTTGTGACGTTATGTATTTTGTAACGTCATTTATTTTTTTGACGTTATGTATTTTGTGACGTCATTTTTGTGACGTTATGTATTTTATGACGTTATGTATTTTGTGACGTCATTTATTTTTGTGACGTTATGTATTTTGTGACGTCATTTATTTTTGTGACGTTATGTATTTTGTGACGTCATTTTTTGTGACGTTATGTATTTTGTGACGTCATTTATTTTTGTGACGTTATGTATTTTGTGACGTTATGTATTTTGTGACGTCATTTATTTTTGTGACGTTATGTATTTTGTGACGTCATTTATTATTGTGACGTCATTTATTTTTGTGACGTTATGTATTTTGTGACGTCATTTATTTTTGTGACGTTATGTATTTTGTGACGTCATTTATTTTTTTGACGTTATGTATTTTGTGACGTCATTTATTTTTGTGACGTTATGTATTTTGTGACGTCATTTATTTTTGTGACGTTATGTATTTTGTGACGTAATGTATTTTGTGACATTATTTATTTTTGTGACGTCATTTATTTTTGTGACGTTATGTATTTTGTGACGTCATTTATTTTTGTGACGTTATGTATTTTGTGACGTCATTTATTTTTGTGACGTTATGTATTTTGTGACGTCATTTATTTTTGTGACTTTATGTATTTTGTGACATTATTTATTTTTGTGATGTTTTGTATTTTTTGACGTCATTTATTTTTGTGACGTTATATAATTTGTGATGTAATTAATTTTTGTGACGTCATTTATTTTTGTGACGTTATGTATTTTGTGACGTTATTTATTTTTGTGACGTTATGTATTTTGTGACGTCATTTATTTTTGTGACGTTATGTATTTTGTGACGTCATTTATTTTTGTGACGTTATGTATTTTGTAACGTCATTTATTTTTTTGACGTTATGTATTTTGTGACGTCATTTTTGTGACGTTATGTATTTTATGACGTTATGTATTTTGTGACGTCATTTATTTTTGTGACGTTATGTATTTTGTGACATCATTTATTTTTGTGAGGTTTTGTATTTTGTGACGTCATTTATTTTTGTGACGTAATATATTTTGTGACGTTATGTATTTTGTGACATCATTTATTTTTGTGAGGTTTTGTATTTTTTTACGTCATTTATTTTTGTGACGTTATGTATTTTGTGACGTCATTTATTTTTGTGACGTTATGTATTTTGTAACGTCATTTATTTTTTTGACGTTATGTATTTTGTGACGTCATTTTTTGTGACGTTATGTATTTTATGACGTTATGTATTTTGTGACGTCATTTATTTTTGTGACGTTATGTATATTGTGACGTCATTTATTTTTGTGACGTTATGTATTTTGTGACGTCATTTATTTTTGTGACGTTATGTATTTTGTGACGTCATTTATTATTGTGACGTCATTTATTTTTGTGACGTTATGTATTTTGTGACGTCATTTATTTTTGTGACGTTATGTATTTTGTGACGTCATTTATTTTTTTGACGTTATGTATTTTGTGACGTCATTTATTTTTGTGACGTTATGTATTTTGTGACGTCATTTATTTTTGTGACGTTATGTATTTTGTGACGTAATGTATTTTGTGACATTATTTATTTTTGTGACGTCATTTATTTTTGTGACGTTATGTATTTTGTGACGTCATTTATTTTTGTGACGTTATGTATTTTGTGACGTCATTTATTTTTGTGACGTTATGTATTTTGTGACGTCATTTATTTTTGTGACTTTATGTATTTTGTGACATCATTTAGTTTTGTGAGGTTTTGTATTTTTTGACGTCATTTATTTTTGTGACGTTATATAATTTGTGATGTAATTAATTTTTGTGACGTCATTTATTTTTGTGACGTTATGTATTTTGTGACGTTATTTATTTTTGTGACGTTATGTATTTTGTGACGTCATTTATTTTTGTGACGTTATGTATTTTGTGACGTCATTTATTTTTGTGACGTTATGTATTTTGTAACGTCATTTATTTTTTTGACGTTATGTATTTTGTGACGTCATTTTTGTGACGTTATGTATTTTATGACGTTATGTATTTTGTGACGTCATTTATTTTTGTGACGTTATGTATTTTGTGACATCATTTATTTTTGTGAGGTTTTGTATTTTGTGACGTCATTTATTTTTGTGACGTAATATATTTTGTGACGTTATGTATTTTGTGACATCATTTATTTTTGTGAGGTTTTGTATTTTTTTACGTCATTTATTTTTGTGACGTTATGTATTTTGTGACGTCATTTATTTTTGTGACGTTATGTATTTTGTAACGTCATTTATTTTTTTGACGTTATGTATTTTGTGACGTCATTTTTTGTGACGTTATGTATTTTATGACGTTATGTATTTTGTGACGTCATTTATTTTTGTGACGTTATGTATATTGTGACGTCATTTATTTTTGTGACGTTATGTATTTTGTGACGTCATTAATTTTTGTGACGTTATGTATTTTGTGACGTCATTTATTTTTGTGACTTTATTTATTTTGTGACGTCATTTATTTTTGTGACGTTATGTATTTTGTGACGTTATGTATTTTGTGACATTATTTATTTTTGTGACGCTATGTATTTTGTGACGTACTTAATTTTTGTGACGTAATTTATTTTTGTGACGTTATATATTTTGTGACGTTATGCATTTTGTGACGTAATTAATGTTTGTGACGTCATTTATTTTTGTGACTTTATTTATTTTGTGACGTCATTTAATTTTGTGTCGTTAAATATTTTGTGACGTCATTTATTTTTGTGACGTTATGTATTTTGTGACGTAATTAATTTTGTGACGTTATGTATTTTGTGACGTCATTTATTTTTGTGACGTTATATATTTTGTGACGTCATTTATTTTTGTGACTTTATTTATTTTGTGACGTCATTTATTTTTGTGACGTTATGTATTTTGTGACGTTATGTATTTTGTGTCGTTATTTATTTTTGTGACGTTATGTATTTTGTGACGTCATTTATTTTTGTGACGTTATGTTTTTTGTAACGTCATTTATTTTTATGACGTTATGTATTTTGTGACGTCATTTATTTTTGTGACGTTATGTATTTTGTGACGTCATTTTTTGTGACGTTATGTATTTTGTGACGTCATTTATTTTTGTGACGTTATGTATTTTGTGACGTCATTTATTTTTGTGACGTTATGTATTTTGTGACGTCATTTATTTTTGTGACGTTATGTATTTTGTGACGTCATTTATTATTTTGACGTTATGTATTTTGTGACGTCATTTATTTTTGTGACGTTATGTATTTTGTGACGTCATTTATTTTTGTGACGTTATGTATTTTGTGACGTTATGTATTTTGTGACGTTATTTATTTTTGTGACGTCATTTATTTTTGTGACGTTATGTATTTTGTGACGTCATTTATTTTTGTGACGTTATGTATTTTGTGACGTCATTTATTTTTGTGACGTTATGTATTTTGTGACGTCATTTATTTTTGTGACGTTATGTATTTTGTGACATCATTTATTTTTGTGAGGTTTTGTATTTTTTGACGTCATTTATTTTTGTGACGTTATGTATTTTGTGACGTAATTAATTTTTGTGACGTCATTTATTTTTGTGACGTTATGTATTTTGTGACGTTATTTATTTTTGTGACGTTATGTATTTTGTGACGTCATTTATTTTTGTGACGTAATGTATTTTGTCACGTTATGTATTTTGTGACGTAATTTATTTTTGTGACGTTATGTATTTTGTGAAGTAATTAATTTTTGTGACGTCATTTATTTTTATGACGTTATGTATTTTGTGACGTCATTTTTTTTGACGATATGTATTTTGTGACGTCATTTATTTTTGTGACGTTATGTATTTTGTGACGTCATTTATTTTTGTGACAATATGTATTTTGTGACGTCATTATGTTTGTGACGTCATTTATTTTTGTGACGTTATGTATTTTGTGACGTTATTTATTTTTGTGACGTAATATATTTTGTGACGTTATGTATTTTGTGACGTCATTTATTTTTGTGACGTTATGTATTTTGTGACGTCATTTATTTTTGTGACGTTATGTATTTTGTGACGTTATGTATTTTGTGACGTTATTTATTTTTGTGACGTCATTTATTTTTGTGACGTTATGTATTTTGTGACGTTATTTATTTTTGTGACGTTATGTATTTTGTGACGTCATTTATTTTTGTGACGTAATATATTTTGTGACGTTATGTATTTTGTGACGTCATTTATTTTTGTGACGTTATGTAATTTGTGACGTAATTAATTTTTGTGACGTCATTTATTTTTGTGACGTTATGTATTTTGTGACGTTATTTATTTTTGTGACGTTATGTATTTTGTGACGTCATTTATTTTTGTGACGTAATATATTTTGTGACGTTATGTATTTTCTGACGTCATTTATTTTTGTGACGTTATGTATTTTGTGACGTCATTTATTTTTGTGACGTTATGTATTTTGTGACGTCATTTTTTGTGACGTTATGTATTTTGTGACGTCATTTATTTTTGTGACGTTATGTATTTTGTGACGTCATTTATTTTTGTAACGTTATGTATTTTGTCACGTCATTTATTTTTGTGACGTTATGTATTTTGTGACGTCATTTATTATTGTGACGTCATTTATTTTTGTGACGTTATGTATTTTGTGACGTCATTTATTTTTGTGACGTTATATATTTTGTGACGTCATTTATTTTTTTGACGTTATGTATTTTGTGACGTCATTTATTTTTGTGACGTTATGTATTTTGTGACGTCATTTATTTTTGTGACGTTATGTATTTTGTGACGTTATGTATTTTGTGACGTTATTTATTTTTGTGACGTCATTTATTTTTGTGACGTTATGTATTTTGTGACGTCATTTATTTTTGTGAAGTTATGTATTTTGTGACGTCATTTATTTTTGTGACGTTATGTATTTTGTGACGTCATTTATTTTTGTGACGTTATGTATTTTCTGACATCATTTATTTTTGTGAGGTTTTGTATTTTTTGACGTCATTTATTTTTGTGACGTTATGTAATTTGTGACGTAATTAATTTTTGTGACGTCATTTATTTTGTGACGTTATGTATTTTGTGACGTTATTTATTTTTGTGACGTTATGTATTTTGTGACGTCATTTATTTTTGTGACGTAATATATTTTGTGACGTTATGTATTTTGTGACGTCATTTATTTTTGTGACGTTATGTAATTTGTGACGTAATTAATTTTTGTGACGTCATTTATTTTTGTGACGTTATGTATTTTGTGACGTTATTTATTTTTGTGACGTTATGTATTTTGTGACGTCATTTATTTTTGTGACGTAATATATTTTGTGACGTTATGTATTTTCTGACGTCATTTATTTTTGTGACGTTATGTATTTTGTGACGTCATTTATTTTTGTGACGTTATGTATTTTGTAACGTCATTTATTTTTTTGACGTTATGTATTTTGTGACGTCATTTTTGTGACGTTATGTATTTTATGACGTTATGTATTTTGTGACGTCATTTATTTTTGTGACGTTATGTATTTTGTGACGTCATTTATTTTTGTGACGTTATGTATTTTGTGACGTCATTTTTTGTGACGTTATGTATTTTGTGACGTCATTTATTTTTGTGACGTTATGTATTTTGTGACGTCATTTATTTTTGTAACGTTATGTATTTTGTGACGTCATTTATTTTTGTGACGTTATGTATTTTGTGACGTCATTTATTATTGTGACGTCATTTATTTTTGTGACGTTATGTATTTTGTGACGTCATTTATTTTTGTGACGTTATGTATTTTGTGACGTCATTTATTTTTTTGACGTTATGTATTTTGTGACGTCATTTATTTTTGTGACGTTATGTATTTTGTGACGTCATTTATTTTTGTGACGTTATGTATTTTGTGACGTAATGTATTTTGTGACATTATTTATTTTTGTGACGTCATTTATTTTTGTGACGTTATGTATTTTGTGACGTCATTTATTTTTGTGACGTTATGTATTTTGTGACGTCATTTATTTTTGTGACGTTATGTATTTTGTGACGTCATTTATTTTTGTGACTTTATGTATTTTGTGACATCATTTATTTTTGTGAGGTTTTGTATTTTTTGACGTCATTTATTTTTGTGACGTTATATAATTTGTGATGTAATTAATTTTTGTGACGTCATTTATTTTTGTGACGTTATGTATTTTGTGACGTTATTTATTTTTGTGACGTTATGTATTTTGTGACGTCATTTATTTTTGTGACGTTATGTATTTTGTGACGTCATTTATTTTTGTGACGTTATGTATTTTGTAACGTCATTTATTTTTTTGACGTTATGTATTTTGTGACGTCATTTTTGTGACGTTATGTATTTTATGACGTTATGTATTTTGTGACGTCATTTATTTTTGTGACGTTATGTATTTTGTGACATCATTTATTTTTGTGAGGTTTTGTATTTTGTGACGTCATTTATTTTTGTGAAGTAATATATTTTGTGACGTTATGTATTTTGTGACGTCATTTATTTTTGTGACGTTATGTATTTTGTGACGTCATTTATTTTTGTGACGTTATGTATTTTGTGACGTCATTTATTTTTGTGACGTTATGTATTTTGTGACATCATTTATTTTTGTGAGGTTTTGTATTTTTTTACGTCATTTATTTTTGTGACGTTATGTATTTTGTGACGTCATTTATTTTTGTGACTTTATTTATTTTGTGACGTCATTTATTTTTGTGACGTTATGTATTTTGTGACGTTATGTATTTTGTGACATTATTTATTTTTGTGACGCTATGTATTTTGTGACGTACTTAATTTTTGTGACGTAATTTATTTTTGTGACGTTATATATTTTGTGACGCTATGTATTTTGTGACGTACTTAATTTTTGTGACGTCATTTATTTTTGTGACGTTATATATTTTGTGACGTTATGCATTTTGTGACATAATTAATTTTTGTGACGTCATTTATTTTTGTGACTTTATTTATTTTGTGACGTCATTTAATTTTGTATCGTTAAATATTTTGTGACGTCATTTATTTTTGTGACGTTATGTATTTTGTGACGTAATTAATTTTGTTACGTCATTTATTTTTGTGACGTTATGTATTTTTTGACGTCATTTATTTTTGTGACGTTATGTATTTTGTGACGTCATTTTTTTGTGACGTTATGTATTTTGGACGTCATTTATTTTTGTGACGTTATGTATTTTGTGACGTCATTTATTTTTGTAACGTTATGTATTTTGTGACGTCATTTATTTTTGTGACGTTATGTATTTTGTGACGTCATTTATTATTGTGACGTCATTTATTTTTGTGACGTTATGTATTTTGTGACGTCATTTATTTTTGTGACGTTATGTATTTTTTTGACGTCATTTATTTTTTTGACGTTATGTATTTTGTGACGTCATTTATTTTTGTGACGTTATGTACTTTGTGACGTCTTTTATTTTTGTGCCGCTATGTATTTTGTGACGTTATGTATTTTGTGACGTTATTTATTTTCGTGACGTAATAAATTTTTGTGACGTCATTTATTTTTGTGACGTTATGTATTTTATGACGTCATTTATTTTTGTGACGTTATGTATTTTGTGACATCATTTATTTTTGTGACGTTATGCATTTTGTGACGTCATTTATTTTTGTGACTTTATTTATTTTGTGACGTCATTTATTTTTGTGACGTTATGTATTTTGTGACGTTATGTATTTTGTGACGTTATTTATTTTTGTGACGTTATGTATTTTGTGACTTAATTAATTTTTGTGACGTCATTTATTTTTGTGACGTTATATATTTTGTGACGTAATGTATTTTGTGACGTAATTAATTTTTGTGACGTCATTTATTTTTGTGACGTTATGTATTTTGTGACGTCATTTATTTTTGTGACGTTATGTATTTTGAGACGTCATTTGTTTTTGTGACCTTATGTATTTTGTGACGTCATTTATTTTTGTGACGTTATGTATTTTGTGACGTCATTTATTTTTGTGACGTTATGTATTTTGTGACGTCATTTATTTTTGTGACGTTATGTATTTTATGAAATATGTATTTTGTGACGTCATTTAATTTTGTGTCGTTAAATATTTTGTGACGTCATTTATTTTTGTAACGTTATGTATTTCGTGACGTCATTTATTTTTGTGACGTTATGCATTTTGTGACGTCATTTATTTTTGTGACTATTTATTTTGTGACGTCATTTATTTTTGTGACGTTATGTATTTTGTGACGTTATGTATTTTGTGACGTTATTTATTTTTGTGACGTTATGTATTTTGTGACCTAATTAGTTTTTGTGACGTCATTTATTTTTGTGACGTTATATATTTTGTGACGTTATGTATTTTGTGACGTAATTAATTTTTGTGACGTCATTTATTTTTGTGACGTTATGTATTTTGTGACGTCATTTATTTTTGTGACGTTATGTATTTTGTGACGTCATTTATTATTGTGACGTCATTTATATTTGTGACGTTATGTATTTTGTGACGTCATTTATTTTTGTGACGTTATGTATTTTGTGACGTCATTTATTTTTGTGACGTTATGTATTTTATGAAATATGTATTTTGTGACGTCATTTAATTTTGTGTCGTTAAATATTTTGTGACGTCATTTATTTTTGTAACGTTATGTATTTTGTGACGTCATTTATTTTTGTGACGTTATGTATTTTTTGACGTCATTTATTTTTGTGACGTTATGTATTTTGTGACGTCATTTTTTTTGTGACGTTATGTATTTTGTGACGTCATTTATTTTTGTGACGTTATGTATTTTGTGACGTTATTTATTTTTGTAACGTTATGTATTTTGTGACGTCATTTATTTTTGTGACGTTATGTATTTTGTGACGTCATTTATTATTGTGACGTCATTTATTTTTGTGACGTTATGTATTTTGTGACGTCATTTATTTTTGTGACGTTATGTATTTTGTGACGTCATTTATTTTTGTGACGTTATGTTTTTTGTAACGTCATTTATTTTTGTGACGTTATGTATTTTGTGACGTCATTTATTTTTGTGACGTTATGTATTTTGTGACGTCATTTTTTGTGACGTTATGTATTTTGTGACGTCATTTATTTTTGTGACGTTATGTATTTTGTGACGTCATTTATTTTTGTGACTTTATTTATTTTGTGACGTCATTTATTTTTTTGACGTTATGTATTTTTTGACGTTATGTATTTTGTGACGTAATTTATTTTTGTGACGTTATGTATTTTGTGACGTAATTAATTTTTGTGACCTCATTTATTTTTGTTACGTTATATATTTTGTGACGTTATGTATTTTGTGACGTAATTAATTTTTGTGACGTCATTTATTTTTGTGACGTTATGTATTTTGTGACGTCATTTATTTTTGTGACGTTATGTATTTTGTGACGTCTTTTGTTTTTGTGACGTTATGTATTTTGTGACGTCATTTATTTTTGTGACGTTATGTATTTTGTGACGTCATTTATTTTTGTGACGTTATGTATTTTGTGACGTCATTTATTTTTGTGACGTTATGTTTTTTGTAACGTCATTTATTTTTGTGACGTTATGTATTTTGTGACGTCATTTATTTTTGTGACGTTATGTATTTTGTGACGTCATTTTTTGTTACGTTATGTATTTTGTGACGTCATTTATTTTTGTGACGTTATGTATTTTGTGACGTCATTTATTTTTTGCCGTTATGTATTTTGTGACGTTATGTATTTTGTGACGTTATTTATTTTTGTGACGTTATTTATTTTTGTGACGTTATGTATTTTGTGACGTTATTTATTTTTGTGACGTTATGTATTTTGTGACGTCATTATTTTTTTGACGTTATGTATTTTGTGACGTCATTTATTTTTGTGACGTTATGTATTTTGTGACATCATTTATTTTTGTGAGGTTATGTATTTTTTGACGTCATTTATTTTTGTGACGTTATGTATTTTGTGACGTAATTAATTTTTGTGACGTCATTTATTTTTGTGACGGTATGTATTTTGTGACGTAATTAATTTTTGTGACGTCATTTATTTTTGTGACGTTATGTATTTTGTGACGTAATTAATTTTTGTGACGTCATTTATTTTTGTGACTTTATTTATTTTGTGACGTCATTTATTTTTGTGACGTTATGTATTTTGTGACGTTATGCATTTTGTGACGTTATTTATTTTTGTGACGTTATGTATTTTGTGACGTCATTTATTTTTTTGACGTTATGTATTTTGTGACGTCATTTGTTTTTGTGACGTTTTGTATTTTGTGACGTCATTTATTTTTGTGACGTTATGTATTTTGTGACGTCATTTATTTTTGTGACGTTATGTTTTTTGTAACGTCATTTATTTTTGTGACGTTATGTATTTTGTGACGTCATTTATTTTTGTGACGTTATGTATTTTGTGACGTCATTTTTTGTGACGTTATGTATTTTGTGACGTCATTTATTTTTGTGACGTTATGTATTTTGTGACGTCATTTATTTTTGTAACGTTATGTATTTTGTGACGTCATTTATTTTTGTGACGTTATGTATTTTGTGACGTCATTTATTATTGTGACGTCATTTATTTTTGTGACGTTATGTATTTTGTGACGTCATTTATTTTTGTGACGTTATGTATTTTGTGACGTCATTTATTTTTTTGACGTTATGTATTTTGTGACGTCATTTATTTTTGTGACGTTATGTATTTTGTGACGTCATTTATTTTTGTGACGTTATGTATTTTGTGACGTTATGTATTTTGTGACGTTATTTATTTTTGTGACGTCATTTATTTTTGTGACGTTATGTATTTTGTGACGTCATTTATTTTTGTGACGTTATGTATTTTGTGACGTCATTTATTTTTGTGACGTTATGTATTTTGTGACGTCATTTATTTTTGTGACGTTATGTATTTTGTGACATCATTTATTTTTGTGAGGTTTTGTATTTTTTGACGTCATTTATTTTTGTGACGTTATGTATTTTGTGACGTAATTAATTTTTGTGACGTCATTTATTTTTGTGACGTTATGTATTTTGTGACGTTATTTATTTTTGTGACGTTATGTATTTTCTGACGTCATTTATTTTTGTGACGTAATATATTTTGTGACGTTATGTATTTTGTGACGTCATTTATTTTTGTGACGTTATGTATTTTGTGAAGTAATTAATTTTTGTGACGTCATTTATTTTTATGACGTTATGTATTTTGTGACGTCATTTTTTTGACGTTATGTATTTTGTGACGTCATTTATTTTTGTGACGTTATATATTTTGTGACGTCATTTATTTTTGTGACAATATGTATTTTGTGACGTCATTATGTTTGTGACGTCATTTATTTTTGTGACGTTATGTATTTTTTGACGTCATTTATTTTTGTGACGTTATGTATTTTGTGACGTCATTTATTTTTGTGACGTTATGTATTTTGGGACGTCATTTATTTTTGTGACATTATGTATTTTGTGACGTCATTTTTTTTGTGACGTTATGTATTTTCTGACGTAATTTATTTTTGTGACGTTATGTATTTTGTGACGTCATTTATTTTTGTGGCGTTATGTATTTTGTAACGTCATTTATTTTTTTGACGTTATGTATTTTGTGACGTCATTTTTTGTGACGTTATGTATTTTATGACGTTATGTATTTTGTGACGTCATTTATTTTTGTGACGTTATGTATTTTGTGACGTCATTTATTTTTGTGACGTTATGTATTTTGTGACGTCATTAATTTTTGTGACGTTATGTATTTTGTGACGTCAATTATTTTTGTGACTTTATTTATTTTGTGACGTCATTTATTTTTGTGACGTTATGTATTTTGTGACGTTATGTATTTTGTGACGTTATTTATTTTTGTGACGCTATGTATTTTGTGACGTCATTTATTTTTGTGACGTTATGTATTTTTTGACGTCATTTATTTTTGTGACGTTATGTATTTTGTGACGTCATTTTTTTTGTGACGTTATGTATTTTGTGACGTCATTTATTTTTGTGACGTTATATCTTTTGTGACGTTATGCATTTTGTGACGTAATTAATGTTTGTGACGTCATTTATTTTTGTGACTTTATTTATTTTGTGATGTCATTTATTATTTTGACGTTATGTATTTTGTGACGTCATTTGTTTTTGTGACGTTTTGTATTTTGTGACGTTATTTATTTTTGTGATGTTATGTATTTTGTGACGTCATTTATTTTTGTGACGTTATGTTTTTTGTAACGTCATTTATTTTTGTGACGTTATGTATTTTGTGACGTCATTTATTTTTGTGACGTTATGTATTTTGTGACGTAATTAATTTTGTGACGTTATGTATTTTGTGACGTCATTTATTTTTGTGACGTTATGTATTTTGTGACGTCATTTATTTTTGTGACTTTATTTATTTTGTGACGTCATTTATTTTTGTGACGTTATGTATTTTGTGACGTTATGTATTTTGTGACGTTATTTATTTTTGTGACGTTATGTATTTTGTGACGTCATTTATTATTTTGACGTTATGTATTTTGTGACGTCATTTGTTTTTGTGACGTTTTGTATTTTGTGACGTTATTTATTTTTGTGATGTTATGTATTTTGTGACGTCATTTATTTTTGTGACGTTATGTTTTTTGTAACGTCATTTATTTTTGTGACGTTATGTATTTTGTGACGTCATTTATTTTTGTGACGTTATGTATTTTGTGACGTCATTTTTGTGACGTTATGCATTTTGTGACGTCATTTATTTTTGTGACGTTATGTATTTTGTGACGTCATTTATTTTTGTAACGTTATGTATTTTGTGACGTCATTTATTTTTGTGACGTTATTTATTTTGTGACGTCATTTATTATTGTGACGTCATTTATTTTTGTGACGTTATGTATTTTGTGACGTAATTTATTTTTGTGACGTTATGTATTTTGTGACGTCATTTATTTTTTTGACGTTATGTATTTTGTGACGTCATTTATTTTTGTGACGTTATGTATTTTGTGACGTCATTTATTTTTGTGACGTTATGTATTTTGTGACGTTATGTATTTTTTGACGTTATTTATTTTTGTGACGTCATTTATTTTTGTGACGTTATGTATTTTGTGACGTCATTTATTTTTGTGACGTTATGTATTTTGTGACGTCATTTATTTTTGTGACGTTATGTATTTTGTGACGTCATTTATTTTTGTGACGTTATGTATTTTGTGACATCATTTATTCTTGTGACGTTATGTATTTTGTGACGTCATTTGTTTTTGTGACCTTATGTATTTTGTGACGTCATTTATTTTTGTGACGTTATGTATTTTGTGACGTTATGTATTTTGTGACGTAATTAATTTTTGTGACGTCATTTATTTTTGTGACGTTATGTATTTTGTGACGTTATGTATTTTGTGACGTCATTTATTTTTGTGACGTAATGTATTTTGTGACGTTTTGTATTTTGTGACGTCATTTATTTTTGTGACGTTATGTATTTTGTGACTTAATTAATTTTTGTGACGTCATTTATTTTTGTGACGTTATATATTTTGTGACGTTATGTATTTTGTGACGTAGTTAATTTTTGTGACGTCATTTATTTTTGTGACGTTATGTATTTTGTGACGTCATTTATTTTTGTGACGTTATGTATTTTGTGACGTCATTTGTTTTTGTGACCTTATGTATTTTGTGACGTCATTTATTTTTGTGACGTTATGTATTTTGTGACGTCATTTATTTTTGTGACGTTATGTATTTTGTGACGTCATTTATTTTTGTGACGTTATGTATTTTATGAAATATGTATTTTGTGACGTCATTTAATTTTGTGTCGTAAAATATTTTGTGACGTCATTTATTTTTGTAACGTTATGTATTTTGTGACGTTATGCATTTTGTGACGTTATTTATTTTTGTGACGATATGTATTTTGTGACGTCATTTATTTTTTTGACGTTATGTATTTTGTGACGTCATTTGTTTTTGTGACGTTTTGTATTTTGTGACGTCATTTATTTTTGTGACGTTATGTATTTTGTGACGTCATTTATTTTTGTGACGTTATGTTTTTTGTAACGTCATTTATTTTTGTGACGTTATGTATTTTGTGACGTCATTTATTTTTGTGACGTTATGTATTTTGTGACGTCATTTTTGTGACGTTATGTATTTTGTGACGTCATTTATTTTTGTGACGTTATGTATTTTGTGACGTCATTTATTTTTGTAACGTTATGTATTTTGTGACGTCATTTATTTTTGTGACGTTATGTATTTTGTGACGTCATTTATTATTGTGACATCATTTATTTTTGTGACGTTATGTATTTTGTGACGTCATTTATTTTTGTGACGTTATGTATTTTGTGACGTCATTTATTTTTTTGACGTTATGTATTTTGTGACGTCATTTATTTTTGTGACGTTATGTATTTTGTGACGTCATTTATTTTTGTGACGTAATGTATTTTGTGACGTTATGTATTTTGTGACGTTATTTATTTTTGTGACGTCATTTATTTTTGTGACGTTATGTATTTTGTGACGTCATTTATTTTTGTGACGTTATGTATTTTGTGACGTCATTTATTTTTGTGACGTTATGTATTTTTTGACGTCATTTATTTTTGTGACGTTATGTATTTTGTGACATCATTTATTTTTGTGAGGTTTTGTATTTTTTGACGTCATTTATTTTTGTGACGTTATGTATTTTGTGACGTAATTAATTTTTGTGACGTCATTTATTTTTGTGACGTTATGTATTTTGTGACGTTATTTATTTTTGTGACGTTATGTATTTTGTGACGTCATTTATTTTTGTGACGTAATATATTTTGTGACGTTATGTATTTTGTGACGTCATTTATTTTTGTGACGTTATGTATTTTGTGAAGTAATTAATTTTTGTGACGTCATTTATTTTTATGACGTTATGTATTTTGTGACGTCATTTTTTTTGACGTTATGTATTTTGTGACGTCATTTATTTTTGTGACGTTATATATTTTGTGACGTCATTTATTTTTGTGACAATATGTATTTTGTGACGTCATTATGTTTGTGACGTCATTTATTTTTGTGACGTTATGTATTTTGTGACGTTATGTATTTTGTGACGTTATTTATTTTTGTGACGTTATGTATTTTGTGACTTAATTAATTTTTGTGACGTCATTTATTTTTGTGACGTTATATATTTTGTGACGTAATGTATTTTGTGACGTAATTAATTTTTGTGACGTCATTTATTTTTGTGACGTTATGTATTTTGTGACGTCATTTATTTTTGTGACGTTATGTATTTTGTGACGTCATTTGTTTTTGTGACCTTATGTATTTTGTGACGTCATTTATTTTTGTGACGTTATGTATTTTGTGACGTCATTTATTTTTGTGACGTTATGTATTTTGTGACGTCATTTATTTTTGTGACGTTATGTATTTTATGAAATATGTATTTTGTGACGTCATTTAATTTTGTGTCGTTAAATATTTTGTGACGTCATTTATTTTTGTAACGTTATGTATTTCGTGACGTCATTTATTTTTGTGACGTTATGCATTTTGTGACGTCATTTATTTTTGTGACTATTGATTTTGTGACGTCATTTATTTTTGTGACGTTATGTATTTTGTGACGTTATGTATTTTGTGACGTTATTTATTTTTGTGACGTTATGTATTTTGTGACCTAATTAGTTTTTGTGACGTCATTTATTTTTGTGACGTTATATATTTTGTGACGTTATGTATTTTGTGACGTAATTAATTTTTGTGACGTCATTTATTTTTGTGACGTTATGTATTTTGTGACGTCTTTTGTTTTTGTGACGTTATGTATTTTGTGACGTCATTTATTTTTGTGACGTTATATATTTTGTGACGTCATTTATTTTTGTGACGTTATGTATTTGTGACGTCATTTATTTTTGTGACGTTATGTTTTTTGTAACGTCATTTATTTTTGTGACGTTATGTATTTTGTGACGTCATTTATTTTTGTGACGTTATGTATTTTGTGACGTCATTTTTTGTTACGTTATGTATTTTGTGACGTCATTTATTTTTGTGACGTTATGTATTTTGTGACGTCATTTATTTTTTGCCGTTATGTATTTTGTGACGTTATGTATTTTGTGACGTTATTTATTTTTGTGACGTCATTTATTTTTGTGACGTTATGTATTTTGTGACGTAATTTATTTTTGTGACGTTATGTATTTTGTGACGTCATTATTTTTTTTTGACGTTATGTATTTTGTGACGTCATTTATTTTTGTGACGTTATGTATTTTGTGACATCATTTATTTTTGTGAGGTTATGTATTTTTTGACGTCATTTATTTTTGTGACGTTATGTATTTTGTGACGTAATTAATTTTTGTGACGTCATTTATTTTTGTGACGGTATGTATTTTGTGACGTCATTTATTTTTGTGACGTTATGTATTTTGGGACGTCATTTATTTTTGTGACATTATGTATTTTGTGACGTCATTTTTTTGTGACGTTATGTATTTTCTGACGTAATTTATTTTTGTGACGTTATGTATTTTGTGACGTCATTTATTTTTGTGGCGTTATGTATTTTGTAACGTCATTTATTTTTTTGACGTTATGTATTTTGTGACGTCATTTTTTGTGACGTTATGTATTTTATGACGTTATGTATTTTGTGACGTCATTTATTTTTGTGACGTTATGTATTTTGTGACGTCATTTATTTTTGTGACGTTATGTATTTTGTGACGTCATTAATTTTTGTGACGTTATGTATTTTGTGACGTCAATTATTTTTGTGACTTTATTTATTTTGTGACGTCATTTATTTTTGTGACGTTTTGTATTTTGTGACGTTATGTATTTTGTGACGTTATTTATTTTTGTGACGCTATGTATTTTGTGACGTCATTTATTTTTGTGACGTTATGTATTTTTTGACGTCATTTATTTTTGTGACGTTATGTATTTTGTGACGTCATTTTTTTTGTGACGTTATGTATTTTGTGACGTCATTTATTTTTGTGACGTTATATCTTTTGTGACGTTATGCATTTTGTGACGTAATTAATGTTTGTGACGTCATTTATTTTTGTGACTTTATTTATTTTGTGATGTCATTTAATTTTGTGTCGTTAAATATTTTGTGACGTCATTAATTTTTGTGACGTTATGTATTTTGTGACGTAATTAATTTTGTGACGTTATGTATTTTGTGACGTCATTTATTTTTGTGACGTTATGTATTTTGTGACGTCATTTATTTTTGTGACTTTATTTATTTTGTGACGTCATTTATTTTTGTGACGTTATGTATTTTGTGACGTTATGTATTTTGTGACGTTATTTATTTTTGTGACGTTATGTATTTTGTGACGTCATTTATTATTTTGACGTTATGTATTTTGTGACGTCATTTGTTTTTGTGACGTTTTGTATTTTGTGACGTTATTTATTTTTGTGATGTTATGTATTTTGTGACGTCATTTATTTTTGTGACGTTATGTTTTTTGTAACGTCATTTATTTTTGTGACGTTATGTATTTTGTGACGTCATTTATTTTTGTGACGTTATGTATTTTGTGACGTCATTTTTGTGACGTTATGCATTTTGTGACGTCATTTATTTTTGTGACGTTATGTATTTTGTGACGTCATTTATTTTTGTAACGTTATGTATTTTGTGACGTCATTTATTTTTGTGACGTTATTTATTTTGTGACGTCATTTATTATTGTGACGTCATTTATTTTTGTGACGTTATGTATTTTGTGACGTAATTTATTTTTGTGACGTTATGTATTTTGTGACGTCATTTATTTTTTTGACGTTATGTATTTTGTGACGTCATTTATTTTTGTGACGTTATGTATTTTGTGACGTCATTTATTTTTGTGACGTTATGTATTTTGTGACGTTATGTATTTTGTGACGTTATTTATTTTTGTGACGTCATTTATTTTTGTGACGTTATGTATTTTGTGACGTCATTTATTTTTGTGACGTTATGTATTTTGTGACGTCATTTATTTTTGTGACGTTATGTATTTTGTGACGTCATTTATTTTTGTGACGTTATGTATTTTGTGACATCATTTATTCTTGTGACGTTATGTATTTTGTGACGTCATTTGTTTTTGTGACCTTATGTATTTTGTGACGTCATTTATTTTTGTGACGTTATGTATTTTGTGACGTCATTTTTTGTGACGTTATGTATTTTGTGACGTCATTTATTTTTGTGACGTTATGTATTTTGTGACGTCATTTATTTTTGTGACTTTATTTATTGTGTGACGTCATTTATTTTTTTGACGTTATGTATTTTTTGACGTTATGTATTTTGTGACGTTATTTATTTTTGTGACGTTATGTATTTTGTGACTTAATTAATTTTTGTGACGTCATTTATTTTTGTGACGTTATATATTTTGTGACGTAATGTATTTTGTGACGTAATTAATTTTTGTGACGTCATTTATTTTTGTGACGTTATGTATTTTGTGACGTCATTTATTTTTGTGACGTTATGTATTTTGTGACGTCATTTGTTTTTGTGACCTTATGTATTTTGTGACGTCATTTATTTTTGTGACGTTATGTATTTTGTGACGTCATTTATTTTTGTGACGTTATGTATTTTGTGACGTCATTTATTTTTGTGACGTTATGTATTTTATGAAATATGTATTTTGTGACGTCATTTAATTTTGTGTCGTTAAATATTTTGTGACGTCATTTATTTTTGTAACGTTATGTATTTCGTGACGTCATTTATTTTTGTGACGTTATGCATTTTGTGACGTCATTTATTTTTGTGACTATTGATTTTGTGACGTCATTTATTTTTGTGACGTTATGTATTTTGTGACGTTATGTATTTTGTGACGTTATTTATTTTTGTGACGTTATGTATTTTGTGACCTAATTAGTTTTTGTGACGTCATTTATTTTTGTGACGTTATATATTTTGTGACGTTATGTATTTTGTGACGTAATTAATTTTTGTGACGTCATTTATTTTTGTGACGTTATGTATTTTGTGACGTCTTTTGTTTTTGTGACGTTATGTATTTTGTGACGTCATTTATTTTTGTGACGTTATATATTTTGTGACGTCATTTATTTTTGTGACGTTATGTATTTGTGACGTCATTTATTTTTGTGACGTTATGTTTTTTGTAACGTCATTTATTTTTGTGACGTTATGTATTTTGTGACGTCATTTATTTTTGTGACGTTATGTATTTTGTGACGTCATTTTTTGTTACGTTATGTATTTTGTGACGTCATTTATTTTTGTGACGTTATGTATTTTGTGACGTCATTTATTTTTTGCCGTTATGTATTTTGTGACGTTATGTATTTTGTGACGTTATTTATTTTTGTGACGTCATTTATTTTTGTGACGTTATGTATTTTGTGACGTAATTTATTTTTGTGACGTTATGTATTTTGTGACGTCATTATTTTTTTTTGACGTTATGTATTTTGTGACGTCATTTATTTTTGTGACGTTATGTATTTTGTGACATCATTTATTTTTGTGAGGTTATGTATTTTTTGACGTCATTTATTTTTGTGACGTTATGTATTTTGTGACGTAATTAATTTTTGTGACGTCATTTATTTTTGTGACGGTATGTATTTTGTGACGTCATTTATTTTTGTGACGTTATGTATTTTGGGACGTCATTTATTTTTGTGACATTATGTATTTTGTGACGTCATTTTTTTGTGACGTTATGTATTTTCTGACGTAATTTATTTTTGTGACGTTATGTATTTTGTGACGTCATTTATTTTTGTGGCGTTATGTATTTTGTAACGTCATTTATTTTTTTGACGTTATGTATTTTGTGACGTCATTTTTTGTGACGTTATGTATTTTATGACGTTATGTATTTTGTGACGTCATTTATTTTTGTGACGTTATGTATTTTGTGACGTCATTTATTTTTGTGACGTTATGTATTTTGTGACGTCATTAATTTTTGTGACGTTATGTATTTTGTGACGTCAATTATTTTTGTGACTTTATTTATTTTGTGACGTCATTTATTTTTGTGACGTTATGTATTTTGTGACGTTATGTATTTTGTGACGTTATTTATTTTTGTGACGCTATGTATTTTGTGACGTCATTTATTTTTGTGACGTTATGTATTTTTTGACGTCATTTATTTTTGTGACGTTATGTATTTTGTGACGTCATTTTTTTTGTGACGTTATGTATTTTGTGACGTCATTTATTTTTGTGACGTTATATCTTTTGTGACGTTATGCATTTTGTGACGTAATTAATGTTTGTGACGTCATTTATTTTTGTGACTTTATTTATTTTGTGATGTCATTTAATTTTGTGTCGTTAAATATTTTGTGACGTCATTAATTTTTGTGACGTTATGTATTTTGTGACGTAATTAATTTTGTGACGTTATGTATTTTGTGACGTCATTTATTTTTGTGACGTTATGTATTTTGTGACGTCATTTATTTTTGTGACTTTATTTATTTTGTGACGTCATTTATTTTTGTGACGTTATGTATTTTGTGACGTTATGTATTTTGTGACGTTATTTATTTTTGTGACGTTATGTATTTTGTGACGTCATTTATTATTTTGACGTTATGTATTTTGTGACGTCATTTGTTTTTGTGACGTTTTGTATTTTGTGACGTTATTTATTTTTGTGATGTTATGTATTTTGTGACGTCATTTATTTTTGTGACGTTATGTTTTTTGTAACGTCATTTATTTTTGTGACGTTATGTATTTTGTGACGTCATTTATTTTTGTGACGTTATGTATTTTGTGACGTCATTTTTGTGACGTTATGCATTTTGTGACGTCATTTATTTTTGTGACGTTATGTATTTTGTGACGTCATTTATTTTTGTAACGTTATGTATTTTGTGACGTCATTTATTTTTGTGACGTTATTTATTTTGTGACGTCATTTATTATTGTGACGTCATTTATTTTTGTGACGTTATGTATTTTGTGACGTAATTTATTTTTGTGACGTTATGTATTTTGTGACGTCATTTATTTTTTTGACGTTATGTATTTTGTGACGTCATTTATTTTTGTGACGTTATGTATTTTGTGACGTCATTTATTTTTGTGACGTTATGTATTTTGTGACGTTATGTATTTTGTGACGTTATTTATTTTTGTGACGTCATTTATTTTTGTGACGTTATGTATTTTGTGACGTCATTTATTTTTGTGACGTTATGTATTTTGTGACGTCATTTATTTTTGTGACGTTATGTATTTTGTGACGTCATTTATTTTTGTGACGTTATGTATTTTGTGACATCATTTATTCTTGTGACGTTATGTATTTTGTGACGTCATTTGTTTTTGTGACCTTATGTATTTTGTGACGTCATTTATTTTTGTGACGTTATGTATTTTGTGACGTTATGTATTTTGTGACGTAATTAATTTTTGTGACGTCATTTATTTTTGTGACGTAATGTATTTTGTGACGTCATTTATTTTTGTGACGTAATGTATTTTGTGACGTTTTGTATTTTGTGACGTCATTTATTTTTGTGACGTTATGTATTTTGTGACTTAATTAATTTTTGTGACGTCATTTATTTTTGTGACGTTATATATTTTGTGACGTTATGTATTTTGTGACGTAGTTAATTTTTGTGACGTCATTTATTTTTGTGACGTTATGTATTTTGTGACGTCATTTATTTTTGTGACGTTATGTATTTTGTGACGTCATTTGTTTTTGTGACCTTATGTATTTTGTGACGTCATTTATTTTTGTGACGTTATGTATTTTGTGACGTCATTTATTTTTGTGACGTTATGTATTTTGTGACGTCATTTATTTTTGTGACGTTATGTATTTTATGAAATATGTATTTTGTGACGTCATTTAATTTTGTGTCGTAAAATATTTTGTGACGTCATTTATTTTTGTAACGTTATGTATTTTGTGACGTTATGCATTTTGTGACGTTATTTATTTTTGTGATGTTATGTATTTTGTGACGTCATTTATTTTTTTGACGTTATGTATTTTGTGACGTCATTTGTTTTTGTGACGTTTTGTATTTTGTGACGTCATTTATTTTTGTGACGTTATGTATTTTGTGACGTCATTTATTTTTGTGACGTTATGTTTTTTGTAACGTCATTTATTTTTGTGACGTTATGTATTTTGTGACGTCATTTATTTTTGTGACGTTATGTATTTTGTGACGTCATTTTTGTGACGTTATGTATTTTGTGACGTCATTTATTTTTGTGACGTTATGTATTTTGTGACGTCATTTATTTTTGTAACGTTATGTATTTTGTGACGTCATTTATTTTTGTGACGTTATGTATTTTGTGACGTCATTTATTATTGTGACATCATTTATTTTTGTGACGTTATGTATTTTGTGACGTCATTTATTTTTGTGACGTTATGTATTTTGTGACGTCATTTATTTTTTTGACGTTATGTATTTTGTGACGTCATTTATTTTTGTGACGTTATGTATTTTGTGACGTCATTTATTTTTGTGACGTAATGTATTTTGTGACGTTATGTATTTTGTGACGTTATTTATTTTTGTGACGTCATTTATTTTTGTGACGTTATGTATTTTGTGACGTCATTTATTTTTGTGACGTTATGTATTTTGTGACGTCATTTATTTTTGTGACGTTATGTATTTTGTGACGTCATTTATTTTTGTGACGTTATGTATTTTGTGACATCATTTATTTTTGTGAGGTTTTGTATTTTTTGACGTCATTTATTTTTGTGACGTTATGTATTTTGTGACGTAATTAATTTTTGTGACGTCATTTATTTTTGTGACGTTATGTATTTTGTGACGTTATTTATTTTTGTGACGTTATGTATTTTGTGACGTCATTTATTTTTGTGACGTAATATATTTTGTGACGTTATGTATTTTGTGACGTCATTTATTTTTGTGACGTTATGTATTTTGTGAAGTAATTAATTTTTGTGACGTCATTTATTTTTATGACGTTATG
Organism: Flexamia atlantica; assembly: GCA_035578135.1. Lineage (NCBI taxonomy): Eukaryota > Metazoa > Arthropoda > Insecta > Hemiptera > Cicadellidae > Flexamia > Flexamia atlantica. The sequence goes on along the minus strand of JAQJVK010000056.1, from coordinate 1,110,056 downwards.
TATTTTGTGACGTCATTTTTTTTGACGTTATGTATTTTGTGACGTCATTTATTTTTGTGACGTTATATATTTTGTGACGTCATTTATTTTTGTGACAATATGTATTTTGTGACGTCATTATGTTTGTGACGTCATTTATTTTTGTGACGTTATGTATTTTGTGACGTTATGTATTTTGTGACGTTATTTATTTTTGTGACGTAATTAATTTTTGTGACGTCATTTATTTTTGTGACGTTATGTATTTTGTGACGTCATTTTTTTTTGTGACGTTATGTATTTTGTGACGTCATTTATTTTTGTGACGTTATATATTTTGTGACGTCATTTATTTTTGTGACGTTATGTATTTGTGACGTCATTTATTTTTGTGACGTTATGTTTTTTGTAACGTCATTTATTTTTGTGACGTTATGTATTTTGTGACGTCATTTATTTTTGTGACGTTATGTATTTTGTGACGTCATTTTTTGTTACGTTATGTATTTTGTGACGTCATTTATTTTTGTGACGTTATGTATTTTGTGACGTCATTTATTTTTTGCCGTTATGTATTTTGTGACGTTATGTATTTTGTGACGTAATTAATTTTTGTGACGTCATTTATTTTTGTGACGTTATGTATTTTGTGACGTCATTTATTTTTGTGACGTTATGTATTTTGTGACGTCATTTATTTTTGTGACGTTATATATTTTGTGACGTCATTTATTTTTGTGACGTTATGTATTTGTGACGTCATTTGTTTTTGTGACCTTATGTATTTTGTGACGTCATTTATTTTTGTGACGTTATGTATTTTGTGACGTCATTTATTTTTGTGACGTTATGTATTTTGTGACGTCATTTATTTTTGTGACGTTATGTATTTTATGAAATATGTATTTTGTGACGTCATTTAATTTTGTGTCGTTAAATATTTTGTGACGTCATTTATTTTTGTAACGTTATGTATTTCGTGACGTCATTTATTTTTGTGACGTTATGCATTTTGTGACGTCATTTATTTTTGTGACTATTTATTTTGTGACGTCATTTATTTTTGTGACGTTATGTATTTTGTGACGTTATGTATTTTGTGACGTTATTTATTTTTGTGACGTTATGTATTTTGTGACCTAATTAGTTTTTGTGACGTCATTTATTTTTGTGACGTTATATATTTTGTGACGTTATGTATTTTGTGACGTAATTAATTTTTGTGACGTCATTTATTTTTGTGACGTTATGTATTTTGTGACGTCATTTATTTTTGTGACGTTATGTATTTTGTGACGTCTTTTGTTTTTGTGACGTTATGTATTTTGTGACTTAATTAATTTTTGTGACGTCATTTATTTTTGTGACGTTATATATTTTGTGACGTAATGTATTTTGTGACGTAATTAATTTTTGTGACGTCATTTATTTTTGTGACGTTATGTATTTTGTGACGTCATTTATTTTTGTGACGTTATGTATTTTGTGACGTCATTTATTTTTGTGACGTTATATATTTTGTGACGTCATTTATTTTTGTGACGTTATGTATTTGTGACGTCATTTGTTTTTGTGACCTTATGTATTTTGTGACGTCATTTATTTTTGTGACGTTATGTATTTTGTGACGTCATTTATTTTTGTGACGTTATGTATTTTGTGACGTCATTTATTTTTGTGACGTTATGTATTTTATGAAATATGTATTTTGTGACGTCATTTAATTTTGTGTCGTTAAATATTTTGTGACGTCATTTATTTTTGTAACGTTATGTATTTCGTGACGTCATTTATTTTTGTGACGTTATGCATTTTGTGACGTCATTTATTTTTGTGACTATTTATTTTGTGACGTCATTTATTTTTGTGACGTTATGTATTTTGTGACGTTATGTATTTTGTGACGTTATTTATTTTTGTGACGTTATGCATTTTGTGACCTAATTAGTTTTTGTGACGTCATTTATTTTTGTGACGTTATATATTTTGTGACGTTATGTATTTTGTGACGTAATTAATTTTTGTGACGTCATTTATTTTTGTGACGTTATGTATTTTGTGACGTCATTTATTTTTGTGACGTTATGTATTTTGTGACGTCTTTTGTTTTTGTGACGTTATGTATTTTGTGACGTCATTTATTTTTGTGACGTTATATATTTTGTGACGTCATTTATTTTTGTAACGTTATGTATTTGTGACGTCATTTATTTTTGTGACGTTATGTTTTTTGTAACGTCATTTATTTTTGTGACGTTATGTATTTTGTGACGTCATTTATTTTTGTGACGTTATGTATTTTGTGACGTCATTTTTTGTTACGTTATGTATTTTGTGACGTCATTTATTTTTGTGACGTTATGTATTTTGTGACGTCATTTATTTTTTGCCGTTATGTATTTTGTGACGTTATGTATTTTGTGACGTTATTTATTTTTGTGACGTCATTTATTTTTGTGACGTTATGTATTTTGTGACGTAATTTATTTTTGTGACGTTATGTATTTTGTGACGTCATTATTTTTTTTGACGTTATGTATTTTGTGACGTCATTTATTTTTGTGACGTTATGTATTTTGTGACATCATTTATTTTTGTGAGGTTATGTATTTTTTGACGTCATTTATTTTTGTGACGTTATGTATTTTGTGACGTAATTAATTTTTGTGACGTCATTTATTTTTGTGACGGTATGTATTTTGTGACGTAATTAATTTTTGTGACGTCATTTATTTTTGTGACGTTGTGTATTTTGTGACGTCATTTATTTTTGTGAGGTTATGTATTTTTTGACGTAATTAATTTTTGTGACGTTATGTATTTTGTGACTTAATTAATTTTTGTGATGTCATTAATTTTGTGACGTTATGTATTTTGTGACGTCATTTATTTTTGTGACGTTATGTATTTTGTGACGTTATGCATTTTGTGACGTTATTTATTTTTGTGACGTTATGTATTTTGTGACGTCATTTATTTTTTTGACGTTATGTATTTTGTGACGTCATTTGTTTTTGTGACGTTTTGTATTTTGTGACGTCATTTATTTTTGTGACGTTATGTATTTTGTGACGTCATTTATTTTTGTGACGTTATGTTTTTTGTAACGTCATTTATTTTTGTGACGTTATGTATTTTGTGACGTCATTTATTTTTGTGACGTTATGTATTTTGTGACGTCATTTTTTGTGACGTTATGTATTTTGTGACGTCATTTATTTTTGTGACGTTATGTATTTTGTGACGTCATTTATTTTTGTAACGTTTTGTATTTTGTGACGTCATTTATTTTTGTGAAGTTATGTATTTTGTGACGTCATTTATTATTGTGACGTCATTTATTTTTGTGACGTTATGTATTTTGTGACGTCATTTATTTTTGTGACGTTATGTATTTTGTGACGTCATTTATTTTTGTGACGTTATGTATTTTGTGACGTTATGTATTTTGTGACGTCATTTATTTTTGTGACGTTATGTATTTTGTGACGTCATTAATTTTTGTGACGTTATGTATTTTGTGACGTTATGTATTTTGTGACGTTATTTATTTTTGTGACGTCATTTATTTTTGTGACGTTATGTATTTTGTGACGTCATTTATTTTTGTGACGTTATGTATTTTGTGACGTTATGTATTTTGTGACGTCATTTATTTTTGTGACGTTATGTATTTTGTGACGTCATTTATTTTTGTGACGTTATGTATTTTGTGACATCATTTATTTTTGTGAGGTTTTGTATTTTTTGACGTCATTTATTTTTGTGACGTTATGTATTTTGTGACGTAATTAATTTTTGTGACGTCATTTATTTTTGTGACGTTATGTATTTTGTGACGTTATTTATTTTTGTGACGTTATGTATTTTGTGACGTCATTTATTTTTGTGACGTAATATATTTTGTGACGTTATGTATTTTGTGACGTCATTTATTTTTGTGACGTTATGTATTTTGTGAAGTAATTAATTTTTGTGATGTCATTTATTTTTATGACGTTATGTATTTTGTGACGTCATTTTTTTTGACGTTATGTATTTTGTGACGTCATTTATTTTTGTGACGTTATATATTTTGTGACGTCATTTATTTTTGTGACAATATGTATTTTGTGACGTCATTATGTTTGTGACGTCATTTATTTTTGTGACGTTATGTATTTTTTGACGTCATTTATTTTTGTGACGTTATGTATTTTGTGACGTCATTTATTTTTGTGACGTTATGTATTTTGGGACGTCATTTATTTTTGTGACATTATGTATTTTGTGACGTCATTTTTTTTGTGACGTTATGTATTTTCTGACGTAATTTATTTTTGTGACGTTATGTATTTTGTGACGTCATTTATTTTTGTGGCGTTATGTATTTTGTAACGTCATTTATTTTTTTGACGTTATGTATTTTGTGACGTCATTTTTTGTGACGTTATGTATTTTATGACGTTATGTATTTTGTGACGTCATTTATTTTTGTGACGTTATGTATTTTGTGACGTCATTTATTTTTGTGACGTTATATATTTTGTGACGTCATTTATTTTTGTGACGTTATGTATTTGTGACGTCATTTGTTTTTGTGACCTTATGTATTTTGTGACGTCATTTATTTTTGTGACGTTATGTATTTTGTGACGTCATTTATTTTTGTGACGTTATGTATTTTGTGACGTCATTTATTTTTGTGACGTTATGTATTTTATGAAATATGTATTTTGTGACGTCATTTAATTTTGTGTCGTTAAATATTTTGTGACGTCATTTATTTTTGTAACGTTATGTATTTCGTGACGTCATTTATTTTTGTGACGTTATGCATTTTGTGACGTCATTTATTTTTGTGACTATTTATTTTGTGACGTCATTTATTTTTGTGACGTTATGTATTTTGTGACGTTATGTATTTTGTGACGTTATTTATTTTTGTGACGTTATGTATTTTGTGATCTAATTAGTTTTTGTGACGTCATTTAATTTTGTGACGTTATATATTTTGTGACGTTATGTATTTTGTGACGTAATTAATTTTTGTGACGTCATTTATTTTTGTGACGTTATGTATTTTGTGACGTCATTTATTTTTGTGACGTTATGTATTTTGTGACGTCTTTTGTTTTTGTGACGTTATGTATTTTGTGACTTAATTAATTTTTGTGACGTCATTTATTTTTGTGACGTTATATATTTTGTGACGTAATGTATTTTGTGACGTAATTAATTTTTGTGACGTCATTTATTTTTGTGACGTTATGTATTTTGTGACGTCATTTATTTTTGTGACGTTATGTATTTTGTGACGTCATTTATTTTTGTGACGTTATATATTTTGTGACGTCATTTATTTTTGTGACGTTATGTATTTGTGACGTCATTTGTTTTTGTGACCTTATGTATTTTGTGACGTCATTTATTTTTGTGACGTTATGTATTTTGTGACGTCATTTATTTTTGTGACGTTATGTATTTTGTGACGTCATTTATTTTTGTGACGTTATGTATTTTATGAAATATGTATTTTGTGACGTCATTTAATTTTGTGTCGTTAAATATTTTGTGACGTCATTTATTTTTGTAACGTTATGTATTTCGTGACGTCATTTATTTTTGTGACGTTATGCATTTTGTGACGTCATTTATTTTTGTGACTATTTATTTTGTGACGTCATTTATTTTTGTGACGTTATGTATTTTGTGACGTTATGTATTTTGTGACGTTATTTATTTTTGTGACGTTATGTATTTTGTGACCTAATTAGTTTTTGTGACGTCATTTATTTTTGTGACGTTATATATTTTGTGACGTTATGTATTTTGTGACGTAATTAATTTTTGTGACGTCATTTATTTTTGTGACGTTATGTATTTTGTGACGTCATTTATTTTTGTGACGTTATGTATTTTGTGACGTCTTTTGTTTTTGTGACGTTATGTAATTTGTGACGTCATTTATTTTTGTGACGTTATATATTTTGTGACGTCATTTATTTTTGTGACGTTATGTATTTGTGACGTCATTTATTTTTGTGACGTTATGTTTTTTGTAACGTCATTTATTTTTGTGACGTTATGTATTTTGTGACGTCATTTATTTTTGTGACGTTATGTATTTTGTGACGTCATTTTTTGTTACGTTATGTATTTTGTGACGTCATTTATTTTTGTGACGTTATGTATTTTGTGACGTCATTTATTTTTTGCCGTTATGTATTTTGTGACGTTATGTATTTTGTGACGTTATTTATTTTTGTGACGTCATTTATTTTTGTGACGTTATGTATTTTGTGACGTAATTTATTTTTGTGACGTTATGTATTTTGTGACGTCATTATTTTTTTTGACGTTATGTATTTTGTGACGTCATTTATTTTTGTGACGTTATGTATTTTGTGACATCATTTATTTTTGTGAGGTTATGTATTTTTTGACGTCATTTATTTTTGTGACGTTATGTATTTTGTGACGTAATTAATTTTTGTGACGTCATTTATTTTTGTGACGGTATGTATTTTGTGACGTAATTAATTTTTGTGACGTCATTTATTTTTGTGACGTTATGTATTTTGTGACGTCATTTATTTTTGTGAGGTTATGTATTTTTTGACGTAATTAATTTTTGTGACGTTATGTATTTTGTGACTTAATTAATTTTTGTGATGTCATTAATTTTGTGACGTTATGTATTTTGTGACGTCATTTATTTTTGTGACGTTATGTATTTTGTGAAGTCATTTATTTTTGTGACTTTATTTATTTTGTGACGTCATTTATTTTTGTGACGTTATGTATTTTGTGACGTTATGCATTTTGTGACGTTATTTATTTTTGTGACGTTATGTATTTTGTGACGTCATTTATTTTTTTGACGTTATGTATTTTGTGACGTCATTTGTTTTTGTGACGTTTTGTATTTTGTGACGTCATTTATTTTTGTGACGTTATGTATTTTGTGACGTCATTTATTTTTGTGACGTTATGTTTTTTGTAACGTCATTTATTTTTGTGACGTTATGTATTTTGTGACGTCATTTATTTTTGTGACGTTATGTATTTTGTGACGTCATTTTTTGTGACGTTATGTATTTTGTGACGTCATTTATTTTTGTGACGTTATGTATTTTGTGACGTCATTTATTTTTGTAACGTTATGTATTTTGTGACGTCATTTATTTTTGTGAAGTTATGTATTTTGTGACGTCATTTATTATTGTGACGTCATTTATTTTTGTGACGTTATGTATTTTGTGACGTCATTTATTTTTGTGACGTTATGTATTTTGTGACGTCATTTATTTTTGTGACGTTATGTATTTTGTGACGTTATGTATTTTGTGACGTCATTTATTTTTGTGACGTTATGTATTTTGTGACGTCATTTATTTTTGTGACGTTATGTATTTTGTGACGTTATGTATTTTGTGACGTTATTTATTTTTGTGACGTCATTTATTTTTGTGACGTTATGTATTTTGTGACGTCATTTATTTTTGTGACGTTATGTATTTTGTGACGTTATGTATTTTGTGACGTCATTTATTTTTGTGACGTTATGTATTTTGTGACGTCATTTATTTTTGTGACGTTATGTATTTTGTGACATCATTTATTTTTGTGAGGTTTTGTGTTTTTTGACGTCATTTATTTTTGTGACGTTATGTATTTTGTGACGTAATTAATTTTTGTGACGTCATTTATTTTTGTGACGTTATGTATTTTGTGACGTTATTTATTTTTGTGACGTTATGTATTTTGTGACGTCATTTATTTTTGTGACGTAATATATTTTTTGACGTTATGTATTTTGTGACGTCATTTATTTTTGTGACGTTATGTATTTTGTGAAGTAATTAATTTTTGTGACGTCATTTATTTTTATGACGTTATGTATTTTGTGACGTCATTTATTTTTGTGACGTTATATATTTTGTGACGTCATTTATTTTTGTGACAATATGTATTTTGTGACGTCATTATGTTTGTGACGTCATTTATTTTTGTGACGTTATGTATTTTTTGACGTCATTTATTTTTGTGACGTTATGTATTTTGTGACGTCATTTATTTTTGTGACGTTATGTATTTTGGGACGTCATTTATTTTTGTGACATTATGTATTTTGTGACGTCATTTTTTTTGTGACGTTATGTATTTTCTGACGTAATTTATTTTTGTGACGTTATGTATTTTGTGACGTCATTTATTTTTGTGGCGTTATGTATTTTGTAACGTCATTTATTTTTTTGACGTTATGTATTTTGTGACGTCATTTTTTGTGACGTTATGTATTTTATGACGTTATGTATTTTGTGACGTCATTTATTTTTGTGACGTTATGTATTTTGTGACGTCATTTATTTTTGTGACGTTATGTATTTTGTGACGTCATTAATTTTTGTGACGTTATGTATTTTGTGACGTCAATTATTTTTGTGACTTTATTTATTTTGTGACATCATTTATTTTTGTGACGTTATGTATTTTGTGACGTTATGTATTTTGTGACGTTATTTATTTTTGTGACGCTATGTATTTTGTGACGTCATTTATTTTTGTGACGTTATGTATTTTTTGACGTCATTTATTTTTGTGACGTTATGTATTTTGTGACGTCATTTTTTTGTGACGTTATGTATTTTGTGACGTCATTTATTTTTGTGACGTTATATATTTTGTGACGTTATGCATTTTGTGACGTAATTAATGTTTGTGACGTCATTTATTTTTGTGACTTTATTTATTTTGTGTGTCATTTAATTTTGTGTCGTTAAATATTTTGTGACGTCATTAATTTTTGTGACGTTATGTATTTTGTGACGTAATTAATTTTGTGACGTTATGTATTTTGTGACGTCATTTATTTTTGTGACGTTATGTATTTTGTGACGTCATTTATTTTTGTGACTTTATTTATTTTGTGACGTCATTTATTTTTGTGACGTTATGTATTTTGTGACGTTATGTATTTTGTGACGTTATTTATTTTTGTGACGTTATGTATTTTGTGACGTCATTTATTATTTTGACGTTATGTATTTTGTGACGTTATGTATTTTGTGACGTTATTTATTTTTGTGACGTCATTTATTTTTGTGACGTTATGTATTTTGTGACGTCATTTATTTTTTTGACGTTATGTATTTTGTGACGTCATTTATTTTTGTGACGTTATGTATTTTGTGACGTCATTTATTTTTGTAACGTTATGTATTTTGTGACGTCATTTATTTTTGTGACGTTATTTATTTTGTGACGTCATTTATTATTGTGACGTCATTTATTTTTGTGACGTTATGTATTTTGTGACGTAATTTATTTTTGTGACGTTATGTATTTTGTGACGTCATTTATTTTTTTGACGTTATGTATTTTGTGACGTCATTTATTTTTGTGACGTTATGTATTTTGTGACGTCATTTATTTTTGTGACGTTATGTATTTTGTGACGTTATGTATTTTGTGACGTTATTTATTTTTGTGACGTCATTTATTTTTGTGACGTTATGTATTTTGTGACGTCATTTATTTTTGTGACGTTATGTATTTTGTGACGTCATTTATTTTTGTGACGTTATGTATTTTGTGACGTCATTTATTTTTGTGACGTTATGTATTTTGTGACATCATTTATTCTTGTGTCGTTATGTATTTTGTGACGTCATTTATTTTTGTGACGTTATGTATTTTGTGACGTCATTTATTTTTGTGACGTTATGTATTTTGTGACGTTATGTATTTTGTGACGTTATTTATTTTTGTGACGTCATTTATTTTTGTGACGTTATGTATTTTGTGACGTCATTTATTTTTGTGACGTTATGTATTTTGTGACGTTATGTATTTTGTGACGTCATTTATTTTTGTGACGTTATGTATTTTGTGACGTCATTTATTTTTGTGACGTTATGTATTTTGTGACATCATTTATTTTTGTGAGGTTTTGTATTTTTTGACGTCATTTATTTTTGTGACGTTATGTATTTTGTGACGTAATTAATTTTTGTGACGTCATTTATTTTTGTGACGTTATGTATTTTGTGACGTTATTTATTTTTGTGACGTTATGTATTTTGTGACGTCATTTATTTTTGTGACGTAATATATATTGTGACGTTATGTATTTTGTGACGTCATTTATTTTTGTGACGTTATGTATTTTGTGAAGTAATTAATTTTTGTGACGTCATTTATTTTTATGACGTTATGTATTTTGTGACGTCATTTTTTTTGACGTTATGTATTTTGTGACGTCATTTATTTTTGTGACGTTATATATTTTGTGACGTCATTTATTTTTGTGACAATATGTATTTTGTGACGTCATTATGTTTGTGACGTCATTTATTTTTGTGACGTTATGTATTTTTTGACGTCATTTATTTTTGTGACGTTATGTATTTTGTGACGTCATTTATTTTTGTGACGTTATGTATTTTGGGACGTCATTTATTTTTGTGACATTATGTATTTTGTGACGTCATTTTTTTTGTGACGTTATGTATTTTCTGACGTAATTTATTTTTGTGACGTTATGTATTTTGTGACGTCATTTATTTTTGTGGCGTTATGTATTTTGTAACGTCATTTATTTTTTTGACGTTATGTATTTTGTGACGTCATTTTTTGTGACGTTATGTATTTTTTGACGTTATGTATTTTGTGACGTCATTAATTTTTGTGACGTTATGTATTTTGTGACGTCATTTATTTTTGTGACGTTATGTATTTTGTGACGTCATTAATTTTTGTGACGTTATGTATTTTGTGACGTCAATTATTTTTGTGACTTTATTTATTTTGTGACGTCATTTATTTTTGTGACGTTATGTATTTTGTGACGTTATGTATTTTGTGACGTTATTTATTTTTGTGACGCTATGTATTTTGTGACGTCATTTATTTTTGTGACGTTATGTATTTTTTGACGTCATTTATTTTTGTGACGTTATGTATTTTGTGACGTCATTTTTTTGTGACGTTATGTATTTTGTGACGTCATTTATTTTTGTGACGTTATATATTTTGTGACGTTATGCATTTTGTGACGTAATTAATGTTTGTGACGTCATTTATTTTTGTGACTTTATTTATTTTGTGATGTCATTTAATTTTGTGTCGTTAAATATTTTGTGACGTCATTAATTTTTGTGACGTTATGTATTTTGTGACGTAATTAATTTTGTGACGTTATGTATTTTGTGACGTCATTTATTTTTGTGACGTTATGTATTTTGTGACGTCATTTATTTTTGTGACTTTATTTATTTTGTGACGTCATTTATTTTTGTGACGTTATGTATTTTGTGACGTTATGTATTTTGTGACGTTATTTATTTTTGTGACGTTATGTATTTTGTGACCTCATTTATTATTTTGACGTTATGTATTTTGTGACGTCATTTGTTTTTGTGACGTTTTGTATTTTGTGACGTTATTTATTTTTGTGATGTTATGTATTTTGTGACGTCATTTATTTTTGTGACGTTATGTTTTTTGTAACGTCATTTATTTTTGTGACGTTATTTTTTTTGTGACGTCATTTATTTTTGTGACGTTATGTATTTTGTGACGTCATTTTTTTGACGTTATGCATTTTGTGACGTCATTTATTTTTGTGACGTTATGTATTTTGTGACGTCATTTATTTTTGTAACGTTATGTATTTTGTGACGTCATTTATTTTTGTGACGTTATTTATTTTGTGACGTCATTTATTATTGTGACGTCATTTATTTTTGTGACGTTATGTATTTTGTGACGTAATTTATTTTTGTGACGTTATGTATTTTGTGACGTCATTTATTTTTTTGACGTTATGTATTTTGTGACGTCATTTATTTTTGTGACGTTATGTATTTTGTGACGTCATTTATTTTTGTGACGTTATGTATTTTGTGACGTTATGTATTTTGTGACGTTATTTATTTTTGTGACGTCATTTATTTTTGTGACGTTATGTATTTTGTGACGTCATTTATTTTTGTGACGTTATGTATTTTGTGACGTCATTTATTTTTGTGACGTTATGTATTTTGTGACGTCATTTATTTTTGTGACGTTATGTATTTTGTGACATCATTTATTCTTGTGACGTTATGTATTTTGTGACGTCATTTGTTTTTGTGACCTTATGTATTTTGTGACGTCATTTATTTTTGTGACGTTATGTATTTTGTGACGTTATGTATTTTGTGACGTAATTAATTTTTGTGACGTCATTTATTTTTGTGACGTTATGTATTTTGTGACGTCATTTATTTTTGTGACGTAATGTATTTTGTGACGTTTTGTATTTTGTGACGTCATTTATTTTTGTGACGTTATGTATTTTGTGACTTAATTAATTTTTGTGACGTCATTTATTTTTGTGACGTTATATATTTTGTGACGTTATGTATTTTGTGACGTAGTTAATTTTTGTGACGTCATTTATTTTTGTGACGTTATGTATTTTGTGACGTCATTTATTTTTGTGACGTTATGTATTTTGTGACGTCATTTGTTTTTGTGACCTTATGTATTTTGTGACGTCATTTATTTTTGTGACATTATGTATTTTGTGACGTCATTTATTTTTGTGACGTTATGTATTTTGTGACGTCATTTATTTTTGTGACGTTATGTATTTTATGAAATATGTATTTTGTGACGTCATTTAATTTTGTGTCGTAAAATATTTTGTGACGTCATTTATTTTTGTAACGTTATGTATTTTGTGACGTTATGCATTTTGTGACGTTATTTATTTTTGTGACGTTATGTATTTTGTGACGTCATTTATTTTTTTGACGTTATGTATTTTGTGACGTCATTTGTTTTTGTGACGTTTTGTATTTTGTGACGTCATTTATTTTTGTGACGTTATGTATTTTGTGACGTCATTTATTTTTGTGACGTTATGTTTTTTGTAACGTCATTTATTTTTGTGACGTTATGTATTTTGTGACGTCATTTATTTTTGTGACGTTATGTATTTTGTGACGTCATTTTTGTGACGTTATGTATTTTGTGACGTCATTTATTTTTGTGACGTTATGTATTTTGTGACGTCATTTATTTTTGTAACGTTATGTATTTTGTGACGTCATTTATTTTTGTGACGTTATGTATTTTGTGACGTCATTTATTATTGTGACATCATTTATTTTTGTGACGTTATGTATTTTGTGACGTCATTTATTTTTGTGACGTTATGTATTTTGTGACGTCATTTATTTTTTTGACGTTATGTATTTTGTGACGTCATTTATTTTTGTGACGTTATGTATTTTGTGACGTCATTTATTTTTGTGACGTAATGTATTTTGTGACGTTATGTATTTTGTGACGTTATTTATTTTTGTGACGTCATTTATTTTTGTGACGTTATGTATTTTGTGACGTCATTTATTTTTGTGACGTTATGTATTTTGTGACGTCATTTATTTTTGTGACGTTATGTATTTTGTGACGTCATTTATTTTTGTGACGTTATGTATTTTGTGACATCATTTATTTTTGTGAGGTTTTGTATTTTTTGACGTCATTTATTTTTGTGACGTTATGTATTTTGTGACGTAATTAATTTTTGTGACGTCATTTATTTTTGTGACGTTATGTATTATGTGACGTTATTTATTTTTGTGACGTTATGTATTTTGTGACGTCATTTATTTTTGTGACGTAATATATTTTGTGACGTTATGTATTTTGTGACGTCATTTATTTTTGTGACGTTATGTATTTTGTGAAGTAATTAATTTTTGTGACGTCATTTATTTTTATGACGTTATGTATTTTGTGACGTCATTTTTTTTGACGTTATGTATTTTGTGACGTCATTTATTTTTGTGACGTTATATATTTTGTGACGTCATTTATTTTTGTGACAATATGTATTTTGTGACGTCATTATGTTTGTGACGTCATTTATTTTTGTGACGTTATGTATTTTGTGACGTTATGTATTTTGTGACGTTATTTATTTTTGTGACGTTATGTATTTTGTGACTTAATTAATTTTTGTGACGTCATTTATTTTTGTGACGTTATATATTTTGTGACGTAATGTATTTTGTGACGTAATTAATTTTTGTGACGTCATTTATTTTTGTGACGTTATGTATTTTGTGACGTCATTTATTTTTGTGACGTTATGTATTTTGTGACGTCATTTGTTTTTGTGACCTTATGTATTTTGTGACGTCATTTATTTTTGTGACGTTATGTATTTTGTGACGTCATTTATTTTTGTGACGTTATGTATTTTGTGACGTCATTTATTTTTGTGACGTTATGTATTTTATGAAATATGTATTTTGTGACGTCATTTAATTTTGTGTCGTTAAATATTTTGTGACGTCATTTATTTTTGTAACGTTATGTATTTCGTGACGTCATTTATTTTTGTGACGTTATGCATTTTGTGACGTCATTTATTTTTGTGACTATTTATTTTGTGACGTCATTTATTTTTGTGACGTTATGTATTTTGTGACGTTATGTATTTTGTGACGTTATTTATTTTTGTGACGTTATGTATTTTGTGACCTAATTAGTTTTTGTGACGTCATTTATTTTTGTGACGTTATATATTTTGTGACGTTATGTATTTTGTGACGTAATTAACTTTTGTGACGTCATTTATTTTTGTGACGTTATGTATTTTGTGACGTCATTTATTTTTGTGACGTTATGTATTTTGTGACGTCATTTATTATTGTGACGTCATTTATATTTGTGACGTTATGTATTTTGTGACGTCATTTATTTTTGTGACGTTATGTATTTTGTGACGTCATTTATTTTTGTGACGTTATGTTTTTTATGAAATATGTATTTTGTGACGTCATTTAATTTTGTGTCGTTAAATATTTTGTGACGTCATTTATTTTTGTAACGTTATGTATTTTGTGACGTCATTTATTTTTGTGACGTTATGTATTTTTTGACGTCATTTATTTTTGTGACGTTATGTATTTTGTGACGTCATTTTTTTTGTGACGTTATGTATATTGTGACGTCATTTATTTTTGTGACGTTATGTATTTTGTGACGTTATTTATTTTTGTAACGTTATGTATTTTGTGACGTCATTTATTTTTGTGACGTTATGTATTTTGTGACGTCATTTATTATTGTGACGTCATTTATTTTTGTGACGTTATGTATTTTGTGACGTCATTTATTTTTGTGACGTTATGTATTTTGTGCCGTCATTTATTTTTGTGACGTTATGTTTTTTGTAACGTCATTTATTTTTGTGACGTTATGTATTTTGTGACGTCATTTATTTTTGTGACGTTATGTATTTTGTGACGTCATTTTTTGTGACGTTATGTATTTTGTGACGTCATTTATTTTTGTGACGTTATGTATTTTGTGACGTCATTTATTTTTGTGACTTTATTTATTTTGTGACGTCATTTATTTTTTTGACGTTATGTATTTTTTTACGTTATGTATTTTGTGACGTAATTTATTTTTGTGACGTTATGTATTTTGTGACGTAATTAATTTTTGTGACCTCATTTATTTTTGTTACGTTATATATTTTGTGACGTTATGTATTTTGTGACGTAATTAATTTTTGTGACGTCATTTATTTTTGTGACGTTATGTATTTTGTGACGTCATTTATTTTTGTGACGTTATGTATTTTGTGACGTGATTTTTTTTGTGACGTTATGTATTTTGTGACGTCATTTATTTTTGTGACTTTATTTATTTTGTGACGTCATTTATTTTTTTGACGTTATGTATTTTTTTACGTTATGTATTTTGTGACGTAATTTATTTTTGTGACGTTATGTATTTTGTGACGTAATTAATTTTTGTGACCTCATTTATTTTTGTTACGTTATATATTTTGTGACGTTATGTATTTTGTGACGTAATTAATTTTTGTGACGTCATTTATTTTTGTGACGTTATGTATTTTGTGACGTCATTTATTTTTGTGACGTTATGTATTTTGTGACGTCTTTTGTTTTTGTGACGTTATGTATTTTGTGACGTCATTTATTTTTGTGACGTTATGTTTTTTGTAACGTCATTTATTTTTGTGACGTTATGTATTTTGTGACGTCATTTATTTTTGTGACGTTATGTATTTTGTGACGTCATTTTTTGTTACGTTATGTATTTTGTGACGTCATTTATTTTTGTGACGTTATGTATTTTGTGACGTCATTTATTTTTTGCCGTTATGTATTTTGTGACGTTATGTATTTTGTGACGTTATTTATTTTTGTGACGTCATTTATTTTTGTGACGTTATGTATTTTGTGACGTCATTTATTTTTGTGACGTTATGTATTTTGTGACGTTATTTATTTTTGTGACGTTATGTATTTTGTGACGTCATTTATTTTTGTGACGTTATGTATTTTGTGACATCATTTATTTTTGTGAGGTTATGTATTTTTTGACGTCATTTATTTTTGTGACGTTATGTATTTTGTGACGTAATTAATTTTTGTGACGTCATTTATTTTTGTGACGGTATGTATTTTGTGACGTAATTAATTTTTGTGACGTCATTTATTTTTGTGACGTTATGTATTTTGTGACGTCATTTATTTTTGTGAGGTTATGTATTTTTTGACGTAATTAATTTTTGTGACGTTATGTATTTTGTGACTTAATTAATTTTTGTGATGTCATTAATTTTGTGACGTTATGTATTTTGTGACGTCATTTATTTTTGTGACGTTATGTATTTTGTGACGTCATTTATTTTTGTGACTTTATTTATTTTGTGACGTCATTTATTTTTGTGACGTTATGTATTTTGTGACGTTATGCATTTTGTGACGTTATTTATTTTTGTGACGTTATGTATTTTGTGACGTCATTTATTTTTTTGACTTTATTTATTTTGTGACGTCATTTATTTTTGTGACGTTATGTATTTTGTGACGTTATGTATTTTGTGACGTTATTTATTTTTGTGACGTTATGTATTTTGTGACGTCATTTATTATTTTGACGTTATGTATTTTGTGACGTAATTAATGTTTGTGACGTCATTTATTTTTGTGACTTTATTTATTTTGTGATGTCATTTAATTTTGTGTCGTTAAATATTTTGTGACGTCATTAATTTTTGTGACGTTATGTATTTTGTGACGTAATTAATTTTGTGACGTTATGTATTTTGTGACGTCATTTATTTTTGTGACGTTATGTATTTTGTGACGTCATTTATTTTTGTGACTTTATTTATTTTGTGACGTCATTTATTTTTGTGACGTTATGTATTTTGTGACGTTATGTATTTTGTGACGTTATTTATTTTTGTGACGTTATGTATTTTGTGACGTCATTTATTATTTTGACGTTATGTATTTTGTGACGTCATTTGTTTTTGTGACGTTTTGTATTTTGTGACGTTATTTATTTTTGTGATGTTATGTATTTTGTGACGTCATTTATTTTTGTGACGTTATGTTTTTTGTAACGTCATTTATTTTTGTGACGTTATGTATTTTGTGACGTCATTTATTTTTGTGACGTTATGTATTTTGTGACGTCATTTTTGTGACGTTATGCATTTTGTGACGTCAATTATTTTTGTGACGTTATGTATTTTGTGACGTCATTTATTTTTGTAACGTTATGTATTTTGTGACGTCATTTATTTTTGTGACGTTATTTATTTTGTGACGTCATTTATTATTGTGACGTCATTTATTTTTGTGACGTTATGTATTTTGTGACGTAATTTATTTTTGTGACGTTATGTATTTTGTGACGTCATTTATTTTTTTGACGTTATGTATTTTGTGACGTCATTTATTTTTGTGACGTTATGTATTTTGTGACGTCATTTATTTTTGTGACGTTATGTATTTTGTGACGTTATGTATTTTGTGACGTTATTTATTTTTGTGACGTCATTTATTTTTGTGACGTTATGTATTTTGTGACGTCATTTATTTTTGTGACGTTATGTATTTTGTGACGTCATTTATTTTTGTGACGTTATGTATTTTGTGACGTCATTTATTTTTGTGACGTTATGTATTTTGTGACATCATTTATTCTTGTGACGTTATGTATTTTGTGACGTCATTTGTTTTTGTGACCTTATGTATTTTGTGACGTCATTTATTTTTGTGACGTTATGTATTTTGTGACGTCATTTATTTTTTTGACGTTATGTATTTTGTGACGTCATTTATTTTTGTGACGTTATGTATTTTGTGACGTCATTTATTTTTGTGACGTTATGTATTTTGTGACGTTATGTATTTTGTGACGTTATTTATTTTTGTGACGTCATTTATTTTTGTGACGTTATGTATTTTGTGACGTCATTTATTTTTGTGACGTTATGTATTTTGTGACGTTATGTATTTTGTGACGTCATTTATTTTTGTGACGTTATGTATTTTGTGACGTCATTTATTTTTGTGACGTTATGTATTTTGTGACATCATTTATTTTTGTGAGGTTTTGTATTTTTTGACGTCATTTATTTTTGTGACGTTATGTATTTTGTGACGTCATTTGTTTTTTTGACGTTATGTATTTTGTGACGTCATTTATTTTTGTGACGTTATGTATTTTGTGACGTCATTTATTTTTGTGACGTTATGTATTTTGTGACGTTATGTATTTTGTGACGTTATTTATTTTTGTGACGTCATTTATTTTTGTGACGTTATGTATTTTGTGACGTCATTTATTTTTGTGACGTTATGTATTTTGTGACATCATTTATTTTTGTGAGGTTTTGTATTTTTTGACGTCATTTATTTTTGTGACGTTATGTATTTTGTGACGTAATTAATTTTTGTGACGTCATTTATTTTTGTGACGTTATGTATTTTGTGACGTTATTTATTTTTGTGACGTTATGTATTTTGTGACGTCATTTATTTTTGTGACGTAATATATTTTGTGACGTTATGTATTTTGTGACGTCATTTATTTTTGTGACGTTATGTATTTTGTGAAGTAATTAATTTTTGTGACGTCATTTATTTTTGTGACGTTATGTATTTTTTGACGTCATTTATTTTTGTGACGTTATGTATTTTGTGACGTCATTTATTTTTGTGACGTTATGTATTTTGGGACGTCATTTATTTTTGTGACATTATGTATTTTGTGACGTCATTTTTTTTGTGACGTTATGTATTTTCTGACGTAATTTATTTTTGTGACGTTATGTATTTTGTGACGTCATTTATTTTTGTGGCGTTATGTATTTTGTAACGTCATTTATTTTTTTGACGTTATGTATTTTGTGACGTCATATTTTGTGACGTTATGTATTTTATGACGTTATGTATTTTGTGACGTCATTTATTTTTGTGACGTTATGTATTTTGTGACGTCATTTATTTTTGTGACGTTATGTATTTTGTGACGTCATTAATTTTTGTGACGTTATGTATTTTGTGACGTCAATTATTTTTGTGACTTTATTTATTTTGTGACGTCATTTATTTTTGTGACGTTATGTATTTTGTGACGTTATGTATTTTGTGACGTTATTTATTTTTGTGACGCTATGTATTTTGTGACGTCATTTATTTTTGTGACGTTATGTATTTTTTGACGTCATTTATTTTTGTGACGTTATGTATTTTGTGACGTCATTTTTTTTGTGACGTTATGTATTTTGTGACGTCATTTATTTTTGTGACGTTATATATTTTGTGACGTTATGCATTTTGTGACGTAATTAATGTTTGTGACGTCTTTTATTTTTGTGACTTTATTTATTTTGTGATGTCATTTAATTTTGTGTCGTTAAATATTTTGTGACGTCATTAATTTTTGTGACGTTATGTATTTTGTGACGTAATTAATTTTGTGACGTTATGTATTTTGTGACGTCATTTATTTTTGTGACGTTAT
This sequence comes from Flexamia atlantica, assembly GCA_035578135.1. Taxonomy (NCBI): domain Eukaryota; kingdom Metazoa; phylum Arthropoda; class Insecta; order Hemiptera; family Cicadellidae; genus Flexamia; species Flexamia atlantica. The sequence continues at coordinate 1,090,232 of JAQJVK010000056.1, read as the reverse complement.
GTATTTTGTGACGTCATTTATTTTTGTGACTTTATTTATTTTGTGACGTCATTTATTTTTGTGACGTTATGTATTTTGTGACGTTATGTATTTTGTGACGTTATTTATTTTTGTGACGTTATGTATTTTGTGACGTCATTTATTATTTTGACGTTATGTATTTTGTGACGTCATTTGTTTTTGTGACGTTATGTTTTTTGTAACGTCATTTATTTTTGTGACGTTATGTATTTTGTGACGTCTTTTATTTTTGTGACTTTATTTATTTTGTGATGTCATTTAATTTTGTGTCGTTAAATATTTTGTGACGTCATTAATTTTTGTGACGTTATGTATTTTGTGACGTTATTTATTTTTGTGATGTTATGTATTTTGTGACGTCATTTATTTTTGTGACGTTATGTTTTTTGTAACGTCATTTATTTTTGTGACGTTATGTATTTTGTGACGTCATTTATTTTTGTGACGTTATGTATTTTGTGACGTCATTTTTGTGACGTTATGCATTTTGTGACGTCATTTATTTTTGTGACGTTATGTATTTTGTGACGTCATTTATTTTTGTAACGTTATGTATTTTGTGACGTCATTTATTTTTGTGACGTTATTTATTTTGTGACGTCATTTATTATTGTGACGTCATTTATTTTTGTGACGTTATGTATTTTGTGACGTAATTTATTTTTGTGACGTTATGTATTTTGTGACGTCATTTATTTTTTTGACGTTATGTATTTTGTGACGTCATTTATTTTTGTGACGTTATGTATTTTGTGACGTCATTTATTTTTGTGACGTTATGTATTTTGTGACGTTATGTATTTTGTGACGTTATTTATTTTTGTGACGTCATTTATTTTTGTGACGTTATGTATTTTGTGACGTCATTTATTTTTGTGACGTTATGTATTTTGTGACGTCATTTATTTTTGTGACGTTATGTATTTTGTGACGTCATTTATTTTTGTGACGTTATGTATTTTGTGACATCATTTATTCTTGTGACGTTATGTATTTTGTGACGTCATTTGTTTTTGTGACCTTATGTATTTTGTGACGTCATTTATTTTTGTGACGTTATGTATTTTGTGACGTTATGTATTTTGTGACGTAATTAATTTTTGTGACGTCATTTATTTTTGTGACGTTATGTATTTTGTGACGTCATTTATTCTTGTGACGTAATGTATTTTGTGACGTTTTGTATTTTGTGACGTCATTTATTTTTGTGACGTTATGTATTTTGTGACTTAATTAATTTTTGTGACGTCATTTATTTTTGTGACGTTATATATTTTGTGACGTTATGTATTTTGTGACGTAGTTAATTTTTGTGACGTCATTTATTTTTGTGACGTTATGTATTTTGTGACGTCATTTATTTTTGTGACGTTATGTATTTTGTGACGTCATTTGTTTTTGTGACCTTATGTATTTTGTGACGTCATTTATTTTTGTGACGTTATGTATTTTGTGACGTCATTTATTTTTGTGACGTTATGTATTTTGTGACGTCATTTATTTTTGTGACGTTATGTATTTTATGAAATATGTATTTTGTGACGTCATTTAATTTTGTGTCGTAAAATATTTTGTGACGTCATTTATTTTTGTAACGTTATGTATTTTGTGACGTTATGCATTTTGTGACGTTATTTATTTTTGTGACGTTATGTATTTTGTGACGTCATTTATTTTTTTGACGTTATGTATTTTGTGACGTCATTTGTTTTTGTGACGTTTTGTATTTTGTGACGTCATTTATTTTTGTGACGTTATGTATTTTGTGACGTCATTTATTTTTGTGACGTTATGTTTTTTGTAACGTCATTTATTTTTGTGACGTTATGTATTTTGTGACGTCATTTATTTTTGTGACGTTATGTATTTTGTGACGTCATTTTTGTGACGTTATGTATTTTGTGACGTCATTTATTTTTGTGACGTTATGTATTTTGTGACGTCATTTATTTTTGTAACGTTATGTATTTTGTGACGTCATTTATTTTTGTGACGTTATGTATTTTGTGACGTCATTTATTATTGTGACATCATTTATTTTTGTGACGTTATGTATTTTGTGACGTCATTTATTTTTGTGACGTTATGTATTTTGTGACGTCATTTATTTTTTTGACGTTATGTATTTTGTGACGTCATTTATTTTTGTGACGTTATGTATTTTGTGACGTCATTTATTTTTGTGACGTAATGTATTTTGTGACGTTATGTATTTTGTGACGTTATTTATTTTTGTGACGTCATTTATTTTTGTGACGTTATGTATTTTGTGACGTCATTTATTTTTGTGACGTTATGTATTTTGTGACGTCATTTATTTTTGTGACGTTATGTATTTTGTGACGTCATTTATTTTTGTGACGTTATGTATTTTGTGACATCATTTATTTTTGTGAGGTTTTGTATTTTTTGACGTCATTTATTTTTGTGACGTTATGTATTTTGTGACGTAATTAATTTTTGTGACGTCATTTATTTTTGTGACGTTATGTATTTTGTGACGTTATTTATTTTTGTGACGTTATGTATTTTGTGACGTCATTTATTTTTGTGACGTAATATATTTTGTGACGTTATGTATTTTGTGACGTCATTTATTTTTGTGACGTTATGTATTTTGTGAAGTAATTAATTTTTGTGACGTCATTTATTTTTATGACGTTATGTATTTTGTGACGTCATTTTTTTTGACGTTATGTATTTTGTGACGTCACTTATTTTTGTGACGTTATATATTTTGTGACGTCATTTATTTTTGTGACAATATGTATTTTGTGACGTCATTATGTTTGTGACGTCATTTATTTTTGTGACGTTATGTATTTTGTGACGTTATGTATTTTGTGACGTTATTTATTTTTGTGACGTTATGTATTTTGTGACTTAATTAATTTTTGTGACGTCATTTATTTTTGTGACGTTATATATTTTGTGACGTAATGTATTTTGTGACGTAATTAATTTTTGTGACGTCATTTATTTTTGTGACGTTATGTATTTTGTGACGTCATTTATTTTTGTGACGTTATGTATTTTGTGACGTCATTTGTTTTTGTGACCTTATGTATTTTGTGACGTCATTTATTTTTGTGACGTTATGTATTTTGTGACGTCATTTATTTTTGTGACGTTATGTATTTTATGAAATATGTATTTTGTGACGTCATTTAATTTTGTGTCGTTAAATATTTTGTGACGTCATTTATTTTTGTAACGTTATGTATTTCGTGACGTCATTTATTTTTGTGACGTTATGCATTTTGTGACGTCATTTATTTTTGTGACTATTTATTTTGTGACGTCATTTATTTTTGTGACGTTATGTATTTTGTGACGTTATGTATTTTGTGACGTTATTTATTTTTGTGACGTTATGTATTTTGTGACCTAATTAGTTTTTGTGACGTCATTTATTTTTGTGACGTTATATATTTTGTGACGTTATGTATTTTGTGACGTAATTAACTTTTGTGACGTCATTTATTTTTGTGACGTTATGTATTTTGTGACGTCATTTATTTTTGTGACGTTATGTATTTTGTGACGTCATTTATTATTGTGACGTCATTTATATTTGTGACGTTATGTATTTTGTGACGTCATTTATTTTTGTGACGTTATGTATTTTGTGACGTCATTTATTTTTGTGACGTTATGTTTTTTATGAAATATGTATTTTGTGACGTCATTTAATTTTGTGTCGTTAAATATTTTGTGACGTCATTTATTTTTGTAACGTTATGTATTTTGTGACGTCATTTATTTTTGTGACGTTATGTATTTTTTGACGTCATTTATTTTTGTGACGTTATGTATTTTGTGACGTCATTTTTTTGTGACGTTATGTATTTTGTGACGTCATTTATTTTTGTGACGTTATGTATTTTGTGACGTTATTTATTTTTGTAACGTTATGTATTTTGTGACGTCATTTATTTTTGTGACGTTATGTATTTTGTGACGTCATTTATTATTGTGACGTCATTTATTTTTGTGACGTTATGTATTTTGTGACGTCATTTATTTTTGTGACGTTATGTATTTTGTGCCGTCATTTATTTTTGTGACGTTATGTTTTTTGTAACGTCATTTATTTTTGTGACGTTATGTATTTTGTGACGTCATTTATTTTTGTGACGTTATGTATTTTGTGACGTCATTTTTTGTGACGTTATGTATTTTGTGACGTCATTTATTTTTGTGACGTTATGTATTTTGTGACGTCATTTATTTTTGTGACTTTATTTATTTTGTGACGTCATTTATTTTTTTGACGTTATGTATTTTTTTACGTTATGTATTTTGTGACGTAATTTATTTTTGTGACGTTATGTATTTTGTGACGTAATTAATTTTTGTGACCTCATTTATTTTTGTTACGTTATATATTTTGTGACGTTATGTATTTTGTGACGTAATTAATTTTTGTGACGTCATTTATTTTTGTGACGTTATGTATTTTGTGACGTCATTTATTTTTGTGACGTTATGTATTTTGTGACGTCTTTTATTTTTGTGACGTTATGTATTTTGTGACGTCATTTATTTTTGTGACGTTATGTATTTTGTGACGTCATTTATTTTTGTGACGTTATGTATTTTGTGACGTCATTTATTTTTGTGACGTTATGTTTTTTGTAACGTCATTTATTTTTGTGACGTTATGTATTTTGTGACGTCATTTATTTTTTTGACGTTATGTATTTTGTGACGTCATTTGTTTTTGTGACGTTTTGTATTTTGTGACGTCATTTATTTTTGTGACGTTATGTATTTTGTGACGTCATTTATTTTTGTGACGTTATGTTTTTTGTAACGTCATTTATTTTTGTGACGTTATGTATTTTGTGACGTCATTTATTTTTGTGACGTTATGTATTTTGTGACGTCATTTTTGTGACGTTATGTATTTTGTGACGTCATTTATTTTTGTGACGTTATGTATTTTGTGACGTCATTTATTTTTGTAACGTTATGTATTTTGTGACGTCATTTATTTTTGTGACGTTATGTATTTTGTGACGTCATTTATTATTGTGACATCATTTATTTTTGTGACGTTATGTATTTTGTGACGTCATTTATTTTTGTGACGTTATGTATTTTGTGACGTCATTTATTTTTTTGACGTTATGTATTTTGTGACGTCATTTATTTTTGTGACGTTATGTATTTTGTGACGTCATTTATTTTTGTGACGTAATGTATTTTGTGACGTTATGTATTTTGTGACGTTATTTATTTTTGTGACGTCATTTATTTTTGTGACGTTATGTATTTTGTGACGTCATTTATTTTTGTGACGTTATGTATTTTGTGACGTCATTTATTTTTGTGACGTTATGTATTTTGTGACGTCATTTATTTTTGTGACGTTATGTATTTTGTGACATCATTTATTTTTGTGAGGTTTTGTATTTTTTGACGTCATTTATTTTTGTGACGTTATGTATTTTGTGACGTAATTAATTTTTGTGACGTCATTTATTTTTGTGACGTTATGTATTTTGTGACGTTATTTATTTTTGTGACGTTATGTATTTTGTGACGTCATTTATTTTTGTGACGTAATATATTTTGTGACGTTATGTATTTTGTGACGTCATTTATTTTTGTGACGTTATGTATTTTGTGAAGTAATTAATTTTTGTGACGTCATTTATTTTTATGACGTTATGTATTTTGTGACGTCATTTTTTTTGACGTTATGTATTTTGTGACGTCACTTATTTTTGTGACGTTATATATTTTGTGACGTCATTTATTTTTGTGACAATATGTATTTTGTGACGTCATTATGTTTGTGACGTCATTTATTTTTGTGACGTTATGTATTTTGTGACGTTATGTATTTTGTGACGTTATTTATTTTTGTGACGTTATGTATTTTGTGACTTAATTAATTTTTGTGACGTCATTTATTTTTGTGACGTTATATATTTTGTGACGTAATGTATTTTGTGACGTAATTAATTTTTGTGACGTCATTTATTTTTGTGACGTTATGTATTTTGTGACGTCATTTATTTTTGTGACGTTATGTATTTTGTGACGTCATTTGTTTTTGTGACCTTATGTATTTTGTGACGTCATTTATTTTTGTGACGTTATGTATTTTGTGACGTCATTTATTTTTGTGACGTTATGTATTTTATGAAATATGTATTTTGTGACGTCATTTAATTTTGTGTCGTTAAATATTTTGTGACGTCATTTATTTTTGTAACGTTATGTATTTCGTGACGTCATTTATTTTTGTGACGTTATGCATTTTGTGACGTCATTTATTTTTGTGACTATTTATTTTGTGACGTCATTTATTTTTGTGACGTTATGTATTTTGTGACGTTATGTATTTTGTGACGTTATTTATTTTTGTGACGTTATGTATTTTGTGACCTAATTAGTTTTTGTGACGTCATTTATTTTTGTGACGTTATATATTTTGTGACGTTATGTATTTTGTGACGTAATTAACTTTTGTGACGTCATTTATTTTTGTGACGTTATGTATTTTGTGACGTCATTTATTTTTGTGACGTTATGTATTTTGTGACGTCATTTATTATTGTGACGTCATTTATATTTGTGACGTTATGTATTTTGTGACGTCATTTATTTTTGTGACGTTATGTATTTTGTGACGTCATTTATTTTTGTGACGTTATGTTTTTTATGAAATATGTATTTTGTGACGTCATTTAATTTTGTGTCGTTAAATATTTTGTGACGTCATTTATTTTTGTAACGTTATGTATTTTGTGACGTCATTTATTTTTGTGACGTTATGTATTTTTTGACGTCATTTATTTTTGTGACGTTATGTATTTTGTGACGTCATTTTTTTGTGACGTTATGTATTTTGTGACGTCATTTATTTTTGTGACGTTATGTATTTTGTGACGTTATTTATTTTTGTAACGTTATGTATTTTGTGACGTCATTTATTTTTGTGACGTTATGTATTTTGTGACGTCATTTATTATTGTGACGTCATTTATTTTTGTGACGTTATGTATTTTGTGACGTCATTTATTTTTGTGACGTTATGTATTTTGTGCCGTCATTTATTTTTGTGACGTTATGTTTTTTGTAACGTCATTTATTTTTGTGACGTTATGTATTTTGTGACGTCATTTATTTTTGTGACGTTATGTATTTTGTGACGTCATTTTTTGTGACGTTATGTATTTTGTGACGTCATTTATTTTTGTGACGTTATGTATTTTGTGACGTCATTTATTTTTGTGACTTTATTTATTTTGTGACGTCATTTATTTTTTTGACGTTATGTATTTTTTTACGTTATGTATTTTGTGACGTAATTTATTTTTGTGACGTTATGTATTTTGTGACGTAATTAATTTTTGTGACCTCATTTATTTTTGTTACGTTATATATTTTGTGACGTTATGTATTTTGTGACGTAATTAATTTTTGTGACGTCATTTATTTTTGTGACGTTATGTATTTTGTGACGTCATTTATTTTTGTGACGTTATGTATTTTGTGACGTCTTTTATTTTTGTGACGTTATGTATTTTGTGACGTCATTTATTTTTGTGACGTTATGTATTTTGTGACGTCATTTATTTTTGTGACGTTATGTATTTTGTGACGTCATTTATTTTTGTGACGTTATGTTTTTTGTAACGTCATTTATTTTTGTGACGTTATGTATTTTGTGACGTCATTTATTTTTGTGACGTTATGTATTTTGTGACGTCATTTTTTGTTACGTTATGTATTTTGTGACGTCATTTATTTTTGTGACGTTATGTATTTTGTGACGTCATTTATTTTTTGCCGTTATGTATTTTGTGACGTTATGTATTTTGTGACGTTATTTATTTTTGTGACGTCATTTATTTTTGTGACGTTATGTATTTTGTGACGTTATTTATTTTTGTGACGTTATGTATTTTGTGACGTCATTATTTTTTTTGACGTTATGTATTTTGTGACGTCATTTATTTTTGTGACGTTATGTATTTTGTGACATCATTTATTTTTGTGAGGTTATGTATTTTTTGACGTCATTTATTTTTGTGACGTTATGTTTTTTGTGACGTCATTTATTTTTGTGACGGTATGTATTTTGTGACGTAATTAATTTTTGTGACGTCATTTATTTTTGTGACGTTATGTATTTTGTGACGTCATTTATTTTTGTGAGGTTATGTATTTTTTGACGTAATTAATTTTTGTGACGTTATGTATTTTGTGACTTAATTAATTTTTGTGATGTCATTAATTTTGTGACGTTATGTATTTTGTGACGTCATTTATTTTTGTGACGTTATGTATTTTGTGACGTCATTTATTTTTGTGACTTTATTTATTTTGTGACGTCATTTATTTTTGTGACGTTATGTATTTTGTGACGTTATGCATTTTGTGACGTTATTTATTTTTGTGACGTTATGTATTTTGTGACGTCATTTATTTTTTTGACGTTATGTATTTTGTGACGTCATTTGTTTTTGTGACGTTTTGTATTTTGTGACGTCATTTATTTTTGTGACGTTATGTATTTTGTGACGTCATTTATTTTTGTGACGTTATGTTTTTTGTAACGTCATTTATTTTTGTGACGTTATGTATTTTGTGACGTCATTTATTTTTGTGACGTTATGTATTTTGTGACGTCATTTTTTGTGACGTTATGTATTTTGTGACGTCATTTATTTTTGTGACGTTATGTATTTTGTGACGTCATTTATTTTTGTAACGTTATGTATTTTGTGACGTCATTTATTTTTGTGACGTTATGTATTTTGTGACGTCATTTATTATTGTGACGTCATTTATTTTTGTGACGTTATGTATTTTGTGACGTCATTTATTTTTGTGACGTAATGTATTTTGTGACGTCATTTATTTTTGTGACGTTATGTATTTTGTGACGTCATTTATTTTTGTGACGTTATGTATTTTGTGACATCATTTATTTTTGTGAGGTTTTGTATTTTTTGACGTCATTTATTTTTGTGACGTTATGTATTTTGTGACGTAATTAATTTTTGTGACGTCATTTATTTTTGTGACGTAATATATTTTGTGACGTTATGTATTTTGTGACATCATTTATTTTTGTGACGTTATGTATTTTGTGAAGTAATTAATTTTTGTGACGTCATTTATTTTTGTGACGTTATGTATTTTGTGACGTCATTTATTTTTGTGACGTAATATATTTTGTGACGTTATGTATTTTGTGACGTCATTTATTTTTGTGACGTTATGTATTTTGTGACGTCATTTATTTTTGTGACGTTATGTATTTTGTGACATCATTAATTTTTTGAGGTTTTGTATTTTTGACGTCATTTATTTTTGTGACGTTATGTATTTTGTGACGTAATTAATTTTTGTGACGTCATTTATTTTTGTGACGTTATGTATTTTGTGACGTTATTTATTTTTGTGACGTTATGTATTTTGTGACGTCATTTATTTTTGTGACGTAATATATTTTGTGACGTTATGTATTTTGTGACGTCATTTATTTTTGTGACGTTATGTATTTTGTGAAGTAATTAATTTTTGTGACGTCATTTATTTTTATGACGTTATGTATTTTGTGACGTCATTTTTTTTGACGTTATGTATTTTGTGACGTCATTTATTTTTGTGACGTTATATATTTTGTGACGTCATTTATTTTTGTGACAATATGTATTTTGTGACGTCATTATGGTTGTGACGTCATTTATTTTTGTGACGTTATGTATTTTTTGACGTCATTTATTTTTGTGACGTTATGTATTTTGTGACGTCATTTATTTTTGTGACGTTATGTATTTTGGGACGTCATTTATTTTTGTGACATTATGTATTTTGTGACGTCATTTTTTGTGACGTTATGTATTTTCTGACGTAATTTATTTTTGTGACGTTATGTATTTTGTGACGTCATTTATTTTTGTGGCGTTATGTATTTTGTAACGTCATTTATTTTTTGACGTTATGTATTTTGTGACGTCATTTTTTGTGACGTTATGTATTTTATGACGTTATGTATTTTTTGACGTCATTTATTTTTGTGACGTTATGTATTTTGTGACGTCATTTATTTTTGTGACGTTATGTATTTTGTGACGTCATTAATTTTTGTGACGTTATGTATTTTGTGACGTCAATTATTTTTGTGACTTTATTTATTTTGTGACGTCATTTATTTTTGTGACGTTATGTATTTTGTGACGTTATGTATTTTGTGACGTTATTTATTTTTGTGACGCTATGTATTTTGTGACGTCATTTATTTTTGTGACGTTATGTATTTTTTGACGTCATTTATTTTTGTGACGTTATGTATTTTGTGACGTCATTTTTTTTGTGACGTTATGTATTTTGTGACGTCATTTATTTTTGTGACGTTATATATTTTGTGACGTTATGCATTTTGTGACGTAATTAATGTTTGTGACGTCATTTATTTTTGTGACTTTATTTATTTTGTGATGTCATTTAATTTTGTGTCGTTAAATATTTTGTGACGTCATTAATTTTTGTGACGTTATGTATTTTGTGACGTAATTAATTTTGTGACGTTATGTATTTTGTGACGTCATTTATTTTTGTGACGTTATGTATTTTGTGACGTCATTTATTTTTGTGACTTTATTTATTTTGTGACGTCATTTATTTTTTTGACGTTATGTATTTTGTGACGTCATTTGTTTTTGTGACGTTTTGTATTTTGTGACGTTATTTATTTTTTTGATGTTATGTATTTTATGACGTCATTTATTTTTGTGACGTTATGTTTTTTGTAACGTCATTTATTTTTGTGACGTTATATATTTTGTGACGTTATGCATTTTGTGACGTAATTAATGTTTGTGACGTCATTTATTTTTGTGACTTTATTTATTTTGTGATGTCATTTAATTTTGTGTCGTTAAATATTTTGTGACGTCATTAATTTTTGTGACGTTATGTATTTTGTGACGTAATTAATTTTGTGACGTTATGTATTTTGTGACGTCATTTATTTTTGTGACGTTATGTATTTTGTGACGTCATTTATTTTTGTGACTTTATTTATTTTGTGACGTCATTTATTTTTTTGACGTTATGTATTTTGTGACGTCATTTGTTTTTGTGACGTTTTGTATTTTGTGACGTTATTTATTTTTGTGATGTTATGTATTTTGTGACGTCATTTATTTTTGTGACGTTATGTTTTTTGTAACGTCATTTATTTTTGTGACGTTATGTATTTTGTGACGTCATTTATTTTTGTGACGTTATGTATTTTGTGACGTCATTTTTGTGACGTTATGCATTTTGTGACGTCATTTATTTTTGTGACGTTATGTATTTTGTGACGTCATTTATTTTTGTAACGTTATGTATTTTGTGACGTCATTTATTTTTGTGACGTTATTTATTTTGTGACGTCATTTATTATTGTGACGTCATTTATTTTTGTGACGTTATGTATTTTGTGAAGTAATTAATTTTTGTGACGTCATTTATTTTTGTGACGTTATGTATTTTGTGACGTCATTTATTTTTGTGACGTAATATATTTTGTGACGTTATGTATTTTGTGACGTCATTTATTTTTGTGACGTTATGTATTTTGTGACGTCATTTATTTTTGTGGCGTTATGTATTTTGTGACATCATTTATTTTTGTGAGGTTTTGTATTTTTTGACGTCATTTATTTTTGTGACGTTATGTATTTTGTGACGTAATTAATTTTTGTGACGTCATTTATTTTTGTGACGTTATGTATTTTGTGACGTTATTTATTTTTGTGACGTTATGTATTTTGTGACGTCATTTATTTTTGTGACGTAATATATTTTGTGACGTTATGTATTTTGTGACGTCATTTATTTTTGTGACGTTATGTATTTTGTGACGTCATTTATTTTTGTGACGTAATATATTTTGTGACGTTATGTATTTTGTGACGTCATTTATTTTTGTGACGTTATGTATTTTGTGAAGTAATTAATTTTTGTGACGTCATTTATTTTTATGACGTTATGTATTTTGTGACGTCATTTTTTTTGACGTTATGTATTTTGTGACGTCATTTATTTTTGTGACGTTATATATTTTGTGACGTCATTTATTTTTGTGACAATATGTATTTTGTGACGTCATTATGTTTGTGACGTCATTTATTTTTGTGACGTTATGTATTTTTTGACGTCATTTATTTTTGTGACGTTATGTATTTTGTGACGTCATTTATTTTTGTGACGTTATGTATTTTGGGACGTCATTTATTTTTGTGACATTATGTATTTTGTGACGTCATTTTTTTTGTGACGTTATGTATTTTCTGACGTAATTTATTTTTGTGACGTTATGTATTTTGTGACGTCATTTATTTTTGTGGCGTTATGTATTTTGTAACGTCATTTATTTTTTGACGTTATGTATTTTGTGACGTCATTTTTTGTGACGTTATGTATTTTATGACGTTATGTATTTTGTGACGTCATTTATTTTTGTGACGTTATGTATTTTGTGACGTCATTTATTTTTATGACGTTATGTATTTTGTGACGTCATTAATTTTTGTGACATTATGTATTTTGTGACGTCAATTATTTTTGTGACTTTATTTATTTTGTGACGTCATTTATTTTTGTGACGTTATGTATTTTGTGACGTTATGTATTTTGTGACGTTATTTATTTTTGTGACGCTATGTATTTTGTGACGTCATTTATTTTTGTGACGTTATGTATTTTTTGACGTCATTTATTTTTGTGACGTTATGTATTTTGTGACGTCATTTTTTTTGTGACGTTATGTATTTTGTGACGTCATTTATTTTTGTGACGTTATATATTTTGTGACGTTATGCATTTTGTGACGTAATTAATGTTTGTGACGTCATTTATTTTTGTGACTTTATTTATTTTGTGATGTCATTTAATTTTGTGTCGTTAAATATTTTGTGACGTCATTAATTTTTGTGACGTTATGTATTTTGTGACGTAATTAATTTTGTGACGTTATGTATTTTGTGACGTCATTTATTTTTGTGACGTTATGTATTTTGTGACGTCATTTATTTTTGTGACTTTATTTATTTTGTGACGTCATTTATTTTTGTGACGTTATGTATTTTGTGACGTTATGTATTTTGTGACGTTATTTATTTTTGTGACGTTATGTATTTTGTGACGTCATTTATTTTTTTGACGTTATGTATTTTGTGACGTCATTTGTTTTTGTGACGTTTTGTATTTTGTGACGTTATTTATTTTTGTGATGTTATGTATTTTGTGACGTCATTTATTTTTGTGACGTTATGTTTTTTGTAACGTCATTTATTTTTGTGACGTTATGTATTTTGTGACGTCATTTATTTTTGTGACGTTATGTATTTTGTGACGTCATTTTTGTGACGTTATGCATTTTGTGACGTCATTTATTTTTGTGACGTTATGTATTTTGTGACGTCATTTATTTTTGTAACGTTATGTATTTTGTGACGTCATTTATTTTTGTGACGTTATTTATTTTGTGACGTCATTTATTATTGTGACGTCATTTATTTTTGTGACGTTATGTATTTTGTGACGTAATTTATTTTTGTGACGTTATGTATTTTGTGACGTCATTTATTTTTTTGACGTTATGTATTTTGTGACGTCATTTATTTTTGTGACGTTATGTATTTTGTGACGTCATTTATTTTTGTGACGTAATGTATTTTGTGACGTTATGTATTTTGTGACGTTATTTATTTTTGTGACGTCATTTATTTTTGTGACGTTATGTATTTTGTGACGTCATTTATTTTTGTGACGTTATGTATTTTGTGACGTCATTTATTTTTGTGACGTTATGTATTTTGTGACGTCATTTATTTTTGTGACGTTATGTATTTTGTGACATCATTTATTCTTGTGACGTTATGTATTTTGTGACGTCATTTGTTTTTGTGACCTTATGTATTTTGTGACGTCATTTATTTTTGTGACGTTATGTATTTTGTGACGTTATGTATTTTGTGACGTAATTAATTTTTGTGACGTCATTTATTTTTGTGACGTTATGTATTTTGTGACGTCATTTATTTTTGTGACGTAATGTATTTTGTGACGTTTTGTATTTTGTGACGTCATTTATTTTTGTGACGTTATGTATTTTGTGACTTAATTAATTTTTGTGACGTCATTTATTTTTGTGACGTTATATATTTTGTGACGTTATGTATTTTGTGACGTAGTTAATTTTTGTGACGTCATTTATTTTTGTGACGTTATGTATTTTGTGACGTCATTTATTTTTGTGACGTTATGTATTTTGTGACGTCATTTGTTTTTGTGACCTTATGTATTTTGTGACGTCATTTATTTTTGTGACGTTATGTATTTTGTGACGTCATTTATTTTTGTGACGTTATGTATTTTGTGACGTCATTTATTTTTGTGACGTTATGTATTTTATGAAATATGTATTTTGTGACGTCATTTAATTTTGTGTCGTAAAATATTTTGTGACGTCATTTATTTTTGTAACGTTATGTATTTTGTGACGTTTTGCATTTTGTGACGTTATTTATTTTTGTGACGTTATGTATTTTGTGACGTCATTTTTTTTTTTGACGTTATGTATTTTGTGACGTCATTTGTTTTTGTGACGTTTTGTATTTTGTGACGTCATTTATTTTTGTGACGTTATGTATTTTGTGACGTCATTTATTTTTGTGACGTTATGTTTTTTGTAACGTCATTTATTTTTGTGACGTTATGTATTTTGTGACGTCATTTATTTTTGTGACGTTATGTATTTTGTGACGTCATTTTTGTGACGTTATGTATTTTGTGACGTCATTTATTTTTGTGACGTTATGTATTTTGTGACGTCATTTATTTTTGTAACGTTATGTATTTTGTGACGTCATTTATTTTTGTGACGTTATGTATTTTGTGACGTCATTTATTATTGTGACATCATTTATTTTTGTGACGTTATGTATTTTGTGACGTCATTTATTTTTGTGACGTTATGTATTTTGTGACGTCATTTATTTTTTTGACGTTATGTATTTTGTGACGTCATTTATTTTTGTGACGTTATGTATTTTGTGACGTCATTTATTTTTGTGACGTTATGTATTTTGTGACGTTATGTATTTTGTGACGTTATTTATTTTTGTGACTTCATTTATTTTTGTGACGTTATGTATTTTGTGACGTCATTTATTTTTGTGACGTTATGTATTTTGTGACATCATTTATTTTTGTGAGGTTTTGTATTTTTTGACGTCATTTATTTTTGTGACGTTATGTATTTTGTGACGTAATTAATTTTTGTGACGTCATTTATTTTTGTGACGTTATGTATTTTGTGACGTTATTTATTTTTGTGACGTTATGTATTTTGTGACGTCATTTATTTTTGTGACGTAATATATTTTGTGACGTTATGTATTTTGTGACGTCATTTATTTTTGTGACGTAATGTATTTTGTGAAGTAATTAATTTTTGTGACGTCATTTATTTTTATGACGTTATGTATTTTGTGACGTCATTTTTTTTGACGTTATGTATTTTGTGACGTCATTTATTTTTGTGACGTTATATATTTTGTGACGTCATTTATTTTTGTGACAATATGTATTTTGTGACGTCATTATGTTTGTGACGTCATTTATTTTTGTGACGTTATGTATTTTTTGACGTCATTTATTTTTGTGACGTTATGTATTTTGTGACGTCATTTATTTTTGTGACGTTATGTATTTTGGGACGTCATTAATTTTTGTGACATTATGTATTTTGTGACGTCATTTTTTTTGTGACGTTATGTATTTTCTGACGTAATTTATTTTTGTGACTTTATTTATTTTGTGACGTCATTTATTTTTGTGACGTTATGTATTTTGTGACGTCATTTATTTTTGTGACGTTATGTATTTTGTGACTTAATTAATTTTTGTGACGTAATTTATTTTTGTGACGTTATATATTTTGTGACGTTATGTATTTTGTGACGTAGTTAATTTTTGTGACGTCATTTATTTTTGTGACGTTATGTATTTTGTGACGTCATTTATTTTTGTGACGTTATGTATTTTGTGACGTCATTTGTTTTTGTGACCTTATGTATTTTGTGACGTCATTTATTTTTGTGACGTTATGTATTTTGTGACGTCATTTATTTTTGTGACGTTATGTATTTTGTGACGTCATTTATTTTTGTGACGTTATGTATTTTATGAAATATGTATTTTGTGACGTCATTTAATTTTGTGTCGTAAAATATTTTGTGACGTCATTTATTTTTGTAACGTTATGTATTTTGTGACGTTATGCATTTTGTGACGTTATTTATTTTTGTGACGTTATGTATTTTGTGACGTCATTTATTTTTTTGACGTTATGTATTTTGTGACGTCATTTGTTTTTGTGACGTTTTGTATTTTGTGACGTCATTTATTTTTGTGACGTTATGTATTTTGTGACGTCATTTATTTTTGTGACGTTATGTTTTTTGTAACGTCATTTATTTTTGTGACGTTATGTATTTTGTGACGTCATTTATTTTTGTGACGTTATGTATTTTGTGACGTCATTTTTGTGACGTTATGTATTTTGTGACGTCATTTATTTTTGTGACGTTATGTATTTTGTGACGTCATTTATTTTTGTAACGTTATGTATTTTGTGACGTCATTTATTTTTGTGACGTTCTGTATATTGTGACGTCATTTATTATTGTGACATCATTTATTTTTGTGACGTTATGTATTTTGTGACGTCATTTATTTTTGTGACGTTATGTATTTTGTGACGTCATTTATTTTTTTGACGTTATGTATTTTGTGACGTCATTTATTTTTGTGACGTTATGTATTTTGTGACGTCATTTATTTTTGTGACGTTATGTATTTTGTGACGTTATGTATTTTGTGACGTTATTTATTTTTGTGACGTCATTTATTTTTGTGACGTTATGTATTTTGTGACGTCATTTATTTTTGTGACGTTATGTATTTTGTGACGTCATTTATTTTTGTGAGGTTTTGTATTTTTTGACGTCATTTATTTTTGTGACGTTATGTATTTTGTGACGTAATTAATTTTTGTGACGTCATTTATTTTTGTGACGTTATGTATTTTGTGACGTTATTTATTTTTGTGACGTTATGTATTTTGTGACGTCATTTATTTTTGTGACGTAATATATTTTGTGACGTTATGTATTTTGTGACGTCATTTATTTTTGTGACGTTATGTATTTTGTGAAGTAATTAATTTTTGTGACGTCATTTATTTTTATGACGTTATGTATTTTGTGACGTCATTTTTTTTGACGTTATGTATTTTGTGACGTCATTTATTTTTGTGACGTTATATATTTTGTGACGTCATTTATTTTTGTGACAATATGTATTTTGTGACGTCATTATGTTTGTGACGTCATTTATTTTTGTGACGTTATGTATTTTTTGACGTCATTTATTTTTGTGACGTTATGTATTTTGTGACGTCATTTATTTTTGTGACGTTATGTATTTTGGGACGTCATTAATTTTTGTGACATTATGTATTTTGTGACGTCATTTTTTTTGTGACGTTATGTATTTTCTGACGTAATTTATTTTTGTGACTTTATTTATTTTGTGACGTCATTTATTTTTGTGACGATATGTATTTTGTGACGTCATTTATTTTTGTGACGTTATGTATTTTGTGACGTCATTTATTTTTGTGACGTTATGTATTTTGTGACGTCATTTGTTTTTGTGACCTTATGTATTTTGTGACGTCATTTATTTTTGTGACGTTATGTATTTTGTGACGTCATTTATTTTTGTGACGTTATGTATTTTGTGACGTCATTTATTTTTGTGACGTTATGTATTTTATGAAATATGTATTTTGTGACGTCATTTAATTTTGTGTCGTAAAATATTTTGTGACGTCATATATTTTTGTAACGTTATGTATTTTGTGACGTTATGCATTTTGTGACGTTATTTATTTTTGTGACGTTATGTATTTTGTGACGTCATTTATTTTTTTGACGTTATGTATTTTGTGACGTCATTTGTTTTTGTGACGTTTTGTATTTTGTGACGTCATTTATTTTTGTGACGTTATGTATTTTGTGACGTCATTTATTTTTGTGACGTTATGTATTTTGTGACGTCATTTTTGTGACGTTATGTATTTTGTGACGTCATTTATTTTTGTGACGTTATGTATTTTGTGACGTCATTTATTTTTGTAACGTTATGTATTTTGTGACGTCATTTATTTTTGTGACGTTCTGTATATTGTGACGTCATTTATTATTGTGACATCATTTATTTTTGTGACGTTATGTATTTTGTGACGTCATTTATTTTTGTGACGTTATGTATTTTGTGACGTCATTTATTTTTTTGACGTTATGTATTTTGTGACGTCATTTATTTTTGTGACGTTATGTATTTTGTGACGTCATTTATTTTTGTGACGTTATGTATTTTGTGACGTTATGTATTTTGTGACGTTATTTATTTTTGTGACGTCATTTATTTTTGTGACGTTATGTATTTTGTGACGTCATTTATTTTTGTGACGTTATGTATTTTGTGACGTCATTTATTTTTGTGACGTTATGTATTTTGTGACGTCATTTATTTTTGTGACGTTATGTATTTTGTGACATCATTTATTTTTGTGAGGTTTTGTATTTTTTGACGTCATTTATTTTTGTGACGTTATGTATTTTGTGACGTAATTAATTTTTGTGACGTCATTTATTTTTGTGACGTTATGTATTTTGTGACGTTATTTATTTTTGTGACGTTATGTATTTTGTGACGTCATTTATTTTTGTGACGTAATATATTTTGTGACGTTATGTATTTTGTGACGTCATTTATTTTTGTGACGTTATGTATTTTGTGAAGTAATTAATTTTTGTGACGTCATTTATTTTTATGACGTTATGTATTTTGTGACGTCATTTTTTTTGACGTTATGTATTTTGTGACGTCATTTATTTTTGTGACGTTATATATTTTGTGACGTCATTTATTTTTGTGACAATATGTATTTTGTGACGTCATTATGTTTGTGACGTCATTTATTTTTGTGACGTAATATATTTTGTGACGTTATGTATTTTGTGACGTCATTTATTTTTGTGACGTTATGTATTTTGTGAAGTAATTAATTTTTGTGACGTCATTTATTTTTATGACGTTATGTATTTTGTGACGTCATTTTTTTTGACGTTATGTATTTTGTGACGTCATTTATTTTTGTGACGTTATATATTTTGTGACGTCATTTATTTTTGTGACAATATGTATTTTGTGACGTCATTATGTTTGTGACGTCATTTATTTTTGTGACGTTATGTATTTTTTGACGTCATTTATTTTTGTGACGTTATGTATTTTGTGACGTCATTTATTTTTGTGACGTTATGTATTTTGGGACGTCATTTATTTATGTGACATTATGTATTTTGTGACGTCATTTTTTTTGTGACGTTATGTATTTTCTGACGTAATTTATTTTTGTGACTTTATTTATTTTGTGACGTCATTTATTTTTGTGACGTTATGTATTTTGTGACGTCATTTATTTTTGTGACGTTATGTATTTTGTGACTTAATTAATTTTTGTGACGTCATTTATTTTTGTGACGTTATATATTTTGTGACGTTATGTATTTTGTGACGTAGTTAATTTTTGTGACGTCATTTATTTTTGTGACGTTATGTATTTTGTGACGTCATTTATTTTTGTGACGTTATGTATTTTGTGACGTCATTTGTTTTTGTGACCTTATGTATTTTGTGACGTCATTTATTTTTGTGACGTTATGTATTTTGTGACGTCATTTATTTTTGTGACGTTATGTATTTTGTGACGTCATTTATTTTTGTGACGTTATGTATTTTATGAAATATGTATTTTGTGACGTCATTTAATTTTGTGTCGTAAAATATTTTGTGACGTCATTTATTTTTGTAACGTTATGTATTTTGTGACGTTATGCATTTTGTGACGTTATTTATTTTTGTGACGTTATGTATTTTGTGACGTCATTTATTTTTTTGACGTTATGTATTTTGTGACGTCATTTGTTTTTGTGACGTTTTGTATTTTGTGACGTCATTTATTTTTGTGACGTTATGTATTTTGTGACGTCATTTATTTTTGTGACGTTATGTTTTTTGTAACGTCATTTATTTTTGTGACGTTATGTATTTTGTGACGTCATTTATTTTTGTGACGTTATGTATTTTGTGACGTCATTTTTGTGACCTTATGTATTTTGTGACGTCATTTATTTTTGTGACGTTATGTATTTTGTGACGTCATTTATTTTTGTGACGTTATGTATTTTGTGACGTCATTTATTATTGTGACATCATTTATTTTTGTGACGTTATGTATTTTGTGACGTCATTTATTTTTGTGACGTTATGTATTTTGTGACGTCATTTATTTTTTTGACGTTATGTATTTTGTGACGTCATTTATTTTTGTGACGTTATGTATTTTGTGACGTCATTTATTTTTGTGACGTTATGTATTTTGTGACGTTATGTATTTTGTGACGTTATTTATTTTTGTGACGTCATTTATTTTTGTGACGTTATGTATTTTGTGACGTCATTTATTTTTGTGACGTTATGTATTTTGTGACGTCATTTATTTTTGTGACGTTATGTATTTTGTGACGTCATTTATTTTTGTGACGTTATGTATTTTGTGACATCATTTATTTTTGTGAGGTTTTGTATTTTTTGACGTCATTTATTTTTGTGACGTTATGTATTTTGTGACGTAATTAATTTTTGTGACGTCATTTATTTTTGTGACGTTAAGTATTTTGTGACGTTATTTATTTTTGTGACGTTATGTATTTTGTGACGTCATTTAATTTTGTGACGTAATATATTTTGTGACGTTATGTATTTTGTGACGTCATTTATTTTTGTGACGTTATGTATTTTGTGAAGTAATTAATTTTTGTGACGTCATTTATTTTTATGACGTTATGTATTTTGTGACGTCATTTTTTTGACGTTATGTATTTTGTGACGTCATTTATTTTTGTGACGTTATATATTTTGTGACGTCATTTATTTTTGTGACAATATGTATTTTGTGACGTCATTATGTTTGTGACGTCATTTATTTTTGTGACGTTATGTATTTTTTGACGTCATTTATTTTTGTGACGTTATGTATTTTGTGACGTCATTTATTTTTGTGACGTTATGTATTTTGGGACGTCATTTATTTTTGTGACATTATGTATTTTGTGACGTCATTTTTTTTGTGACGTTATGTATTTTCTGACGTAATTTATTTTTGTGACTTTATTTATTTTGTGACGTCATTTATTTTTGTGACGTTATGTATTTTGTGACGTCATTTATTTTTGTGACGTTATGTATTTTGTGACGTCATTTTTTTGACGTTATGTATTTTATGACGTTATGTATTTTGTGACGTCATTTATTTTTGTGACGTTATGTATTTTGTGACGTCATTTATTTTTGTGACGTTATGTATTTTGTGACGTCATTAATTTTTGTGACGTTATGTATTTTGTGACGTCATTTATTTTTGTGACTTTATTTATTTTGTGACGTCATTTATTTTTGTGACGTTATGTATTTTGTGACGTTATGTATTTTGTGACGTTATTTATTTTTGTGACGCTATGTATTTTGTGACGTCATTTATTTTTGTGACGTTATGTATTTTTTGACGTCATTTATTTTTGTGACGTTATGTATTTTGTGACGTCATTTTTTTTGTGACGTTATGTATTTTGTGACGTCATTTATTTTTGTGACGTTATATATTTTGTGACGTTATGCATTTTGTGACGTAATTAATGTTTGTGACGTCATTTATTTTTGTGACTTTATTTATTTTGTGATGTCATTTAATTTTGTGTCGTTAAATATTTTGTGACGTCATTAATTTTTGTGACGTTATGTATTTTGTGACGTAATTAATTTTGTGACGTTATGTATTTTGTGACGTCATTTATTTTTGTGACGTTATGTATTTTGTGACGTCATTTATTTTTGTGACTTTATTTATTTTGTGACGTCATTTATTTTTGTGACGTTATGTATTTTGTGACGTTATGTATTTTGTGACGTTATTTATTTTTGTGACGTTATGTATTTTTTGACGTCATTTATTTTTTTGACGTTATGTATTTTGTGACGTCATTTGTTTTTGTGACGATTTGTATTTTGTGACGTCATTTATTTTTGTGATGTTATGTATTTTGTGACGTCATTTATTTTTGTGACGTTATGTTTTTTGTAACGTCATTTATTTTTGTGACGTTATGTATTTTGTGACGTCATTTATTTTTGTGACGTTATGTATTTTGTAACGTCATTTTTGTGGCGTTATGCATTTTGTGACGTCATTTATTTTTGTGACGTTATGTATTTTGTGACGTCATTTAATTTTGTAACGTTATGTATTTTGTGACGTCATTTATTTTTGTGACGTTATTTATTTTGTGACGTCATTTATTATTGTGACGTCATTTATTTTTGTGACGTTATGTATTTTGTGACGTCATTTATTTGTGTGACGTTATGTATTTTGTGACGTCATTTATTTTTTTGACGTTATGTATTTTGTGACGTCATTTATTTTTGTGACGTTATGTATTTTGTGACGTCATTTATTTTTGTGACGTTATGTATTTTGTGACGTTATGTATTTTGTGACGTTATTTATTTTTGTGACGTCATTTATTTTTGTGACGTTATGCATTTTGTGACGTCATTTATTTTTGTGACGTTATGTATTTTGTGACGTCATTTATTTTTGTGACGTTATGTATTTTGTGACGTCATTTATTTTTGTGACGTTATGTATTTTGTGACATCATTTATTTTTGTGAGGTTTTGTATTTTTTGACGTTATTTATTTTTGTGACGTTATGTATTTTGTGACGTAATTAATTTTTGTGACGTCATTTATTTTTGTGACGTTATGTATTTTGTGACGTTATTTATTTTTGTGACGTTATGTATTTTGTGACGTCATTTATTTTTGTGACGTAATGTATTTTGTGACGTTTTGTATTTTGTGACGTCATTTATTTTTGTGACGTTATGTATTTTGTGACTTAATTAATTTTTGTGACGTCATTTATTTTTGTGACGTTATGTATTTTGTGACGTTATGTATTTTGTGACGTTATTTATTTTTGTGACGTCATTTATTTTTGTGACGTTATGTATTTTGTGACGTCATTTATTTTTGTGACGTTATGTATTTTGTGACGTCATTTATTTTTGTGACGTTATGTATTTTGTGACGTCATTTATTTTTGTGACGTTATGTATTTTGTGACATCATTTATTTTTGTGAGGTTTTGTATTTTTTGACGTTATTTATTTTTGTGACGTTATGTATTTTGTGACGTAATTAATTTTTGTGACGTCATTTATTTTTGTGACGTTATGTATTTTGTGACGTTATTTATTTTTGTGACGTTATGTATTTTGTGACGTCATTTGTTTTTGTGACCTTATGCATTTTGTGACGTCATTTATTTTTGTGACGTTATGTATTTTGTGACGTCATTTATTTTTGTGACGTTATGTATTTTGTGACGTCATTTATTTTTGTGACGTTATGTATTTTATGAAATATGTATTTTGTGACGTCATTTAATTTTGTGTCGTTAAATATTTTCTGACGTCATTTATTTTTGTAACGTTATGTATTTCGTGACGTCATTTATTTTTGTGACGTTATGCATTTTGTGACGTCATTTATTTTTGTGACTATTTATTTTGTGACGTCATTTATTTTTGTGACGTTATGTATTTTGTGACGTTATGTATTTTGTGACGTTATTTATTTTTGTGACGTTATGTATTTTGTGACCTAATTAGTTTTTGTGACGTCATTTATTTTTGTGACGTTATATATTTTGTGACGTTATGTATTTTGTGACGTAATTAATTTTTGTGACGTCATTTATTTTTGTGACGTTATGTATTTTGTGACGTCATTTATTTTTGTGACGTTATGTATTTTGTGACGTCATTTATTATTGTGACGTCATTTATATTTGTGACGTTATGTATTTTGTGACGTCATTTATTTTTGTGACGTTATGTATTTTGTGACGTCATTTATTTTTGTGACGTTATGTATTTTATGAAATATGTATTTTGTGACGTCATTTAATTTTGTGTCGTTAAATATTTTGTGACGTCATTTATTTTTGTAACGTTATGTATTTTGTGACGTCATTTATTTTTGTGACGTTATGTATTTTTTGACGTCATTTATTTTTGTGACGTTATGTATTTTGTGACGTCATTTTTTTTGTGACGTTATGTATTTTGTGACGTCATTTATTTTTGTGACGTTATGTATTTTGTGACGTTATTTATTTTTGTAACGTTATGTATTTTGTGACGTCATTTATTTTTGTGACGTTATGTATTTTGTGACGTCATTTATTATTGTGACGTCATTTATTTTTGTGACGTTATGTATTTTGTGACGTCATTTAATTTTGTGACGTTATGTATTTTGTGACGTCATTTATTTTTGTGACGTTATGTTTTTTGTAACGTCATTTATTTTTGTGACGTTATGTATTTTGTGACGTCATTTATTTTTGTGACGTTATGTATTTTGTGACGTCATTTTTTGTGACGTTATGTATTTTGTGACGTCATTTATTTTTGTGACCTCATTTATTTTTGTGACGTTATGTATTTTGTGACGTTATTTATTTTTGTAACGTTATGTATTTTGTGACGTCATTTATTTTTGTGACGTTATGTATTTTGTGACGTCATTTATTATTGTGACGTCATTTATTTTTATGACGTTATGTATTTTGTGACGTCATTTAATTTTGTGACGTTATGTATTTTGTGACGTCATTTATTTTTGTGACGTTATGTATTTTGTGACGTCATTTTTTGTGACGTTATGTATTTTGTGACGTCATTTATTTTTGTGACCTCATTTATTTTTGTGACGTTATATATTTTGTGACGTTATGTATTTTGTGACGTAATTAATTTTTGTGACGTCATTTATTTTTGTGACGTTATGTATTTTGTGACGTCATTTATTTTTGTGACGTTATGTATTTTGTGACGTCTTTTGTTTTTGTGACGTTATGTATTTTGTGACGTCATTTATTTTTGTGACGTTATGTATTTTGTGACGTCATTTTTTTTGTGACGTTATGTATTTTGTGACGTCATTTATTTTTGTGACGTTATGTTTTTTGTAACGTCATTTATTTTTGTGACGTTATGTATTTTGTGACTTCATTTATTTTTGTGACGTTATGTATTTTGTGACGTCATTTTTTGTTACGTTATGTATTTTGTGACGTCATTTATTTTTGTGACGTTATGTATTTTGTGACGTCATTTATTTTTTGCCGTTATGTATTTTGTGACGTTATGTATTTTGTGACGTTATTTATTTTTGTGACGTCATTTATTTTTGCGACGTTATGTATTTTGTGACGTAATTAATTTTTGTGACGTCATTTATTTTTGTGACGTTATGTATTTTGTGACGTAATTAATTTTTGTGACGTCATTTATTTTTGTGACGTTATGTATTTTGTGACGTCATTTATTTTTGTAACGTTATGTATTTTGTGACGTAATTAATTTTTGTGACGTTATGTATTTTGTGACGTAATTAATTTTTGTGACGACATTAATTTTGTGACGTTATGTATTTTGTGACGTCATTTATTTTTGTGACGTTATGTATTTTGTGACGTCATTTATTTTTGTGACTTTATTTATTTTGTTACGTCTTTTATTTTTGTGACGTAATGTATTTTGTGACGTTATGTATTTTGTGACGTTATTTATTTTTGTGACGTTATGTATTTTGTGACGTCATTTATTTTTTTGACGTTATGTATTTTGTGACGTCATTTGTTTTTGTGACGTTTTGTATTTTGTGACGTCATTTATTTTTGTGACGTTATGTATTTTGTGACGTCATTTATTTTTGTGACGTTATGTATTTTTTGACGTCATTTATTTTTGTGACGTTATGTATTTTGTGACGTCATTTTTTTTGTGACGTTATGTATTTTGTGACGTCATTTATTTTTGTGACGTTATGTATTTTGTGACGTTATTTATTTTTGTAACGTTATGTATTTTGTGACGTCATTTATTTTTGTGACGTTATGTATTTTGTGACGTCATTTATTATTGTGACGTCATTTATTTTTGTGACGTTATGTATTTTGTGACGTCATTTAATTTTGTGACGTTATGTATTTTGTGACGTCATTTATTTTTGTGACGTTATGTTTTTTGTAACGTCATTTATTTTTGTGACGTTATGTATTTTGTGACGTCATTTATTTTTGTGACGTTATGTATTTTGTGACGTCATTTTTTGTGACGTTATGTATTTTGTGACGTCATTTATTTTTGTGACCTCATTTATTTTTGTGACGTTATGTATTTTGTGACGTTATTTATTTTTGTAACGTTATGTATTTTGTGACGTCATTTATTTTTGTGACGTTATGTATTTTGTGACGTCATTTATTATTGTGACGTCATTTATTTTTATGACGTTATGTATTTTGTGACGTCATTTAATTTTGTGACGTTATGTATTTTGTGACGTCATTTATTTTTGTGACGTTATGTTTTTTGTAACGTCATTTATTTTTGTGACGTTATGTATTTTGTGACGTCATTTATTTTTGTGACGTTATGTATTTTGTGACGTCATTTTTTGTGACGTTATGTATTTTGTGACGTCATTTATTTTTGTGACCTCATTTATTTTTGTGACGTTATATATTTTGTGACGTTATGTATTTTGTGACGTAATTAATTTTTGTGACGTCATTTATTTTTGTGACGTTATGTATTTTGTGACGTCATTTATTTTTGTGACGTTATGTATTTTGTGACGTCTTTTGTTTTTGTGACGTTATGTATTTTGTGACGTCATTTATTTTTGTGACGTTATGTATTTTGTGACGTCATTTTTTTTGTGACGTTATGTATTTTGTGACGTCATTTATTTTTGTGACGTTATGTTTTTTGTAACGTCATTTATTTTTGTGACGTTATGTATTTTGTGACTTCATTTATTTTTGTGACGTTATGTATTTTGTGACGTCATTTTTTGTTACGTTATGTATTTTGTGACGTCATTTATTTTTGTGACGTTATGTATTTTGTGACGTCATTTATTTTTTGCCGTTATGTATTTTGTGACGTTATGTATTTTGTGACGTTATTTATTTTTGTGACGTCATTTATTTTTGCGACGTTATGTATTTTGTGACGTAATTAATTTTTGTGACGTCATTTATTTTTGTGACGTTATGTATTTTGTGACGTAATTAATTTTTGTGACGTCATTTATTTTTGTGACGTTATGTATTTTGTGACGTCATTTATTTTTGTGAGGTTATGTATTTTTTGACGTAATTAATTTTTGTGACGTTATGTATTTTGTGACGTAATTAATTTTTGTGACGACATTAATTTTGTGACGTTATGTATTTTGTGACGTCATTTATTTTTGTGACGTTATGTATTTTGTGACGTCATTTATTTTTGTGACTTTATTTATTTTGTGACGTCATTTATTTTTGTGACGTTATGTATTTTGTGACGTTATGTATTTTGTGACGTTATTTATTTTTGTGACGTTATGTATTTTGTGACTTCATTTATTTTTTTGATGTTATGTATTTTGTGACGTCATTTGTTTTTGTGACGTTTTGTATTTTGTGACGTCATTTATTTTTGTGACGTTATGTATTTTTCGACGTCATTTATTTTTGTGACGTTATGTTTTTTGTAACGTCATTTATTTTTGTGACGCTATGTATTTTGTGACGTCATTTATTTTTGTGACGTTATGTATTTTGTGACGTCATTTTTGTGACGTTATGTATTTTGTGACGTCATTTATTTTTGTGACGTTATGTATTTTGTGACGTCATTTATTTTTGTAACGTTATGTATTTTGTGACGTCATTTATTTTTGTGACGTTATGTATTTTGTGACGTCATTTATTATTGTGACGTCATTTATTTTTGTGACGTTATGTATTTTGTGACGTCATTTATTTTTGTGACGTTATGTATTTTGTGACGTCATTTATTTTTTTGACGTTATGTATTTTGTGACGTCATTTATTTTTGTGACGTTATGTATTTTGTGACGTCATTTATTTTTGTGACGTTATGTATTTTGTGACGTTATGTATTTTGTGACGTTATTTATTTTTGTGACGTCATTTATTTTTGCGACGTTATGTATTTTGTGACGTCATTTATTTTTGTGACGTTATGTATTTTGTGACGTCATTTATTTTTGTGACGTTATGTATTTTGTGACGTCATTTATTTTTGTGACGTTATGTATTTTGTGACATCATTTATTTTTGTGAGGTTTTGTATTTTTTGACGTTATTTAATTTTGTGACGTTATGTATTTTGTGACGTAATTAATTTTTGTGACGTCATTTATTTTTGTGACGTTATGTATTTTGTGACGTTATTTATTTTTGTGACGTTATGTATTTTGTGACGTCATTTATTTTTGTGACGTAATGTATTTTGTGACGTTTTGTATTTTGTGACGTCATTTATTTTTGTGACGTTATGTATTTTGTGAAGTAATTAATTTTTGTGACGTCATTTATTTTTATGACGTTATGTATTTTGTGACGTCATTTTTTTGACGTTATGTATTTTGTGACGTCATTTATTTTTGTGACGTTATGTATTTTGTGACGTCATTTATTTTTGTGACAATATGTATTTTGTGACGTCATTATGTTTGTGACGTCATTTATTTTTGTGACGTTATGTATTTTTTGACGTCATTTATTTTTGTGACGTTATGTATTTTGTGACGTCATTTATTTTTGTGACATTATGTATTTTGTGACGTCATTTTTTTTGTGACGTTATGTATTTTGTAACGTCATTTATTTTTTTGACGTTATGTATTTTGTGACGTCATTTTTTGTGACGTTATGTATTTTATGACGTTATGTATTTTGTGACGTCATTTATTTTTGTGACGTTATGTATTTTGTGACGTCATTTATTTTTGTGACGTTATGTATTTTGTGACGTCATTAATTATTGTGACGTTATGTATTTTGTGACGTCATTTATTTTTGTGACTTTATTTATTTTGTGACGTCATTTATTTTTGTGACGTTATGTATTTTGTGACGTTATGTATTTTGTGACGTTATTTATTTTTGTGACGCTATGTATTTTGTGACGTACTTAATTTTTGTGACGTCATTTATTTTTGTGACGTTATATATTTTGTGACGTTATGCATTTTGTGACGTAATTAATGTTTGTGACGTCATTTATTTTTTTGACTTTATTTATTTTGTGATGTCATTTAATTTTGTGTCGTTAAATATTTTGTGACGTCATTAATTTTTGTGACGTTATGTATTTTGTGACGTAATTAATTTTGTGACGTTATGTATTTTGTGACGTCATTTATTTTTGTGACGTTATGTATTTTGTGACGTCATTTATTTTTGTGACTTTATTTATTTTGTGACGTCATTTATTTTTGTGACGTTATGTATTTTGTGACGTTATGTATTTTGTGACGTTATTTATTTTTGTGACGTTATGTATTTTGTGACGTCATTTATTTTTTTGATGTTATGTATTTTGTGACGTCATTTGTTTTTGTGACGTTTTGTATTTTGTGACGTCATTTATTTTTGTGACGTTATGTATTTTGTGACGTCATTTATTTTTGTGACGTTATGTTTTTCGTAACGTCATTTATTTTTGTGACGTTATGTATTTTGTGACGTCATTTATTTTTGTGACGTTATGTATTTTGTGACGTCATTTTTGTGACGTTATTTATTTTGTGACGTCATTTATTTTTGTGACGTTATGTATTTTGTGACGTCATTTATATTTGTAACGTTATGTATTTTGTGACGTCATTTATTTTTGTGACGTTATGTATTTTGTGACGTCATTTATTATTGTGACGTCATTTATTTTTGTGACGTTATGTATTTTGTGACGTCATTTATTTTTGTGACGTTATGTATTTTGTGACGTCATTTATTTTTTTGACGTTATGTATTTTGTGACGTTATGTATTTTGTGACGTTATTTATTTTTGTGACGTCATTTTTTTTGTGACGTTATGTATTTTGTGACGTCATTTATTTTTGTGACGTTATGTATTTTGTGACGTCATTTATTTTTGTGACGTTATGTATTTTGTGACGTTATGTATTTTGTGACGTAATTAATTTTTGTGACGTCATTTATTTTTGTGACGTTATGTATTTTGTGACGTTATTTATTTTTGTGACGTTATGTATTTTGTGACGTCATTTATTTTTGTGACGTAATGTATTTTGTGACGTTTTGTATTTTGTGACGTCATTTATTTTTGTGACGTTATGTATTTTGTGAAGTAATTAATTTTTGTGACGTCATTTATTTTTATGACGTTATGTATTTTATGACGTCATTTTTTTGACGTTATGTATTTTGTGACGTCATTTATTTTTGTGACGTTATGTATTTTGTGACGTCATTTATTTTTGTGACAAAATGTATTTTGTGACGTCATTATGTTTGTGACGTCATTTATTTTTGTGACGTTATGTATTTTGTGACGTCATTTATTTTTGTGACGTTATGTATTTTGTGACGTCATTTATTTTTGTGACGTTATGTATTTTGGGACGTCATTTATTTTTGTGACATTATGTATTTTGTGACGTCATTTTTTTGTGACGTTATGTATTTTGTGACGTCATTTATTTTTGTGACGTTATGTATTTTGTGACGTCATTTATTTTTGTGACGTTATGTATTTTGTAACGTCATTTATTTTTTTGACGTTATGTATTTTGTGACGTCATTTTTTGTGACGTTATGTATTTTATGACGTTATGTATTTTGTGACGTCATTTATTTTTGTGACGTTATGTATTTTGTGACGTCATTTATTTTTGTGACGTTATGTATTTTGTGACGTCATTAATTTTTGTGACGTTATGTATTTTGTGACGTCATTTATTTTTGTGACTTTATTTATTTTGTGACGTCATTTATTTTTGTGACGTTATGTATTTTGTGACGTTATTTATTTTTGTGACGTTATGCATTTTGTGACGTAATTAATTTTTGTGACGTCATTTATTTTTGTGACTTTATTTATTTTGTGACGTCATTTAATTTTTTGTCGTTAAATATTTTGTGACGTGATTTATTTTTGTGACGTTATGTATTTTGTGACGTAATTAATTTTGTGACGTCATTTATTTTTGTGACGTTATGTATTTTTTGACGTCATTTATTTTTGTGACGTTATGTATTTTGTGACGTCATTTTTTTGTGACGTTATGTATTTTGGACGTCATTTATTTTTGTGACGTTATGTATTTTGTGACGTCATTTATTTTTGTAACGTTATGTATTTTGTGACGTCATTTATTTTTGTGACGTTATGTATTTTGTGACGTCATTTATTTTTGTGACGTTATGTATTTTGTGACGTCATTTATTTTTGTGACGTTATGTATTTTGTGACGTCATTTATTTTTGTGACGTTATGTATTTTTTTGAAATCATTTATTTTTTTGACGTTATGTATTTTGTGACGTCATTTATTTTTGTGACGTTATGTACTTTGTGACGTCTTTTATTTTTGTGCCGCTATGTATTTTGTGACGCTATGTATTTTGTGACGTTATTTATTTTCGTGACGTAATAAATTTTTATGACGTCATTTATTTTTGTGACGTTATGTATTTTGTGACATCATTTATTTTTGTGACGTTATGTATTTTGTGACGTCATTTATTATTGTGACGTCATTTATTTTTGTGACGTTATGTATTTTGTGACGTCATTTATTTTTGTGACGTCATTTATTTTTGTGACGTTATGTATTTTGTGACGTAATTAATTTTTGTGACGTCATTTATTTTTGTGACGTTATGTATTTTGTGACGTCATTTATTTTTGTGAGGTTATGTATTTTTTGACGTAATTAATTTTTGTGACGTTATGTATTTTGTGACGTAATTAATTTTTGTGACGTTATGTATTTTGTGACGTCATTTATTTTTGTGACTTTATTTATTTTGTTACGTCTTTTATTTTTGTGACGTAATGTATTTTGTGACGTTATGTATTTTGTGACGTTATTTATTTTTGTGACGTTATGTATTTTGTGACGTCATTTATTTTTTTGACGTTATGTATTTTGTGACGTCATTTGTTTTTGTGACGTTTTGTATTTTGTGACGTCATTTATTTTTGTGACGTTATGTATTTTGTGACGTCATTTATTTTTGTGACGTTATGTTTTTTGTAACGTCATTTATTTTTGTGACGTTATGTATTTTGTGACGTCATTTATTTTTGTGACCTTATGTATTTTGTGACGTCATTTTTTGTGACGTTATGTATTTTGTGACGTCATTTATTTTTGTGACGTTATGTATTTTGTGACGTCATTTATTTTTGTAACGTTATGTATTTTGTGACGTCATTTATTTTTGTGACGTTATGTATTTTGTGACGTCATTTATTATTGTGACGTCATTTATCTTTGTGACGTTATGTATTTTGTGACGTCATTTATTTTTGTGACGTTATGTATTTTGTGACGTCATTTATTTTTTTGACGTTATGTATTTTGTGACGTCATTTATTTTTGTGACGTTATGTATTTTGTGACGTCATTTATTTTTGTGACGTTATGTATTTTGTGACGTTATGTATTTTGTGACGTTATTTATTTTTGTGACGTCATTTATTTTTGTGACGTTATGTATTTTGTGACGTCATTTATTTTTGTGACGTTATGTATTTTGTGACGTCATTTATTTTTGTGACGTTATGTATTTTGTGACGTCATTTATTTTTGTGACGTTATGTATTTTGTGACATCATTTATTTTTGTGAGGTTTTGTATTTTTGACGTCATTTATTTTTGTGACGTTATGTATTTTGTGACGTAATTAGTTTTTGTGACGTCATTTATTTTTGTGACGTTATGTATTTTGTGACGTTATTTATTTTTGTGACGTTATGTTTTTTGTGACGTCATTTATTTTTGTGACGTTACGTATTTTGTGAAGTAATTAATTTTTGTGACGTCATTTATTTTTATGACGTTATGTATTTTGTGACGTCATTTTTTTTGACGTTATGTATTTTGTGACGTCATTTATTTCTGTGACGTTATGTATTTTGTGACGTCATTTATTTTTGTGACAATATGTATTTTGTGACGTCATTATGTTTGTGACGTCATTTATTTTTGTGACGTTATGTATTTTTTGACGTCATTTATTTTTGTGACGTTATGTATTTTGTGACGTCATTTATTTTTGTGACGTTATGTATTTTGGGACGTCATTTATTTTTGTGACATTATGTATTTTGTGACGCCTTTTTTTTGTGACGTTATGTATTTTCTGACGTAATTTATTTTTGTGACGTTATGTATTTTGTGACGTCATTTATTTTTGTGACGTTATGTATTTTGTAACGTCATTTATTTTTTTGACGTTATGTATTTTGTGACGTCATTTTTTGTGACGTTATATATTTTATGACGTTATGTATTTTGTGACGTCATTTATTTTTGTGACGTTATGTATTTTGTGACGTCATTTATTTTTGTGACGTTATGTATTTTGTGACGTCATTAATTATTGTGACGTTATGTATTTTGTGACGTCATTTATTTTTGTGACTTTATTTATTTTGTGACGTCATTTATTTTTGTGACGTTATGTATTTTGTGACGTTATGTATTTTGTGACGTTATTTATTTTTGTGACGCTATGTATTTTGTGACGTACTTAATTTTTGTGACGTCATTTATTTTTGTGACGTTATATATTTTGTGACGTTATGCATTTTGTGACGTAATTAATGTTTGTTACGTCATTTATTTTTGTTACTTTATTTATTTTGTGATGTCATTTAATTTTGTGTCGTTAAATATTTTGTGACGTCATTAATATTTGTGACGTTATGTATTTTGTGACGTAATTAATTTTGTGACGTTATGTATTTTGTGACGTCATTTATTTTTGTGACGTTATGTATTTTGTGACGTCATTTATTTTTGTGACTTTATTTATTTTGTGACGTCATTTATTTTTGTGACGTTATGTATTTTGTGACGTTATGTATTTTGTGACGTTATTTATTTTTGTGACGTTATGTATTTTGTGACGTCATTTATTTTTTTGATGTTATGTATTTTGTGACGTCATTTGTTTTTGTGACGTTTTGTATTTTGTGACGTCATTTATTTTTGTGACGTTATGTATTTTTCGACGTCATTTATTTTTGTGACGTTATGTTTTTTGTAACGTCATTTATTTTTGTGACGCTATGTATTTTGTGACGTCATTTATTTTTGTGACGTTATGTATTTTGTGACGTCATTTTTGTGACGTTATGTATTTTGTGACGTCATTTATTTTTGTGACGTTATGTATTTTGTGACGTCATTTATTTTTGTAACGTTATGTATTTTGTGACGTCATTTATTTTTGTGACGTTATGTATTTTGTGATGTCATTTATTATTGTGACGTCATTTATTTTTGTGACGTTATGTATTTTGTGACGTCATTTATTTTTGTGACGTTATGTATTTTGTGACGTCATTTATTTTTTTGACGTTATGTATTTTGTGACGTCATTTATTTTTGTGACGTTATGTATTTTGTGACGTCATTTATTTTTGTGACGTTATGTATTTTGTGACGTTATGTATTTTGTGACGTTATTTATTTTTGTGACGTCATTTATTTTTGCGACGTTATGTATTTTGTGACGTCATTTATTTTTGTGACGTTATGTATTTTGTGACGTCATTTATTTTTGTGACGTTATGTATTTTGTGACGTCATTTATTTTTGTGACGTTATGTATTTTGTGACATCATTTATTTTTGTGAGGTTTTGTATTTTTTGACGTTATTTAATTTTGTGACGTTATGTATTTTGTGACGTAATTAATTTTTGTGACGTCATTTATTTTTGTGACGTTATGTATTTTGTGACGTTATTTATTTTTGTGACGTTATGTATTTTGTGACGTCATTTATTTTTGTGACGTAATGTATTTTGTGACGTTTTGTATTTTGTGACGTCATTTATTTTTGTGACGTTATGTATTTTGTGAAGTAATTAATTTTTGTGACGTCATTTATTTTTATGACGTTATGTATTTTGTGACGTCATTTTTTTGACGTTATGTATTTTGTGACGTCATTTATTTTTGTCACGTTATGTATTTTGTGACGTCATTTATTTTTGTGACAATATGTATTTTGTGACGTCATTATGTTTGTGACGTCATTTATTTTTGTGACGTTATGTATTTTTTGACGTCATTTATTTTTGTGACGTTATGTATTTTGTGACGTCATTTATTTTTGTGACATTATGTATTTTGTGACGTCATTTTTTTTGTGACGTTATGTATTTTGTAACGTCATTTATTTTTTTGACGTTATGTATTTTGTGACGTCATTTTTTGTGACGTTATGTATTTTATGACGTTATGTATTTTGTGACGTCATTTATTTTTGTGACTTTATTTATTTTGTGACGTCATTTATTTTTGTGACGTTATGTATTTTGTGACGTTATGTATTTTGTGACGTTATTTATTTTTGTGACGCTATGTATTTTGTGACGTACTTAATTTTTGTGACGTCATTTATTTTTGTGACGTTATATATTTTGTGACGTTATGCATTTTGTGACGTAATTAATGTTTGTGACGTCATTTATTTTTGTGACTTTATTTATTTTGTGATGTCATTTAATTTTGTGTCGTTAAATATTTTGTGACGTCATTAATTTTTGTGACGTTATGTATTTTGTGACGTAATTAATTTTGTGACGTTATGTATTTTGTGACGTCATTTATTTTTGTGACGTTATGTATTTTGAGACGTCATTTATTTTTGTGACGTTATGTATTTTGTGACGTTATTTATTTTTGTGACGTTATGTATTTTGTGACGTCATTTATTTTTTTGATGTTATGTATTTTGTGACGTCATTTGTTTTTGTGACTTTTTGTATTTTGTGACGTCATTTATTTTTGTGACGTTATGTATTTTGTGACGTCATTTATTTTTGTGACGTTATGTTTTTTGTAACGTCATTTATTTTTGTGACGTTATGTATTTTGTGACGTCATTTATTTTTGTGACGTTATGTATTTTGTGACGTCATTTTTGTGACGTTATTTATTTTGTGACGTCATTTATTTTTGTGACGTTATGTATTTTGTGACGTCATTTATATTTGTAACGTTATGTATTTTGTGACGTCATTTATTTTTGTGACGTTATGTATTTTGTGACGTCATTTATTATTGTGACGTCATTTATTTTTGTGACGTTATGTATTTTGTGACGTCATTTATTTTTGTGACGTTATGTATTTTGTGACGTCATTTATTTTTTTGACGTTATGTATTTTGTGACGTTATGTATTTTGTGACGTTATTTATTTTTGTGACGTCATTCTTTTTGTGACGTTATGTATTTTGTGACGTCATTTATTTTTGTGACGTTATGTATTTTGTGACGTCATTTATTTTTGTGACGTTATGTATTTTGTGACGTTATGTATTTTGTGATGTTATGTATTTTGTGACGTCATTTATTTTTGTGACGTTATGTATTTTGTGACGTCATTTATTTTTGTGACGTTATGTATTTTGTGACATCATTTATTTTTTTGAGGTTTTGTATTTTTTGACGTTATTTATTTTTGTGACGTTATGTATTTTGTGACGTAATTAATTTTTGTGACGTCATTTATTTTTGTGACGTTATGTATTTTGTGACGTTATTTATTTTTGTGACGTTATGTATTTTGTGACGTCATTTATTTTTGTGACGTAATGTATTTTGTGACGTTTTGTATTTTGTGACGTCATTTATTTTTGTGACGTTATGTATTTTGTGAAGTAATTAATTTTTGTGACGTCATTTATTTTTATGACGTTATGTATTTTGTGACGTCATTTTTTTGACGTTATGTATTTTGTGACGTCATTTATTTTTGTGACGTTATGTATTTTGTGACGTCATTTATTTTTGTGACAATATGTATTTTGTGACGTCATTATGTTTGTGACGTCATTTATTTTTGTGACGTTATGTATTTTGTGACGTCATTTATTTTTGTGACGTTATGTATTTTGTGACGTCATTTATTTTTGTGACGTTATGTATTTTGGGACGTCATTTATTTTTGTGACATTATGTATTTTGTGACGTCATTTTTTGTGACGTTATGTATTTTGTGACGTCATTTATTTTTGTGACGTTATGTATTTTGTGACGTCATTTATTTTTGTGACGTTATGTATTTTGTAACGTCATTTATTTTTTTGACGTTATGTATTTTGTGACGTCATTTTTTGTGACGTTATGTATTTTATGACGTTATGTATTTTGTGACGTCATTTATTTTTGTGACGTTATGTATTTTGTGACGTCATTTATTTTTGTGACGTTATGTATTTTGTGACGTCATTAATTTTTGTGACGTTATGTATTTTGTGACGTCATTTATTTTTGTGACTTTATTTATTTTGTGACGTCATTTATTTTTGTGACGTTATGTATTTTGTGACGTTATTTATTTTTGTGACGTTATGCATTTTGTGACGTAATTAATTTTTGTGACGTCATTTATTTTTGTGACTTTATTTATTTTGTGACGTCATTTAATTTTTTGTCGTTAAATATTTTGTGACGTGATTTATTTTTGTGACGTTATGTATTTTGTGACGTAATTAATTTTGTGACGTCATTTATTTTTGTGACGTTATGTATTTTTTGACGTCATTTATTTTTGTGACGTTATGTATTTTGTGACGTCATTTTTTTGTGACGTTATGTATTTTGGACGTCATTTATTTTTGTGACGTTATGTATTTTGTGACGTCATTTATTTTTGTAACGTTATGTATTTTGTGACGTCATTTGTTTTTGTGACGTTATGTATTTTGTGACGTCATTTATTTTTGTGACGTTATGTATTTTGTGACGTCATTTATTTTTGTGACGTTATGTATTTTGTGACGTCATTTATTTTTGTGACGTTATGTATTTTTTTGAAATCATTTATTTTTTTGACGTTATGTATTTTGTGACGTCATTTATTTTTGTGACGTTATGTACTTTGTGACGTCTTTTATTTTTGTGCCGCTATGTATTTTGTGACGCTATGTATTTTGTGACGTTATTTATTTTCGTGACGTAATAAATTTTTATGTCGTCATTTATTTTTGTGACGTTATGTATTTTGTGACATCATTTATTTTTGTGACGTTATGCATTTTGTGACGTCATTTATTTTTGTGACTTTATTTATTTTGTGACGTCATTTATTTTTGTGACGTTATGTATTTTGTGACGTTATGTATTTTGTGACGTCATTTATTTTTGTGACGTTATGTATTTTGTGAAGTAATTAATTTTTTGACGTCATTTATTTTTATGACGTTATGTATTTTGTGACGTCATTTTTTTTTGTGACGTTATGTATTTTGTGACGTCATTTATTATTGTGACGTCATTTATTTTTGTGACGTTATGTATTTTGTGACGTCATTTATTTTTGTGACGTTATGTATTTTGGGACGTCATTTATTTTTGTGACATTATGTATTTTGTGACGCCTTTTTTTTTGTGACGTTATGTATTTTCTGACGTAATTTATTTTTGTGACGTTATGTATTTTGTGACGTCATTTATTTTTGTGACGTTATGTATTTTGTAACGTCATTTATTTTTTTGACGTTATGTATTTTGTGACGTCATTTTTTGTGACGTTATGTAT
The DNA here is from genome assembly GCA_035578135.1 of Flexamia atlantica. NCBI lineage: Eukaryota > Metazoa > Arthropoda > Insecta > Hemiptera > Cicadellidae > Flexamia > Flexamia atlantica. Next base: position 1,051,312 of record JAQJVK010000056.1, on the reverse strand, counting down.
TTTATGACGTTATGTATTTTGTGACGTCATTTATTTTTGTGACGTTATGTATTTTGTGACGTCATTTATTTTTGTGACGTTATGTATTTTGTGACGTCATTAATTATTGTGACGTTATGTATTTTGTGACGTCATTTATTTTTGTGACTTTATTTATTTTGTGATGTCATTTATTTTTGTGACGTTATGTATTTTGTGACGTTATGTATTTTGTGACGTTATTTATTTTTGTGACGCTATGTATTTTGTGACGTACTTAATTTTTGTGACGTCATTTATTTTTGTGACGTTATATATTTTGTGACGTAATGCATTTTGTGACGTAATTAATGTTTGTGACGTCATTTATTTTTGTTACTTTATTTATTTTGTGATGTCATTTAATTTTGTGTCGTTAAATATTTTGTGACGTCATTAATTTTTGTGACGTTATGTATTTTGTGACGTAATTAATTTTGTGACGTTATGTATTTTGTGACGTCATTTATTTTTGTGACGTTATGTATTTTGTGACGTCATTTATTTTTGTGACTTTATTTATTTTGTGACGTCATTTATTTTTGTGACGTTATGTATTTTGTGACGTTATGTATTTTGTGACGTTATTTATTTTTGTGACGTTATGTATTTTGTGACGTCATTTATTTTTTTGATGTTATGTATTTTGTGACGTCATTTGTTTTTGTGACGTTTTGTATTTTGTGACGTCATTTATTTTTGTGACGTTATGTATTTTTCGACGTCATTTATTTTTGTGACGTTATGTTTTTTGTAACGTCATTTATTTTTGTGACGCTATGTATTTTGTGACGTCATTTATTTTTGTGACGTTATGTATTTTGTGACGTCATTTTTGTGACGTTATGTATTTTGTGACGTCATTTATTTTTGTGACGTTATGTATTTTGTGACGTCATTTATTTTTGTAACGTTATGTATTTTGTGACGTTATTTATTTTTGTGACGTTATGCATTTTGTGACGTAATTAATTTTTGTGACGTCATTTATTTTTGTGACTTTATTTATTTTGTGACGTCATTTATTTTTGTGACGTTATGTATTTTGTGACGTTATTTATTTTTGTGACGTTATGCATTTTGTGACGTAATTAATTTTTGTGACGTCATTTATTTTTGTGACTTTATTTATTTTGTGACGTCATTTAATTTTTTGTCGTTAAATATTTTGTGACGTGATTTATTTTTGTGACGTTATGTATTTTGTGACGTAATTAATTTTGTGACGTCATTTATTTTTGTGACGTTATGTATTTTTTGACGTCATTTATTTTTGTGACGTTATGTATTTTGTGACGTCATTTTTTTGTGACGTTATGTATTTTGGACGTCATTTATTTTTGTGACGTTATGTATTTTGTGACGTCATTTATGTTTGTAACGTTATGTATTTTGTGACGTCATTTATTTTTGTGACGTTATGTATTTTGTGACGTCATTTATTTTTGTGACGTTATGTATTTTGTGACGTCATTTATTTTTGTGACGTTATGTATTTTGTGACGTCATTTATTTTTGTGACGTTATGTATTTTTTTGAAATCATTTATTTTTTTGACGTTATGTATTTTCTGACGTCATTTATTTTTGTGACGTTATGTACTTTGTGACGTCTTTTATTTTTGTGCCGCTATGTATTTTGTGACGCTATGTATTTTGTGACGTTATTTATTTTCGTGACGTAATAAATTTTTATGACGTCATTTATTTTTGTGACGTTATGTATTTTGTGACATCATTTATTTTTGTGACGTTATGCATTTTGTGACGTCATTTATTTTTGTGACTTTATTTATTTTGTGACGTCATTTATTTTTGTGACGTTATGTATTTTGTGACGTTATGTATATTGTGACGTCATTTATTTTTGTGACGTTATGTATTTTGTGAAGTAATTAATTTTTTGACGTCATTTATTTTTATGACGTTATGTATTTTGTGACGTCATTTTTTTTTGTGACGTTATGTATTTTGTGACGTCATTTATTATTGTGACGTCATTTATTTTTGTGACGTTATGTATTTTGTGACGTCATTTATTTTTGTGACGTTATGTATTTTGGGACGTCATTTATTTTTGTGACATTATGTATTTTGTGACGCCTTTTTTTTGTGACGTTATGTATTTTCTGACGTAATTTATTTTTGTGACGTTATGTATTTTGTGACGTCATTTATTTTTGTGACGTTATGTATTTTGTAACGTCATTTATTTTTTTGACGTTATGTATTTTGTGACGTCATTTTTTATGACGTTATGTATTTTATGACGTTATGTATTTTGTGACGTCATTTATTTTTGTGACGTTATGTATTTTGTGACGTCATTTATTTTTGTGACGTTATGTATTTTGTGACGTCATTAATTATTGTGACGTTATGTATTTTGTGACGTCATTTATTTTTGTGACTTTATTTATTTTGTGACGTCATTTATTTTTGTGACGTTATGTATTTTGTGACGTTATGTATTTTGTGACGTTATTTATTTTTGTGACGCTATGTATTTTGTGACGTACTTAATTTTTGTGACGTCATTTATTTTTGTGACGTTATATATTTTGTGACGTTATGCATTTTGTGACGTAATTAATGTCTGTGACGTCATTTATTTTTGTTACTTTATTTATTTTGTGATGTCATTTAATTTTGTGTCGTTAAATATTTTGTGACGTCATTAATTTTTGTGACGTTATGTATTTTGCGACGTAATTAATTTTGTGACGTTATGTATTTTGTGACGTCATTTATTTTTGTGACGTTATGTATTTTGTGACGTCATTTATTTTTGTGACTTTATTTATTTTGTGACGTCATTTATTTTTGTGACGTTATGTATTTTGTGACGTTATGTATTTTGTGACGTTATTTATTTTTGTGACGTTATGTATTTTGTGACGTCATTTATTTTTTTGATGTTATGTATTTTGTGACGTCATTTGTTTTTGTGACGTTTTGTATTTTGTGACGTCATTTATTTTTGTGACGTTATGTATTTTGTGACATCATTTATTTTTGTGAGGTTTTGTATTTTTGACGTCATTTATTTTTGTGACGTTATGTATTTTGTGACGTTATTTATTTTTGTGACGTTATGTATTTTGTGACGTCATTTATTTTTGTGACGTTACGTATTTTGTGAAGTAATTAATTTTTGTGACGTCATTTATTTTTATGACGTTATGTATTTTGTGACGTCATTTTTTTTGACGTTATGTATTTTGTGACGTCATTTATTTTTGTGACGTTATGTATTTTGTGACGTCATTTATTTTTGTGACAATATGTATTTTGTGACGTCATTATGTTTGTGACGTCATTTATTTTTGTTACTTTATTTATTTTGTGATGTCATTTAATTTTGTGTCGTTATATATTTTGTGACGTCATTAATATTTGTGACGTTATGTATTTTGTGACATAATTAATTTTGTGACGTTATGTATTTTGTGACGTCATTTATTTTTGTGACGTTATGTATTTTGTGACGTCATTTATTTTTGTGACTTTATTTATTTTGTGACGTCATTTATTTTTGTGACGTTATGTATTTTGTGACGTTATGTATTTTGTGACGTTATTTATTTTTGTGACGTTATGTATTTTGTGACGTCATTTATTTTTTTGATGTTATGTATTTTGTGACGTCATTTGTTTTTGTGACGTTTTGTATTTTGTGACGTCATTTATTTTTGTGACGTTATGTATTTTTCGACGTCATTTATTTTTGTGACGTTATGTTTTTTGTAACGTCATTTATTTTTGTGACGCTATGTATTTTGTGACGTCATTTATTTTTGTGACGTTATGTATTTTGTGACGTCATTTTTGTGACGTTATGTATTTTGTGACGTCATTTATTTTTGTGACGTTATGTATTTTGTGACGTCATTTATTTTTGTAACGTTATGTATTTTGTGACGTCATTTATTTTTGTGACGTTATGTATTTTGTGACGTCATTTATTATTGTGACGTCATTTATTTTTGTGACGTTATGTATTTTGTGACGTCATTTATTTTTGTGACGTTATGTATTTTGTGACGTCATTTATTTTTTTGACGTTATGTATTTTGTGACGTCATTTATTTTTGTGACGTTATGTATTTTGTGACGTCATTTATTTTTGTGACGTTATGTATTTTGTGACGTTATGTATTTTGTGACGTTATTTATTTTTGTGACGTATTTTATTTTTGCGACGTTATGTATTTTGTGACGTCATTTATTTTTGTGACGTTATGTATTTTGTGACGTCATTTATTTTTGTGACGTTATGTATTTTGTGACGTCATTTATTTTTGTGACGTTATGTATTTTGTGACATCATTTATTTTTGTGAGGTTTTGTATTTTTTGACGTTATTTATTTTTGTGACGTTATGTATTTTGTGACGTAATTAATTTTTGTGACGTCATTTATTTTTGTGACGTTATGTATTTTGTGACGTTATTTATTTTTGTGACGTTATGTATTTTGTGACGTCATTTATTTTTGTGACGTAATGTATTTTGTGACGTTTTGTATTTTGTGACGTCATTTATTTTTGTGACGTTATGTATTTTGTGAAGTAATTAATTTTTGTGACGTCATTTATTTTTATGACGTTATGTATTTTGTGACGTCATTTTTTTGACGTTATGTATTTTGTGACGTCATTTATTTTTGTGACGTTATGTATTTTGTGACGTCATTTATTTTTGTGACAATATGTATTTTGTGACGTCATTATGTTTGTGACGTCATTTATTTTTGTGACGTTATGTATTTTTTGACGTCATTTATTTTTGTGACGTTATGTATTTTGTGACGTCATTTATTTTTGTGACGTTATGTATTTTGGGACGTCATTTATTTTTGTGACATTATGTATTTTGTGACGTCATTTTTTTTGTGACGTTATGTATTTTGTAACGTCATTTATTTTTTTGACGTTATGTATTTTGTGACGTCATTTTTTGTGACGTTATGTAATTTATGACGTTATGTATTTTTTGACGTCATTTATTTTTGTGACGTTATGTATTTTGTGACGTCATTTATTTTTGTGACGTTATGTATTTTGTGACGTCATTAATTATTGTGACGTTATGTATTTTGTGACGTCATTTATTTTTGTGACTTTATTTATTTTGTGACGTCATTTATTTTTGTGACGTTATGTATTTTGTGACGTTATGTATTTTGTGACGTTATTTATTTTTGTGACGCTATGTATTTTGTGACGTACTTAATTTTTGTGACGTCATTTATTTTTGTGACGTTATATATTTTGTGACGTTATGCATTTTGTGACGTAATTAATGTTTGTGACGTCATTTATTTTTGTGACTTTATTTATTTTGTGATGTCATTTAATTTTGTGTCGTTAAATATTTTGTGACGTCATTAATTTTTGTGACGTTATGTATTTTGTGACGTAATTAATTTTGTGACGTTATGTATTTTGTGACGTCATTTATTTTTGTGACGTTATGTATTTTGTGACGTCATTTATTTTTGTGACTTTATTTATTTTGTGACGTCATTTATTTTTGTGACGTTATGTATTTTGTGACGTTATGTATTTTGTGACGTTATTTATTTTTGTGACGTTATGTATTTTGTGACGTCATTTATTTTTTTGATGTTATGTATTTTGTGACGTCATTTGTTTTTGTGACGTTTTGTATTTTGTGACGTCATTTATTTTTGTGACGTTATGTATTTTGTGACGTCATTTATTTTTGTGACGTTATGTTTTTTGTAACGTCATTTATTTTTGTGACGTTATGTATTTTGTGACGTCATTTATTTTTGTGACGTTATGTATTTTGTGACGTCATTTTTGTGACGTTATGTATTTTGTGACGTCATTTGTTTTTGTGACGTTATGTATTTTGTGACGTCATTTATATTTGTAACGTTATGTATTTTGTGACGTCATTTATTTTTGTGACGTTATGTATTTTGTGACGTCATTTATTATTGTGACGTCATTTATTTTTGTGACGTTATGTATTTTGTGACGTCATTTATTTTTGTGACGTTATGTATTTTGTGACGTCATTTATTTTTTTGACGTTATGTATTTTGTGACGTTATGTATTTTGTGACGTTATTTATTTTTGTGACGTCATTTATTTTTGTGACGTTATGTATTTTGTGACGTCATTTATTTTTGTGACGTTATGTATTTTGTTACGTCATTTATTTTTGTGACGTTATGTATTTTGTGACGTTATGTATTTTGTGACGTTATGTATTTTGTGACGTCATTTATTTTTGTGACGTTATGTATTTTGTGACGTCATTTATTTTTGTGACGTTATGTATTTTGTGACATCATTTATTTTTGTGAGGTTTTGTATTTTTTGACGTTATTTATTTTTGTGACGTTATGTATTTTGTGACGTAATTAATTTTTGTGACGTCATTTATTTTTGTGACGTTATGTATTTTGTGACGTTATTTATTTTTGTGACGTTATGTATTTTGTGACGTCATTTATTTTTGTGACGTAATGTATTTTGTGACGTTTTGTATTTTGTGACGTCATTTATTTTTGTGACGTTATGTATTTTGTGAAGTAATTAATTTTTGTGACGTCATTTATTTTTATGACGTTATGTATTTTGTGACGTCATTTTTTTGACGTTATGTATTTTGTGACGTCATTTATTTTTGTGACGTTATGTATTTTGTGACGTCATTTATTTTTGTGACAATATGTATTTTGTGACGTCATTATGTTTGTGACGTCATTTATTTTTGTGACGTTATGTATTTTGTGACGTCATTTATTTTTGTGACGTTATGTATTTTGTGACGTCATTTATTTTTGTGACGTTATGTATTTTGGGACGTCATTTATTTTTGTGACATTATGTATTTTGTGACGTCATTTTTTTGTGACGTTATGTATTTTGTGACGTCATTTATTTTTGTGACGTTATGTATTTTGTGACGTCATTTATTTTTGTGACGTTATGTATTTTGTAACGTCATTTATTTTTTTGACGTTATGTATTTTGTGACGTCATTTTTTGTGACGTTATGTATTTTATGACGTTATGTATTTTGTGACGTCATTTATTTTTGTGACGTTATGTATTTTGTGACGTCATTTATTTTTGTGACGTTATGTATTTTGTGACGTCATTAATTTTTGTGACGTTATGTATTTTGTGACGTCATTTATTTTTGTGACTTTATTTATTTTGTGACGTCATTTATTTTTGTGACGTTATGTATTTTGTGACGTTATTTATTTTTGTGACGTTATGCATTTTGTGACGTAATTAATTTTTGTGACGTCATTTATTTTTGTGACTTTATTTATTTTGTGACGTCATTTAATTTTTTGTCGTTAAATATTTTGTGACGTGATTTATTTTTGTGACGTTATGTATTTTGTGACGTAATTAATTTTGTGACGTCATTTATTTTTGTGACGTTATGTATTTTTTGACGTCATTTATTTTTGTGACGTTATGTATTTTGTGACGTCATTTTTTTGTGACGTTATGTATTTTGGACGTCATTTATTTTTGTGACGTTATGTATTTTGTGACGTCATTTATTTTTGTAACGTTATGTATTTTGTGACGTCATTTATTTTTGTGACGTTATGTATTTTGTGACGTCATTTATTTTTGTGACGTTATGTATTTTGTGACGTCATTTATTTTTGTGACGTTATGTATTTTGTGACGTCATTTATTTTTGTGACGTTATGTATTTTTTTGAAATCATTTATTTTTTTGACGTTATGTATTTTGTGACGTCATTTATTTTTGTGACGTTATGTACTTTGTGACGTCTTTTATTTTTGTGCCGCTATGTATTTTGTGACGCTATGTATTTTGTGACGTTATTTATTTTCGTGACGTAATAAATTTTTATGACGTCATTTATTTTTGTGACGTTATGTATTTTGTGACATCATTTATTTTTGTGACGTTATGCATTTTGTGACGTCATTTATTTTTGTGACTTTATTTATTTTGTGACGTCATTTATTTTTGTGACGTTATGTATTTTGTGACGTTATGTATTTTGTGACGTCATTTATTTTTGTGACGTTATGTATTTTGTGAAGTAATTAATTTTTTGACGTCATTTATTTTTATGACGTTATGTATTTTGTGACGTCATTTTTTTTTGTGACGTTATGTATTTTGTGACGTCATTTATTATTGTGACGTCATTTATTTTTGTGACGTTATGTATTTTGTGACGTCATTTATTTTTTTGACGTTATGTATTTTGGGACGTCATTTATTTTTGTAACATTATGTATTTTGTGACGCCTTTTTTTTGTGACGTTATGTATTTTCTGACGTAATTTATTTTTGTGACGTTATGTATTTTGTGACGTCATTTATTTTTGTGACGTTATGTATTTTGTAACGTCATTTATTTTTTTGACGTTATGTATTTTGTGACGTCATTTTTTGTGACGTTATGTATTTTATGACGTTATGTATTTTGTGACGTCATTTATTTTTGTGACGTTATGTATTTTGTGACGTCATTTATTTTTGTGACGTTATGTATTTTGTGACGTCATTAATTATTGTGACGTTATGTATTTTGTGACGTCATTTATTTTTGTGACTTTATTTATTTTTTGACGTCATTTATTTTTGTGACGTTATGTATTTTGTGACGTTATGTATTTTGTGACGTTATTTATTTTTGTGACGCTATGTATTTTGTGACGTACTTAATTTTTGTGACGTCATTTATTTTTGTGACGTTATATATTTTGTGACGTTATGCATTTTGTGACGTAATTAATGTTTGTGACGTCATTTATTTTTGTTACTTTATTTATTTTGTGATGTCATTTAATTTTGTGTCGTTAAATATTTTGTGACGTCATTAATTTTTGTGACGTTATGTATTTTGTGACGTAATTAATTTTGTGACGTTATGTATTTTGTGACGTCATTTATTTTTGTGACGTTATGTATTTTGTGACGTCATTTATTTTTGTGACTTTATTTATTTTGTGACGTCATTTATTTTTGTGACGTTATGTATTTTGTGACGTTATGTATTTTGTGACGTTATTTATTTTTGTGACGTTATGTATTTTGTGACGTCATTTATTTTTTTGATGTTATGTATTTTGTGACGTCATTTGTTTTTGTGACGTTTTGTATTTTGTGACGTCATTTATTTTTGTGACGTTATGTATTTTTCGACGTAATTTATTTTTGTGACGTTATGTTTTTTGTAACGTCATTTATTTTTGTGACGCTATGTATTTTGTGACGTCATTTATTTTTGTGACGTTATGTATTTTGTGACGTCATTTTTGTGACGTTATGTATTTTGTGACGTCATTTATTTTTGTGACGTTATGTATTTTGTGACGTCATTTATTTTTGTAACGTTATGTATTTTGTGACGTCATTTATTTTTGTGACGTTATGTATTTTGTGACGTCATTTATTATTGTGACGTCATTTATTTTTGTGACGTTATGTATTTTGTGACGTCATTTATTTTTTTGACGTTATGTATTTTGTGACGTCATTTATTTTTGTGACGTTATGTATTTTGTGACGTCATTTATTTTTGTGACGTTATGTATTTTGTGACGTTATGTATTTTGTGACGTTATTTATTTTTGTGACGTCATTTATTTTTGCGACGTTATGTATTTTGTGACGTCATTTATTTTTGTGACGTTATGTATTTTGTGACGTCATTTATTTTTGTGACGTTATGTATTTTGTGACGTCATTTATTTTTGTGACGTTATGTATTTTGTGACATCATTTATTTTTGTGAGGTTTTGTATTTTTTGACGTTATTTATTTTTGTGACGTTATGTATTTAGTGACGTAATTAATTTTTGTGACGTCATTTATTTTTGTTACGTTATGTATTTTGTGACGTTATTTATTTTGTGACGTTATTTATTTTTGTGACGTTATGTATTTTGTGACGTCATTTATTTTTGTGACGTAATGTATTTTGTGACGTTTTGTATTTTGTGACGTCATTTATTTTTGTGACGTTATGTATTTTGTGAAGTAATTAATTTTTGTGACGTCATTTATTTTTATGACGTTATGTATTTTGTGACGTCATTTTTTTGACGTTATGTATTTTGTGACGTCATTTATTTTTGTGACGTTATGTATTTTGTGACGTCATTTATTTTTGTGACAATATGTATTTTGTGACGTCATTATGTTTGTGACGTCATTTATTTTTGTGACGTTATGTATTTTTTGACGTTATTTATTTTTGTGACGTTATGTATTTTGTGACGTCATTTATTTTTGTGACGTTATGTATTTTGGGACGTCATTTATTTTTGTGACATTATGTATTTTGTGACGTCATTTTTTTTGTGACGTTATGTATTTTGTAACGTCATTTATTTTTTTGACGTTATGTATTTTGTGACGTCATTTTTTGTGACGTTATGTATTTTATGACGTTATGTATTTTGTGACTTTATTTATTTTTGTGACGTTATGTATTTTGTGACGTCATTTATTTTTGTGACGTTATGTATTTTGTGACGTCATTAATTATTGTGACGTTATGTATTTTGTGACGTCATTTATTTTTGTGACTTTATTTATTTTGTGACGTCATTTATTTTTGTGACGTTATGTATTTTGTGACGTTATGTATTTTGTGACGTTATTTATTTTTGTGACGCTATGTATTTTGTGACGTACTTAATTTTTGTGACGTCATTTATTTTTGTGACGTTATATATTTTGTGACGTTATGCATTTTGTGACGTAATTAATGTTTGTGACGTCATTTATTTTTGTGACTTTATTTATTTTGTGATGTCATTTAATTTTGTGTCGTTAAATATTTTGTGACGTCATTAATTTTTGTGACGTTATGTATTTTGTGACGTAATTAATTTTGTGACGTTATGTATTTTGTGACGTCATTTATTTTTGTGACGTTATGTATTTTGTGACGTCATTTATTTTTGTGACTTTATTTATTTTGTGACGTCATTTATTTTTGTGACGTTATGTATTTTGTGACGTTATGTATTTTGTGACGTTATTTATTTTTGTGACGTTATGTATTTTGTGACGTCATTTATTTTTTTGATGTTATGTATTTTGTGACGTCATTTGTTTTTGTGACGTTTTGTATTTTGTGACGTCATTTATTTTTGTGACGTTATGTATTTTGTGACGTCATTTATTTTTGTGACGTTATGTTTTTTGTAACGTCATTTATTTTTGTGACGTTATGTATTTTGTGACGTCATTTATTTTTGTGACGTTATGTATTTTGTGACGTCATTTTTGTGACGTTATGTATTTTGTGACGTCATTTATTTTTGTGACGTTATGTATTTTGTGACGTCATTTATATTTGTAACGTTATGTATTTTGTGACGTCATTTATTTTTGTGACGTTATGTATTTTGTGACGTCATTTATCATTGTGACGTCATTTATTTTTGTGACGTTATGTATTTTGTGACGTCATTTATTTTTGTGACGTTATGTATTTTGTGACGTCATTTATTTTTTTGACGTTATGTATTTTGTGACGTTATGTATTTTGTGACGTTATTTATTTTTGTGACGTCATTTATTTTTGTGACGTTATGTATTTTGTGACGTCATTTATTTTTGTGACGTTATGTATTTTGTGACGTCATTTATTTTTGTGACGTTATGTATTTTGTGACGTTATGTATTTTGTGACGTTATGTATATTGTGACGTCATTTATTTTTGTGACGTTATGTATTTTGTGACGTCATTTATTTTTGTGACGTTATGTATTTTGTGACATCATTTATTTTTGTGAGGTTTTGTATTTTTTGACGTTATTTATTTTTGTGACGTTATGTATTTTGTGACGTAATTAATTTTTGTGACGTCATTTATTTTTGTGACGTTATGTATTTTGTGTCGTTATTTATTTTTGTGACGTTATGTATTTTGTGACGTCATTTATTTTTGTGACGTAATGTATTTTGTGACGTTTTGTATTTTGTGACGTCATTTATTTTTATGACGTTATGTATTTTGTGACGTCATTTTTTTGACGTTATGTATTTTGTGACGTCATTAACTTTTGTGACGTTATGTATTTTGTGACGTCATTTATTTTTGTGACAATATGTATTTTGTGACGTCATTATGTTTGTGACGTCATTTATTTTTGTGACGTTATGTATTTTGTGACGTCATTTATTTTTGTGACGTTATGTATTTTGTGACGTCATTTATTTTTGTGACGTTATGTATTTTAGGACGTCATTTATTTTGTGACATTATGTATTTTGTGACGTCATTTTTTTGTGACGTTATGTATTTTGTGACGTCATTTATTTTTGTGACGTTATGTATTTTGTGACGTCATTTATTTTTGTGACGTTATGTATTTTGTAACGTCATTTATTTTTTTGACGTTATGTATTTTGTGACGTCATTTTTTGTGACGTTATGTATTTTATGACGTTATGTATTTTGTGACGTCATTTATTTTTGTGACGTTATGTATTTTGTGACGTCATTTATTTTTGTGACGTTATGTATTTTGTGACGTCATTAATTTTTGTGACGTTATGTATTTTGTGACGTCATTTATTTTTGTGACTTTATTTATTTTGTGACGTCATTTATTTTTGTGACGTTATGTATTTTGTGACGTTATTTATTTTTGTGACGTTATGCATTTTGTGACGTAATTAATTTTTTTGACGTCATTTATTTTTGTGACTTTATTTATTTTGTGACGTCATTTAATTTTGTGTCGTTAAATATTTTGTGACGTTATTTATTTTTGTGACGTTATGTATTTTGTGACGTAATTAATTTTGTTACGTCATTTATTTTTGTGACGTTATGTATTTTTTGACGTCATTTATTTTTGTGACGTTATGTATTTTGTGACGTCATTTTTTGTGACTTTATGTATTTTGGACGTCATTTATTTTTGTGACGTTATGTATTTTGTGACGTCATTTATTTTTGTAACGTTATGTATTTTATGACGTCATTTATTTTTGTGACGTTATGTATTTTGTGACGTCATTTATTTTTGTGACGTTATGTATTTTGTGACGTCATTTATTTTTGTGACGTTATGTATTTTGTGACGTCATTTATTTTTGTGACGTTATGTATTTTTTTGAAATCATTTATTTTTTTGACGTTATGTATTTTGTGACGTCATTTATTTTTGTGACGTTATGTACTTTGTGACGTCTTTTATTTTTGTGCCGCTATTTATTTTGTGACGCTATGTATTTTGTGACGTTATTTATTTTCGTGACGTAATAAATTTTTATGACGTCATTTATTTTTGTGACGTTATGTATTTTGTGACATCATTTATTTTTGTGACGTTATGCATTTTGTGACGTCATTTATTTTTGTGACTTTATTTATTTTGTGACGTCATTTATTTTTGTGACGTTATGTATTTTGTGACGTTATGTATTTTGTGACGTCATTTATTTTTGTGACGTTATGTATTTTGTGAAGTAATTAATTTTTTGACGTCATTTATTTTTATGACGTTATGTATTTTGTGACGTCATTTTTTTTTGTGACGTTATGTATTTTTTGACGTCATTTATTTTTGTGACGTTATGTATTTTGTGACGTCATTTATTTTTGTGACGTTATGTATTTTGGGACGTCATTTATTTTTGTGACATTATGTATTTTGTGACGTCATTTTTTTGTGACGTTATGTATTTTCTGACGTCATTTATTTTTGTGACGTTATGTATTTTGTGACGTCATTTATTTTTGTGACGTTATGTATTTTGTAACGTCATTTATTTTTTTGACGTTATGTATTTTGTGACGTCATTTTTTGTGACGTTATGTATTTTATGACGTTATGTATTTTGTGACTTCATTTATTTTTGTGACGTTATGTATTTTGTGACGTCATTTATTTTTGTGACGTTATGTATTTTGTGACGTCATTTTTTGTGACGTTATGTATTTTGTGACGTCATTTATTTTTGTGACGTTATGTATTTTGTGACGTCATTTATTTTTGTAACGTTATGTATTTTGTGACGTCATTTATTTTTGTGACGTTATGTATTTTGTGACGTCATTTATTATTGTGACGTCATTTATTTTTGTGACGTTATGTATTTTTTGACGTCATTTATTTTTGTGACGTTATGTATTTTGTGACGTCATTTATTTTTTTGACGTTATGTATTTTGTGACGTCATTTATTTTTGTGACGTTATGTATTTTGTGACGTCATTTATTTTTGTGACGTTATGTATTTTGTGACGTTATGTATTTTGTGACGTTATTTATTTTTGTGACGTCATTTATTTTTGTGACGTTATGTATTTTGTGACGTTATTTATTTTTGCGACGTTATGTATTTTGTGACGTCATTTATTTTTGTGACGTAATACATTTTGTGACGTTATGTATTTTGTGACGTCATTTATTTTTGTGAGGTTTTGTATTTTTTGACGTCATTTATTTTTGTGACGTTATGTAATTTGTGACGTAATTAATTTTTGTGACGTCATTTTTTTTTGTGACGTTATGTATTTTGTGACGTTACTTATTTTTGCGACGTTATGTATTTTGTGACGTCATTTATTTTTGTGACGTAATACATTTTGTGACGTTATGTATTTTTTGACGTCATTTATTTTTGTGACGTTATGTAATTTGTGACGTAATTAATTTTTGTGACGTCATTTTTTTTTGTGACGTTATGTATTTTGTGACGTTATTTATTTTTGCGACGTTATGTATTTTGTGACGTCATTTATTTTTGTGACGTTATGTATTTTGTGACGTCATTTATTTTTGTGACGTTATGTATTTTGTGACGTCATTTATTTTTGTGACGTTATGTATTTTGTGACATCATTTATTTTTGTGAGGTTTTGTATTTTTTGACGTCATTTATTTTTGTGACGTTATGTAATTTGTGACGTAATTAATTTTTGTGACGTCATTTTTTTTTGTGACGTTATGTATTTTGTGACGTTATTTATTTTTGCGACGTTATGTATTTTGTGACGTCATTTATTTTTGTGACGTAATACATTTTGTGACGTTATGTATTTTGTGACGTCATTTATTTTTTTGACGTTATGTATTTTGTGAAGTAATTAATTTTTGTGACGTCATTTATTTTTATGACGTTATGTATATTGTGACGTCATTTTTTTTGACGTAATGTATTTTGTGACGTCATTTATTTTTGTGACGTTATGTATTTTGTGACGTCATTTATTTTTGTGACAATATGTATTTTGTGACGTCATTATGTTTGTGACGTCATTTATTTTTGTGACGTCATTATGTTTGTGACGTCATTTATTTTTGTGACGTTATGTATTTTGTGACGTCATTTATTTTTGTGACGTTATGTATTTTGGGACGTCATTTATTTTTGTGACATTATGTATTTTGTGACGTCATTTTTTTGTGACGTTATGTATTTTCTGACGTCATTTATTTTTGTGACGTTATGTATTTTGTGACGTCATTTATTTTTGTGACGTTATGTATTTTGTAACGTAATTTATTTTTTTGACGTTATGTATTTTGTGACGTCATTTTTTGTGACGTTATGTATTTTATGACGTTATATATTTTGTGACGTCATTTATTTTTGTGACGTTATGTATTTTGTGACGTCATTAATTTTTGTGACGTTATGTATTTTGTGACGTCATTTATTTTTGTGACTTTATTTATTTTGTGACGTCATTTATTTTTGTGACGTTATGTATTTTGTGACGTTATGTATTTTGTGACTTTATTTATTTTTGTGACGCTATGTATTTTGTGACGTACTTAATTTTTGTGACGTCATTTATTTTTGTGACGTTATATATTTTGTGACGTTATGCATTTTGTGACGTAATTAATGTTTGTGACGTCATTTATTTTTGTGACTTTATTTATTTTGTGACGTCATTTAATTTTGTGTCGTTAAATATTTTGTGACGTCATTTATTTTTGTGACGTTATGTATTTTGTGACGTAATTAATTTTGTGACGTTATGTATTTTGTGTCGTCATTTATTTTTGTGACGTTATGTATTTTGTGACGTCATTTATTTTTGTGACTTTATTTATTTTGTGACGTCATTTATTTTTGTGACGTTATGTATTTTGTGACGTTATGTATTTTGTGACGTTATTTATTTTTGTGACGTTATGTATTTTGTGACGTCATTTATTTTTTTGACGTTATGTATTTTGTGACGTCATTTGTTTTTGTGACGTTTTGTATTTTGTGACGTCATTTATTTTTGTGACGTTATGTATTTTGTGACGTCATTTATTTTTGGGACGTTATGTTTTTTGTAACGTCATTTATTTTTGTGACGTTATGTATTTTGTGACGTCATTTATTTTTGTGACGTTATGTATTTTGTGACGTCATTTATTTTTGTGACGTTATGTATTTTGTGACGTCATTTATTTTTTTGACGTTATGTATTTTGTGACGTCATTTATTTTTGTGACGTAATGTATTTTGTGACGTTATGTATTTTGTGACGTCATTTATTTTTGTGACGTTATGTATTTTGTGAAGTAATTAATTTTTGTGACGTCATTTATTTTTATGACGTTATGTATTTTGTGACGTCATTTTTTTTTGACGTTATGTATTTTGTGACGTCATTTATTTTTGTGACGTTATGTATTTTGTGACGTCATTTATTTTTGTGACAATATGTATTTTGTGACGTCATTATGTTTGTGACGTCATTTATTTTTGTGACGTTATGTATTTTGTGACGTCATTTATTTTTGTGACGTTATGTATTTTGTGACGTCATTTATTTTTGTGACGTTATGTATTTTGGGACGTCATTTATTTTTGTGACATTATGTATTTTGTGACGTCATTTTTTTGGGACGTTATGTATTTTGTGACGTCATTTATTTTTGTGACGTTATGTATTTTGTGACGTCATTTATTTTTGTGTTGTTATGTATTTTGTAACGTCATTTATTTTTTTGACGTTATGTATTTTGTGACGTCATTTTTTGTGACGTTATGTATTTTATGACGTTATTTATTTTGTGACGTCATTTATTTTTGTGACGTTATGTATTTTGTGACGTCATTAAATTTTGTGACGTTATGTATTTTGTGACGTCATTTATTTTTGTGACTTTATATATTTTGTGACGTCATTTATTTTTGTGACGTTATGTATTTTGTGACGTTATTTATTTTTGTGACGCTATGTATTTTGTGACGTACTTAATTTTTGTGACGTCATTTATTTTTGTGACGTTATATATTTTGTGACGTTATGCATTTTGTGACGTAATTAATTTTTGTGACGTCATTTATTTTTGTGACTTTATTTATTTTGTGACGTCATTTAATTTTGTGTCGTTAAATATTTTGTGACGTCATTTATTTTTGTGACGTTATGTATTTTGTGACGTAATTAATTTTGTGACGTCATTTATTTTTGTGACGTTATGTATTTTTTGACGTCATTTATTTTTGTGACGTTATGTATTTAGTGACGTCATTTTTTTGTGAGGTTATGTATTTTGTGACGTCATTTATTTTTGTGACGTAATGTATTTTGTGACGTTATGTATTTTGTGACGTCATTTATTTTTGTGACGTTATGTATTTTGTGAAGTAATTAATTTTTGTGACGTCATTTATTTTTATGACGTTATGTATTTTGTGACGTCATTTTTTTTTGACGTTATGTATTTTGTGACGTCATTTATTTTTGTGACGTTATGTATTTTGTGACGTCATTTATTTTTGTGACAATATGTATTTTGTGACGTCATTATGTTTGTGACGTCATTTATTTTTGTGACGTTATGTATTTTGTGACGTCATTTATTTTTGTGACGTTATGTATTTTGTGACGTCATTTATTTTTGTGACGTTATGTATTTTGGGACGTCATTTATTTTTGTGACATTATGTATTTTGTGACGTCATTTTTTTGGGACGTTATGTATTTTGTGACGTCATTTATTTTTGTGACGTTATGTATTTTGTGACGTCATTTATTTTTGTGTTGTTATGTATTTTGTAACGTCATTTATTTTTTTGACGTTATGTATTTTGTGACGTCATTTTTTGTGACGTTATGTATTTTATGACGTTATTTATTTTGTGACGTCATTTATTTTTGTGACGTTATGTATTTTGTGACGTCATTAAATTTTGTGACGTTATGTATTTTGTGACGTCATTTATTTTTGTGACTTTATATATTTTGTGACGTCATTTATTTTTGTGACGTTATGTATTTTGTGACGTTATTTATTTTTGTGACGCTATGTATTTTGTGACGTACTTAATTTTTGTGACGTCATTTATTTTTGTGACGTTATATATTTTGTGACGTTATGCATTTTGTGACGTAATTAATTTTTGTGACGTCATTTATTTTTGTGACTTTATTTATTTTGTGACGTCATTTAATTTTGTGTCGTTAAATATTTTGTGACGTCATTTATTTTTGTGACGTTATGTATTTTGTGACGTAATTAATTTTGTGACGTCATTTATTTTTGTGACGTTATGTATTTTTTGACGTCATTTATTTTTGTGACGTTATGTATTTAGTGACGTCATTTTTTTGTGAGGTTATGTATTTTGGACGTCATTAATTTTTGTGACGTTATGTATTTTGTGACGTCATTTATTTTTGTAACGTTATGTATTTTGTGACGTCATTTATTTTTGTGACGTTATGTATTTTGTGACGTCATTTATTATTGTGACGTCATTTATTTTTGTGACGTTATGTATTTTGTGACGTCATTTATTTTTGTGACGTTATGTATTTTGTGACGTCATTTATTTTTGTGACGTTATGTATTTTGTGACGTCATTTATATTCTGGACGTTATGTATTTTGTGACGTTATGTATTTTGTGACGTTATTTATTTTTGTGACGCTATGTATTTTGTGACGTACTTAATTTTTGTGACGTCATTTATTTTTGTGACGTTATATATTTTGTGACGTTATGCATTTTGTGACGTAATTAATGTTTGTGACGTCATTTATTTTTGTGACTTTATTTATTTTGTGACGTCATTTAATTTTGTGTCGTTAAATATTTTGTGACGTCATTTATTTTTGTGACGTTATGTATTTTGTGACGTAATTAATTTTGTGACGTTATGTATTTTGTGACGTCATTTATTTTTGTGACGTTATGTATTTTGTGACGTCATTTATTTTTGTGACGTTATGTATTTTGTGACGTTATGTATTTTGTGACGTTATTTATTTTTGTGACGTTATGTATTTTGTGACGTCATTTATTTTTGTGACGTTATGTATTTTGTGACGTCATTTATTTTTTTGACGTTATGTATTTTGTGTCGTCATTTATTTTTGTGACGTTATGTATTTTGTGACGTCATTTATTTTTGTGACGTTATGTATTTTGTGACGTTATGTATTTTGTGACGTTATTTATTTTTGTGACGCTATGTATTTTGTGACGTACTTAATTTTTGTGACGTCATTTATTTTTATGACGTTATATATTTTGTGACGTTATGCATTTTGTGACGTAATTAATGTTTGTGACGTCATTTATTTTTGTGACTTTATTTATTTTGTGACGTCATTTAATTTTGTGTCGTTAAATATTTTGTGACGTCATTTATTTTTGTGACGTTATGTATTTTGTAACGTAATTAATTTTGTGACGTTATGTATTTTGTGTCGTCATTTATTTTTGTGACGTTATGTATTTTGTGACGTCATTTATTTTTGTGACTTTATTTATTTTGTGACGTCATTTATTTTTGTGACGTTATGTATTTTGTGACGTCATTTATTTTTTTGACGTTATGTATTTTGTGACGTCATTTGTTTTTGTGACGTTTTGTATTTTGTGACGTCATTTATTTTTGTGACGTTATGTATTTTGTGACGTCATTTATTTTTGTGACGTTATGTTTTTTGTAACGTCATTTATTTTTGTGACGTTATGTATTTTGTGACGTTATGTATTTTGTGACGTCATTTATTTTTGTGACGTTATGTATTTTGTGACGTCATTTATTTTTGTGACGTTATGTATTTTGTGACGTCATTTATTTTTTTGACGTTATGTATTTTGTGTCGTCATTTATTTTTGTGACGTTATGTATTTTGTGACGTCATTTATTTTTGTGACGTTATGTATTTTGTGACGTTATGTATTTTGTGACGTTATTTATTTTTGTGACGTCATTTATTTTTGTGACGTTATGTATTTTGTGACGTCATTTATTTTTGTGACGTTATGTATTTTGTGACGTCATTTATTTTTGTGACGTTATGTATTTTGTGACGTCATTTATTTTTGGGACGTTATGTATTTTGTGACATCATTTATTTTTGTGAGGTTTTGTATTTTTTTGACGTCATTTATTTTTGTGACGTTATGTATTTTGTGACGTAATTAATTTTTGTTACGTCATTTATTTTTGTGACGTTATGTATTTTATGACGTTATTTATTTTTGTGACGTTATGTATTTTGTGACGTCATTTATTTTTGTGACGTAATGTATTTTGTGACGTTATGTATTTTGTGACGTCATTTATTTTTGTGACGTTATGTATTTTGTGAAGTAATTAATTTTTGTGACGTCATTTATTTTTATGACGTTATGTATTTTGTGACGTCATTTTTTTTGACGTTATGTATTTTGTGACGTCATTTATTTTTGTGACGTTATGTATTTTGTGACGTCATTTATTTTTGTGACAATATGTATTTTGTGACGTCATTATGTTTGTGACGTCATTTATTTTTGTGACGTTATGTATTTTGTGACGTCATTTATTTTTGTGACGTTATGTATTTTGTGACGTCATTTATTTTTGTGACGTTATGTATTTTGGGACGTCATTTATTTTTGTGACATTATGTATTTTGTGACGTCATTTTTTTGGGACGTTATGTATTTTGTGACGTCATTTATTTTTGTGACGTTATGTATTTTGTGACGTCATTTATTTTTGTGACGTTATGTATTTTGTAACGTCATTTATTTTTTTGACGTTATGTATTTTGTGACGTCATTTTTTGTGACGTTATGTATTTTATGACGTTATTTATTTTGTGACGTCATTTATTTTTGTGACGTTATGTATTTTGTGACGTCATTAAATTTTGTGACGTTATGTATTTTGTGACGTCATTTATTTTTGTGACTTTATATATTTTGTGACGTCATTTATT
This sequence comes from Flexamia atlantica, assembly GCA_035578135.1. Classification (NCBI taxonomy): domain Eukaryota; kingdom Metazoa; phylum Arthropoda; class Insecta; order Hemiptera; family Cicadellidae; genus Flexamia; species Flexamia atlantica. Next base: position 1,030,100 of record JAQJVK010000056.1, on the reverse strand, counting down.
TTTGTGACGTTATGTATTTTGTGACGTTATTTATTTTTGTGACGCTATGTATTTTGTGACGTACTTAATTTTTGTGACGTCATTTATTTTTGTGACGTTATATATTTTGTGACGTTATGCATTTTGTGACGTAATTAATTTTTGTGACGTCATTTATTTTTGTGACTTTATTTATTTTGTGACGTCATTTAATTTTGTGTCGTTAAATATTTTGTGACGTCATTTATTTTTGTGACGTTATGTATTTTGTGACGTAATTAATTTTGTGACGTCATTTATTTTTGTGACGTTATGTATTTTTTGACGTCATTTATTTTTGTGACGTTATGTATTTAGTGACGTCATTTTTTTGTGAGGTTATGTATTTTGGACGTCATTAATTTTTGTGACGTTATGTATTTTGTGACGTCATTTATTTTTGTAACGTTATGTATTTTGTGACGTCATTTATTTTTGTGACGTTATGTATTTTGTGACGTCATTTATTATTGTGACGTCATTTATTTTTGTGACGTTATGTATTTTGTGACGTCATTTATTTTTGTGACGTTATGTATTTTGTGACGTCATTTATTTTTGTGACGTTATGTATTTTGTGACGTCATTTATTTTCTGGACGTTATGTATTTTGTGACGTTATGTATTTTGTGACGTTATTTATTTTTGTGACGCTATGTATTTTGTGACGTACTTAATTTTTGTGACGTCATTTATTTTTGTGACGTTATATATTTTGTGACGTTATGCATTTTGTGACGTAATTAATGTTTGTGACGTCATTTATTTTTGTGACTTTATTTATTTTGTGACGTCATTTAATTTTGTGTCGTTAAATATTTTGTGACGTCATTTATTTTTGTGACGTTATGTATTTTGTGACGTAATTAATTTTGTGACGTTATGTATTTTGTGACGTCATTTATTTTTGTGACGTTATGTATTTTGTGACGTCATTTATTTTTGTGACGTTATGTATTTTGTGACGTTATGTATTTTGTGACGTTATTTATTTTTGTGACGTTATGTATTTTGTGACGTCATTTATTTTTGTGACGTTATGTATTTTGTGACGTCATTTATTTTTTTGACGTTATGTATTTTGTGTCGTCATTTATTTTTGTGACGTTATGTATTTTGTGACGTCATTTATTTTTGTGACGTTATATATTTTGTGACGTTATGCATTTTGTGACGTAATTAATTTTTGTGACGTCATTTATTTTTGTGACTTTATTTATTTTGTGACGTCATTTAATTTTGTGTCGTTAAATATTTTGTGACGTCATTTATTTTTGTGACGTTATGTATTTTGTGACGTAATTAATTTTGTGACGTCATTTATTTTTGTGACGTTATGTATTTTTTGACGTCATTTATTTTTGTGACGTTATGTATTTAGTGACGTCATTTTTTTGTGAGGTTATGTATTTTGGACGTCATTAATTTTTGTGACGTTATGTATTTTGTGACGTCATTTATTTTTGTAACGTTATGTATTTTGTGACGTCATTTATTTTTGTGACGTTATGTATTTTGTGACGTCATTTATTATTGTGACGTCATTTATTTTTGTGACGTTATGTATTTTGTGACGTCATTTATTTTTGTGACGTTATGTATTTTGTGACGTCATTTATTTTTGTGACGTTATGTATTTTGTGACGTCATTTATTTTTGGGACGTTATGTATTTTGTGACGTTATGTATTTTGTGACGTTATTTATTTTTGTGACGCTATGTATTTTGTGACGTACTTAATTTTTGTGACGTCATTTATTTTTGTGACGTTATATATTTTGTGACGTTATGCATTTTGTGACGTAATTAATGTTTGTGACGTCATTTATTTTTGTGACTTTATTTATTTTGTGACGTCATTTAATTTTGTGTCGTTAAATATTTTGTGACGTCATTTATTTTTGTGACGTTATGTATTTTGTGACGTAATTAATTTTGTGACGTTATGTATTTTGTGACGTCATTTATTTTTGTGACGTTATGTATTTTGTGACGTCATTTATTTTTGTGACGTTATGTATTTTGTGACGTTATGTATTTTGTGACGTTATTTATTTTTGTGACGTTATGTATTTTGTGACGTCATTTATTTTTTTGACGTTATGTATTTTGTGACGTCATTTGTTTTTGTGACGTTTTGTATTTTGTGACGTCATTTATTTTTGTGACGTCATTTAATTTTGTGTCGTTAAATATTTTGTGACGTCATTTATTTTTGTGACGTTATGTATTTTGTGACGTAATTAATTTTGTGACGTTATGTATTTTGTGACGTCATTTATTTTTGTGACGTTATGTATTTTGTGACGTCATTTATTTTTGTGACGTTATGTATTTTGTGACGTTATGTATTTTGTGACGTTATTTATTTTTGTGACGTTATGTATTTTGTGACGTCATTTATTTTTTTGACGTTATGTATTTTGTGACGTCATTTGTTTTTGTGACGTTTTGTATTTTGTGACGTCATTTATTTTTGTGACGTTATGTATTTTGTGACGTCATTTATTTTTGTGACGTTATGTTTTTTGTAACGTCATTTATTTTTGTGACGTTATGTATTTTGTGACGTCATTTATTTTTGTGACGTTATGTATTTTGTGACGTCATTTATTTTTGTGACGTTATGTATTTTGTGACGTCATTTATTTTTTTGACGTTATGTATTTTGTGTCGTCATTTATTTTTGTGCCGTTATGTATTTTGTGACGTCATTTATTTTTGTGACGTTATGTATTTTGTGACGTTATGTATTTTGTGACGTTATTTATTTTTGTGACGTCATTTATTTTTGTGACGTTATGTATTTTGTGACGTCATTTATTTTTGTGACGTTATGTATTTTGTGACGTCATTTATTTTTGTGACGTTATGTATTTTGTAACGTCATTTATTTTTGGGACGTTATGTATTTTGTGACATCATTTATTTTTGTGAGGTTTTGTATTTTTTGACGTCATTTATTTTTGTGACGTTATGTATTTTGTGACGTAATTAATTTTTGTGACGTCATTTATTTTTGTGACGTTATGTATTTTATGACGTTATTTATTTTTGTGACGTTATGTATTTTGTGACGTCATTTATTTTTGTGACGTAATGTATTTTGTGACGTTATGTATTTTGTGACGTCATTTATTTTTGTGACGTTATGTATTTTGTGAAGTAATTAATTTTTGTGACGTCATTTATTTTTATGACGTTATGTATTTTGTGACGTCATTTTTTTTGACGTTATGTATTTTGTGACGTCATTTATATTTGTGACGTTATGTATTTTGTGACGTCATTTATTTTTGTGACAATATGTATTTTGTGACGTCATTATGTTTGTGACGTCATTTATTTTTGTGACGTTATGTATTTTGTGACGTCATTTATTTTTGTGACGTTATGTATTTTGTGACGTCATTTATTTTTGTGACGTTATGTATTTTGGGACGTCATTTATTTTTGTGACATTATGTATTTTGTGACGTCATTTTTTTTGGGACGTTATGTATTTTGTGACGTCATTTATTTTTGTGACGTTATGTATTTTGTGACGTCATTTATTTTTGTGACGTTATGTATTTTGTGACGTCATTTATTTTTTTGACGTTATGTATTTTGTGACGTCATTTTTTGTGACGTTATGTATTTTATGACGTTATTTATTTTGTGACGTCATTTATTTTTGTGACGTTATGTATTTTGTGACGTCATTTATTTTTGTGACGTTATGTATTTTGTGACGTCATTAAATTTTGTGACGTTATGTATTTTGTGACGTCATTTATTTTTGTGACTTTATATATTTTGTGACGTCATTTATTTTTGTGACGTTATGTATTTTGTGACGTCATTTATTTTTGTGACGTTATGTATTTTTTTGACGTCATTTATTTTTTTGACGTTATGTATTTTGTGACGTCATTAATTTTTGTGACGTTATGTACTTTGTGACGTCTTTTATTTTTGTGCCGCTATGTATTTTGTGACGTTATGTATTTTGTGACGTTATTTATTTTCGTGACGTAATAAATTTTTGTGACGTCATTTATTTTTGTGACGTTATGTATTTTATGACGTCATTTATTTTTGTGACGTTATGTATTTTGTGACATCATTTATTTTTGTGACGTTATGCATTTTGTGACTTCATTTATTTTTGTGACTTTATTTATTTTGTGACGTCATTTATTTTTGTGACGTTATGTATTTTGTGACGTTATGTATTTTGTGACGTTATTTATTTTTGTGACGTTATGTACTCTGTGACTTAATTAATTTTTGTGACGTCATTTATTTTTGTGACGTTATATATTTTGTGACGTTATGTATTTTGTGACGTAATTAATTTTTGTGACGTCATTTATTTTTGTGACGTTATGTATTTTGTGACGTCATTTATTTTTGTAACGTTATGTATTTTGTGACGTCATTTATTTTTGTGACGTTATGTATTTTGTGACGTCATTTATTATTGTGACGTCATTTATTTTTGTGACGTTATGTATTTTGTGACGTCATTTATTTTTGTGACGTTATGTATTTTTTTGACGTCATTTATTTTTTTGACGTTATGTATTTTGTGACGTCATTAATTTTTGTGACGTTATGTACTTTGTGACGTCTTTTATTTTTGTGCCGCTATGTATTTTGTGACGTTATGTATTTTGTGACGTTATTTATTTTCGTGACGTAATAAATTTTTGTGACGTCATTTATTTTTGTGACGTTATGTATTTTATGACGTCATTTATTTTTGTGACGTTATGTATTTTGTGACATCATTTATTTTTGTGACGTTATGCATTTTGTGACTTCATTTATTTTTGTGACTTTATTTATTTTGTGACGTCATTTATTTTTGTGACGTTATGTATTTTGTGACGTTATGTATTTTGTGACGTTATTTATTTTTGTGACGTTATGTACTCTGTGACTTAATTAATTTTTGTGACGTCATTTATTTTTGTGACGTTATATATTTTGTGACGTTATGTATTTTGTGACGTAATTAATTTTTGTGACGTCATTTATTTTTGTGACGTTATGTATTTTGTGACGTCATTTATTTTTGTGACGTTATGTATTTTGTGACGTCATTTGTTTTTGTGACCTTATGTATTTTGTGATGTCATTTATTTTTGTGACGTTATGTATTTTGTGACGTCATTTATTTTTGTGACGTTATGTATTTTATGAAATATGTATTTTGTGACGTCATTTGTTTTTGTGACCTTATGTATTTTGTGATGTCATTTATTTTTGTGACGTTATGTATTTTGTGACGTCATTTATTTTTGTGACGTTATGTATTTTGTGACGTCATTTATTTTTGTGACGTTATGTATTTTATGAAATATGTATTTTGTGACGTCATTTAATTTTGTGTCGTTAAATATTTTGTGACGTCATTTATTTTTGTGACGTTATGTATTTTGTGACGTAATTAATTTTGTGACGTCATTTATTTTTGTGACGTTATGTACTTTTTGACGTCATTTATTTTTGTGACGTTATGTATTTAGTGACGTCATTTTTTTGTGAGGTTATGTATTTTGGACGTCATTAATTTTTGTGACGTTATGTATTTTGTGACGTCATTTATTTTTGTAACGTTATGTATTTTGTGACGTCATTTATTTTTGTGACGTTATGTATTTTGTGACGTCATTTATTATTGTGACGTCATTTATTTTTGTGACGTTATGTATTTTGTGACGTCATTTATTTTTGTGACGTTATGTATTTTTTTGACGTCATTTATTTTTTTGACGTTATGTATTTTGTGACGTCATTTATTTTTGTGACGTTATGTATTTTGTGACGTCATTTATTATTGTGACGTCATTTATTTTTGTGACGTTATGTATTTTATGACGTTATTTATTTTTGTGACGTTATGTATTTTGTGACGTCATTTATTTTTGTGACGTAATGCATTTTGTGACGTTATGTATTTTGTGACGTCATTTATTTTTGTGACGTTATGTATTTTGTGAAGTAATTAATTTTTGTGACGTCATTTATTTTTATGACGTTATGTATTTTGTGACGTCATTTTTTTTGACGTTATGTATTTTGTGACGTCATTTATATTTGTGACGTTATGTATTTTGTGACGTCATTTATTTTTGTGACAATATGTATTTTGTGACGTCATTATGTTTGTGACGTCATTTATTTTTGTGACGTTATGTATTTTGTGACGTCATTTATTTTTGTGACGTTATGTATTTTGTGACGTCATTTATTTTTGTGACGTTATGTATTTTGGGACGTCATTTATTTTTGTGACATTATGTATTTTGTGACGTCATTTTTTTTGGGACGTTATGTATTTTGTGACGTCATTTATTTTTGTGACGTTATGTATTTTGTGACGTCATTTATTTTTGTGACGTTATGTATTTTGTGACGTCATTTATTTTTTTTGACGTTATGTATTTTGTGACGTCATTTTTTGTGACGTTATGTATTTTATGACGTTATTTATTTTGTGACGTCATTTATTTTTGTGACGTTATGTATTTTGTGACGTCATTTATTTTTGTGACGTTATGTATTTTGTGACGTCATTAAATTTTGTGACGTTATGTATTTTGTGACGTCATTTATTTTTGTGACTTTATATATTTTGTGACGTCATTTATTTTTGTGACGTTATGTATTTTGTGACGTTATTTATTTTTGTGACGCTATGTATTTTGTGACGTACTTAATTTTTGTGACGTCATTTATTTTTGTGACGTTATATATTTTGTGACGTTATGCATTTTGTGACGTAATTAATTTTTGTGACGTCATTTATTTTTGTGACTTTATTTATTTTGTGACGTCATTTAATTTTGTGTCGTTAAATATTTTGTGACGTCATTTATTTTTGTGACGTTATGTATTTTGTGACGTAATTAATTTTGTGACGTCATTTATTTTTGTGACGTTATGTATTTTTTGACGTCATTTATTTTTGTGACGTTATGTATTTAGTGACGTCATTTTTTTGTGAGGTTATGTATTTTGGACGTCATTAATTTTTGTGACGTTATGTATTTTGTGACGTCATTTATTTTTGTAACGTTATGTATTTTGTGACGTCATTTATTTTTGTGACGTTATGTATTTTGTGACGTCATTTATTATTGTGACGTCATTTATTTTTGTGACGTTATGTATTTTGTGACGTTATGTATTTTGTGACGTTATTTATTTTTGTGACGTTATGTACTCTGTGACTTAATTAATTTTTGTGACGTCATTTATTTTTGTGACGTTATATATTTTGTGACGTTATGTATTTTGTGACGTAATTAATTTTGTGACGTCATTTATTTTTGTGACGTTATGTATTTTTTGACGTCATTTATTTTTGTGACGTTATGTATTTAGTGACGTCATTTTTTTGTGAGGTTATGTATTTTGGACGTCATTAATTTTTGTGACGTTATGTATTTTGTGACGTCATTTATTTTTGTAACGTTATGTATTTTGTGACGTCATTTATTTTTGTGACGTTATGTATTTTGTGACGTCATTTATTTTTGTAACGTTATGTATTTTGTGACGTCATTTATTTTTGTGACGTTATGTATTTTGTGACGTCATTTATTTTTGTGACGTTATGTATTTTGTGACGTCATTTGTTTTTGTGACCTTATGTATTTTGTGATGTCATTTATTTTTGTGACGTTATGTATTTTGTGACGTCATTTGTTTTTGTGACCTTATGTATTTTGTGATGTCATTTATTTTTGTGACGTTATGTATTTTGTGACGTCATTTATTTTTGTGACGTTATGTATTTTGTGACGTCATTTATTTTTGTAACGTTATGTATTTTGTGACGTCATTTATTTTTGTGACGTTATGTATTTTGTGACGTCATTTATTATTGTGACGTCATTTATTTTTGTGACGTTATGTATTTTGTGACGTTATGTATTTTGTGACGTTATTTATTTTTGTGACGTTATGTACTCTGTGACTTAATTAATTTTTGTGACGTCATTTATTTTTGTGACGTTATATATTTTGTGACGTTATGTATTTTGTGACGTAATTAATTTTGTGACGTCATTTATTTTTGTGACGTTATGTATTTTTTGACGTCATTTATTTTTGTGACGTTATGTATTTAGTGACGTCATTTTTTTGTGAGGTTATGTATTTTGGACGTCATTAATTTTTGTGACGTTATGTATTTTGTGACGTCATTTATTTTTGTAACGTTATGTATTTTGTGACGTCATTTATTTTTGTGACGTTATGTATTTTGTGACGTCATTTATTTTTGTAACGTTTTGTATTTTGTGACGTCATTTATTTTTGTGACGTCATTTAATTTTGTGTCGTTAAATATTTTGTGACGTCATTTATTTTTGTGACGTTATGTATTTTGTGACGTAATTAATTTTGTGACGTTATGTATTTTGTGACGTCATTTATTTTTGTGACGTTATGTATTTTGTGACGTCATTTATTTTTGTGACGTTATGTATTTTGTGACGTTATGTATTTTGTGACGTTATTTATTTTTGTGACGTTATGTATTTTGTGACGTCATTTATTTTTTTGACGTTATGTATTTTGTGACGTCATTTGTTTTTGTGACGTTTTGTATTTTGTGACGTCATTTATTTTTGTGACGTTATGTATTTTGTGACGTCATTTATTTTTGTGACGTTATGTTTTTTGTAACGTCATTTATTTTTGTGACGTTATGTATTTTGTGACGTCATTTATTTTTGTGACGTTATGTATTTTGTGACGTCATTTATTTTTGTGACGTTATGTATTTTGTGACGTCATTTATTTTTTTGACGTTATGTATTTTGTGTCGTCATTTATTTTTGTGCCGTTATGTATTTTGTGACGTCATTTATTTTTGTGACGTTATGTATTTTGTGACGTTATGTATTTTGTGACGTTATTTATTTTTGTGACGTCATTTATTTTTGTGACGTTATGTATTTTGTGACGTCATTTATTTTTGTGACGTTATGTATTTTGTGACGTCATTTATTTTTGTGACGTTATGTATTTTGTAACGTCATTTATTTTTGGGACGTTATGTATTTTGTGACATCATTTATTTTTGTGAGGTTTTGTATTTTTTGACGTCATTTATTTTTGTGACGTTATGTATTTTGTGACGTAATTAATTTTTGTGACGTCATTTATTTTTGTGACGTTATGTATTTTATGACGTTATTTATTTTTGTGACGTTATGTATTTTGTGACGTCATTTATTTTTGTGACGTAATGCATTTTGTGACGTTATGTATTTTGTGACGTCATTTATTTTTGTGACGTTATGTATTTTGTGAAGTAATTAATTTTTGTGACGTCATTTATTTTTATGACATTATGTATTTTGTGACGTCATTTTTTTTGACGTTATGTATTTTGTGACGTCATTTATATTTGTGACGTTATGTATTTTGTGACGTCATTTATTTTTGTGACAATATGTATTTTGTGACGTCATTATGTTTGTGACGTCATTTATTTTTGTGACGTTATGTATTTTGTGACGTCATTTATTTTTGTGACGTTATGTATTTTGTGACGTCATTTATTTTTGTGACGTTATGTATTTTGGGACGTCATTTATTTTTGTGACATTATGTATTTTGTGACGTCATTTTTTTTGGGACGTTATGTATTTTGTGACGTCATTTATTTTTGTGACGTTATGTATTTTGTGACGTCATTTATTTTTGTGACGTTATGTATTTTGTGACGTCATTTATTTTTTTGACGTTATGTATTTTGTGACGTCATTTTTTGTGACGTTATGTATTTTATGACGTTATTTATTTTGTGACGTCATTTATTTTTGTGACGTTATGTATTTTGTGACGTCATTTATTTTTGTGACGTTATGTATTTTGTGACGTCATTAAATTTTGTGACGTTATGTATTTTGTGACGTCATTTATTTTTGTGACTTTATATATTTTGTGACGTCATTTATTTTTGTGACGTTATGTATTTTGTGACGTTATTTATTTTTGTGACGCTATGTATTTTGTGACGTACTTAATTTTTGTGACGTCATTTATTTTTGTGACGTTATATATTTTGTGACGTTATGCATTTTGTGACGTAATTAATTTTTGTGACGTCATTTATTTTTGTGACTTTATTTATTTTGTGACGTCATTTAATTTTGTGTCGTTAAATATTTTGTGACGTCATTTATTTTTGTGACGTTATGTATTTTGTGACGTAATTAATTTTGTGACGTCATTTATTTTTGTGACGTTATGTATTTTTTGACGTCATTTATTTTTGTGACGTTATGTATTTAGTGACGTCATTTTTTTGTGAGGTTATGTATTTTGGACGTCATTAATTTTTGTGACGTTATGTATTTTGTGACGTCATTTATTTTTGTAACGTTATGTATTTTGTGACGTCATTTATTTTTGTGACGTTATGTATTTTGTGACGTCATTTATTATTGTGACGTCATTTATTTTTGTGACGTTATGTATTTTGTGACGTCATTTATTTTTGTGACGTTATGTATTTTTTTGACGTCATTTATTTTTTTGACGTTATGTATTTTGTGACGTCATTAATTTTTGTGACGTTATGTACTTTGTGACGTCTTTTATTTTTGTGCCGCTATGTATTTTGTGACGTTATGTATTTTGTGACGTTATTTATTTTCGTGACGTAATAAATTTTTGTGACGTCATTTATTTTTGTGACGTTATGTATTTTATGACGTCATTTATTTTTGTGACGTTATGTATTTTGTGACATCATTTATTTTTGTGACGTTATGCATTTTGTGACTTCATTTATTTTTGTGACTTTATTTATTTTGTGACGTCATTTATTTTTGTGACGTTATGTATTTTGTGACGTTATGTATTTTGTGACGTTATTTATTTTTGTGACGTTATGTACTCTGTGACTTAATTAATTTTTGTGACGTCATTTATTTTTGTGACGTTATATATTTTGTGACGTTATGTATTTTGTGACGTAATTAATTTTTGTGACGTCATTTATTTTTGTGACGTTATGTATTTTGTGACGTCATTTATTTTTGTGACGTTATGTATTTTGTGACGTCATTTGTTTTTGTGACCTTATGTATTTTGTGATGTCATTTATTTTTGTGACGTTATGTATTTTGTGACGTCATTTATTTTTGTGACGTTATGTATTTTATGAAATATGTATTTTGTGACGTCATTTGTTTTTGTGACCTTATGTATTTTGTGATGTCATTTATTTTTGTGACGTTATGTATTTTGTGACGTCATTTATTTTTGTGACGTTATGTATTTTGTGACGTCATTTATTTTTGTGACGTTATGTATTTTATGAAATATGTATTTTGTGACGTCATTTAATTTTGTGTCGTTAAATATTTTGTGACGTCATTTATTTTTGTGACGTTATGTATTTTGTGACGTAATTAATTTTGTGACGTCATTTATTTTTGTGACGTTATGTACTTTTTGACGTCATTTATTTTTGTGACGTTATGTATTTAGTGACGTCATTTTTTTGTGAGGTTATGTATTTTGGACGTCATTAATTTTTGTGACGTTATGTATTTTGTGACGTCATTTATTTTTGTAACGTTATGTATTTTGTGACGTCATTTATTTTTGTGACGTTATGTATTTTGTGACGTCATTTATTATTGTGACGTCATTTATTTTTGTGACGTTATGTATTTTGTGACGTCATTTATTTTTGTGACGTTATGTATTTTTTTGACGTCATTTATTTTTTTGACGTTATGTATTTTGTGACGTCATTTATTTTTGTGACGTTATGTATTTTGTGACGTCATTTATTATTGTGACGTCATTTATTTTTGTGACGTTATGTATTTTATGACGTTATTTATTTTTGTGACGTTATGTATTTTTTGACGTCATTTATTTTTGTGACGTAATGCATTTTGTGACGTTATGTATTTTGTGACGTCATTTATTTTTGTGACGTTATGTATTTTGTGAAGTAATTAATTTTTGTGACGTCATTTATTTTTATGACGTTATGTATTTTGTGACGTCATTTTTTTTGACGTTATGTATTTTGTGACGTCATTTATATTTGTGACGTTATGTATTTTGTGACGTCATTTATTTTTGTGACAATATGTATTTTGTGACGTCATTATGTTTGTGACGTCATTTATTTTTGTGACGTTATGTATTTTGTGACGTCATTTATTTTTGTGACGTTATGTATTTTGTGACGTCATTTATTTTTGTGACGTTATGTATTTTGGGACGTCATTTATTTTTGTGACATTATGTATTTTGTGACGTCATTTTTTTGGGACGTTATGTATTTTGTGACGTCATTTATTTTTGTGACGTTATGTATTTTGTGACGTCATTTATTTTTGTGACGTTATGTATTTTGTGACGTCATTTATTTTTTTTGACGTTATGTATTTTGTGACGTCATTTTTTGTGACGTTATGTATTTTATGACGTTATTTATTTTGAGACGTCATTTATTTTTGTGACGTTATGTATTTTGTGACGTCATTTATTTTTGTGACGTTATGTATTTTGTGACGTCATTAAATTTTGTGACGTTATGTATTTTGTGACGTCATTTATTTTTGTGACTTTATATATTTTGTGACGTCATTTATTTTTGTGACGTTATGTATTTTGTGACGTTATTTATTTTTGTGACGCTATGTATTTTGTGACGTACTTAATTTTTGTGACGTCATTTATTTTTGTGACGTTATATATTTTGTGACGTTATGCATTTTGTGACGTAATTAATTTTTGTGACGTCATTTATTTTTGTGACTTTATTTATTTTGTGACGTCATTTAATTTTGTGTCGTTAAATATTTTGTGACGTCATTTATTTTTGTGACGTTATGTATTTTGTGACGTAATTAATTTTGTGACGTCATTTATTTTTGTGACGTTATGTATTTTTTGACGTCATTTATTTTTGTGACGTTATGTATTTAGTGACGTCATTTTTTTGTGAGGTTATGTATTTTGGACGTCATTAATTTTTGTGACGTTATGTATTTTGTGACGTCATTTATTTTTGTAACGTTATGTATTTTGTGACGTCATTTATTTTTGTGACGTTATGTATTTTGTGACGTCATTTATTATTGTGACGTCATTTATTTTTGTGACGTTATGTATTTTGTGACGTTATGTATTTTGTGACGTTATTTATTTTTGTGACGTTATGTACTCTGTGACTTAATTAATTTTTGTGACGTCATTTATTTTTGTGACGTTATATATTTTGTGACGTTATGTATTTTGTGACGTAATTAATTTTGTGACGTCATTTATTTTTGTGACGTTATGTATTTTTTGACGTCATTTATTTTTGTGACGTTATGTATTTAGTGACGTCATTTTTTTGTGAGGTTATGTATTTTGGACGTCATTAATTTTTGTGACGTTATGTATTTTGTGACGTCATTTATTTTTGTAACGTTATGTATTTTGTGACGTCATTTATTTTTGTGACGTTATGTATTTTGTGACGTCATTTATTTTTGTAACGTTATGTATTTTGTGACGTCATTTATTTTTGTGACGTTATGTATTTTGTGACGTCATTTATTTTTGTGACGTTATGTATTTTGTGACGTCATTTGTTTTTGTGACCTTATGTATTTTGTGATGTCATTTATTTTTGTGACGTTATGTATTTTGTGACGTCATTTGTTTTTGTGACCTTATGTATTTTGTGATGTCATTTATTTTTGTGACGTTATGTATTTTGTGACGTCATTTATTTTTGTGACGTTATGTATTTTGTGACGTCATTTATTTTTGTAACGTTATGTATTTTGTGACGTCATTTATTTTTGTGACGTTATGTATTTTGTGACGTCATTTATTATTGTGACGTCATTTATTTTTGTGACGTTATGTATTTTGTGACGTTATGTATTTTGTGACGTTATTTATTTTTGTGACGTTATGTACTCTGTGACTTAATTAATTTTTGTGACGTCATTTATTTTTGTGACGTTATATATTTTGTGACGTTATGTATTTTGTGACGTAATTAATTTTGTGACGTCATTTATTTTTGTGACGTTATGTATTTTTTGACGTCATTTATTTTTGTGACGTTATGTATTTAGTGACGTCATTTTTTTGTGAGGTTATGTATTTTGGACGTCATTAATTTTTGTGACGTTATGTATTTTGTGACGTCATTTATTTTTGTAACGTTATGTATTTTGTGACGTCATTTATTTTTGTGACGTTATGTATTTTGTGACGTCATTTATTTTTGTAACGTTATGTATTTTGTGACGTCATTTATTTTTGTGACGTTATGTATTTTGTGACGTCATTTATTTTTGTGACGTTATGTATTTTGTGACGTCATTTGTTTTTGTGACCTTATGTATTTTGTGATGTCATTTATTTTTGTGACGTTATGTATTTTGTGACGTCATTTATTTTTGTGACGTTATGTATTTTATGAAATATGTATTTTGTGACGTCATTTGTTTTTGTGACCTTATGTATTTTGTGATGTCATTTATTTTTGTGACGTTATGTATTTTGTGACGTCATTTATTTTTGTGACGTTATGTATTTTGTGACGTCATTTATTTTTGTGACGTTATGTATTTTATGAAATATGTATTTTGTGACGTCATTTAATTTTGTGTCGTTAAATATTTTGTGACGTCATTTATTTTTGTGACGTTATGTATTTTGTGACGTAATTAATTTTGTGACGTCATTTATTTTTGTGACGTTATGTATTTTTTGACGTCATTTATTTTTGTGACGTTATGTATTTAGTGACGTCATTTTTTTGTGAGGTTATGTATTTTGGACGTCATTAATTTTTGTGACGTTATGTATTTTGTGACGTCATTTATTTTTGTAACGTTATGTATTTTGTGACGTCATTTATTTTTGTGACGTTATGTATTTTGTGACGTCATTTATTATTGTGACGTCATTTATTTTTGTGACGTTATGTATTTTGTGACGTCATTTATTTTTGTGACGTTATGTATTTTTTTGACGTCATTTATTTTTTTGACGTTATGTATTTTGTGACGTCATTAATTTTTGTGACGTTATGTACTTTGTGACGTCTTTTATTTTTGTGCCGCTATGTATTTTGTGACGTTATGTATTTTGTGACGTTATTTATTTTCGTGACGTAATAAATTTTTGTGACGTCATTTATTTTTGTGACGTTATGTATTTTATGACGTCATTTATTTTTGTGACGTTATGTATTTTGTGACATCATTTATTTTTGTGACGTTATGCATTTTGTGACTTCATTTATTTTTGTGACTTTATTTATTTTGTGACGTCATTTATTTTTGTGACGTTATGTATTTTGTGACGTTATGTATTTTGTGACGTTATTTATTTTTGTGACGTTATGTACTTTGTGACTTAATTAATTTTTGTGACGTCATTTATTTTTGTGACGTTATGTATTTTGTGACGTTATGTATTTTGTGACGTTATTTATTTTTGTGACGTTATGTATTTTGTGACGTCATTTATTTTTGTGACGTTATGTATTTTGTGACGTCATTTATTTTTTTGACGTTATGTATTTTGTGTCGTCATTTATTTTTGTGACGTTATGTATTTTGTGACGTCATTTATTTTTGTGACGTTATATATTTTGTGACGTTATGCATTTTGTGACGTAATTAATTTTTGTGACGTCATTTATTTTTGTGACTTTATTTATTTTGTGACGTCATTTAATTTTGTGTCGTTAAATATTTTGTGACGTCATTTATTTTTGTGACGTTATGTATTTTGTGACGTAATTAATTTTGTGACGTCATTTATTTTTGTGACGTTATGTATTTTTTGACGTCATTTATTTTTGTGACGTTATGTATTTAGTGACGTCATTTTTTTGTGAGGTTATGTATTTTGGACGTCATTAATTTTTGTGACGTTATGTATTTTGTGACGTCATTTATTTTTGTAACGTTATGTATTTTGTGACGTCATTTATTTTTGTGACGTTATGTATTTTGTGACGTCATTTATTATTGTGACGTCATTTATTTTTGTGACGTTATGTATTTTGTGACGTCATTTATTTTTCTGACGTTATGTATTTTGTGACGTCATTTATTTTTGTGACGTTATGTATTTTGTGACGTCATTTATTTTTGGGACGTTATGTATTTTGTGACGTTATGTATTTTGTGACGTTATTTATTTTTGTGACGCTATGTATTTTGTGACGTACTTAATTTTTGTGACGTCATTTATTTTTGTGACGTTATATATTTTGTGACGTTATGCATTTTGTGACGTAATTAATGTTTGTGACGTCATTTATTTTTGTGACTTTATTTATTTTGTGACGTCATTTAATTTTGTGTCGTTAAATATTTTGTGACGTCATTTATTTTTGTGACGTTATGTATTTTTTGACGTAATTAATTTTGTGACGTTATGTATTTTGTGACGTCATTTATTTTTGTGACGTTATGTATTTTGTGACGTCATTTATTTTTGTGACGTTATGTATTTTGTGACGTTATGTATTTTGTGACGTTATTTATTTTTGTGACGTTATGTATTTTGTGACGTCATTTATTTTTTTGACGTTATGTATTTTGTGACGTCATTTGTTTTTGTGACGTTTTGTATTTTGTGACGTCATTTATTTTTGTGACGTTATGTATTTTGTGACGTCATTTATTTTTGTGACGTTATGTTTTTTGTAACGTCATTTATTTTTGTGACGTTATGTATTTTGTGACGTCATTTATTTTTGTGACGTTATGTATTTTGTGACGTCATTTATTTTTGTGACGTTATGTATTTTGTGACGTCATTTATTTTTTTGACGTTATGTATTTTGTGTCGTCATTTATTTTTGTGCCGTTATGTATTTTGTGACGTCATTTATTTTTGTGACGTTATGTATTTTGTGACGTTATGTATTTTGTGACGTTATTTATTTTTGTGACGTCATTTATTTTTGTGACGTTATGTATTTTGTGACGTCATTTTTTTTTGTGACGTTATGTATTTTGTGACGTCATTTATTTTTGTGACGTTATGTATTTTGTAACGTCATTTATTTTTGGGACGTTATGTATTTTGTGACATCATTTATTTTTGTGAGGTTTTGTATTTTTTGACGTCATTTATTTTTGTGACGTTATGTATTTTGTGACGTAATTAATTTTTGTGACGTCATTTATTTTTGTGACGTTATGTATTTTATGACGTTATTTATTTTTGTGACGTTATGTATTTTGTGACGTCATTTATTTTTGTGACGTAATGCATTTTGTGACGTTATGTATTTTGTGACGTCATTTATTTTTGTGACGTTATGTATTTTGTGAAGTAATTAATTTTTGTGACGTCATTTATTTTTATGACGTTATGTATTTTGTGACGTCATTTTTTTTGACGTTATGTATTTTGTGACGTCATTTATATTTGTGACGTTATGTATTTTGTGACGTCATTTATTTTTGTGACAATATGTATTTTGTGACGTCATTATGTTTGTGACGTCATTTATTTTTGTGACGTTATGTATTTTGTGACGTCATTTATTTTTGTGACGTTATGTATTTTGTGACGTCATTTATTTTTGTGACGTTATGTATTTTGGGACGTCATTTATTTTTGTGACATTATGTATTTTGTGACGTCATTTTTTTTGGGACGTTATGTATTTTGTGACGTCATTTATTTTTGTGACGTTATGTATTTTGTGACGTCATTTATTTTTGTGACGTTATGTATTTTGTGACGTCATTTATTTTTTTGACGTTATGTATTTTGTGACGTCATTTTTTGTGACGTTATGTATTTTATGACGTTATTTATTTTGTGACGTCATTTATTTTTGTGACGTTATGTATTTTGTGACGTCATTTATTTTTGTGACGTTATGTATTTTGTGACGTCATTAAATTTTGTGACGTTATGTATTTTGTGACGTCATTTATTTTTGTGACTTTATATATTTTGTGACGTCATTTATTTTTGTGACGTTATGTATTTTGTGACGTTATTTATTTTTGTGACGCTATGTATTTTGTGACGTACTTAATTTTTGTGACGTCATTTATTTTTGTGACGTTATATATTTTGTGACGTTATGCATTTTGTGACGTAATTAATTTTTGTGACGTCATTTATTTTTGTGACTTTATTTATTTTGTGACGTCATTTAATTTTGTGTCGTTAAATATTTTGTGACGTCATTTATTTTTGTGACGTTATGTATTTTGTGACGTAATTAATTTTGTGACGTCATTTATTTTTGTGACGTTATGTATTTTTTGACGTCATTTATTTTTGTGACGTTATGTATTTAGAGACGTCATTTTTTGTGAGGTTATGTATTTTGGACGTCATTAATTTTTGTGACGTTATGTATTTTGTGACGTCATTTATTTTTGTAACGTTATGTATTTTGTGACGTCATTTATTTTTGTGACGTTATGTATTTTGTGACGTCATTTATTATTGTGACGTCATTTATTTTTGTGAC
Source organism: Flexamia atlantica (assembly GCA_035578135.1). Lineage (NCBI taxonomy): Eukaryota > Metazoa > Arthropoda > Insecta > Hemiptera > Cicadellidae > Flexamia > Flexamia atlantica. Next base: position 1,011,577 of record JAQJVK010000056.1, on the reverse strand, counting down.
GTTATGTATTTTGTGACGTCATTTATTTTTGTGACGTTATGTATTTTTTTGACGTCATTTATTTTTTTGACGTTATGTATTTTGTGACGTCATTAATTTTTGTGACGTTATGTACTTTGTGACGTCTTTTATTTTTGTGCCGCTATGTATTTTGTGACGTTATGTATTTTGTGACGTTATTTATTTTCGTGACGTAATAAATTTTTGTGACGTCATTTATTTTTGTGACGTTATGTATTTTATGACGTCATTTATTTTTGTGACGTTATGTATTTTGTGACATCATTTATTTTTGTGACGTTATGCATTTTGTGACTTCATTTATTTTTGTGACTTTATTTATTTTGTGACGTCATTTATTTTTGTGACGTTATGTATTTTGTGACGTTATGTATTTTGTGACGTTATTTATTTTTGTGACGTTATGTACTTTGTGACTTAATTAATTTTTGTGACGTCATTTATTTTTGTGACGTTATATATTTTGTGACGTTATGTATTTTGTGACGTAATTAATTTTTGTGACGTCATTTATTTTTGTGACGTTATGTATTTTGTGACGTCATTTATTTTTGTGACGTTATGTATTTTGTGACGTCATTTGTTTTTGTGACCTTATGTATTTTGTGATGTCATTTATTTTTGTGACGTTATGTATTTTGTGACGTCATTTATTTTTGTGACGTTATGTATTTTGTGACGTCATTTATTTTTGTGACGTTATGTATTTTATGAAATATGTATTTTGTGACGTCATTTAATTTTGTGTCGTTAAATATTTTGTGACGTAATTTATTTTTGTAACGTTATGTATTTCGTGACGTCATTTATTTTTGTGACAATATGCATTTTGTGACGTCATTTATTTTTGTGACTATTTATTTTGTGACGTCATTTATTTTTGTAACGTTATGTATTTTGTGACGTTATGTATTTTGTGACGTTATTTATTTTTGTGACGTTATGTATTTTGTGACCTAATTAACTTTTGTGACGTCATTTATTTTTGTGACGTTATATATTTTTTGACGTTATGTATTTTGTGACGTAATTAATTTTTGTGACGTCATTTATTTTTGTGACGTTATGTATTTTGTGACGTCATTTATTTTTGTGACGTTATGTATTTTGTGACGTCATTTATTATTGTGACGTCATTTATATTTGTGACGTTATGTATTTTGTGACGTCATTTATTTTTGTGACGTTATGTATTTTGTGACGTCATTTATTTTTGTGACGTTAAGTATTTTATGAAATATGTATTTTGTGACGTCATTTAATTTTGTGTCGTTAAATATTTTGTGACGTCATTTATTTTTGTAACGTTATGTATTTTGTGACGTCATTTATTTTTGTGACGTTATGTATTTTTTGACGTCATTTATTTTTGTGACGTTATGTATTTTGTGACTTCATTTTTTTGTGACGTTATGTATTTTGTGACGTCATTTATTTTTGTGACTTTATTTATTTTGTGACGTCATTTATTTTTGTGACGTTATGTATTTTGTGACGTTATGTATTTTGTGACGTTATTTATTTTTGTGACGTTATGTATTTTGTGACGTCATTTATTTTTGTGACGTAATATATTTTGTGACGTTATGTATTTGGTGACGTCATTTATGTTTGTGACGTTATGTATTTTGTGAAGTAATTAATTTTTGTGACGTCATTTATTTTTATGACGTTATGTATTTTGTGACGTCATTTATTTTTGTGACGTTATGTATTTTTTGACGGCATTTATTTTTGTGACGTTATGTATTTTGTGACGTCATTTATTTTTGTGACGTTATGTATTTTGGGACGTCATTTTTTTTGTGACATTATGTATTTTGTGACGTCATTTTTTTTGTGACATTATGTATTTTCTGACGTCATTTATTTTTGTGACGTTATGTATTTTGTGACGTCATTTATTTTTGTGACGTTATGTATTTTGTAACGTCATTTATTTTTTTGACGTTATGTATTTTGTGACGTCATTTTTTGTGACGTTATGTATTTTATGACGTTATGTATTTTGTGACGTCATTTATTTTTGTGACGTTATGTATTTTGTGACGTCATTTATTTTTGTGACGTTATGTATTTTGTGACGTCATTTTTTGTGACGTTATGTATTTTGTGACGTCATTTATTTTTGTGACGTTATGTATTTTGTGACGTCATTTATTTTTGTAACGTTATGTATTTTGTGACGTCATTTATTTTTGTGACGTTATGTATTTTGTGACGTCATTTATTATTGTGACGTCATTTATTTTTGTGACGTTATGTATTTTGTGACGTCATTTATTTTTGTGACGTTATGTATTTTGTGACGTCATTTATTTTTTTGACGTTATGTATTTTGTGACGTCATTTATTTTTGTGATGTTATGTATTTTGTGACGTCATTTATTTTTGTGACGTTATGTATTTTGTGACGTTATGTATTTTGTAACGTTATTTATTTTTGTGACGTCATTTATTTTTGTGACGTTATGTATTTTGTGACGTCATTTATTTTTGTGACGTTATGTATTTTGTGACGTCATTTATTTTTGTGACGTTATGTATTTTGTGACGTCATTTATTTTTGTGACGTTATGTATTTTGTGACATCATTTATTTTTGTGAGGTTTTGTATTTTTTGACGTCATTTATTTTTGTGACGTTATGTAATATGTGACGTAATTAATTTTTGTGACGTCATTTTTTTTTGTGACGTTATGTATTTTGTGACGTTATTTATTTTTGTGACGTTATGTATTTTGTGACGTCATTTATTTTTGTGACGTAATATATTTTGTGACGTTATGTATTTTGTGACGTCATTTATTTTTGTGACGTTATGTATTTTGTGAAGTAATTAGTTTTTGTGACGTCATTTATTTTTATGACGTTATGTATTTTGTGACGTCATTTTTTTTGACGTTATGTATTTTGTGACGTCATTTATTTTTGTGACGTTATGTATTTTGTGACGTCATTTATTTTTGTGACGTTATGTATTTTGTGACGTCATTTATTTTTGTGACGTTATGTATTTTGTGACATCATTTATTTTTGTGAGGTTTTGTATTTTTTGACGTCATTTATTTTTGTGACGTTATGTAATATGTGACGTTATTTATTTTTGTGACGTCATTTATTTTTGTGACGTTATGTATTTTGTGACGTCATTTATTTTTGTGACGTTATGTATTTTGTGACGTCATTTATTTTTGTGACTTTATGTATTTTGTGACGTCATTTTTTTGTGACGTTATGTATTTTGGACGTCATTTATTTTTGTGACGTTATGTATTTTGTGACGTCATTTATTTTTGTGACGTTATGTATTTTGTGACGTTATTTATTTTTGTGACGTTATGCATTTTGTGACGTAATTAATTTTTGTGACGTCATTTATTTTTGTGACTTTATTTATTTTGTGACGTCATTTAATTTTGTGTCGTTAAATATTTTGTGACGTGATTTATTTTTGTGACGTTATGTATTTTGTGACGTAATTAATTTTGTGACGTCATTTATTTTTGTGACGTTATGTATTTTTTGACGTCATTTATTTTTGTGACGTTATGTATTTTGTGACGTCATTTTTTTGTGACGTTATGTATTTTGGACGTCATTTATTTTTGTGACGTTATGTATTTTGTGACGTCATTTATTTTTGTAACGTTATGTATTTTGTGACGTCATTTATTTTTGTGACGTTATGTATTTTGTGACGTCATTTATTTTTGTGACGTTATGTATTTTGTGACGTCATTTATTTTTGTGACGTTATGTATTTTGTGACGTCGTTTATTTTTGTGACGTTATGTATTTTTTTGAAATCATTTATTTTTTTGACGTTATGTATTTTGTGACGTCATTTATTTTTGTGACGTTATGTACTTTGTGACGTCTTTTATTTTTGTGCCGCTATGTATTTTGTGACGCTATGTATTTTGTGACGTTATTTATTTTCGTAACGTAATAAATTGTTATGACGTCATTTATTTTTGTGACTTTATGTATTTTGTGACATCATTTATTTTTGTGACGTTATGCATTTTGTGACGTCATTTATTTTTGTGACTTTATTTATTTTGTGACGTCATTTATTTTTGTGACGTTATGTATTTTGTGACGTTATGTATTTTGTGACGTCATTTAATTTTGTGACGTTATGTATTTTGTGAAGTAATTAATTTTTTGACGTCATTTATTTTTATGACGTTATGTATTTTGTGACGTCATTTTTTTTGTGACGTTATGTATTTTTTGACGTCATTTATTTTTGTGACGTTATGTATTTTGTGACGTCATTTATTTTTGTGACGTTATGTATTTTGGGACGTCATTTATTTTTGTGACATTATGTATTTTGTGACGTCATTTTTTTGTGACGTTATGTATTTTCTGACGTCATTTATTTTTGTGACGTTATGTATTTTGTGACGTCATTTATTTTTGTGACGTTATGTATTTTGTAACGTCATTTATTTTTTTGACGTTATGTATTTTGTGACGTCATTTTTTGTGACGTTATGTATTTTATGACGTTATGTATTTTGTGACTCCATTTATTTTTGTGACGTTATGTATTTTGTGACGTCATTTATTTTTGTGACGTTATGTATTTTGTGACGTCATTTATTTTTGTAACGTTATGTATTTTGTGACGTCATTTATTTTTGTGACGTTATGTATTTTGTGACGTAATTAATTTTGTGACGTCATTTATTTTTGTGACGTTATGTATTTTTTGACGTCATTTATTTTTGTGACGTTATGTATTTTGTGACGTCATTTTTTTGTGACGTTATGTATTTTGGACGTCATTTATTTTTGTGACGTTATGTATTTTGTGACGTCATTTATTTTTGTAACGTTATGTATTTTGTGACGTCATTTATTTTTGTGACGTTATGTATTTTGTGACGTCATTTATTTTTGTGACGTTATGTATTTTGTGACGTCATTTATTTTTGTGACGTTATGTATTTTGTGACGTCATTTATTTTTGTGACGTTATGTATTTTTTTGAAATCATTTATTTTTTTGACGTTATGTATTTTGTGACGTCATTTATTTTTGTGACGTTATGTACTTTGTGACGTCTTTTATTTTTGTGCCGCTATGTATTTTGTGACGCTATGTATTTTGTGACGTTATTTATTTTCGTGACGTAATAAATTTTTATGACGTCATTTATTTTTGTGACTTTATGTATTTTGTGACATCATTTATTTTTGTGACGTTATGCATTTTGTGACGTCATTTATTTTTGTGACTTTATTTATTTTGTGACGTCATTTATTTTTGTGACGTTATGTATTTTGTGACGTTATGTATTTTGTGACGTCATATATTTTTGTGACGTTATGTATTTTGTGAAGTAATTAATTTTTTGACGTCATTTATTTTTATGACGTTATGTATTTTGTGACGTCATTTTTTTTGTGACGTTATGTATTTTTTGACGTCATTTATTTTTGTGACGTTATGTATTTTGTGACGTCATTTATTTTTGTGACGTTATGTATTTTGGGACGTCATTTATTTTTGTGACATTATGTATTTTGTGACGTCATTTTTTTGTGACGTTATGTATTTTCTGACGTCATTTATTTTTGTGACGTTATGTATTTTGTGACGTCATTTATTTTTGTGACGTTATGTATTTTGTAACGTCATTTATTTTTTTGACGTTATGTATTTTGTGACGTCATTTTTTGTGACGTTATGTATTTTATGACGTTATGTATTTTGTGACTTCATTTATTTTTGTGACGTTATGTATTTTGTGACGTCATTTATTTTTGTGACGTTATGTATTTTGTGACGTCATTTATTTTTGTAACGTTATGTATTTTGTGACGTCATTTATTTTTGTGACGTTATGTATTTTGTGACGTCATTTATTATTGTGACGTCATTTATTTTTGTGACGTTATGTATTTTTTGACGTCATTTATTTTTGTGACGTTATGTATTTTGTGACGTCATTTATTTTTTTGACGTTATGTATTTTGTGACGTCATTTATTTTTGTGACGTTATGTATTTTGTGACGTCATTTATTTTTGTGACGTTATGTATTTTGTGACGTTATGTATTTTGTGACGTTATTTATTTTTGTGACGTCATTTATTTTTGTGACGTTATGTATTTTGTGACGTCATTTATTTTTGTGACGTTATGTATTTTGTGACGTCATTTTTTTTGTGACGTTATGTATTTTGTGACGTCATTTATTTTTGTGACGTTATGTATTTTGTGACATCATTTATTTTTGTGAGGTTTTGTATTTTTTGGGGTCATTTATTTTTGTGACGTTATGTAATTTGTGACGTAATTAATTTTTGTGACGTCATTTATTTTTGTGACGTTATGTATTTTGTGACGTTATTTATTTTTGCGACGTTATGTATTTTGTGACGTCATTTATTTTTGTGACGTAATACATTTTGTGACGTTATGTATTTTGTGACGTCATTTATTTTTGTGACGTTATGTATTTTGTGAAGTAATTAATTTTTGTGACGTCATTTATTTTTATGACGTTATGTATATTGTGACGTCATTTTTTTTTGACGTAATGTATTTTGTGACGTCATTTATTTTTGTGACGTTATGTATTTTGTGACGTCATTTATTTTTGTGACAATATGTATTTTGTGACGTCATTATGTTTGTGACGTCATTTATTTTTATGACGTCATTATGTTTGTGACGTCATTTATTTTTGTGACGTTATGTATTTTGTGACGTCATTTATTTTTGTGACGTTATGTATTTTGGGACGTCATTTATTTTTGTGACATTATGTATTTTGTGACGTCATTTTTTTGTGACGTTATGTTTTTTCTGACGTCATTTATTTTTGTGACGTTATGTATTTTGTGACGTCATTTATTTTTGTGACGTTATGTATTTTGTAACGTAATTTATTTTTTTGACGTTATGTATTTTGTGACGTCATTTTTTGTGACGTTATGTATTTTATGACGTTATGTATTTTGTGACGTCATTTATTTTTGTGACGTTATGTATTTTGTGACGTCATTTATTTTTGTGACGTTATGTATTTTGTGACGTCATTAATTTTTGTGACGTTATATATTTTGTGACGTCATTTATTTTTGTGACTTTATTTATTTTGTGACGTCATTTATTTTTGTGACGTTATGTATTTTGTGACGTTATGTATTTTGTGACGTTATTTATTTTTGTGACGCTATGTATTTTGTGACGTACTTAATTTTTGTGACGTCATTTATTTTCGTGACGTTATATATTTTGTGACGTTATGCATTTTGTGACGTAATTAATGTTTGTTACGTCATTTATTTTTGTGACTTTATTTATTTTGTGACGTCATTTAATTTTGTGTCGTTAAATATATTGTGACGTCATTTATTTTTGTGACGTTATGTATTTTGTGACGTAATTAATTTTGTGACGTTATGTATTTTGTGACGTCATTTATTTTTGTGACGTTATGTATTTTGTGACGTCATTCATTTTTGTGACTTTATTTATTTTGTGACGTCATTTATTTTTGTGACGTTATGTATTTTGTGACGTTATGTATTTTGTGTAGTTATTTATTTTTGTGACGTTATGTATTTTGTGACGTCATTTATTTTTTTGATGTTATGTATTTTGTGACGTCATTTGTTTTTGTGACGTTTTGTATTTTGTGACGTCATTTATTTTTGTGACGTTATGTATTTTGTGACGTCATTTATTTTTGTGACGTTATGTTTTTTGTAACGTCATTTATTTTTGTGACGTTATGTATTTTGTGACGTCATTTATTTTTGTGACGTTATGTATTTTGTGACGTCATTTATTTTTGTGACGTTATGTATTTTGTGACGTCATTTATTTTTTTGACGTTATGTATTTTGTGTCGTCATTTATTTTTGTGACGTTATGTATTTTGTGACGTCATTTATTTTTGTGACGTTATGTATTTTGTGACGTTATGTATTTTGTGACGTTATTTATTTTTGTGACGTCATTTATTTTTGTGACGTTATGTATTTTGTGACGTCATTTATTTTTGTGACGTTATGTATTTTGTGACGTCATTTATTTTTGTGACGTTATGTATTTTGTGACGTCATTTATTTTTGGGACGTTATGTATTTTGTGACATCATTTATTTTTGTGAGGTTTTGTATTTTTTGACGTCATTTATTTTTGTGACGTTATGTATTTTGTGACGTAATTAATTTTTGTGACGTCATTTATTTTTGTGACGTTATGTATTTTATGACGTTATTTATTTTTGTGACGTTATGTATTTTGTGACGTCATTTATTTTTGTGACGTAATGTATTTTGTGACGTTATGTATTTTGTGACGTCATTTATTTTTGTGACGTTATGTATTTTGTGAAGTAATTAATTTTTGTGACGTCATTTATTTTTATGACGTTATGTATTTTGTGACGTCATTTTTTTTTGACGTTATGTATTTTGTGACGTCATTTATTTTTGTGACGTTATGTATTTTGTGACGTCATTTATTTTTGTGACAATATGTATTTTGTGACGTCATTATGTTTGTGACGTCATTTATTTTTGTGACGTTATGTATTTTGTGACGTCATTTATTTTTGTGACGTTATGTATTTTGTGACGTCATTTATTTTTGTGACGTTATGTATTTTGGGACGTCATTTATTTTTGTGACATTATGTATTTTGTGACGTCATTTTTTTGGGACGTTATGTATTTTGTGACGTCATTTATTTTTGTGACGTTATGTATTTTGTGACGTCATTTATTTTTGTGACGTTATGTATTTTGTAACGTCATTTATTTTTTTGACGTTATGTATTTTGTGACGTCATTTTTTGTGACGTTATGTATTTTATGACGTTATTTATTTTGTGACGTCATTTATTTTTGTGACGTTATGTATTTTGTGACGTCATTTATTTTTGTGACGTTATGTAATTTGTGACGTCATTAAATTTTGTGACGTTATGTATTTTGTGACGTCATTTATTTTTGTGACTTTGTATATTTTGTGACGTCATTTATTTTTGTGACGTTATGTATTTTGTGACGTTATTTATTTTTGTGACGCTATGTATTTTGTGACGTACTTAATTTTTGTGACGTCATTTATTTTTGTGACGTTATATATTTTGTGACGTTATGCATTTTGTGACGTAATTAATTTTTGTGACGTCATTTATTTTTGTGACTTTATTTATTTTGTGACGTCATTTAATTTTGTGTCGTTAAATATTTTGTGACGTCATTTATTTTTGTGACGCTATGTATTTTGTGACGTAATTAATTTTGTGACGTCATTTATTTTTGTGACGTTATGTATTTTTTGACGTCATTTATTTTTGTGACGTTATATATTTAGTGACGTCATTTTTTGTGAGGTTATGTATTTTGGACGTCATTAATTTTTTTGACGTTATGTATTTTGTGACGTCATTTATTTTTGTAACGTTATGTATTTTGTGACGTCATTTATTTTTGTGACGTTATGTATTTTGTGACGTCATTTATTATTGTGACGTCATTTATTTTTGTGACGTTATGTATTTTGTGACGTCATTTATTTTTGTGACGTTATGTATTTTGTGACGTCATTTATTTTTGTGACGTTATGTATTTTGTGACGTCATTTATTTTTGGGACGTTATGTATTTTGTGACGTTATGTATTTTGTGACGTTATTTATTTTTGTGACGCTATGTATTTTGTGACGTACTTAATTTTTGTGACGTCATTTATTTTTGTGACGTTATATATTTTGTGACGTTATGCATTTTGTGACGTAATTAATGTTTGTGACGTCATTTATTTTTGTGACTTTATTTATTTTGTGACGTCATTTAATTTTGTGTCGTTAAATATTTTGTGACGTCATTTATTTTTGTGACGTTATGTATTTTGTGACGTAATTAATTTTGTGACGTTATGTATTTTGTGACGTCATTTATTTTTGTGACGTTATGTATTTTGTGACGTCATTTATTTTTGTGACTTTATTTATTTTGTGACGTCATTTATTTTTGTGACGTTATGTATTTTGTGACGTTATGTATTTTGTGACGTTATTTATTTTTGTGACGTTATGTATTTTGTGACGTCATTTATTTTTTTGACGTTATGTATTTTGTGACGTCATTTGTTTTTGTGACGTTTTGTATTTTGTGACGTCATTTATTTTTGTGACGTTATGTATTTTGTGACGTCATTTATTTTTGTGACGTTATGTTTTTTGTAACGTCATTTATTTTTGTGACGTTATGTATTTTGTGACGTCATTTATTTTTGTGACGTTATGTATTTTGTGACGTCATTTATTTTTGTGACGTTATGTATTTTGTGACGTTATGTATTTTGTGACGTTATTTATTTTTGTGACGTTATGTATTTTGTGACGTCATTTATTTTTTTGACGTTATGTATTTTGTGACGTCATTTGTTTTTGTGACGTTTTGTATTTTGTGACGTCATTTATTTTTGTGACGTTATGTATTTTGTGACGTCATTTATTTTTGTGACGTTATGTATTTTGTGACGTCATTTATATTTGTAACGTTATGTATTTTGTGACGTCATTTATTTTTGTGACGTTATGTATTTTGTGACGTCATTTATCATTGTGACGTCATTTATTTTTGTGACGTTATGTATTTTGTGACGTCATTTATTTTTGTGACGTTATGTATTTTGTGACGTCATTTATTTTTGTGACGTTATGTATTTTGTGACGTTATGTATTTTGTGACGTTATTTATTTTTGTGACGTCATTTATTTTTGTGACGTTATGTATTTTGTGACGTCATTTATTTTTGTGACGTTATGTATTTTGTGACGTCATTTATTTTTGTGACGTTATGTATTTTGTGACGTCATTTATTTTTGGGACGTTATGTATTTTGTGACATCATTTATTTTTGTGAGGTTTTGTATTTTTTGACGTCATTTATTTTTGTGACGTTATGTATTTTGTGACGTAATTAATTTTTGTGACGTCATTTATTTTTGTGACGTTATGTATTTTATGACGTTATTTATTTTTGTGACGTTATGTATTTTGTGACGTCATTTATTTTTGTGACGTAATGTATTTTGTGACGTTATGTATTTTGTGACGTCATTTATTTTTGTGACGTTATGTATTTTGTGAAGTAATTAATTTTTGTGACGTCATTTATTTTTATGACGTTATGTATTTTGTGACGTCATTTTTTTTTGACGTTATGTATTTTGTGACGTCATTTATTTTTGTGACGTTATGTATTTTGTGACGTCATTTATTTTTGTGACAATATGTATTTTGTGACGTCATTATGTTTGTGACGTCATTTATTTTTGTGACGTTATGTATTTTGTGACGTCATTAATTTTTAGACGTTATGTATTTTGTGACGTCATTTATTTTTGTGACGTTATGTATTTTGGGACGTCATTTATTTTTGTGACATTATGTATTTTGTGACGTCATTTTTTTGGGACGTTATGTATTTTGTGACGTCATTTATTTTTGTGACGTTATGTATTTTGTGACGTCATTTATTTTTGTGACGTTATGTATTTTGTAACGTCATTTATTTTTTTGACGTTATGTATTTTGTGACGTCATTTTTTGTGACGTTATGTATTTTATGACGTTATTTATTTTGTGACGTCATTTATTTTTGTGACGTTATGTATTTTGTGACGTCATTTATTTTTGTGACGTTATGTATTTTGTGACGTCATTAAATTTTGTGACGTTATGTATTTTGTGACGTCATTTATTTTTTTGACTTTATATATTTTGTGACGTCATTTATTTTTGTGACGTTATGTATTTTGTGACGTTATTTATTTTTGTGACGCTATGTATTTTGTGACGTACTTAATTTTTGTGACGTCATTGATTTTTGTGACGTTATATATTTTGTGACGTTATGCATTTTGTGACGTAATTAATTTTTGTGACGTCATTTTTTTTTGTGACTTTATTTATTTTGTGACGTCATTTAATTTTGTGTCGTTAAATATTTTGTGACGTCATTTATTTTTGTGACGTTATGTATTTTGTGACGTAATTAATTTTGTGACGTCATTTATTTTTGTGACGTTATGTATTTTTTGACATCATTTATTTTTATGACGTTATGTATTTAGTGACGTCATTTTTTTGTGAGGTTATGTATTTTGGACGTCATTAATTTTTGTGACGTTATGTATTTTGTGACGTCATTTATTCTTGTAACGTTATGTATTTTGTGACGTCATTTATTTTTGTGACGTTATGTATTTTGTGACGTCATTTATTATTGTGACGTCATTTATTTTTGTGACGTTATGTATTTTGTGACGTCATTTATTTTTGTGACGTTATGTATTTTTTTGACGTCATTTATTTTTTTGACGTTATGTATTTTGTGACGTCATTAATTTTTGTGACGTTATGTACTTTGTGACGTCTTTTATTTTTGTGCCGCTATGTATTTTGTGACGTTATGTATTTTGTGACGTTATTTATTTTCGTGACGTAATAAATTTTTGTGACGTCATTTATTTTTGTGACGTTATGTATTTTATGACGTCATTTATTTTTGTGACGTTATGTATTTTGTGACATCATTTATTTTTGTGACGTTATGCATTTTGTGACTTCATTTATTTTTGTGACTTTATTTATTTTGTGACGTCATTTATTTTTGTGACGTTATGTATTTTGTGACGTTATGTATTTTGTGACGTTATTTATTTTTAAGACGTTATGTACTTTGTGAGTTAATTAATTTTTGTGACGTCATTTATTTTTGTGACGTTATATATTTTGTGACGTTATGTATTTTGTGACGTAATTAATTTTAGTGACGTCATTTATTTTTGTGACGTTATGTATTTTGTGACGTCATTTATTTTTGTGACGTTATGTATTTTGTGACGTCATTTGTTTTTGTGACCTTATGTATTTTGTGATGTCATTTATTTTTGTGACGTTATGTATTTTGTGACGTCATTTATTTTTGTGACGTTATGTATTTTGTGACGTCATTTATTTTTGTGACGTTAAGTATTTTATGAAATATGTATTTTGTGACGTCATTTAATTTTGTGTCGTTAAATATTTTGTGACGTCATTTATTTTTGTAACGTTATGTATTTTGTGACGTCATTTATTTTTGTGACGTTATGTATTTTTTGACGTCATTTATTTTTGTGACGTTATGTATTTTGTGACTTCATTTTTTTGTGACGTTATGTATTTTGAGACGTCATTTATTTTTGTAACGTTATGTATTTTGTGACGTTATTTATTTTTGTGACGTTATGTATTTTGTGACGTCATTTATTAATGTGACGTTATTTATTTTTGTGACTATATGTATTTTGTGACCTAATTAATTTTTGTGACGTCATTTATTTTTGTGACGTTATATATTTTGTGACGTTATGTATTTTGTGACGTTATGTATTTTGGACGTCATTTATTTTTGTGACGTTATGTATTTTGTGACGTCATTTATTTTTGTAACGTTATGTATTTTGTGACGTCATTTATTTTTGTGACGTTATGTATTTTGTGACGTCATTTATTTTTGTGACGTTATGTATTTTGTGACGTCATTTATTTTTGGGACGTTATGTATTTTGTGACGTTATGTATTTTGTGACGTTATTTATTTTTGTGACGCTATGTATTTTGTGACGTACTTAATTTTTGTGACGTCATTTATTTTTGTGACGTTATATATTTTGTGACGTTATGCATTTTGTGACGTAATTAATGTTTGTGACGTCATTTATTTTTGTGACTTTATTTATTTTGTGACGTCATTTAATTTTGTGTCGTTAAATATTTTGTGACGTCATTTATTTTTGTGACGTTATGTATTTTGTGACGTAATTAATTTTGTGACGTTATGTATTTTGTGACGTCATTTATTTTTGTGACGTTATGTATTTTGTGACGTCATTTATTTTTGTGACTTTATTTATTTTGTGACGTCATTTATTTTTGTGACGTTATGTATTTTGTGACGTTATGTATTTTGTGACGTTATTTATTTTTGTGACGTTATGTATTTTGTGACGTCATTTATTTTTTTGACGTTATGTATTTTGTGACGTCATTTGTTTTTGTGACGTTTTGTATTTTGTGACGTCATTTATTTTTGTGACGTTATGTATTTTGTGACGTCATTTATTTTTGTGACGTTATGTTTTTTGTAACGTCATTTATTTTTGTGACGTTATGTATTTTGTGACGTCATTTATTTTTGTGACGTTATGTATTTTGTGACGTCATTTATTTTTGTGACGTTATGTATTTTGTGACGTCATTTATTTTTGTGACGTTATGTATTTTGTGACGTCATTTTTGTGACGTTATGTATTTTGTGACGTCATTTATTTTTGTGACGTTATGTATTTTGTGACGTCATTTATATTTGTAACGTTATGTATTTTGTGACGTCATTTATTTTTGTGACGTTATGTATTTTGTGACGTCATTTATCATTGTGACGTCATTTATTTTTGTGACGTTATGTATTTTGTGACGTCATTTATTTTTGTGACGTTATGTATTTTGTGACGTCATTTATTTTTGTGACGTTATGTATTTTGTGACGTTATGTATTTTGTGACGTTATTTATTTTTGTGACGTCATTTATTTTTGTGACGTTATGTATTTTGTGACGTCATTTATTTTTGTGACGTTATGTATTTTGTGACGTCATTTATTTTTGTGACGTTATGTATTTTGTGACGTCATTTATTTTTGGGACGTTATGTATTTTGTGACATCATTTATTTTTGTGAGGTTTTGTATTTTTTGACGTCATTTATTTTTGTGACGTTATGTATTTTGTGACGTAATTAATTTTTGTGACGTCATTTATTTTTGTGACGTTATGTATTTTATGACGTTATTTATTTTTGTGACGTTATGTATTTTGTGACGTCATTTATTTTTGTGACGTAATGTATTTTGTGACGTTATGTATTTTGTGACGTCATTTATTTTTGTGACGTTATGTATTTTGTGAAGTAATTAATTTTTGTGACGTCATTTATTTTTATGACGTTATGTATTTTGTGACGTCATTTTTTTTTGACGTTATGTATTTTGTGACGTCATTTATTTTTGTGACGTTATGTATTTTGTGACGTCATTTATTTTTGTGACAATATGTATTTTGTGACGTCATTATGTTTGTGACGTCATTTATTTTTGTGACGTTATGTATTTTGTGACGTCATTAATTTTTAGACGTTATGTATTTTGTGACGTCATTTATTTTTGTGACGTTATGTATTTTGGGACGTCATTTATTTTTGTGACATTATGTATTTTGTGACGTCATTTTTTTGGGACGTTATGTATTTTGTGACGTCATTTATTTTTGTGACGTTATGTATTTTGTGACGTCATTTATTTTTGTGACGTTATGTATTTTGTAACGTCATTTATTTTTTTGACGTTATGTATTTTGTGACGTCATTTTTTGTGACGTTATGTATTTTATGACGTTATTTATTTTGTGACGTCTTTTATTTTTGTGACGTTATGTATTTTGTGACGTCATTTATTTTTGTGACGTTATGTATTTTGTGACGTCATTAAATTTTGTGACGTTATGTATTTTGTGACGTCATTTATTTTTGTGACTTTATATATTTTGTGACGTCATTTATTTTTGTGACGTTATGTATTTTGTGACGTTATTTATTTTTGTGACGCTATGTATTTTGTGACGTATTTAATTTTTGTGACGTAATTAATTTTTGTGACGTCATTTTTTTTTGTGACTTTATTTATTTTGTGACGTCATTTAATTTTGTGTCGTTAAATATTTTGTGACGTCATTTATTTTTGTGACGTTATGTATTTTGTGACGTAATTAATTTTGTGACGTCATTTATTTTTGTGACGTTATGTATTTTTTGACATCATTTATTTTTATGACGTTATGTATTTAGTGACGTCATTTTTTTGTGAGGTTATGTATTTTGGACGTCATTAATTTTTGTGACGTTATGTATTTTGTGACGTCATTTATTCTTGTAACGTTATGTATTTTGTGACGTCATTTATTTTTGTGACGTTATGTATTTTGTGACGTCATTTATTATTGTGACGTCATTTATTTTTGTGACGTTATGTATTTTGTGACGTCATTTATTTTTGTGACGTTATGTATTTTTTTGACGTCATTTATTTTTTTGACGTTATGTATTTTGTGACGTCATTAATTTTTGTGACGTTATGTACTTTGTGACGTCTTTTATTTTTGTGCCGCTATGTATTTTGTGACGTTATGTATTTTGTGACGTTATTTATTTTCGTGACGTAATAAATTTTTGTGACGTCATTTATTTTTGTGACGTTATGTATTTTATGACGTCATTTATTTTTGTGACGTTATGTATTTTGTGACATCATTTATTTTTGTGACGTTATGCATTTTGTGACTTCATTTATTTTTGTGACTTTATTTATTTTGTGACGTCATTTATTTTTGTGACGTTATGTATTTTGTGACGTTATGTATTTTGTGACGTTATTTATTTTTGTGACGTTATGTACTTTGTGAGTTAATTAATTTTTGTGACGTCATTTATTTTTGTGACGTTATATATTTTGTGACGTTATGTATTTTGTGACGTAATTAATTTTTGTGACGTCATTTATTTTTGTGACGTTATGTATTTTGTGACGTCATTTATTTTTGTGACGTTATGTATTTTGTGACGTCATTTGTTTTTGTGACCTTATGTATTTTGTGATGTCATTTATTTTTGTGACGTTATGTATTTTGTGACGTCATTTATTTTTGTGACGTTATGTATTTTGTGACGTCATTTATTTTTGTGACGTTATGTATTTTATGAAATATGTATTTTGTGACGTCATTTAATTTTGTGTCGTTAAATATTTTGTGACGTAATTTATTTTTGTAACGTTATGTATTTCGTGACGTCATTTATTTTTGTGACAATATGCATTTTGTGACGTCATTTATTTTTGTGACTTTATTTATTTTGTGACGTCATTTATTTTTGTAACGTTATGTATTTTGTGACGTTATGTATTTTGTGACGTTATTTATTTTTGTGACGTTATGTATTTTGTGACCTAATTAATTTTTGTGACGTCATTTATTTTTGTGACGTTATATATTTTTTGACGTTATGTATTTTGTGACGTAATTAATTTTTGTGACGTCATTTATTTTTGTGACGTTATGTATTTTGTGACGTCATTTATTTTTGTGACGTTATGTATTTTGTGACGTCATTTATTATTGTGACGTCATTTATATTTGTGACGTTATGTATTTTGTGACGTCATTTATTTTTGTGACGTTATGTATTTTGTGACGTCATTTATTTTTTGACGTTAAGTATTTTATGAAATATGTATTTTGTGACGTCATTTAATTTTGTGTCGTTAAATATTTTGTGACGTCATTTATTTTTGTAACGTTATGTATTTTGTGACGTCATTTATTTTTGTGACGTTATGTATTTTTTGACGTCATTTATTTTTGTGACGTTATGTATTTTGTGACTTCATTTTTTTGTGACGTTATGTATTTTGTGACGTCATTTATTTTTGTGACGTTATGTATTTTGTGACGTTATTTATTTTTGTGACGTTATGTATTTTGTGACGTCATTTATTATTGTGACGTTATTTATTTTTGTGACTATATGTATTTTGTGACCTAATTAATTTTTGTGACGTCATTTATTTTTGTGACGTTATGTATTTTATGACGTCATTTATTTTTGTGACGTTATGTATTTTATGACGTCATTTATTTTTGTGACGTTATGTATTTTGTGACATCATTTATTTTTGTGACGTTATGCATTTTGTGACGTCATTTATTTTTGTGACTTTATTTATTTTGTGACGTCATTTATTTTTGTGACGTTATGTATTTTGTGACGGTATGTATTTTGTGACGTCATTTATTTTTGTGACGTTATGTATTTTGTGAAGTAATTAATTTTTGTGACGTCATTTATTTTTATGACGTTATGTATTTTGTGACGTCATTTATTTTTGTGACGTTATGTATTTTTTGACGTCATTTATTTTTGTGACGTTATGTATTTTGTGACGTCATTTATTTTTGTGACGTTATGTATTTTGGGACGTCATTTTTTTTGTGACATTATGTATTTTGTGACGTCATTTTTTTGTGTTATTATGTATTTTCTGACGTCATTTATTTTTGTGACGTTATGTATTTTGTGACGTCATTTATTTTTGTGACGTTATGTATTTTGTAACGTCATTTATTTTTTTGACGTTATGTATTTTGTGACGTCATTTTTTGTGACGTTATGTATTTTATGACGTTATGCATTTTGTGACGTCATTTATTTTTGTGACGTTATGTATTTTGTGACGTCATTTATTTTTGTGACGTTATGTATTTTGTGACGTCATTTTTTGTGACGTTATGTATTTTGTGACGTCATTTATTTTTGTGACGTTATGTATTTTGTGACGTCATTTATTTTTGTAACGTTATGTATTTTGTGACGTCATTTATTTTTGTGACGTTATGTATTTTGTGACGTCATTTATTATTGTGACGTCTTTTATTTTTGTGACGTTATGTATTTTGTGACGTCATTTATTTTTGTGACGTTATGTATTTTGTGACGTCATTTATTTTTTTGACGTTATGTATTTTGGACGTCATTTATTTTTGTGATGTTATGTATTTTGTGACGTCATTTATTTTTGTGACGTTATGTATTTTGTGACGTTATGTATTTTGTAACGTTATTTATTTTTGTGACGTCATTTATTTTTGTGACGTTATGTATTTTGTGACGTCATTTATTTTTGTGACGTTATGTATTTTGTGACGTCATTTATTTTTGTGACGTTATGTATTTTGTGACGTCATTTATATTTGTGACGTTATGTATTTTGTGACATCATTTATTTTTGTGAGGTTTTGTATTTTTTGACGTCATTTATTTTTGTGACGTTATGTAATATGTGACGTAATTAATTTTTGTGACGTCATTTATTTTTGTGACGTTATGTATTTTGTGACGTTATTTATTTTTGTGACGTTATGTATTTTGTGACGTCATTTATTTTTGTGACGTAATATATTTTGTGACGTTATGTATTTTGTGACGTCATTTATTTTTGTGACGTTATGTATTTTGTGAAGTAATTAATTTTTGTGACGTCATTTATTTTTATGACGTTATGTATTTTGTGACGTCATTTTTTTTGACGTTATGTATTTTGTGACGTCATTTATTTTTGTGACGTTATGTATTTTGTGACGTCATTTATTTTTGTGACGTTATGTATTTTGTGACGTCATTTATTTTTGTGACGTTATGTATTTTGTGACATCATTTATTTTTGTGAGGTTTTGTATTTTTTGACGTCATTTATTTTTGTGACGTTATGTAATATGTGACGTTATTTATTTTTGTGACGTCATTTATTTTTGTGACGTTATGTATTTTGTGACGTCATTTATTTTTGTGACGTTATGTATTTTGTGACGTCATTTATTTTTGTGACGTTATGTATTTTGTGACGTCATTTATTTTTGTGACGTTATGTATTTTGTGACATCATTTATTTTTGTCAGGTTTTGTATTTTTTGACGTCATTTATTTTTGTGACGTTATGTAATATGTGACGTAATTAATTTTTGTGACGTCATTTATTTTTGTGACGTTATGTATTTTGTGACGTTATTTATTTTTGTGACGTTATGTATTTTGTGACGTCATTTATTTTGGTGACGTAATATATTTTGTGACGTTATGTATTTTGTGACGTCATTTATTTTTGTGACGTTATGTATTTTGTGAAGTAATTAATTTTTGTGACGTCATTTATTTTTATGACGTTATGTATTTTGTGACGTCATTTTTTTTGACGTTATGTATTTTGTGACGTCATTTATTTTTGTGACGTTATGTATTTTGTGACGTCATTTATTTTTGTGACAATATGTATTTTTTTACGTCATTTATTTTTGTGACGTTATGTATTTTGTGACGTCATTTATTTTTGTGACGTTATGTATTTTGTGACGTCATTTTTTTGTGACGTTATGTATTTTCTGACGTCATTTATTTTTGTGACGTTATGTATTTTGTGACGTCATTTATTTTTGTGACGTTATGTATTTTGTAACGTCATTTATTTTTTTGACGTTATGTATTTTGTGACGTCATTTTTTGTGACGTTATGTATTTTATGACGTTATGTATTTTGTGACGTCATTTATTTTTGTGACGTTATGTATTTTGTGACGTCATTTATTTTTGTGACGTTATGTATTTTGTGACGTCATTAATTTTTGTGACGTTATGTATTTTGTGACGTCATTTATTTTTGTGACTTTATTTATTTTGTGACGTCATTTATTTTTGTGACGTTATGTATTTTGTGACGTTATTTATTTTTGTGTCGTTATGTATTTTGTGACGTCATTTATTTTTGTGACTTTATTTATTTTGTGATGTTATTTATTTTTGTGACGCTATGTATTTTGTGACGTACTTAATTTTTGTGACGTCATTTATTTTTGTGACGTTATATATTTTGTGACGTTATGCATTTTGTGACGTAATTAATGTTTGTGACGTCATTTATTTTTGTGACTTTATTTATTTTGTGACGTCATTTAATTTTGTGTCGTTAAATATTTTGTGACGTCATTTATTTTTGTGAAGTTATGTATTTTGTGACGTATTTAATTTTGTGACGTTATGTATTTTGTGACGTCATTTATTTTTGTGACGTTATGTATTTTGTGACGTCATTTATTTTTGTGACTTTATTTATTTTGTGACGTCATTTATTTTTGTGACGTTATGTATTTTGTGACGTTTTGTATTTTGTGACGTTATTTATTTTTGTGACGTTATGTATTTTGTGACGTCATTTATTTTTGTGACGTTATGTATTTTGTGACGTTATTTATTTTTGTGTCGATAAATATTTTGTGACGTCATTTATTTTTGTGACGTTATGTATTTTGTGACGTATTTAATTTTGTGACGTTATGTATTTTGTGACGTCATTTATTTTTGTGACGGTATGTATTTTGTGACGTTATTTATTTTTGTGACGTTATGTATTTTGTGACGTCATTTATTATTGTGACGTTATTTATTTTTGTGACGTTATGTATTTTGTGACCTAATTAATTTTTGTGACGTCATTTATTTTTGTGACGTTATATATTTTGTGACATTATGTATTTTGTGACGTTATGTATTTTGGACGTCATTTATTTTTGTGACGTTATGTATTTTGTGACGTCATTTATTTTTGTAACGTTATGTATTTTGTGACGTCATTTATTTTTGCGACGTTATGTATTTTGTGACGTCATTTATTTTTGTGACGTTATGTATTTTGTGACGTCATTTATTTTTGTGACGTTATGTATTTTGTGACTTCATTTATTTTTGTGACGTTATGTATTTTTTTGACGTCATTTATTTTTTTGACGTTATGTATTTTGTGACGTTATTTATTTTTGTGACGTTATGTATTTTGTGACGTTATTTATTTTCGTGACGTAATAAATTTTTGTGACGTCATTTATTTTTGTGACATTATGTATTTTATGACGTCATTTATTTTTGTGACGTTATGTATTTTATGACGTCATTTATTTTTGTGACGTTATGTATTTTGTGACATCATTTATTTTTGTGACGTTATGCATTTTGTGACGTCATTTATTTTTGTGACTTTATTTATTTTGTGACGTCATTTATTTTTGTGACGTTATGTATTTTGTGACGTTATGTATTTTGTGACGTTATTTATTTTTGTGACGTTATGTATTTTGTGACGTCATTTATTTTTGTGACGTAATATATTTTGTGACGTTATGTATTTTGTGACGTCATTTATTTTTGTGACGTTATGTATTTTGTGAAGTAATTAATTTTTGTGACGTCATTTATTTTTATGACGTTATGTATTTTGTGACGTCATTTTTTTTGTGACGTTATGTATTTTCTGACGTCATTTATTTTTGTGACGTTATGTATTTTGTGACGTCATTTATTTTTGTGACGTTATGTATTTTGTAACGTCATTTATTTTTTTGACGTTATGTATTTTGTGACGTCATTTTTTGTGACGTTATGTATTTTATGACGTTATGTATTTTGTGACGTCATTTATTTTTGTGACGTTATGTATTTTGTGACGTCATTTATTTTTGTGACGTTATGTATTTTGTGACGACATTTTTTGTGACGTTATGTATTTTGTGACGTCATTTATTTTTGTGACGTTATGTATTTTGTGACGTCATTTATTTTTGTAACGTTATGTATTTTGTGACGTCATTTATTTTTGTGACGTTATGTATTTTGTGACGTCATTTATTATTGTGACGTCATTTATTTTTGTGACGTTATGTATTTTGTGACGTCATTTATTTTTGTGACGTTATGTATTTTGTGACGTCATTTATTTTTTTGACGTTATGTATTTTGTGACGTCATTTATTTTTGTGACGTTATGTATTTTGTGACGTCATTTATTTTTGTGACGTTATGTATTTTGTGACGTTATGTATTTTGTGACGTTATTTATTTTTGTGACGGCATTTATTTTTGTGACGTTATGTATTTTGTGACGTCATTTATTTTTGTGACGTTATGTATTTTGTGACGTCATTTATTTTTGTGACGTTATGTATTTTGTGACATCATTTATTTTTGTGAGGTTTTGTATTTTTTGACGTCATTTATTTTTGTGACGTTATGTAATATGTGACGTAATTAATTTTTGTGACGTCATTTATTTTTGTGACGTTATGTATTTTGTGACGTTATTTATTTTTGTGACGTTATGTATTTTGTGACGTCATTTATTTTTGTGACGTAATATATTTTGTGACGTTATGTATTTTGTGACGTCATTTATTTTTGTGACGTTATGTATTTTGTGAAGTAATTAATTTTTGTGACGTCATTTATTTTTATGACGTTATGTATTTTGTGACGTCATTTTTTTTGACGTTATGTATTTTGTGACGTCATTTATTTTTGTGACGTTATGTATTTTGTGACGTCATTTATTTTTGTGACAATATGTATTTTGTGACGTCATTATGTTTGTGACGTCATTTATTTTTGTGACGTTATGTATTTTTTGACGTCATTTATTTTTGTGACGTTATGTATTTTGTGACGTCATTTATTTTTGTGACGTTATGTATTTTGGGACGTCATTTATTTTTGTGACATTATGTATTTTGTGACGTCATTTTTTTGTGACGTTATGTATTTTCTGACGTCATTTATTTTTGTAACGTTATGTATTTTGTGACGTCATTTATTTTTGTGACGTTATGTATTTTGTGACGTCATTTATTATTGTGACGTCATTTATTTTTGTGACGTTATGTATTTTGTGACGTCATTTATTTTTGTGACGTTATGTATTTTGTGACGTCATTTATTTTTTTAACGTTATGTATTTTGTGACGTCATTTATTTTTGTGATGTTATGTATTTTGTGACGTCATTTATTTTTGTGACGTTATGTATTTTGAGACATTATGTATTTTGTGACGTTATTTATTTTTGTGACGTCATTTATTTTTGTGACGTTATGTATTTTGTGACGTCATTTATTTTTGTGACGTTATGTATTTTGTGACGTCATTTATTTTTGTGACGTTATGTATTTTGTGACGTCATTTATTTTTGTGACGTTATGTATTTTGTGACATCATTTATTTTTGTGAGGTTTTGTATTTTTTGACGTCATTTATTTTTGTGACGTTATGTAATATGTGACGTAATTAATTTTTGTGACGTCATTTATTTTTGTGACGTTATGTATTTTGTGACGTTATTTATTTTTGTGACGTTATGTATTTTGTGACGTCATTTTTTGTGACGTTATGTATTTTGTGACGTCATTTATCTTTGTGACGTTATGTATTTTGTGACGTCATTTATTTTTGTGACGTTATGTATTTTGTGACGTCATTTATTATTGTGACGTCATTTATTTTTGTGACGTTATGTATTTTCTGACGTCATTTATTTTTGTGACGTTATGTATTTTGTGACGTCATTTATTTTTGTGACGTTATGTATTTTGTAACGTCATTTATTTTTTTGACGTTATGTATTTTGTGACGTCATTTTTTGTGACGTTATGTATTTTATGACGTTATGTATTTTGTGACGTCATTTATTTTTGTGACGTTATGTATTTTGTGACGTCATTTATTTTTGTGACGTTATGTATTTTGTGACGTCATTTTTTGTGACGTTATGTATTTTGTGACGTCATTTATTTTTGTGACGTTATGTATTTTGTGACGTCATTTATTTTTGTAACGTTATGTATTTTGTGACGTCATTTATTTTTGTGACGTTATGTATTTTGTGACGTCATTTATTATTGTGACGTCATTTATTTTTGTGACGTTATGTATTTTGTGACGTCATTTATTTTTGTGACGTTATGTATTTTGTGACGTCATTTATTTTTTTGACGTTATGTATTTTGTGACGTCATTTATTTTTGTGACGTTATGTATTTTGTGACGTCATTTATTTTTGTGACGTTATGTATTTTGTGACGTTATGTATTTTGTGACGTTATTTATTTTTGTGACGGCATTTATTTTTGTGACGTTATGTATTTTGTGACGTCATTTATTTTTGTGACGTTATGTATTTTGTGACGTCATTTATTTTTGTGACGTTATGTATTTTGTGACATCATTTATTTTTGTGAGGTTTTGTATTTTTTGACGTCATTTATTTTTGTGACGTTATGTAATATGTGACGTAATTAATTTTTGTGACGTCATTTATTTTTGTGACGTTATGTATTTTGTGACGTTATTTATTTTTGTGACGTTATGTATTTTGTGACGTCATTTATTTTTGTGACGTAATATATTTTGTGACGTTATGTATTTTGTGACGTCATTTATTTTTGTGACGTTATGTATTTTGTGAAGTAATTAATTTTTGTGACGTCATTTATTTTTATGACGTTATGTATTTTGTGACGTCATTTTTTTTGACGTTATGTATTTTGTGACGTCATTTATTTTTGTGACGTTATGTATTTTGTGACGTCATTTATTTTTGTGACAATATGTATTTTGTGACGTCATTATGTTTGTGACGTCATTTTTTTGTGACGTTATGTATTTTCTGACGTCATTTATTTTTGTAACGTTATGTATTTTGTGACGTCATTTATTTTTGTGACGTTATGTATTTTGTGACGTCATTTATTATTGTGACGTCATTTATTTTTGTGACGTTATGTATTTTGTGACGTCATTTATTTTTGTGACGTTATGTATTTTGTGACGTCATTTATTTTTTTAACGTTATGTATTTTGTGACGTCATTTATTTTTGTGATGTTATGTATTTTGTGACGTCATTTATTTTTGTGACGTTATGTATTTTGAGACGTTATGTATTTTGTGACGTTATTTATTTTTGTGACGTCATTTATTTTTGTGACGTTATGTATTTTGTGACGTCATTTATTTTTTTGACGTTATGTATTTTGTGACGTCATTTATTTTTGTGATGTTATGTATTTTGTGACGTCATTTATTTTTGTGACGTTATGTATTTTGTGACGTTATGTATTTTGTGACGTTATTTATTTTTGTGACGGCATTTATTTTTGTGACGTTATGTATTTTGTGACGTCATTTATTTTTGTGACGTTATGTATTTTGTGACGTCATTTATTTTTGTGACGTTATGTATTTTGTGACATCATTTATATTTGTGAGGTTTTGTATTTTTTGACGTCATTTATTTTTGTGACGTTATGTAATATGTGACGTAATTAATTTTTGTGACGTCATTTATTTTTGTGACGTTATGTATTTTGTGACGTTATTTATTTTTGTGACGTTATGTATTTTGTGACGTCATTTATTTTTGTGACGTAATATATTTTGTGACGTTATGTATTTTGTGACGTCATTTATTTTTGTGACGTTATGTATTTTGTGAAGTAATTAATTTTTGTGACGTCATTTATTTTTATGGCGTTATGTATTTTGTGACGTCATTTTTTTTGACGTTATGTATTTTGTGACGTCATTTATTTTTGTGACGTTATGTATTTTGTGACGTCATTTATTTTTGTGACAATATGTATTTTGTGACGTCATTATGTTTGTGACGTCATTTATTTTTGTGACGTTATGTATTTTTTGACGTCATTTATTTTTGTGACGTTATGTATTTTGTGACGTCATTTATTTTTGTGACGTTATGTATTTTGGGACGTCATTTATTTTTGTGACATTATGTATTTTGTGACGTCATTTTTTTGTGACGTTATGTATTTTCTGACGTCATTTATTTTTGTAACGTTATGTATTTTGTGACGTCATTTATTTTTGTGACGTTATGTATTTTGTGACGTCATTTATTATTGTGACGTCATTTATTTTTGTGACGTTATGTATTTTGTGACGTCATTTATTTTTGTGACGTTATGTATTTTGTGACGTCATTTATTTTTTTGACGTTATGTATTTTGTGACGTCATTTATTTTTGTGACGTTATGTATTTTGTGACGTCATTTATTTTTGTGACGTTATGTATTTTGTGACGTTATGTATTTTGTGACGTTATTTATTTTTGTGACGGCATTTATTTTTGTGACGTTATGTATTTTGTGACGTCATTTATTTTTGTGACGTTATGTATTTTGTGACGTCATTTATTTTTGTGACGTTATGTATTTTGTGACATCATTTATTTTTGTGAGGTTTTGTATTTTTTGACGTCATTTATTTTTGTGACGTTATGTAATATGTGACGTAATTAATTTTTGTGACGTCATTTATTTTTGTGACGTTATGTATTTTGTGACGTTATTTATTTTTGTGACGTTATGTATTTTGTGACGTCATTTATTTTTGTGACGTAATATATTTTGTGACGTTATGTATTTTGTGACGTCATTTATTTTTGTGACGTTATGTATTTTGTGAAGTAATTAATTTTTGTGACGTCATTTATTTTTATGACGTTATGTATTTTGTGACGTCATTTTTTTGACGTTATGTATTTTGTGACGTCATTTATTTTTGTGACGTTATGTATTTTGTGACGTCATTTATTTTTGTGACAATATGTATTTTGTGACGTCATTATGTTTGTGACGTCATTTTTTTGTGACGTTATGTATTTTCTGACGTCATTTATTTTTGTAAAGTTATGTATTTTGTGACGTCATTTATTTTTGTGACGTTATGTATTTTGTGACGTCATTTATTATTGTGACGTCATTTATTTTTGTGACGTTATGTATTTTGTGACGTCATTTATTTTTGTGACGTTATGTATTTTGTGACGTCATTTATTTTTTTAACGTTATGTATTTTGTGACGTCATTTATTTTTGTGATGTTATGTATTTTGTGACGTCATTTATTTTTGTGACGTTATGTATTTTGAGACGTTATGTATTTTGTGACGTTATTTATTTTTGTGACGTCATTTATTTTTGTGACGTTATGTATTTTGTGACGTCATTTATTTTTGTGACGTTATGTATTTTGTGACGTCATTTATTTTTGTGACGTTATGTATTTTGTGACGTCATTTATTTTTGTGACGTTATGTATTTTGTGACATCATTTATTTTTGTGAGGTTTTGTATTTTTTGACGTCATTTATTTTTGTGACGTTATGTAATATGTGACGTAATTAATTTTTGTGACGTCATTTATTTTTGTGACGTTATGTATTTTGTGACGTTATTTATTTTTGTGACGTTATGTATTTTGTGACGTCATTTTTTGTGACGTTATGTATTTTGTGACGTCATTTATTTTTGTGACGTTATGTATTTTGTGACGTCATTTATTTTTGTGACGTTATGTATTTTGTGACGTCATTTATTATTGTGACGTCATTTATTTTTGTGACGTTATGTATTTTGTGACGTCATTTATTTTTGTGACGTTATGTATTTTGTGACGTCATTTATTTTTTTGACGTTATGTATTTTGTGACGTCATTTATTTTTGTGATGTTATGTATTTTGTGACGTCATTTATTTTTGTGACGTTATGTATTTTGTGACGTTATGTATTTTGTGACGTTATTTATTTTTGTGACGGCATTTATTTTTGTGACGTTATGTATTTTGTGACGTCATTTATTTTTGTGACGTTATGTATTTTGTGACGTCATTTATTTTTGTGACGTTATGTATTTTGTGACATCATTTATTTTTGTGAGGTTTTGTATTTTTTGACGTCATTTATTTTTGTGACGTTATGTAATATGTGACGTAATTTATTTTTGTGACGTTATGTATTTTCTGACGTCATTTATTTTTGTAATGTTATGTATTTTGTGACGTCATTTATTTTTGTGACGTTATGTATTTTGTGACGTCATTTATTATTGTGACGTCATTTATTTTTGTGACGTTATGTATTTTGTGACGTCATTTATTTTTGTGACGTTATGTATTTTGTGACGTCATTTATTTTTTTGACGTTATGTATTTTGTGACGTCATTTATTTTTGTGATGTTATGTATTTTGTGACGTCATTTATTTTTGTGACGTTATGTATTTTGTGACGTTATGTATTTTGTGACGTTATTTATTTTTGTGACGTCATTTATTTTTGTGACGTTATGTATTTTGTGACGTCATTTATTTTTGTGACGTTATGTATTTTGTGACGTCATTTATTTTTGTGACGTTATGTATTTTGTGACGTCATTTATTTTTGTGACGTTATGTATTTTGTGACATCATTTATTTTTGTGAGGTTTTGTATTTTTTGACGTCATTTATTTTTTTGACGTTATGTAATATGTGACGTAATTAATTTTTGTGACGTCATTTATTTTTGTGACGTTATGTATTTTGTGACGTTATTTATTTTTGTGACGTTATGTATTTTGTGACGTCATTTATTTTTATGACGTAATATATTTTGTGACGTTATGTATTTTGTGACGTCATTTATTTTTGTGACGTTATGTATTTTGTGAAGTAATTAATTTTTGTGACGTCATTTATTTTTATGACGTTATGTATTTTGTGACGTCATTTTTTTGACGTTATGTATTTTGTGACGTCATTTATTTTTGTGACGTTATGTATTTTGTGACGTCATTTATTTTTGTGACAATATGTATTTTTTGACGTCATTTACTTTTGTGACGTTATGTATTTTGTGACGTCATTTATTTTTGTGACGTTATGTATTTTGTGACGTCATTTTTTTGTGACGTTATGTATTTTCTGACGTTATTTTTTTGTGACGTTATGTATTTTGTGACGTCATTTATTTTTGTGACGTTATGTATTTTGTAACGTCATTTATTTTTTTGACGTTATGTATTTTGTGACGTCATTTTTTGTGACGTTATGTATTTTATGACGTTATGTATTTTGTGACGTCATTTATTTTTGTGACGTTATGTATTTTGTGACGTCATTTATTTTTGTGACGTTATGTATTTTGTGACGTCATTAATTTTTGTGACGTTATGTATTTTGTGACGTCATTTATTTTTGTGACTTTATTTATTTTGTGACGTCATTTATTTTTGTGACGTTATGTATTTTGTGACGTTATGTATTTTGTGATGTTATTTATTTTTGTGACGCTATGTATTTTGTGACGTACTTAATTTTTGTGACGTCATTTATTTTTGTGACGTTATATATTTTGTGACGTTATGCATTTTGTGACGTAATTAATGTTTGTGACGTCATTTATTTTTGTGACTTTATTTATTTTGTGACGTCATTTAATTTTGTGTCGTTAAATATTTTGTGACGTCATTTATTTTTGTGACGTTATGTATTTTGTGACGTCATTTATTTTTGTGACTTTATTTATTTTGTGACGTCATTTATTTTTGTGACGTTATGTATTTTGTGACGTTATGTATTTTGTGACGTTATTTATTTTTGTGACGTTATGTATTTTGTGACGTCATTTATTTTTGTGACGTTATGTATTTTGTGACGTTATTTATTTTTGTGTCGTTAAATATTTTGTGACGTCATTTATTTTTGTGACGTTATGTATTTTGTGACGTATTTAATTTTGTGACGTTATGTATTTTGTGACGTCATTTATTTTTGTGACGTTATGTATTTTTGACGTTATTTATTTTTGTGACGTTATGTATTTTGTGACGTCATTTATTATTGTGACGTTATTTATTTTTGTGACGTTATGTATTTTGTGACCTAATTAATTTTTGTGACGTCATTTATTTTTGTGACGTTATATATTTTGTGACGTTATGTATTTTGTGACGTTATGTATTTTGGACGTCATTTATTTTTGTGACGTTATGTATTTTGTGACGTCATTTATTTTTGTAACGTTATGTATTTTGTGACGTCATTTATTTTTGCGACGTTATGTATTTTGTGACGTTATGTATTTTGTGACGTCATTTATTTTTGTGACGTTATGTATTTTGTGACTTCATTTATTTTTGTGACGTTATGTATTTTTTTGACGTCATTTATTTTTTTGACGTTATGTATTTTGTGACGTCATTTATTTTTGTGACGTTATGTATTTTGTGACGTTATTTATTTTCGTGACGTAATAAATTTTTGTGACGTCATTTATTTTTGTGACGTTATGTATTTTATGACGTCATTTATTTTTGTGACGTTATGTATTTTATGACGTCATTTATTTTTGTGACGTTATGTATTTTGTGACATCATTTATTTTTGTGACGTTATGCATTTTGTGACGTCATTTATTTTTTTGACTTTATTTATTTTGTGACGTCATTTATTTTTGTGACGTTATGTATTTTGTGACGTTATGTATTTTGTGACGTTATTTATTTTTGTGACGTTATGTATTTTGTGACGTCATTTATTTTTGTGACGTAATATATTTTGTGACGTTATGTATTTTGTGACGTCATTTATTTTTGTGACGTTATGTATTTTGTGAAGTAATTAATTTTTGTGACGTCATTTATTTTTATGACGTTATGTATTTTGTGACGTCATTTATTTTTGTGACGTTATGTATTTTTTGACGTCATTTATTTTTGTGACGTTATGTATTTTGTGACGTCATTTATTTTTGTGACGTTATGTATTTTGGGACGTCATTTATTTTTGTGACATTATGTATTTTGTGACGTCATTTTTTTTGTGACGTTATGTATTTTCTGACGTCATTTATTTTTGTGACGTTATGTATTTTGTGACGTCATTTATTTTTGTGACGTTATGTATTTTGTAACGTCATTTATTTTTTTGACGTTATGTATTTTGTGACGTCATTTTTTGAGACGTTATGTATTTTATGACGTTATGTATTTTGTGACGTCATTTATTTTTGTGACGTTATGTATTTTGTGACGTCATTTATTTTTGTGACGTTATGTATTTTGTGACGTCATTTTTTGTGACGTTATGTATTTTGTGACGTCATTTATTTTTGTGACGTTATGTATTTTGTGACGTCATTTATTTTTGTAACGTTATGTATTTTGTGACGTCATTTATTTTTGTGACGTTATGTATTTTGTGACGTCATTTATTATTGTGACGTCATTTATTTTAGTGACGTTATGTATTTTGTGACGTCATTTATTTTTGTGACGTTATGTATTTTGTGACGTCATTTATTTTTTTGACGTTATGTATTTTGTGACGTCATTTATTTTTGTGACGTTATGTATTTTGTGACATCATTTATTTTTGTGACGTTATGTATTTTGTGACGTTATGTATTTTGTGACGTTATTTATTTTTGTGACGGCATTTATTTTTGTGACGTTATGTATTTTGTGACGTCATTTATTTTTGTGACGTTATGTATTTTGTGACGTCATTTATTTTTGTGACGTTATGTATTTTGTGACATCATTTATTTTTGTGAGGTTTTGTATTTTTTGACGTCATTTATTTTTGTGACGTTATGTAATATGTGACGTAATTAATTTTTGTGACGTCATTTATTTTTGTGACGTTATGTATTTTGTGACGTAATTTATTTTTGTGACGTTATGTATTTTGTGACGTCATTTATTTTTGTGACGTAATATATTTTGTGACGTTATGTATTTTGTGACGTCATTTATTTTTGTGACGTTATGTATTTTGTGAAGTAATCAATTTTTGTGACGTCATTTATTTTTATGACGTTATGTATTTTGTGACGTCATTTTTTTTGACGTTATGTATTTTGTGACGTCATTTATTTTTGTGACGTTATGTATTTTGTGACGTCATTTATTTTTGTGACAATATGTATTTTGTGACGTCATTATGTTTGTGACGTCATTTATTTTTGTGACGTTATGTATTTTTTGACGTCATTTATTTTTGTGACGTTATGTATTTTGTGACGTCATTTATTTTTGTGACGTTATGTATTTTGGGACGTCATTTATTTTTGTGACATTATGTATTTTGTGACGTCATTTTTTTGTGACGTTATGTATTTTCTGACGTCATTTATTTTTGTGACGTTATGTATTTTGTGACGTCATTTATTTTTGTGACGTTATGTATTTTGTAACGTCATTATTTTTTTTGACGTTATGTATTTTGTGACGTCATTTTTTGTGACGTTATGTATTTTATGACGTTATGTATTTTGTGACGTCATTTATTTTTGTGACGTTATGTATTTTGTGACGTCATTTATTTTTGTGACGTTATGTATTTTGTGACGTCATTAATTTTTGTGACGTTATGTATTTTGTGACGTCATTTATTTTTGTGACTTTATTTATTTTGTGACGTCATTTATTTTTGTGACGTTATGTATTTTGTGACGTTATGTATTTTGTGATGTTATTTATTTTTGTGACGCTATGTATTTTGTGACGTACTTAATTTTTGTGACGTCATTTATTTTTGTGACGTTATATATTTTGTGACGTTATGCATTTTGTGACGTAATTAATATTTGTGACGTCATTTATTTTTGTGACTTTATTTATTTTGTGACGTCATTTAATTTTGTGTCGTTAAATATTTTGTGACGTCATTTATTTTTGTGACGTTATGTATTTTGTGACGTCATTTATTTTTGTGACTTTATTTATTTTGTGACGTCATTTATTTTTGTGACGTTATGTATTTTGTGACGTTATGTATTTTGTGACGTTATTTATTTTTGTGACGTTATGTATTTTGTGACGTCATTTATTTTTGTGACGTTATGTATTTTGTGACGTTATTTATTTTTGTGTCGTTAAATATTTTGTGACGTCATTTATTTTTGTGACGTTATGTATTTTGTGACATCATTTATTTTTGTGAGGTTTTGTATTTTTTGACGTCATTTATTTTTTTGACGTTATGTAATATGTGACGTAATTAATTTTTGTGACGTCATTTATTTTTGTGACGTTATGTATTTTGTGACGTTATTTATTTTTGTGACGTTATGTATTTTGTGACGTCATTTATTTTTATGACGTAATATATTTTGTGACGTTATGTATTTTGTGACGTCATTTATTTTTGTGACGTTATGTATTTTGTGAAGTAATTAATTTTTGTGACGTCATTTATTTTTATGACGTTATGTATTTTGTGACGTCATTTTTTTGACGTTATGTATTTTGTGACGTCATTTATTTTTGTGACGTTATGTATTTTGTGACGTCATTTATTTTTGTGACAATATGTATTTTTTGACGTCATTTACTTTTGTGACGTTATGTATTTTGTGACGTCATTTATTTTTGTGACGTTATGTATTTTGTGACGTCATTTTTTTGTGACGTTATGTATTTTCTGACGTTATTTTTTTGTGACGTTATGTATTTTGTGACGTCATTTATTTTTGTGACGTTATGTATTTTGTAACGTCATTTATTTTTTTGACGTTATGTATTTTGTGACGTCATTTTTTGTGACGTTATGTATTTTATGACGTTATGTATTTTGTGACGTCATTTATTTTTGTGACGTTATGTATTTTGTGACGTCATTTATTTTTGTGACGTTATGTATTTTGTGACGTCATTAATTTTTGTGACGTTATGTATTTTGTGACGTCATTTATTTTTGTGACTTTATTTATTTTGTGACGTCATTTATTTTTGTGACGTTATGTATTTTGTGACGTTATGTATTTTGTGATGTTATTTATTTTTGTGACGTTATGTATTTTTTGACGTTATGTATTTTGTGACGTCATTTTTTGTGACGTTATGTATTTTATGACGTTATGTATTTTGTGACGTCATTTATTTTTATGACGTTATGTATTTTGTGACGTCATTTTTTTGACGTTATGTATTTTGTGACGTCATTTATTTTTGTGACGTTATGTATTTTGTGACGTCATTTATTTTTGTGACAATATGTATTTTGTGACGTCATTATGTTTGTGACGTCATTTTTTTGTGACGTTATGTATTTTCTGACGTCATTTATTTTTGTAAAGTTATGTATTTTGTGACGTCATTTATTTTTGTGACGTTATGTATTTTGTGACGTCATTTATTATTGTGACGTCATTTATTTTTGTGACGTTATGTATTTTGTGACGTCATTTATTTTTGTGACGTTATGTATTTTGTGACGTCATTTATTTTTTTAACGTTATGTATTTTGTGACGTCATTTATTTTTGTGATGTTATGTATTTTGTGACGTCATTTATTTTTGTGACGTTATGTATTTTGAGACGTTATGTATTTTGTGACGTTATTTATTTTTGTGACGTCATTTATTTTTGTGACGTTATGTATTTTGTGACGTCATTTATTTTTGTGACGTTATGTATTTTGTGACGTCATTTATTTTTGTGACGTTATGTATTTTGTGACGTCATTTATTTTTGTGACGTTATGTATTTTGTGACATCATTTATTTTTGTGAGGTTTTGTATTTTTTGACGTCATTTATTTTTGTGACGTTATGTAATATGTGACGTAATTAATTTTTGTGACGTCATTTATTTTTGTGACGTTATGTATTTTGTGACGTTATTTATTTTTGTGACGTTATGTATTTTGTGACGTCATTTTTTGTGACGTTATGTATTTTGTGACGTCATTTATTTTTGTGACGTTATGTATTTTGTGACGTCATTTATTTTTGTGACGTTATGTATTTTGTGACGTCATTTATTATTGTGACGTCATTTATTTTTGTGACGTTATGTATTTTGTGACGTCATTTATTTTTGTGACGTTATGTATTTTGTGACGTCATTTATTTTTTTGACGTTATGTATTTTGTGACGTCATTTATTTTTGTGATGTTATGTATTTTGTGACGTCATTTATTTTTGTGACGTTATGTATTTTGTGACGTTATGTATTTTGTGACGTTATTTATTTTTGTGACGGCATTTATTTTTGTGACGTTATGTATTTTGTGACGTCATTTATTTTTGTGACGTTATGTATTTTGTGACGTCATTTATTTTTGTGACGTTATGTATTTTGTGACATCATTTATTTTTGTGAGGTTTTGTATTTTTTGACGTCATTTATTTTTGTGACGTTATGTAATATGTGACGTAATTTATTTTTGTGACGTTATGTATTTTGTGACGTCATTTATTTTTGTGACAATATGTATTTTGTGACGTCATTATGTTTGTGACGTCATTTATTTTTGTGACGTTATGTATTTTTTGACGTCATTTATTTTTGTGACGTTATGTATTTTGTGACGTCATTTATTTTTGTGACGTTATGTATTTTGGGACGTCATTTATTTTTGTGACATTATGTATTTTGTGACGTCATTTTTTTGTGACGTTATGTATTTTCTGACGTCATTTATTTTTGTAATGTTATGTATTTTGTGACGTCATTTATTTTTGTGACGTTATGTATTTTGTGACGTCATTTATTATTGTGACGTCATTTATTTTTGTGACGTTATGTATTTTGTGACGTCATTTATTTTTGTGACGTTATGTATTTTGTGACGTCATTTATTTTTTTGACGTTATGTATTTTGTGACGTCATTTATTTTTGTGATGTTATGTATTTTGTGACGTCATTTATTTTTGTGACGTTATGTATTTTGTGACGTTATGTATTTTGTGACGTTATTTATTTTTGTGACGTCATTTATTTTTGTGACGTTATGTATTTTGTGACGTCATTTATTTTTGTGACGTTATGTATTTTGTGACGTCATTTATTTTTGTGACGTTATGTATTTTGTGACGTCATTTATTTTTGTGACGTTATGTATTTTGTGACATCATTTATTTTTGTGAGGTTTTGTATTTTTTGACGTCATTTATTTTTTTGACGTTATGTAATATGTGACGTAATTAATTTTTGTGACGTCATTTATTTTTGTGACGTTATGTATTTTGTGACGTTATTTATTTTTGTGACGTTATGTATTTTGTGACGTCATTTATTTTTATGACGTAATATATTTTGTGACGTTATGTATTTTGTGACGTCATTTATTTTTGTGACGTTATGTATTTTGTGAAGTAATTAATTTTTGTGACGTCATTTATTTTTATGACGTTATGTATTTTGTGACGTCATTTTTTTGACGTTATGTATTTTGTGACGTCATTTATTTTTGTGACGTTATGTATTTTGTGACGTCATTTATTTTTGTGACAATATGTATTTTTTGACGTCATTTACTTTTGTGACGTTATGTATTTTGTGACGTCATTTATTTTTGTGACGTTATGTATTTTGTGACGTCATTTTTTTGTGACGTTATGTATTTTCTGACGTTATTTTTTTGTGACGTTATGTATTTTGTGACGTCATTTATTTTTGTGACGTTATGTATTTTGTAACGTCATTTATTTTTTTGACGTTATGTATTTTGTGACGTCATTTTTTGTGACGTTATGTATTTTATGACGTTATGTATTTTGTGACGTCATTTATTTTTGTGACGTTATGTATTTTGTGACGTCATTTATTTTTGTGACGTTATGTATTTTGTGACGTCATTAATTTTTGTGACGTTATGTATTTTGTGACGTCATTTATTTTTGTGACTTTATTTATTTTGTGACGTCATTTATTTTTGTGACGTTATGTATTTTGTGACGTTATGTATTTTGTGATGTTATTTATTTTTGTGACGCTATGTATTTTGTGACGTACTTAATTTTTGTGACGTCATTTATTTTTGTGACGTTATATATTTTGTGACGTTATGCATTTTGTGACGTAATTAATGTTTGTGACGTCATTTATTTTTGTGACTTTATTTATTTTGTGACGTCATTTAATTTTGTGTCGTTAAATATTTTGTGACGTCATTTATTTTTGTGACGTTATGTATTTTGTGACGTCATTTATTTTTGTGACTTTATTTATTTTGTGACGTCATTTATTTTTGTGACGTTATGTATTTTGTGACGTTATGTATTTTGTGACGTTATTTATTTTTGTGACGTTATGTATTTTGTGACGTCATTTATTTTTGTGACGTTATGTATTTTGTGACGTTATTTATTTTTGTGTCGTTAAATATTTTGTGACGTCATTTATTTTTGTGACGTTATGTATTTTGTGA
The DNA here is from genome assembly GCA_035578135.1 of Flexamia atlantica. Classification (NCBI taxonomy): domain Eukaryota; kingdom Metazoa; phylum Arthropoda; class Insecta; order Hemiptera; family Cicadellidae; genus Flexamia; species Flexamia atlantica. The sequence continues at coordinate 974,046 of JAQJVK010000056.1, read as the reverse complement.
CGTATTTAATTTTGTGACGTTATGTATTTTGTGACGTCATTTATTTTTGTGACGTTATGTATTTTTGACGTTATTTATTTTTGTGACGTTATGTATTTTGTGACGTCATTTATTATTGTGACGTTATTTATTTTTGTGACGTTATGTATTTTGTGACCTAATTAATTTTTGTGACGTCATTTATTTTTGTGACGTTATATATTTTGTGACGTTATGTATTTTGTGACGTTATGTATTTTGGACGTCATTTATTTTTGTGACGTTATGTATTTTGTGACGTCATTTATTTTTGTAACGTTATGTATTTTGTGACGTCATTTATTTTTGCGACGTTATGTATTTTGTGACGTTATGTATTTTGTGACGTCATTTATTTTTGTGACGTTATGTATTTTGTGACTTCATTTATTTTTGTGACGTTATGTATTTTTTTGACGTCATTTATTTTTTTGACGTTATGTATTTTGTGACGTCATTTATTTTTGTGACGTTATGTATTTTGTGACGTTATTTATTTTCGTGACGTAATAAATTTTTGTGACGTCATTTATTTTTGTGACGTTATGTATTTTATGACGTCATTTATTTTTGTGACGTTATGTATTTTATGACGTCATTTATTTTTGTGACGTTATGTATTTTGTGACATCATTTATTTTTGTGACGTTATGCATTTTGTGACGTCATTTATTTTTTTGACTTTATTTATTTTGTGACGTCATTTATTTTTGTGACGTTATGTATTTTGTGACGTTATGTATTTTGTGACGTTATTTATTTTTGTGACGTTATGTATTTTGTGACGTCATTTATTTTTGTGACGTAATATATTTTGTGACGTTATGTATTTTGTGACGTCATTTATTTTTGTGACGTTATGTATTTTGTGAAGTAATTAATTTTTGTGACGTCATTTATTTTTATGACGTTATGTATTTTGTGACGTCATTTATTTTTGTGACGTTATGTATTTTTTGACGTCATTTATTTTTGTGACGTTATGTATTTTGTGACGTCATTTATTTTTGTGACGTTATGTATTTTGGGACGTCATTTATTTTTGTGACATTATGTATTTTGTGACGTCATTTTTTTTGTGACGTTATGTATTTTCTGACGTCATTTATTTTTGTGACGTTATGTATTTTGTGACGTCATTTATTTTTGTGACGTTATGTATTTTGTAACGTCATTTATTTTTTTGACGTTATGTATTTTGTGACGTCATTTTTTGAGACGTTATGTATTTTATGACGTTATGTATTTTGTGACGTCATTTATTTTTGTGACGTTATGTATTTTGTGACGTCATTTATTTTTGTGACGTTATGTATTTTGTGACGTCATTTTTTGTGACGTTATGTATTTTGTGACGTCATTTATTTTTGTGACGTTATGTATTTTGTGACGTCATTTATTTTTGTAACGTTATGTATTTTGTGACGTCATTTATTTTTGTGACGTTATGTATTTTGTGACGTCATTTATTATTGTGACGTCATTTATTTTAGTGACGTTATGTATTTTGTGACGTCATTTATTTTTGTGACGTTATGTATTTTGTGACGTCATTTATTTTTTTGACGTTATGTATTTTGTGACGTCATTTATTTTTGTGACGTTATGTATTTTGTGACATCATTTATTTTTGTGACGTTATGTATTTTGTGACGTTATGTATTTTGTGACGTTATTTATTTTTGTGACGGCATTTATTTTTGTGACGTTATGTATTTTGTGACGTCATTTATTTTTGTGACGTTATGTATTTTGTGACGTCATTTATTTTTGTGACGTTATGTATTTTGTGACATCATTTATTTTTGTGAGGTTTTGTATTTTTTGACGTCATTTATTTTTGTGACGTTATGTAATATGTGACGTAATTAATTTTTGTGACGTCATTTATTTTTGTGACGTTATGTATTTTGTGACGTAATTTATTTTTGTGACGTTATGTATTTTGTGACGTCATTTATTTTTGTGACGTAATATATTTTGTGACGTTATGTATTTTGTGACGTCATTTATTTTTGTGACGTTATGTATTTTGTGAAGTAATCAATTTTTGTGACGTCATTTATTTTTATGACGTTATGTATTTTGTGACGTCATTTTTTTTGACGTTATGTATTTTGTGACGTCATTTATTTTTGTGACGTTATGTATTTTGTGACGTCATTTATTTTTGTGACAATATGTATTTTGTGACGTCATTATGTTTGTGACGTCATTTATTTTTGTGACGTTATGTATTTTTTGACGTCATTTATTTTTGTGACGTTATGTATTTTGTGACGTCATTTATTTTTGTGACGTTATGTATTTTGGGACGTCATTTATTTTTGTGACATTATGTATTTTGTGACGTCATTTTTTTGTGACGTTATGTATTTTCTGACGTCATTTATTTTTGTGACGTTATGTATTTTGTGACGTCATTTATTTTTGTGACGTTATGTATTTTGTAACGTCATTATTTTTTTTGACGTTATGTATTTTGTGACGTCATTTTTTGTGACGTTATGTATTTTATGACGTTATGTATTTTGTGACGTCATTTATTTTTGTGACGTTATGTATTTTGTGACGTCATTTATTTTTGTGACGTTATGTATTTTGTGACGTCATTAATTTTTGTGACGTTATGTATTTTGTGACGTCATTTATTTTTGTGACTTTATTTATTTTGTGACGTCATTTATTTTTGTGACGTTATGTATTTTGTGACGTTATGTATTTTGTGATGTTATTTATTTTTGTGACGCTATGTATTTTGTGACGTACTTAATTTTTGTGACGTCATTTATTTTTGTGACGTTATATATTTTGTGACGTTATGCATTTTGTGACGTAATTAATATTTGTGACGTCATTTATTTTTGTGACTTTATTTATTTTGTGACGTCATTTAATTTTGTGTCGTTAAATATTTTGTGACGTCATTTATTTTTGTGACGTTATGTATTTTGTGACGTATTTATTTTTGTGACGTTATGTATTTTTTGACGTCATTTATTTTTGTGACGTTATGTATTTTGTGACGTCATTTATTTTTGTGACGTTATGTATTTTGGGACGTCATTTATTTTTGTGACATTATGTATTTTGTGACGTCATTTTTTTGTGACGTTATGTATTTTCTGACGTCATTTATTTTTGTAACGTTATGTATTTTGTGACGTCATTTATTTTTGTGACGTTATGTATTTTGTGACGTCATTTATTATTGTGACGTCATTTATTTTTGTGACGTTATGTATTTTGTGACGTCATTTATTTTTGTGACGTTATGTATTTTGTGACGTCATTTATTTTTTTGACGTTATGTATTTTGTGACGTCATTTATTTTTGTGATGTTATGTATTTTGTGACGTCATTTATTTTTGTGACGTTATGTATTTTGTGACGTTATGTATTTTGTGACGTTATTTATTTTTGTGACGTCATTTATTTTTGTGACGTTATGTATTTTGTGACGTCATTTATTTTTGTGACGTTATGTATTTTGTGACGTCATTTATTTTTGTGACGTTATGTATTTTGTGACGTCATTTATTTTTGTGACGTTATGTATTTTGTGACATCATTTATTTTTGTGAGGTTTTGTATTTTTTGACGTCATTTATTTTTGTGACGTTATGTAATATGTGACGTAATTAATTTTTGTGACGTCATTTATTTTTGTGACGTTATGTATTTTGTGACGTTATTTATTTTTGTGACGTTATGTATTTTGTGACGTCATTTATTTTTATGACGTAATATATTTTGTGACGTTATGTATTTTGTGACGTCATTTATTTTTGTGACGTTATGTATTTTGTGAAGTAATTAATTTTTGTGACGTCATTTATTTTTATGACGTTATGTATTTTGTGACGTCATTTTTTTGACGTTATGTATTTTGTGACGTCATTTATTTTTGTGACGTTATGTATTTTGTGACGTCATTTATTTTTGTGACAATATGTATTTTTTGACGTCATTTACTTTTGTGACGTTATGTATTTTGTGACGTCATTTATTTTTGTGACGTTATGTATTTTGTGACGTCATTTTTTTGTGACGTTATGTATTTTCTGACGTTATTTTTTTTGTGACGTTATGTATTTTGTGACGTCATTTATTTTTGTGACGTTATGTATTTTGTAACGTCATTTATTTTTTTGACGTTATGTATTTTGTGACGTCATTTTTTGTGACGTTATGTATTTTATGACGTTATGTATTTTGTGACGTCATTTATTTTTGTGACGTTATGTATTTTGTGACGTCATTTATTTTTGTGACGTTATGTATTTTGTGACGTCATTAATTTTTGTGACGTTATGTATTTTGTGACGTCATTTATTTTTGTGACTTTATTTATTTTGTGACGTCATTTATTTTTGTGACGTTATGTATTTTGTGACGTTATGTATTTTGTGATGTTATTTATTTTTGTGACGCTATGTATTTTGTGACGTACTTAATTTTTGTGACGTCATTTATTTTTGTGACGTTATATATTTTGTGACGTTATGCATTTTGTGACGTAATTAATGTTTGTGACGTCATTTATTTTTGTGACTTTATTTATTTTGTGACGTCATTTAATTTTGTGTCGTTAAATATTTTGTGACGTCATTTATTTTTGTGACGTTATGTATTTTGTGACGTATTTAATTTTGTGACGTTATGTATTTTGTGACGTCATTTATTTTTGTGACGTTATGTATTTTGTGACGTCATTTATTTTTGTGACTTTATTTATTTTGTGACGTCATTTATTTTTGTGACGTTATGTATTTTGTGACGTTATGTATTTTGTGACGTTATTTATTTTTGTGACGTTATGTATTTTGTGACGTCATTTATTTTTGTGACGTTATGTATTTTGTGACGTTATTTATTTTTGTGTCGTTAAATATTTTGTGACGTCATTTATTTTTGTGACGTTATGTATTTTGTGACGTATTTAATTTTGTGACGTTATGTATTTTGTGACGTCATTTATTTTTGTGACGTTATGTATTTTTGACGTTATTTATTTTTGTGACGTTATGTATTTTGTGACGTCATTTATTATTGTGACGTTATTTATTTTTGTGACGTTATGTATTTTGTGACCTAATTAATTTTTGTGACGTCATTTATTTTTGTGACGTTATATATTTTGTGACGTTATGTATTTTGTGACGTTATGTATTTTGGACGTCATTTATTTTTGTGACGTTATGTATTTTGTGACGTCATTTATTTTTGTAACGTTATGTATTTTGTGACGTCATTTATTTTTGCGACGTTATGTATTTTGTGACGTTATGTATTTTGTGACGTCATTTATTTTTGTGACGTTATGTATTTTGTGACTTCATTTATTTTTGTGACGTTATGTATTTTTTTGACGTCATTTATTTTTTTGACGTTATGTATTTTGTGACGTCATTTATTTTTGTGACGTTATGTATTTTGTGACGTTATTTATTTTCGTGACGTAATAAATTTTTGTGACGTCATTTATTTTTGTGACGTTATGTATTTTATGACGTCATTTATTTTTGTGACGTTATGTATTTTATGACGTCATTTATTTTTGTGACGTTATGTATTTTGTGACATCATTTATTTTTGTGACGTTATGCATTTTGTGACGTCATTTATTTTTGTGACTTTATTTATTTTGTGACGTCATTTATTTTTGTGACGTTATGTATTTTGTGACGTTATGTATTTTGTGACGTTATTTATTTTTGTGACGTTATGTATTTTGTGACGTCATTTATTTTTGTGACGTAATATATTTTGTGACGTTATGTATTTTGTGACGTCATTTATTTTTGTGACGTTATGTATTTTGTGAAGTAATTAATTTTTGTGACGTCATTTATTTTTATGACGTTATGTATTTTGTGACGTCATTTATTTTTGTGACGTTATGTATTTTTTGACGTCATTTATTTTTGTGACGTTATGTATTTTGTGACGTCATTTATTTTTGTGACGTTATGTATTTTGGGACGTCATTTATTTTTGTGACATTATGTATTTTGTGACGTCATTTTTTTTGTGACGTTATGTATTTTCTGACGTCATTTATTTTTGTGACGTTATGTATTTTGTGACGTCATTTATTTTTGTGACGTTATGTATTTTGTAACGTCATTTATTTTTTTGACGTTATGTATTTTGTGACGTCATTTTTTGAGACGTTATGTATTTTATGACGTTATGTATTTTGTGACGTCATTTATTTTTGTGACGTTATGTATTTTGTGACGTCATTTATTTTTGTGACGTTATGTATTTTGTGACGTCATTTTTTGTGACGTTATGTATTTTGTGACGTCATTTATTTTTGTGACGTTATGTATTTTGTGACGTCATTTATTTTTGTAACGTTATGTATTTTGTGACGTCATTTATTTTTGTGACGTTATGTATTTTGTGACGTCATTTATTATTGTGACGTCATTTATTTTAGTGACGTTATGTATTTTGTGACGTCATTTATTTTTGTGACGTTATGTATTTTGTGACGTCATTTATTTTTTTGACGTTATGTATTTTGTGACGTCATTTATTTTTGTGACGTTATGTATTTTGTGACATCATTTATTTTTGTGACGTTATGTATTTTGTGACGTTATGTATTTTGTGACGTTATTTATTTTTGTGACGGCATTTATTTTTGTGACGTTATGTATTTTGTGACGTCATTTATTTTTGTGACGTTATGTATTTTGTGACGTCATTTATTTTTGTGACGTTATGTATTTTGTGACATCATTTATTTTTGTGAGGTTTTGTATTTTTTGACGTCATTTATTTTTGTGACGTTATGTAATATGTGACGTAATTAATTTTTGTGACGTCATTTATTTTTGTGACGTTATGTATTTTGTGACGTAATTTATTTTTGTGACGTTATGTATTTTGTGACGTCATTTATTTTTGTGACGTAATATATTTTGTGACGTTATGTATTTTGTGACGTCATTTATTTTTGTGACGTTATGTATTTTGTGAAGTAATCAATTTTTGTGACGTCATTTATTTTTATGACGTTATGTATTTTGTGACGTCATTTTTTTTGACGTTATGTATTTTGTGACGTCATTTATTTTTGTGACGTTATGTATTTTGTGACGTCATTTATTTTTGTGACAATATGTATTTTGTGACGTCATTATGTTTGTGACGTCATTTATTTTTGTGACGTTATGTATTTTTTGACGTCATTTATTTTTGTGACGTTATGTATTTTGTGACGTCATTTATTTTTGTGACGTTATGTATTTTGGGACGTCATTTATTTTTGTGACATTATGTATTTTGTGACGTCATTTTTTTGTGACGTTATGTATTTTCTGACGTCATTTATTTTTGTGACGTTATGTATTTTGTGACGTCATTTATTTTTGTGACGTTATGTATTTTGTAACGTCATTATTTTTTTGACGTTATGTATTTTGTGACGTCATTTTTTGTGACGTTATGTATTTTATGACGTTATGTATTTTGTGACGTCATTTATTTTTGTGACGTTATGTATTTTGTGACGTCATTTATTTTTGTGACGTTATGTATTTTGTGACGTCATTAATTTTTGTGACGTTATGTATTTTGTGACGTCATTTATTTTTGTGACTTTATTTATTTTGTGACGTCATTTATTTTTGTGACGTTATGTATTTTGTGACGTTATGTATTTTGTGATGTTATTTATTTTTGTGACGCTATGTATTTTGTGACGTACTTAATTTTTGTGACGTCATTTATTTTTGTGACGTTATATATTTTGTGACGTTATGCATTTTGTGACGTAATTAATATTTGTGACGTCATTTATTTTTGTGACTTTATTTATTTTGTGACGTCATTTAATTTTGTGTCGTTAAATATTTTGTGACGTCATTTATTTTTGTGACGTTATGTATTTTGTGACGTATTTAATTTTGTGACGTTATGTATTTTGTGACGTCATTTATTTTTGTGACGTTATGTATTTTGTGACGTCATTTATTTTTGTGACTTTATTTATTTTGTGACGTCATTTATTTTTGTGACGTTATGTATTTTGTGACGTTATGTATTTTGTGACGTTATTTATTTTTGTGACGTTATGTATTTTGTGACGTCATTTATTTTTTTGACGTTATGTATTTTGTGTCGTCATTTGTTTTTGTGACGTTTTGTATTTTGTGACGTCATTTATTTTTGTGACGTTATGTATTTTGTGACGTCATTTATTTTTGTGACGTTATGTTTTTTGTAACGTCATTTATTTTTGTGACGTTATGTATTTTGTGACGTCATTTATTTTTGTGACGTTATGTATTTTGTGACGTCATTTTTTGTGACGTTATGTATTTTGTGACGTCATTTTTTTTGTGACGTTATGTATTTTGTGACGTCATTTATTTTTGTAACGTTATCTATTTTGTGACGTCATTTATTTTTGTGACGTTATGTATTTTGTGACGTCATTTATTATTGTGACGTCAATTATTTTTGTGACGTTATGTATTTTGTGACGTCATTTATTTTGTGAGGTTATGTATTTTGTGAAGTCATTTATTTTTTTGACGTTATGTATTTTGTGACGTCATTTATTTTTGTGACGTTATGTATTTTGTGACGTCATTTATTTTTGTGAAGTTATGTATTTTGTGACGTTATGTATTTTGTGACGTTATTTATTTTTGTGACGTCATTTATTTTTGTGACGTTATGTATTTTGTGACGTCATTTATTTTTGTGACGTTATGTATTTTGTGACGTCATTTATTTTTGTGACGTTATGTATTTTGTGACGTCATTTATTTTTGTGACGTTATGTATTTTGTGACGTCATTTATTTTGTGAGGTTATGTATTTTGTGAAGTCATTTATTTTTTTGACGTTATGTATTTTGTGACATTATTTATTTTTGTGAGGTTTTGTATTTTTTGACGTCATTTATTTTTGTGACGTTATGTATTTTGTGACGTAATTAATTTTTGTGACGTCCTTTATTTTTGTGACGTTATGTATTTTGTGACGTTATTTATTTTTGTGACGTTATGTATTTTGTGACGTCATTTATTTTTTTGACGTAATGTATTTTGTGACGTTATGTATTTTGTGACGTCATTTATTTTTGTGACGTTATGTATTTTGTGAAGTAATTAATTTTTTTGACGTCATTTATTTTTATGACGTAATGTATATTGTGACGTCATTTTTTTGACGTTATGTATTTTGTGACGTCATTTATTTTTGTGACGTTATGTATTTTGTGACGTCATTTATTTTTGTGACAATATGTATTTTGTGACGTCATTATGTTTGTGACGTCATTTATTTTTGTGACGTTATGTATTTTGTGACGTCATTTATTTTTGTGACGTTATGTATTTTGTGACGTCATTTATTTTTGTGACGTTATGTATTTTGGGACGTCATTTATTTTTGTGACATTATGTATTTTGTGACGTCATTTTTTTTGTGACGTTATGTATTTTGTGACGTCATTTATTTTTGTGACGTTATGTATTTTGTAACGTCATTTATTTTTTTGACGTTATGTATTTTGTGACGTCATTTTTTGTGACGTTATGTATTTTGTGACGTCATTTTTTGTGACGTCATTTATTTTTTTGACGTTATGTATTTTGTAACGTCATTTATTTTTTTGACGTTATGTATTTTGTGACGTCATTTTTTGAGACGTTATGTATTTTATGACGTTATGTATTTTGTGACGTCATTTATTTTTGTGACGTTATGTATTTTGTGACGTCATTTATTTTTGTGACGTTATGTATTTTGTGACGTCATTTTTTTTGTGACGTTATGTATTTTGTGACGTCATTTATTTTTGTAACGTTATCTATTTTGTGACGTCATTTTTTTTGTGACGTTATGTATTTTCTGACGTCATTTATTTTTGTGACGTTATGTATTTTGTGACGTCATTTATTTTTGTGACGTTATGTATTTTGTAACGTCATTTATTTTTTTGACGTTATGTATTTTGTGACGTCATTTTTTGAGACGTTATGTATTTTATGACGTTATGTATTTTGTGACGTCATTTATTTTTGTGACGTTATGTATTTTGTGACGTCATTTATTTTTGTGACGTTATGTATTTTGTGACGTCATTTTTTGTGACGTTATGTATTTTGTGACGTCATTTATTTTTGTGACGTTATGTATTTTGTGACGTCATTTATTTTTGTAACGTTATGTATTTTGTGACGTCATTTATTTTTGTGACGTTATGTATTTTGTGACGTCATTTATTATTGTGACGTCATTTATTTTAGTGACGTTATGTATTTTGTGACGTCATTTATTTTTGTGACGTTATGTATTTTGTGACGTCATTTATTTTTTTGACGTTATGTATTTTGTGACGTCATTTATTTTTGTGACGTTATGTATTTTGTGACATCATTTATTTTTGTGACGTTATGTATTTTGTGACGTTATGTATTTTGTGACGTTATTTATTTTTGTGACGGCATTTATTTTTGTGACGTTATGTATTTTGTGACGTCATTTATTTTTGTGACGTTATGTATTTTGTGACGTCATTTATTTTTGTGACGTTATGTATTTTGTGACATCATTTATTTTTGTGAGGTTTTGTATTTTTTGACGTCATTTATTTTTGTGACGTTATGTAATATGTGACGTAATTAATTTTTGTGACGTCATTTATTTTTGTGACGTTATGTATTTTGTGACGTAATTTATTTTTGTGACGTTATGTATTTTGTGACGTCATTTATTTTTGTGACGTAATATATTTTGTGACGTTATGTATTTTGTGACGTCATTTATTTTTGTGACGTTATGTATTTTGTGAAGTAATCAATTTTTGTGACGTCATTTATTTTTATGACGTTATGTATTTTGTGACGTCATTTTTTTTGACGTTATGTATTTTGTGACGTCATTTATTTTTGTGACGTTATGTATTTTGTGACGTCATTTATTTTTGTGACAATATGTATTTTGTGACGTCATTATGTTTGTGACGTCATTTATTTTTGTGACGTTATGTATTTTTTGACGTCATTTATTTTTGTGACGTTATGTATTTTGTGACGTCATTTATTTTTGTGACGTTATGTATTTTGGGACGTCATTTATTTTTGTGACATTATGTATTTTGTGACGTCATTTTTTTGTGACGTTATGTATTTTCTGACGTCATTTATTTTTGTGACGTTATGTATTTTGTGACGTCATTTATTTTTGTGACGTTATGTATTTTGTAACGTCATTATTTTTTTGACGTTATGTATTTTGTGACGTCATTTTTTGTGACGTTATGTATTTTATGACGTTATGTATTTTGTGACGTCATTTATTTTTGTGACGTTATGTATTTTGTGACGTCATTTATTTTTGTGACGTTATGTATTTTGTGACGTCATTAATTTTTGTGACGTTATGTATTTTGTGACGTCATTTATTTTTGTGACTTTATTTATTTTGTGACGTCATTTATTTTTGTGACGTTATGTATTTTGTGACGTTATGTATTTTGTGATGTTATTTATTTTTGTGACGCTATGTATTTTGTGACGTACTTAATTTTTGTGACGTCATTTATTTTTGTGACGTTATATATTTTGTGACGTTATGCATTTTGTGACGTAATTAATATTTGTGACGTCATTTATTTTTGTGACTTTATTTATTTTGTGACGTCATTTAATTTTGTGTCGTTAAATATTTTGTGACGTCATTTATTTTTGTGACGTTATGTATTTTGTGACGTATTTAATTTTGTGACGTTATGTATTTTGTGACGTCATTTATTTTTGTGACGTTATGTATTTTGTGACGTCATTTATTTTTGTGACTTTATTTATTTTGTGACGTCATTTATTTTTGTGACGTTATGTATTTTGTGACGTTATGTATTTTGTGACGTTATTTATTTTTGTGACGTTATGTATTTTGTGACGTCATTTATTTTTTTGACGTTATGTATTTTGTGTCGTCATTTGTTTTTGTGACGTTTTGTATTTTGTGACGTCATTTATTTTTGTGACGTTATGTATTTTGTGACGTCATTTATTTTTGTGACGTTATGTTTTTTGTAACGTCATTTATTTTTGTGACGTTATGTATTTTGTGACGTCATTTATTTTTGTGACGTTATGTATTTTGTGACGTCATTTTTTGTGACGTTATGTATTTTGTGACGTCATTTTTTTTGTGACGTTATGTATTTTGTGACGTCATTTATTTTTGTAACGTTATCTATTTTGTGACGTCATTTATTTTTGTGACGTTATGTATTTTGTGACGTCATTTATTATTGTGACGTCAATTATTTTTGTGACGTTATGTATTTTGTGACGTCATTTATTTTGTGAGGTTATGTATTTTGTGAAGTCATTTATTTTTTTGACGTTATGTATTTTGTGACGTCATTTATTTTTGTGACGTTATGTATTTTGTGACGTCATTTATTTTTGTGAAGTTATGTATTTTGTGACGTTATGTATTTTGTGACGTTATTTATTTTTGTGACGTCATTTATTTTTGTGACGTTATGTATTTTGTGACGTCATTTATTTTTGTGACGTTATGTATTTTGTGACGTCATTTATTTTTGTGACGTTATGTATTTTGTGACGTCATTTATTTTTGTGACGTTATGTATTTTGTGACGTCATTTATTTTGTGAGGTTATGTATTTTGTGAAGTCATTTATTTTTTTGACGTTATGTATTTTGTGACATTATTTATTTTTGTGAGGTTTTGTATTTTTTGACGTCATTTATTTTTGTGACGTTATGTATTTTGTGACGTAATTAATTTTTGTGACGTCCTTTATTTTTGTGACGTTATGTATTTTGTGACGTTATTTATTTTTGTGACGTTATGTATTTTGTGACGTCATTTATTTTTTTGACGTAATGTATTTTGTGACGTTATGTATTTTGTGACGTCATTTATTTTTGTGACGTTATGTATTTTGTGAAGTAATTAATTTTTTTGACGTCATTTATTTTTATGACGTAATGTATATTGTGACGTCATTTTTTTGACGTTATGTATTTTGTGACGTCATTTATTTTTGTGACGTTATGTATTTTGTGACGTCATTTATTTTTGTGACAATATGTATTTTGTGACGTCATTATGTTTGTGACGTCATTTATTTTTGTGACGTTATGTATTTTGTGACGTCATTTATTTTTGTGACGTTATGTATTTTGTGACGTCATTTATTTTTGTGACGTTATGTATTTTGGGACGTCATTTATTTTTGTGACATTATGTATTTTGTGACGTCATTTTTTTTGTGACGTTATGTATTTTGTGACGTCATTTATTTTTGTGACGTTATGTATTTTGTAACGTCATTTATTTTTTTGACGTTATGTATTTTGTGACGTCATTTTTTGTGACGTTATGTATTTTGTGACGTCATTTTTTGTGACGTCATTTATTTTTTTGACGTTATGTATTTTGTGACGTCATTTATTTTTGTGACGTTATGTATTTTGTGACGTCATTTATTTTTGTGACGTTATGTATTTTGTGACGTCATTAAATTTTGTGACGTTATGTATTTTGTGACGTCATTTATTTTTGTGACTTTATTTATTTTGTGACTTCATTTATTTTTGTGACGCTATGTATTTTGTGACGTACTTAATTTTTGTGACGTCATTTATTTTTGTGACGTTATATATTTTGTGACGTTATGCATTTTGTGACGTAATTAATTTTTGTGACGTCATTTATTTTTGTGACTTTATTTATTTTGTGACGTCATTTAATTTTGTGTCGTTAAATATTTTGTGACGTCATTTATTTTTGTGACGTTATGTATTTTGTGACGTAATTAATTTTGTGACGTCATTTATTTTTGTGACGTTATGTATTTTTTGACGTCATTTATTTTTGTGACGTTATGTATTTTGTGACGTCATTTTTTGTGACGTTATGTATTTTGGACGTCATTTATTTTTGTGACGATATGTATTTTGTGACGTCATTTATTTTTGTAACGTTATGTATTTTGTGACGTCATTTATTTTTGTGACGTTATGTATTTTGTGACGTAATTTATTATTGTGACGTCATTTATTTTTGTGACGTTATGTATTTTGTGACGTCATTTATTTTTGTGACGTTATGTATTTTTTTGACGTCATTTATTTTTTTGACGCTATGTATTTTGTGACGTCATTTATTTTTGTGACGTTATGTACTTTGTGACGTCTTTTATTTTTGTGCCGCTATGTATTTTGTGACGTTATGTATTTTGTGACGTTATTTATTTTCGTGACGTAATAAATTTTTGTGACGTCATTTATTTTTGTGACATTATGTATTTTATGACGTCATTTATTTTTGTGACGTTATGCATTTTGTGACGTCATTTATTTTTGTGACTTTATTTATTTTGTGACGTCATTTATTTTTGTAACGTTATGTATTTTGTGACGTTATGTATTTTGTGACGTTATTTATTTTTGTGACGTTATGTATTTTGTGACTTAATTAATTTTTGTGACGTCATTTATTTTTGGAACGTTATATATTTTGTGACGTTATGTATTTTGTGACGTAATTAATTTTTGTGACGTCATTTATTTTTGTGACATTATGTATTTTGTGACGTCATTTATTTTTGTGACGTTATGTATTTTGTGACGTCATTTGTTTTTGTGACCTTATGTATTTTGTGACGTCATTTATTTTTGTGATGTTATGTATTTTATGACGTCATTTATTTTTGTGACGTTATGTATTTTGTGACGTCATTTATTTTTGTGACGTTATGTATTTTATGAAATATGTATTTTGTGACGTCATTTAATTTTGTGTCGTTAAATATTTTGTGACGTCATTTATTTTTTTAACGTTATGTATTTCGTGACGTCATTTATTTTTGTGACGTTATGCATTTTGTGACGTCATTTATTTTTGTGACTTTATTTATTTTGTGACGTCATTTATTTTTGTGACGTTATGTATTTTGTGACGTTATGTATTTTGTGACGTTATTTATTTTTGTGACGTTATGTATTTTGTGACGTAATTAATTTTTGTGACGTCATTTATTTTTGTGACGTTATATATTTTGTGACGTTATGTATTTTGTGACGTAATTAATTTTTGTGACGTCCTTTATTTTTGTGACGTTATGTATTTTGTGACGTCATTTATTTTTGTGACGTTATGTATTTTGTGACGTCATTTATTATTGTGACGTCATTTATATTTGTGACGTTATGTATTTTGTGACGTCATTTATTTTTGTGACGTTATGTATTTTGTGACGTCATTTATTTTTGTGACGTTATGTATTTTATGAAATATGTATTTTGTGACGTCATTTAATTTTGTGTCGTTAAATATTTTGTGACGTCATTTATTTTTGTAACGTTATGTATTTTGTGACGTCATTTATTTTTGTGACGTTATATATTTTTTGACGTCATTTATTTTTGTGACGTTATGTATTTTGTGACGTCATTTTTGTTGTGACGTTATGTATTTTGTGACGTCATTTATTTTTGTGACGTTATGTATTTTGTGACGTTATTTATTTTTAAAACGTTATGTATTTTGTGACGTCATTTATTTTTGTGACGTTATGTATTTTGTGACGTCATTTATTATTGTGACGTCATTTATTTTTGTGACGTTATGTATTTTGTGACGTCATTTATTTTTGTGACGTTATGTATTCTGTGACGTCATTTATGTTTGTGACGTTATGTATTATGTGACGTCATTTATTTTTGTGACGTTATGTATTTTGTGACGTCATTTATTTTTGTGACGTTATGTATTTTGTGACATCATTTATTTTTGTGAGGTTATGTATTTTTTGACGTCATTTATTTTTGTGACGTTATGTATTTTGTGACGTAATTAATTTTTGTGACGTCATTTATTTTTGTGACGTTATGTATTTTGTGACGTAATTAATTTTTGTGACGTCATTTATTTTTGTGACGTTATGTATTTTGTGACGTCATTTATTTTTGTGACGTTATGTATTTTGTGACGTTATTAATTTTTGTGACATTATGTATTTTGTGACGTCATTTATTTTTGTGACGTTATGTATTTTGTGACGCCATTTATTTTTGTGACGTTATGTATTTTGTGACGTCATTTATTTTTGTGACGTTATGTATTTTGTGAAGTAATTAATTTTTGTGACGTCATTTATTTTTATGACGTTATGTATTTTGTGACGTCATTTATTTTTGTGACGTTATGTATTTTGTGACGCCATTTATTTTTGTGACGTTATGTATTTTGTGACGTCATTTATTTTTGTGAGGTCATGTATTTTTTGACGTTATTAATTTTTGTGACATTATGTATTTTGTGACGTAATTAATTTTTGTGACGTTATGTATATTGTGACGTCATTTATTTTTGTGACGTTATGTATTTTGTGACGTCATTTATTTTTGTGACTTTATTTATTTTGTGACGTCATTTATTTTTGTGACGTTATGTATTTTGTGACGTGATGTATTTTGTGACGTTATTTATTTTTGTAACGTTATGTATTTTGTGACGTAATTAATTTTTGTGACGTCATTTATTTTTGTGACGTTATTTATTTTGTGACGTCATTTATTTTTGTGACGTTATGTATTTTGTGACGTCATTTGTTTTTGTGACGTTATGTATTTTGTGACGTCATTTATTTTTGTTACGTTATGTATTTTGTGACGTCATTTATTTTTGTGAAGCTATGTATTTTGTGATGTCATTTATTTTTGTGACGTTATGTTTTTTGTAACGTCATTTATTTTTGTGACGTTATGTATTTTGAGACGTCATTTTTTGTGACGTTATGTATTTTGTGACGTCATTTATTTTTGTGACGTTATGTATTTTGTGACGTCATTTATTTTTGTAACGTTATGTATTTTGTGACGTCATTTATTATTGTGACGTCATTTATTTTTGTGACGTTATGTATTTTTTGACGTCATTTATTTTTGTGACGTTACGTATTTTGTGACGTCATTTATTTTTTTGACGTTATTTTTTTTGTGACGTCATTTATTTTTGTGACGTTTTGTATTTTGTGACGTCATTTATTTTTGTGACGTTATGTATTTTGTGACGTTATGTATTTTGTGACGTTATTTAATTTTGTGACGTCATTTATTTTTGTGACGTTATGTATTTTGTGACATCATTTATTTTTGTGAGGTTATGTATTTTTTGACGTCATTTATTTTTGTGACGTTATGTATTTTGTGACGTCATTTATTTTTGTGACATTATGTATTTTGTGACGTCATTAAATTTTGTGACGTTATGTATTTTGTGACGTCATTTATTTTTGTGACTTTATTTATAATGTGACGTCATTTATTTTTGTGACGTTATGTATTTTGTGACGTCATTTATTTTTGTGACGTTATGTATTTTGTGAAGTAATTAATTTTTGTGACGTCATTTATTTTTATGACGTTATGTATTTTGTGACGTCATTTTTTTGACGTTATGTATTTTGTGACGTCTTTTATTTTTGTGACGTTATGTATTTTGTGACGTCATTTATTTTTGTGACAATATGTATTTTGTGACGTCATTATGTTTGTGACGTCATTTATTTTTGTGACGTTATGTATTTTGTGATGTCATTTATTTTTGTGACGTTATGTATTTTGTGACGTCATTTATTTTTGTGACGTTATGTATTTTGGGACGTCATTTATTTTTGTGACATTATATATTTTGTGACGTCATTTTTTTTGTGACGTTATGTATTTTGTGACGTCATTTATTTTTGTGACGTTATGTATTTTGTGACGTCATTTATTTTTGTGACGTTATGTATTTTGTAACGTCATTTATTTTTGTGACGTTATGTATTTTGTGACGTCATTTATTTTTGTGACGTTATGTATTTTTTTGACGTCATTTATTTTTTTGACGTTATGTATTTTGTGACGTCATTTATTTTTTTGACGTTATGTATTTTGTGACGTCATTTATTTTTGTGACGTTATGTACTTTGTGACGTCTTTTATTTTTGTGCCGCTATGTATTTTGTGACGTTATGTATTTTGTGACGTTATTTATTTTCGTGACGTAATAAATTTTTGTGACGTCATTTATTTTTGTGACGTTATGTATTTTATGACGTCATTTATTTTTTTGACGTTATGTATTTTGTGACATCATTTATTTTTGTGACGTTATGCATTTTGTGACGTCATTTATTTTTGTGACTTTATTTATTTTCTGACGTCATTTATTTTTGTGACGTTATGTATTTTATGAAATATGTATTTTGTGACGTCATTTAATTTTGTGTCGTTAAATATTTTGTGACGTCATTTATTTTTGTAACGTTGTGTATTTCGTGACGTCATTTATTTTTGTAACGTTATGCATTTTGTGACGTCATTTATTTTTGTGACTTTATTTATTTTGTGACGTCATTTATTTTTGTGACGTTATGTATTTTGTGACGTTATGTATTTTGTGACGTTATTTATTTTTGTGACGTTATGTATTTTGTGACCTAATTAATTTTTGTGACGGCATTTATTTTTGTGACGTTATATATTTTGTGACGTTATGTATTTTGTGACGTAATTAATTTTTGTGACGTCATTTATTTTTGTGACGTTATGTATTTTGTGACGTCATTTATTTTAGTGACGTTATGTATTTTGTGACGTCATTTATTATTGTGACGTCATTTATATTTGTGACGTTATGTATTTTGTGACGTCATTTATATTTGTGACGTTATGTATTTTGTGACGTCATTTATTTTTGTTACGTTATGTATTTTATGAAATATGTTTTTTGTGACGTCATTTAATTTTGTGTCGTTAAATATTTTGTGACGTCATTTATTTTTGTAACGTTTTGTATTTTGTGACGTCATTTATTTTTGTGACGTTATATATTTTTTGACGTCATTTATTTTTGTGACGTTATGTATTTTGTGACGTAATTAATTTTGTGACGTCATTTATTTTGTGACGTTATGTATTTATTGACGTCATTTATTTTTGTGAGGTTATGTATTTTTTGACGTCATTTATTTTTGTGACGTTATGTATTTTGTGACGTAATTAATTTTTGTGTCGTCATTTATTTTTGTGACGTTATGTATGTTGTGACGTAATTAATTTTTGTGACGTCATTTATTTTTGTGACGTTATGTATTTTGTGACGTCATTTATTTTTGTGACGTTATGTATTTTGTGACGTCATTTATTTTTGTGACGTAATGTATTTTGTGACGTTACGTATTTTGTGACGTCATTTATTTTTGTGACGTTATGTATTTTGTGAAGTAATTAATTTTTGTGACGTCATTTATTTTTATGATGTTATGTATTTTGTGACGTCATTTATTTTTGTGACGTTATGTATTTTGTGACGTCATTTATTTTTGTGACGTTATGTATTTTGTGACGTCATTTATTTTTGTGAGGTTATGTATTTTTTGACGTTATTAATTTTTGTGACGTTATGTATTTTGTGACGTAATTAATTTTTGTGACGTCATTAATTTTTGTGACGTTATGTATTTTGTGACGTCATTTATTTTTGTGACGTTATGTATATTGTGACGTCATTTATTTTTGTGACGTTATGTATTTTGTGACGTCATTTATTTTTGTGACTTTATTTATTTTGTGACGTCATTTATTTTTGTGACGTTATGTATTTTGTGACGTGATGTATTTTGTGACGTTATTTATTTTTGTGACGTTATGTATTTTGTGACTTAATTAATTTTTGTGACGTCATTTATTTTTGTGACGTTATGTATTTTGTGACGTCATTTATTTTTGTGACGTTATGTATTTTGTGACGTCATTTGTTTTTGTGACGTTATGTATTTTGTGACGTCATTTATTTTTTGTGACGTTATGTATTTTGTGACGTCATTTATTTTTGTGAAGCTATGTATTTTGTGATGTCATTTATTTTTGTGACGTTATGTTTTTTGTAACGTCATTTATTTTTGTGACGTTATGTATTTTGTGACGTCATTTATTTTTGTGACGTTATGTATTTTGAGACGTCATTTTTTGTGACGTTATGTATTTTGTGACGTCATTTATTTTTGTGACGTTCTGTATTTTGTGACGTCATTTATTTTTGTAACGTTATTTATTTTGTGACGTCATTTATTATTGTGACGTCATTTATTTTTGTGACGTTATGTATTTTTTGACGTCATTTATTTTTGTGACGTTACGTATTTTGTGACGTCATTTATTTTTTTGACGTTATTTTTTTGTGACGTCATTTATTTTTGTGACGTTTTGTATTTTGTGACGTCATTTATTTTTGTGACGTTATGTATTTTGTGACGTTATGTATTTTGTGACGTTATTTATTTTTGTGACGTCATTTATTTTTGTGACTTTATGTATTTTGTGACATCATTTATTTTTGTGAGGTTATGTATTTTTTGACGTCATTTATTTTTGTGACGTTATGTATTTTGTGACGTCATTTATTTTTGTGACATTATGTATTTTGTGACGTCATTTTTTTGTGACGTTATTTATTTTGTGACGTCATTTATTTTTGTGACGTTTTGTATTTTGTGACGTCATTTATTTTTGTGACGTTATGTATTTTTTAACGTCATTTATTTTTTTGACGTTATGTATTTTGTGACGTCATTTTTTGTGACGTTATGTATTTTGTGACGTCATTTATTTTTGTGACGTTATGTATTTTGTGACGTCATTTATTTTTGTGACGTAATGTATTTTGTGACGTTACGTATTTTGTGACGTCATTTATTTTTGTGACGTTATGTATTTTGTGAAGTAATTAATTTTTGTGACGTCATTTATTTTTATGATGTTATGTATTTTGTGACGTCATTTATTTTTGTGACGTTATGTATTTTGTGACGTCATTTATTTTTGTGACGTTATGTATTTTGTGACGTCATTTATTTTTGTGAGGTTATGTATTTTTTGACGTTATTAATTTTTGTGACGTTATGTATTTTGTGACGTAATTAATTTTTGTGACGTCATTAATTTTTGTGACGTTATGTATTTTGTGACGTCATTTATTTTTGTGACGTTATGTATATTGTGACGTCATTTATTTTTGTGACGTTATGTATTTTGTGACGTCATTTATTTTTGTGACTTTATTTATTTTGTGACGTCATTTATTTTTGTGACGTTATGTATTTTGTGACGTGATGTATTTTGTGACGTTATTTATTTTTGTGACGTTATGTATTTTGTGACTTAATTAATTTTTGTGACGTCATTTATTTTTGTGACGTTATGTATTTTGTGACGTCATTTATTTTTGTGACGTTATGTATTTTGTGACGTCATTTGTTTTTGTGACGTTATGTATTTTGTGACGTCATTTATTTTTTGTGACGTTATGTATTTTGTGACGTCATTTATTTTTGTGAAGCTATGTATTTTGTGATGTCATTTATTTTTGTGACGTTATGTTTTTTGTAACGTCATTTATTTTTGTGACGTTATGTATTTTGTGACGTCATTTATTTTTGTGACGTTATGTATTTTGAGACGTCATTTTTTGTGACGTTATGTATTTTGTGACGTCATTTATTTTTGTGACGTTCTGTATTTTGTGACGTCATTTATTTTTGTAACGTTATTTATTTTGTGACGTCATTTATTATTGTGACGTCATTTATTTTTGTGACGTTATGTATTTTTTGACGTCATTTATTTTTGTGACGTTACGTATTTTGTGACGTCATTTATTTTTTTGACGTTATTTTTTTGTGACGTCATTTATTTTTGTGACGTTTTGTATTTTGTGACGTCATTTATTTTTGTGACGTTATGTATTTTGTGACGTTATGTATTTTGTGACGTTATTTATTTTTGTGACGTCATTTATTTTTGTGACTTTATGTATTTTGTGACATCATTTATTTTTGTGAGGTTATGTATTTTTTGACGTCATTTATTTTTGTGACGTTATGTATTTTGTGACGTCATTTATTTTTGTGACGTTATATATTTTGTGACGTTATGCATTTTGTGACGTAATTAATTTTTGTGACGTCATTTATTTTTGTGACTTTATTTATTTTGTGACGTCATTTAATTTTGTGTCGTTAAATATTTTGTGACGTCATTTATTTTTGTGACGTTATGTATTTTGTGACGTAATTAATTTTGTGACGTCATTTATTTTTGTGACGTTATGTATTTTGTGACGTCATTTATTTTTGTGACGTAATGTATTTTGTGACGTTACGTATTTTGTGACGTCATTTATTTTTGTGACGTTATGTATTTTGTGAAGTAATTAATTTTTGTGACGTCATTTATTTTTATGATGTTATGTATTTTGTGACGTCATTTATTTTTGTGACGTTATGTATTTTGTGACGTCATTTATTTTTGTGACGTTATGTATTTTGTGACGTCATTTATTTTTGTGAGGTTATGTATTTTTTGACGTTATTAATTTTTGTGACGTTATGTATTTTGTGACGTAATTAATTTTTGTGACGTCATTAATTTTTGTGACGTTATGTATTTTGTGACGTCATTTATTTTTGTGACGTTATGTATATTGTGACGTCATTTATTTTTGTGACGTTATGTATTTTGTGACGTCATTTATTTTTGTGACTTTATTTATTTTGTGACGTCATTTATTTTTGTGACGTTATGTATTTTGTGACGTGATGTATTTTGTGACGTTATTTATTTTTGTGACGTTATGTATTTTGTGACTTAATTAATTTTTGTGACGTCATTTATTTTTGTGACGTTATGTATTTTGTGACGTCATTTATTTTTGTGACGTTATGTATTTTGTGACGTCATTTGTTTTTGTGACGTTATGTATTTTGTGACGTCATTTATTTTTTGTGACGTTATGTATTTTGTGACGTCATTTATTTTTGTGAAGCTATGTATTTTGTGATGTCATTTATTTTTGTGACGTTATGTTTTTTGTAACGTCATTTATTTTTGTGACGTTATGTATTTTGTGACGTCATTTATTTTTGTGACGTTATGTATTTTGAGACGTCATTTTTTGTGACGTTATGTATTTTGTGACGTCATTTATTTTTGTGACGTTCTGTATTTTGTGACGTCATTTATTTTTGTAACGTTATTTATTTTGTGACGTCATTTATTATTGTGACGTCATTTATTTTTGTGACGTTATGTATTTTTTGACGTCATTTATTTTTGTGACGTTACGTATTTTGTGACGTCATTTATTTTTTTGACGTTATTTTTTTGTGACGTCATTTATTTTTGTGACGTTTTGTATTTTGTGACGTCATTTATTTTTGTGACGTTATGTATTTTGTGACGTTATGTATTTTGTGACGTTATTTATTTTTGTGACGTCATTTATTTTTGTGACTTTATGTATTTTGTGACATCATTTATTTTTGTGAGGTTATGTATTTTTTGACGTCATTTATTTTTGTGACGTTATGTATTTTGTGACGTCATTTATTTTTGTGACGTTATATATTTTGTGACGTTATGCATTTTGTGACGTAATTAATTTTTGTGACGTCATTTATTTTTGTGACTTTATTTATTTTGTGACGTCATTTAATTTTGTGTCGTTAAATATTTTGTGACGTCATTTATTTTTGTGACGTTATGTATTTTGTGACGTAATTAATTTTGTGACGTCATTTATTTTTGTGACGTTATGTATTTTGTGACGTCATTTATTTTTGTGACGTAATGTATTTTGTGACGTTACGTATTTTGTGACGTCATTTATTTTTGTGACGTTATGTATTTTGTGAAGTAATTAATTTTTGTGACGTCATTTATTTTTATGATGTTATGTATTTTGTGACGTCATTTATTTTTGTGACGTTATGTATTTTGTGACGTCATTTATTTTTGTGACGTTATGTATTTTGTGACGTCATTTATTTTTGTGAGGTTATGTATTTTTTGACGTTATTAATTTTTGTGACGTTATGTATTTTGTGACGTAATTAATTTTTGTGACGTCATTAATTTTTGTGACGTTATGTATTTTGTGACGTCATTTATTTTTGTGACGTTATGTATATTGTGACGTCATTTATTTTTGTGACGTTATGTATTTTGTGACGTCATTTATTTTTGTGACTTTATTTATTTTGTGACGTCATTTATTTTTGTGACGTTATGTATTTTGTGACGTGATGTATTTTGTGACGTTATTTATTTTTGTGACGTTATGTATTTTGTGACTTAATTAATTTTTGTGACGTCATTTATTTTTGTGACGTTATGTATTTTGTGACGTCATTTATTTTTGTGACGTTATGTATTTTGTGACGTCATTTGTTTTTGTGACGTTATGTATTTTGTGACGTCATTTATTTTTTGTGACGTTATGTATTTTGTGACGTCATTTATTTTTGTGAAGCTATGTATTTTGTGATGTCATTTATTTTTGTGACGTTATGTTTTTTGTAACGTCATTTATTTTTGTGACGTTATGTATTTTGTGACGTCATTTATTTTTGTGACGTTATGTATTTTGAGACGTCATTTTTTGTGACGTTATGTATTTTGTGACGTCATTTGTTTTTGTGACGTTATGTATTTTGTGACGTCATTTATTTTTTGTGACGTTATGTATTTTGTGACGTCATTTATTTTTGTGAAGCTATGTATTTTGTGATGTCATTTATTTTTGTGACGTTATGTTTTTTGTAACGTCATTTATTTTTGTGACGTTATGTATTTTGTGACGTCATTTATTTTTGTGACGTTATGTATTTTGAGACGTCATTTTTTGTGACGTTATGTATTTTGTGACGTCATTTATTTTTGTGACGTTCTGTATTTTGTGACGTCATTTATTTTTGTAACGTTATTTATTTTGTGACGTCATTTATTATTGTGACGTCATTTATTTTTGTGACGTTATGTATTTTTTGACGTCATTTATTTTTGTGACGTTACGTATTTTGTGACGTCATTTATTTTTTTGACGTTATTTTTTTGTGACGTCATTTATTTTTGTGACGTTTTGTATTTTGTGACGTCATTTATTTTTGTGACGTTATGTATTTTGTGACGTTATGTATTTTGTGACGTTATTTATTTTTGTGACGTCATTTATTTTTGTGACTTTATGTATTTTGTGACATCATTTATTTTTGTGAGGTTATGTATTTTTTGACGTCATTTATTTTTGTGACGTTATGTATTTTGTGACGTCATTTATTTTTGTGACATTATGTATTTTGTGACGTCATTTTTTTGTGACGTTATTTATTTTGTGACGTCATTTATTTTTGTGACGTTTTGTATTTTGTGACGTCATTTATTTTTGTGACGTTATGTATTTTTTAACGTCATTTATTTTTTTGACGTTATGTATTTTGTGACGTCATTTTTTGTGACGTTATGTATTTTGTGACGTCATTTATTTTTGTGACGTTATGTATTTTGTGACGTCATTTATTTTTGTGACGTAATGTATTTTGTGACGTTACGTATTTTGTGACGTCATTTATTTTTGTGACGTTATGTATTTTGTGAAGTAATTAATTTTTGTGACGTCATTTATTTTTATGATGTTATGTATTTTGTGACGTCATTTATTTTTGTGACGTTATGTATTTTGTGACGTCATTTATTTTTGTGACGTTATGTATTTTGTGACGTCATTTATTTTTGTGAGGTTATGTATTTTTTGACGTTATTAATTTTTGTGACGTTATGTATTTTGTGACGTAATTAATTTTTGTGACGTCATTAATTTTTGTGACGTTATGTATTTTGTGACGTCATTTATTTTTGTGACGTTATGTATATTGTGACGTCATTTATTTTTGTGACGTTATGTATTTTGTGACGTCATTTATTTTTGTGACTTTATTTATTTTGTGACGTCATTTATTTTTGTGACGTTATGTATTTTGTGACGTGATGTATTTTGTGACGTTATTTATTTTTGTGACGTTATGTATTTTGTGACTTAATTAATTTTTGTGACGTCATTTATTTTTGTGACGTTATGTATTTTGTGACGTCATTTATTTTTGTGACGTTATGTATTTTGTGACGTCATTTGTTTTTGTGACGTTATGTATTTTGTGACGTCATTTATTTTTTGTGACGTTATGTATTTTGTGACGTCATTTATTTTTGTGAAGCTATGTATTTTGTGATGTCATTTATTTTTGTGACGTTATGTTTTTTGTAACGTCATTTATTTTTGTGACGTTATGTATTTTGTGACGTCATTTATTTTTGTGACGTTATGTATTTTGAGACGTCATTTTTTGTGACGTTATGTATTTTGTGACGTCATTTATTTTTGTGACGTTCTGTATTTTGTGACGTCATTTATTTTTGTAACGTTATTTATTTTGTGACGTCATTTATTATTGTGACGTCATTTATTTTTGTGACGTTATGTATTTTTTGACGTCATTTATTTTTGTGACGTTACGTATTTTGTGACGTCATTTATTTTTTTGACGTTATTTTTTTGTGACGTCATTTATTTTTGTGACGTTTTGTATTTTGTGACGTCATTTATTTTTGTGACGTTATGTATTTTGTGACGTTATGTATTTTGTGACGTTATTTATTTTTGTGACGTCATTTATTTTTGTGACTTTATGTATTTTGTGACATCATTTATTTTTGTGAGGTTATGTATTTTTTGACGTCATTTATTTTTGTGACGTTATGTATTTTGTGACGTCATTTATTTTTGTGACGTTATATATTTTGTGACGTTATGCATTTTGTGACGTAATTAATTTTTGTGACGTCATTTATTTTTGTGACTTTATTTATTTTGTGACGTCATTTAATTTTGTGTCGTTAAATATTTTGTGACGTCATTTATTTTTGTGACGTTATGTATTTTGTGACGTAATTAATTTTGTGACGTCATTTATTTTTGTGACGTTATGTATTTTGTGACGTCATTTATTTTTGTGACGTAATGTATTTTGTGACGTTACGTATTTTGTGACGTCATTTATTTTTGTGACGTTATGTATTTTGTGAAGTAATTAATTTTTGTGACGTCATTTATTTTTATGATGTTATTAATTTTGTGACGTCATTTATTTTTGTGACGTTATGTATTTTGTGACGTCATTTATTTTTGTGACGTTATGTATTTTGTGACGTCATTTATTTTTGTGAGGTTATGTATTTTTTGACGTTATTAATTTTTGTGACGTTATGTATTTTGTGACGTAATTAATTTTTGTGACGTCATTAATTTTTGTGACGTTATGTATTTTGTGACGTCATTTATTTTTGTGACGTTATGTATATTGTGACGTCATTTATTTTTGTGACGTTATGTATTTTGTGACGTCATTTATTTTTGTGACTTTATTTATTTTGTGACGTCATTTATTTTTGTGACGTTATGTATTTTGTGACGTGATGTATTTTGTGACGTTATTTATTTTTGTGACGTTATGTATTTTGTGACTTAATTAATTTTTGTGACGTCATTTATTTTTGTGACGTTATGTATTTTGTGACGTCATTTATTTTTGTGACGTTATGTATTTTGTGACGTCATTTGTTTTTGTGACGTTATGTATTTTGTGACGTCATTTATTTTTTGTGACGTTATGTATTTTGTGACGTCATTTATTTTTGTGAAGCTATGTATTTTGTGATGTCATTTATTTTTGTGACGTTATGTTTTTTGTAACGTCATTTATTTTTGTGACGTTATGTATTTTGTGACGTCATTTATTTTTGTGACGTTATGTATTTTGAGACGTCATTTTTTGTGACGTTATGTATTTTGTGACGTCATTTATTTTTGTGACGTTCTGTATTTTGTGACGTCATTTATTTTTGTAACGTTATTTATTTTGTGACGTCATTTATTATTGTGACGTCATTTATTTTTGTGACGTTATGTATTTTTTGACGTCATTTATTTTTGTGACGTTACGTATTTTGTGACGTCATTTATTTTTTTGACGTTATTTTTTTGTGACGTCATTTATTTTTGTGACGTTTTGTATTTTGTGACGTCATTTATTTTTGTGACGTTATGTATTTTGTGACGTTATGTATTTTGTGACGTTATTTATTTTTGTGACGTCATTTATTTTTGTGACTTTATGTATTTTGTGACATCATTTATTTTTGTGAGGTTATGTATTTTTTGACGTCATTTATTTTTGTGACGTTATGTATTTTGTGACGTCATTTATTTTTGTGACATTATGTATTTTGTGACGTCATTTTTTTGTGAGGTTATTTATTTTGTGACGTCATTTATTTTTGTGACGTTTTGTATTTTGTGACGTCATTTATTTTTGTGACGTTATGTATTTTTTAACGTCATTTATTTTTTTGACGTTATGTATTTTGTGACGTCATTTTTTGTGACGTTATGTATTTTGTGACGTCATTTATTTTTGTGACTTTATTTATTTTGTGACGTCATTTATTTTTGTGACGTTATGTATTTTGTGACGTTATGTATTTTGTGACGTTATTTATTTTTGTGACGCTATGTATTTTGTGACGTACTTAATTTTTGTGACGTCATTTATTTTTGTGACGTTATATATTTTGTGACGTTATGCATTTTGTGACGTAATTAATTTTTGTGACGTCATTTATTTTTGTGACTTTATTTATTTTGTGACGTCATTTAATTTTGTGTCGTTAAATATTTTGTGACGTCATTTATTTTTGTGACGTTATGTATTTTGTGACGTAATTAATTTTGTGACGTCATTTATTTTTGTGACGTTATGTATTTTTTGACGTCATTTATTTTTGTGACGTTATGTATTTTGTGACGTCATTTTTTTGTGACGTTATGTATTTTGGACGTCATTTATTTTTGTGACGTTATGTATTTTGTGACGTCATTTATTTTTGTGACGTTATGTATTTTGTGACGTCATTTATTTTTGTGACGTAATGTATTTTGTGACGTTACGTATTTTGTGACGTCATTTATTTTTGTGACGTTATGTATTTTGTGAAGTAATTAATTTTTGTGACGTCATTTATTTTTATGACGTTATGTATTTTGTGACGTCATTTATTTTTGTGACGTTATATATTTTGTGACGTAATTTATTTTTGTGACGTTATGTATTTTGTGACGTCATTTATTTTTGTGAGGTTATGTATTTTTTGACGTAATTAATTTTTGTGACGTTATGTATTTTGTGACGTAATTAATTTTTGTGACGTCATTAATTTTTGTGACGTTATGTATATTGTGACGTCATTTATTTTTGTGACGTTATGTATTTTGTGACGTCATTTATTTTTGTGACTTTATTTATTTTGTGACGTCATTTATTTTTGTGACGTTATGTATTTTGTGACGTGATGTATTTTGTGACGTTATTTATTTTTGTGACGTTATGTATTTTGTGACGTAATTAATTTTTGTGACGTCATTTATTTTTGTGACGTTATGTATTTTGTGACGTCATTTATTTTTGTGACGTTATGTATTTTGTGACGTCATTTGTTTTTGTGACGTTATGTATTTTGTGACGTCATTTATTTTTGTGACGTTATGTATTTTGTGACGTCATTTATTTTTGTGACGTTATGTATTTTGAGACGTCATTTTTTGTGACGTTATGTATTTTGTGACGTCATTTATTTTTGTGACGTTATGTATTTTGTGACGTCATTTATTTTTGTAAGGTTATGTATTTTGTGACGTCATTTATTATTGTGACGTCATTTATTTTTGTGACGTTATGTATTTTGTGACGTCATTTTTTGTGACGTTATGTATTTTATGACGTTATGTATTTTGTGACGTCATTTATTTTTGTGACGTTATGTATTTTGTGACGTCATTAATTTTTGTGACGTTATGTATTTTGTAACGTTATGTATTTTGTGACGTTATTTATTTTTGTGACGTCATTTATTTTTGTGTCGTTATGTATTTTGTGACGTCATTTATTTTTGTGACGTTATGTATTTTGTGACGTAATTTATTTTTGTGACGTTATGTATTTTGTGACGTCATTTATTTTTGTGACGTTATGTATTTTGTGACATCATTTATTTTTGTGAGGTTATGTATTTTTTGACGTCATTTATTTTTGTGACGTAATATATTTTGTGACGTTATGTATTTTGTGACGTCATTTATTTTTGTGACGTTATGTATTTTGTGAAGTAATTAATTTTTGTGACGTCATTTATTTTTATGACGTTATGTATTTTGTGACGTCATTTTTTTGACGTTATGTATTTTGTGACGTCATTTATTTTTGTGACGTTATGTATTTTGTGACGTCATTTATTTTTGTGACAATATGTATTTTTGACGTCATTTACTTTTGTGACGTTATGTATTTTGTGACGTCATTTATTTTTGTGACGTTATGTATTTTGTGACGTCATTTTTTTGTGACGTTATGTATTTTCTGACGTTATTTTTTTTGTGACGTTATGTATTTTGTGACGTCATTTATTTTTGTGACGTTATGTATTTTGTAACGTCATTTATTTTTTTGACGTTATGTATTTTGTGACGTCATTTTTTGTGACGTTATGTATTTTATGACGTTATGTATTTTGTGACGTCATTTATTTTTGTGACGTTATGTATTTTGTGACGTCATTTATTTTTGTGACGTTATGTATTTTGTGACGTCATTAATTTTTGTGACGTTATGTATTTTGTGACGTCATTTATTTTTGTGACTTTATTTATTTTGTGACGTCATTTATTTTTGTGACGTTATGTATTTTGTGACGTTATGTATTTTGTGATGTTATTTATTTTTGTGACGCTATGTATTTTGTGACGTACTTAATTTTTGTGACGTCATTTATTTTTGTGACGTTATATATTTTGTGACGTTATGCATTTTGTGACGTAATTAATGTTTGTGACGTCATTTATTTTTGTGACGTTATGTATTTTGTGACGTCATTTATTTTTGTGACGTTATGTATTTTGTGACGTCATTTGTTTTTGTGACGTTATGTATTTTGTGACGTCATTTATTTTTTGTGACGTTATGTATTTTGTGACGTCATTTATTTTTGTGAAGCTATGTATTTTGTGATGTCATTTATTTTTGTGACGTTATGTTTTTTGTAACGTCATTTATTTTTGTGACGTTATGTATTTTGTGACGTCATTTATTTTTGTGACGTTATGTATTTTGAGACGTCATTTTTTGTGACGTTATGTATTTTGTGACGTCATTTATTTTTGTGACGTTCTGTATTTTGTGACGTCATTTATTATTGTGACGTCATTTATTTTTGTGACGTTATGTATTTTTTGACGTCATTTATTTTTGTGACGTTACGTATTTTGTGACGTCATTTATTTTTTTGACGTTATTTTTTTTGTGACGTCATTTATTTTTGTGACGTTTTGTATTTTGTGACGTCATTTATTTTTGTGACGTTATGTATTTTGTGACGTTATGTATTTTGTGACGTTATTTATTTTTGTGACGTCATTTATTTTTGTGACTTTATGTATTTTGTGACATCATTTATTTTTGTGAGGTTATGTATTTTTTGACGTCATTTATTTTTGTGACGTTATGTATTTTGTGACGTCATTTATTTTTGTGACATTATGTATTTTGTGACGTCATTTTTTTGTGACGTTATTTATTTTGTGACGTCATTTATTTTTGTGACGTTTTGTATTTTGTGACGTCATTTATTTTTGTGACGTTATGTATTTTTTAACGTCATTTATTTTTTTGACGTTATGTATTTTGTGACGTCATTTTTTGTGACGTTATGTATTTTGTGACGTCATTTATTTTTGTGACTTTATTTATTTTGTGACGTCATTTATTTTTGTGACGTTATGTATTTTGTGACGTTATGTATTTTGTGACGTTATTTATTTTTGTGACGCTATGTATTTTGTGACGTACTTAATTTTTGTGACGTCATTTATTTTTGTGACGTTATATATTTTGTGACGTTATGCATTTTGTGACGTAATTAATTTTTGTGACGTCATTTATTTTTGTGACTTTATTTATTTTGTGACGTCATTTAATTTTGTGTCGTTAAATATTTTGTGACGTCATTTATTTTTGTGACGTTATGTATTTTGTGACGTAATTAATTTTGTGACGTCATTTATTTTTGTGACGTTATGTATTTTTTGACGTCATTTATTTTTGTGACGTTATGTATTTTGTGACGTCATTTTTTTGTGACGTTATGTATTTTGGACGTCATTTATTTTTGTGACGTTATGTATTTTGTGACGTCATTTATTTTTGTGACGTTATGTATTTTGTGACGTCATTTATTTTTGTGACGTAATGTATTTTGTGACGTTACGTATTTTGTGACGTCATTTATTTTTGTGACGTTATGTATTTTGTGAAGTAATTAATTTTTGTGACGTCATTTATTTTTATGACGTTATGTATTTTGTGACGTCATTTATTTTTGTGACGTTATATATTTTGTGACGTAATTTATTTTTGTGACGTTATGTATTTTGTGACGTCATTTATTTTTGTGAGGTTATGTATTTTTTGACGTAATTAATTTTTGTGACGTTATGTATTTTGTGACGTAATTAATTTTTGTGACGTCATTAATTTTTGTGACGTTATGTATATTGTGACGTCATTTATTTTTGTGACGTTATGTATTTTGTTACGTCATTTATTTTTGTGACTTTATTTATTTTGTGACGTCATTTATTTTTGTGACGTTATGTATTTTGTGACGTGATGTATTTTGTGACGTTATTTATTTTTGTGACGTTATGTATTTTGTGACGTAATTAATTTTTGTGACGTCATTTATTTTTGTGACGTTATGTATTTTGTGACGTCATTTATTTTTGTGACGTTATGTATTTTGTGACGTCATTTGTTTTTGTGACGTTATGTATTTTGTGACGTCATTTAATTTTGTGACGTTATGTATTTTGTGACGTCATTTATTTTTGTGACGCTATGTATTTTGTGATGTCATTTATTTTTGTGACGTTATGTATTTTGTGACGTCATTTATTTTTGTGACGTTATGTATTTTGAGACGTCATTTTTTGTGACGTTATGTATTTTGTGACGTCATTTATTTTTGTG
The DNA here is from genome assembly GCA_035578135.1 of Flexamia atlantica. Lineage (NCBI taxonomy): Eukaryota > Metazoa > Arthropoda > Insecta > Hemiptera > Cicadellidae > Flexamia > Flexamia atlantica. Next base: position 940,996 of record JAQJVK010000056.1, on the reverse strand, counting down.
ACGTTATGTATTTTGTGACGTCATTTATTTTTGTAAGGTTATGTATTTTGTGATGTCATTTATTATTGTGACGTCATTTATTTTTGTGACGTTATGTATTTTTTGACGTCATTTATTTTTGTGACGTTACGTATTTTGTGACGTCATTTATTTTTTTGACGTTATTTTTTTTGTGACGTCATTTATTTTTGTGACGTTTTGTATTTTGTGACGTCATTTATTTTTGTGACGTTATGTATTTTGTGACGTTATGTATTTTGTGACGTTATTTATTTTTGTGACGTCATTTATTTTTGTGTCGTTATGTATTTTGTGACGTCATTTATTTTTGTGACGTTATGTATTTTGTGACGTCATTTATTTTTGTGACGTTATGTATTTTGTGACGTCATTTATTTTTGTGACGTTATGTATTTTGTGACATCATTTATTTTTGTGAGGTTATGTATTTTTTGACGTCATTTATTTTTGTGACGTAATATATTTTGTGACGTTATGTATTTTGTGACGTCATTTATTTTTGTGACGTTATGTATTTTGTGAAGTAATTAATTTTTGTGACGTCATTTATTTTTATGACGTTATGTATTTTGTGACGTCATTTTTTTGACGTTATGTATTTTGTGACGTCATTTATTTTTGTGACGTTATGTATTTTGTGACGTCATTTATTTTTGTGACAATATGTATTTTTGACGTCATTTACTTTTGTGACGTTATGTATTTTGTGACGTCATTTATTTTTGTGACGTTATGTATTTTGTGACGTCATTTTTTTGTGACGTTATGTATTTTCTGACGTTATTTTTTTTGTGACGTTATGTATTTTGTGACGTCATTTATTTTTGTGACGTTATGTATTTTGTAACGTCATTTATTTTTTTGACGTTATGTATTTTGTGACGTCATTTTTTGTGACGTTATGTATTTTATGACGTTATGTATTTTGTGACGTCATTTATTTTTGTGACGTTATGTATTTTGTGACGTCATTTATTTTTGTGACGTTATGTATTTTGTGACGTCATTAATTTTTGTGACGTTATGTATTTTGTGACGTCATTTATTTTTGTGACTTTATTTATTTTGTGACGTCATTTATTTTTGTGACGTTATGTATTTTGTGACGTTATGTATTTTGTGATGTTATTTATTTTTGTGACGCTATGTATTTTGTGACGTACTTAATTTTTGTGACGTCATTTATTTTTGTGACGTTATATATTTTGTGACGTTATGCATTTTGTGACGTAATTAATGTTTGTGACGTCATTTATTTTTGTGACTTTATTTATTTTGTGACGTCATTTAATTTTGTGTCGTTAAATATTTTGTGACGTCATTTATTTTTGTGACGTTATGTATTTTGTGACGTATTTAATTTTGTGACGTTATGTATTTTGTGACGTCATTTATTTTTGTGACGTTATGTATTTTGTGACGTCATTTATTTTTGTGACTTTATTTATTTTGTGACGTCATTTATTTTTGTGACGTTATGTATTTTGTGACGTTATGTATTTTGTGACGTCATTTATTTTTGTGACGTTATGTATTTTGTGACGTCATTTATTTTTGTGACGTTATGTATTTTGTGACGTTATTTATTTTTGTGTCGTTAAATATTTTGTGACGTCATTTATGTTTGTGACGTTATGTATTTTGTGACGTATTTAATTTTGTGACGTTATGTATTTTGTGACGTCATTTATTTTTGTGACGTTATGTATTTTTGACGTTATTTATTTTTGTGACGTTATGTATTTTGTGACGTCATTTATTATTGTGACGTTATTTATTTTTGTGACGTTATGTATTTTGTGACCTAATTAATTTTTGTGACGTCATTTATTTTTGTGACGTTATATATTTTGTGACGTTATGTATTTTGTGACGTTATGTATTTTGGACGTCATTTATTTTTGTGACGTTATGTATTTTGTGACGTCATTTATTTTTGTAACGTTATGTATTTTGTGACGTCATTTATTTTTGCGACGTTATGTATTTTGTGACGTTATGTATTTTGTGACGTCATTTATTTTTGTGACGTTATGTATTTTGTGACTTCATTTATTTTTGTGACGTTATGTATTTTTTTGACGTCATTTATTTATTTGACGTTATGTATTTTGTGACGTCATTTATTTTTGTGACGTTATGTATTTTGTGACGTTATTTATTTTCGTGACGTAATAAATTTTTGTGACGTCATTTATTTTTGTGACGTTATGTATTTTATGACGTCATTTATTTTTGTGACGTTATGTATTTTATGACGTCATTTATTTTTGTGACGTTATGTATTTTGTGACATCATTTATTTTTGTGACGTTATGCATTTTTTGACGTCATTTATTTTTGTGACTTTATTTATTTTGTGACGTCATTTATTTTTGTGACGTTATGTATTTTGTGACGTTATGTATTTTGTGACGTTATTTATTTTTGTGACGTTATGTATTTTGTGACGTCATTTATTTTTGTGACGTAATATATTTTGTGACGTTATGTATTTTGTGACGTCATTTATTTTTGTGACGTTATGTATTTTGTGAAGTAATTAATTTTTGTGACGTCACTTATTTTTATGACGTTATGTATTTTGTGACGTCATTTATTTTTGTGACGTTATGTATTTTTTGACGTCATTTATTTTTGTGACGTTATGTATTTTGTGACGTCATTTATTTTTGTGACGTTATGTATTTTGGGACGTCATTTATTTTTGTGACATTATGTATTTTGTGACGTCATTTTTTTTGTGATGTTATGTATTTTCTGACGTCATTTATTTTTGTGACGTTATGTATTTTGTGACGTCATTTATTTTTGTGACGTTATGTATTTTGTAACGTCATTTATTTTTTTGACGTTATGTATTTTGTGACGTCATTTTTTGAGACGTTATGTATTTTATGACGTTATGTATTTTGTGACGTCATTTATTTTTGTGACGTTATGTATTTTGTGACGTCATTTATTTTTGTGACGTTATGTATTTTGTGACGTCATTTTTTGTGACGTTATGTATTTTGTGACGTCATTTATTTTTGGGACGTTATGTATTTTGTGACGTCATTTATTTTTGTAACGTTATGTATTTTGTGACGTCATTTATTTTTGTGACGTTATGTATTTTGTGACGTCATTTATTATTGTGACGTCATTTATTTTTGTGACGTTATGTATTTTGTGACGTCATTTATTTTTGTGACGTTATGTATTTTGTGACGTCATTTATTTTTTTGACGTTATGTATTTTGTGACGTCATTTATTTTTGTGACGTTATGTATTTTGTGACATCATTTATTTTTGTGACGTTATGTATTTTGTGACGTTATGTATTTTGTGACGTTATTTATTTTTGTGACGGCATTTATTTTTGTGACGTTATGTATTTTGTGACGTCATTTATTTTTGTGACGTTATGTATTTTGTGACGTCATTTATTTTTGTGACGTTATGTATTTTGTGACATCATTTATTTTTGTGAGGTTTTGTATTTTTTGACGTCATTTATTTTTGTGACGTTATGTAATATGTGACGTAATTAATTTTTGTGACGTCATTTATTTTTGTGACGTTATGTATTTTGTGACGTAATTTATTTTTGTGACGTTATGTATTTTGTGACGTCATTTATTTTTGTGACGTAATATATTTTGTGACGTTATGTATTTTGTGACGTCATTTATTTTTGTGACGTTATGTATTTTGTGAAGTAATCAATTTTTGTGACGTCATTTATTTTTATGACGTTATGTATTTTGTGACGTCATTTTTTTTGTGACGTTATGTATTTTGTGACGTAATTTATTTTTGTGACGTTATGTATTTTGTGACGTCATTTATTTTTGTGACGTAATATATTTTGTGACGTTATGTATTTTGGACGTCATTTATTTTTGTGACGTTATGTATTTTGTGACGTCATTTATTTTTGTAACGTTATGTATTTTGTGACGTCATTTATTTTTGCGACGTTATGTATTTTGTGACGTTATGTATTTTGTGACGTCATTTATTTTTGTGACGTTATGTATTTTGTGACTTCATTTATTTTTGTGACGTTATGTATTTTTTTGACGTCATTTATTTTTTTGACGTTATGTATTTTGTGACGTCATTTATTTTTGTGACGTTATGTATTTTGTGACGTTATTTATTTTCGTGACGTAATAAATTTTTGTGACGTCATTTATTTTTGTGACGTTATGTATTTTATGACGTCATTTATTTTTGTGACGTTATGTATTTTATGACGTCATTTATTTTTGTGACGTTATGTATTTTGTGACATCATTTATTTTTGTGACGTTATGCATTTTTTGACGTCATTTATTTTTGTGACTTTATTTATTTTGTGACGTCATTTATTTTTGTGACGTTATGTATTTTGTGACGTTATGTATTTTGTGACGTTATTTATTTTTGTGACGTTATGTATTTTGTGACGTCATTTATTTTTGTGACGTAATATATTTTGTGACGTTATGTATTTTGTGACGTCATTTATTTTTGTGACGTTATGTATTTTGTGAAGTAATTAATTTTTGTGACGTCACTTATTTTTATGACGTTATGTATTTTGTGACGTCATTTATTTTTGTGACGTTATGTATTTTTTGACGTCATTTATTTTTGTGACGTTATGTATTTTGTGACGTCATTTATTTTTGTGACGTTATGTATTTTGGGACGTCATTTATTTTTGTGACATTATGTATTTTGTGACGTCATTTTTTTTGTGACGTTATGTATTTTCTGACGTCATTTATTTTTGTGACGTTATGTATTTTGTGACGTCATTTATTTTTGTGACGTTATGTATTTTGTAACGTCATTTATTTTTTTGACGTTATGTATTTTGTGACGTCATTTTTTGAGACGTTATGTATTTTATGACGTTATGTATTTTGTGACGTCATTTATTTTTGTGACGTTATGTATTTTGTGACGTCATTTATTTTTGTGACGTTATGTATTTTGTGACGTCATTTTTTGTGACGTTATGTATTTTGTGACGTCATTTATTTTTGGGACGTTATGTATTTTGTGACGTCATTTATTTTTGTAACGTTATGTATTTTGTGACGTCATTTATTTTTGTGACGTTATGTATTTTGTGACGTCATTTATTATTGTGACGTCATTTATTTTTGTGACGTTATGTATTTTGTGACGTCATTTATTTTTGTGACGTTATGTATTTTGTGACGTCATTTATTTTTTTGACGTTATGTATTTTGTGACGTCATTTATTTTTGTGACGTTATGTATTTTGTGACATCATTTATTTTTGTGACGTTATGTATTTTGTGACGTTATGTATTTTGTGACGTTATTTATTTTTGTGACGGCATTTATTTTTGTGACGTTATGTATTTTGTGACATCATTTATTTTTGTGAGGTTTTGTATTTTTTGACGTCATTTATTTTTGTGACGTTATGTAATATGTGACGTAATTAATTTTTGTGACGTCATTTATTTTTGTGACGTTATGTATTTTGTGACGTAATTTATTTTTGTGACGTTATGTATTTTGTGACGTCATTTATTTTTGTGACGTAATATATTTTGTGACGTTATGTATTTTGTGACGTCATTTATTTTTGTGACGTTATGTATTTTGTGAAGTAATCAATTTTTGTGACGTCATTTATTTTTATGACGTTATGTATTTTGTGACGTCATTTTTTTTGACGTTATGTATTTTGTGACGTCATTTATTTTTGTGACGTTATGTATTTTGTGACGTCATTTATTTTTGTGACAATATGTATTTTGTGACGTCATTATGTTTGTGACGTCATTTATTTTTGTGACGTTATGTATTTTTTGACGTCATTTATTTTTGTGACGTTATGTATTTTGTGACGTCATTTATTTTTGTGACGTTATGTATTTTGGGACGTCATTTATTTTTGTGACATTATGTATTTTGTGACGTAATTTTTTTGTGACGTTATGTATTTTCTGACGTCATTTATTTTTGTGACGTTATGTATTTTGTGACGTCATTTATTTTTGTGACGTTATGTATTTTGTAACGTCATTTATTTTTTTGACGTTATGTATTTTGTGACGTCATTTTTTGTGACGTTATGTATTTTATGACGTTATGTATTTTGTGACGTCATTTATTTTTGTGACGTTATGTATTTTGTGACGTCATTTATTTTTGTGACGTTATGTATTTTGTGACGTCATTAATTTTTGTGACGTTATGTATTTTGTGACGTCATTTATTTTTGTGACTTTATTTATTTTGTGACGTCATTTATTTTTGTGACGTTATGTATTTTGTGACGTTATGTATTTTGTGATGTTATTTATTTTTGTGACGCTATGTATTTTGTGACGTACTTAATTTTTGTGACGTCATTTATTTTTGTGACGTTATATATTTTGTGACGTTATGCATTTTGTGACGTAATTAATATTTGTGACGTCATTTATTTTTGTGACTTTATTTATTTTGTGACGTCATTTAATTTTGTGTCGTTAAATATTTTGTGACGTCATTTATTTTTGTGACGTTATGTATTTTGTGACGTATTTAATTTTGTGACGTTATGTATTTTGTGACGTCATTTATTTTTGTGACGTTATGTATTTTGTGACGTCATTTATTTTTGTGACTTTATTTATTTTGTGACGTCATTTATTTTTGTGACGTTATGTATTTTGTGACGTTATGTATTTTGTGACGTTATTTATTTTTGTGACGTTATGTATTTTGTGACGTCATTTATTTTTTTGACGTTATGTATTTTGTGTCGTCATTTGTTTTTGTGACGTTTTGTATTTTGTGACGTCATTTATTTTTGTGACGTTATGTATTTTGTGACGTCATTTATTTTTGTGACGTTATGTTTTTTGTAACGTCATTTATTTTTGTGACGTTATGTATTTTGTGACGTCATTTATTTTTGTGACGTTATGTATTTTGTGACGTCATTTTTTGTGACGTTTTTATTTTGTGACGTCATTTTTTTTTGTGACGTTATGTATTTTGTGACGTCATTTATTTTTGTAACGTTATCTATTTTGTGACGTCATTTATTTTTGTGACGTTATGTATTTTGTGACGTCATTTATTATTGTGACGTCATTTATTTTTGTGACGTTATGTATTTTGTGACGTCATTTATTTTTGTGAGGTTATTTATTTTGTGAAGTCATTTATTTTTTTGACGTTATGTATTTTGTGACGTCATTTATTTTTGTGACGTTATGTATTTTGTGACGTCATTTATTTTTGTGAAGTTATGTATTTTGTGACGTTATGTATTTTGTGACGTTATTTATTTTTGTGACGTCATTTATTTTTGTGACGTTATGTATTTTGTGACGTCATTTATTTTTGTGACGTTATGTATTTTGTGACGTCATTTATTTTTGTGACGTTATGTATTTTGTGACGTCATTTATTTTTGTGACGTTATGTATTTTGTGACATTATTTATTTTTGTGAGGTTTTGTATTTTTTGACGTCATTTATTTTTGTGACGTTATGTATTTTGTGACGTAATTAATTTTTGTGACGTCCTTTATTTTTGTGACGTTATGTATTTTGTGACGTTATTTATTTTTGTGACGTTATGTATTTTGTGACGTCATTTATTTTTTTGACGTAATGTATTTTGTGACGTTATGTATTTTGTGACGTCATTTATTTTTGTGACGTTATGTATTTTGTGAAGTAATTAATTTTTTTGACGTCATTTATTTTTATGACGTAATGTATATTGTGACGTCATTTTTTGACGTTATGTATTTTGTGACGTCATTTATTTTTGTGACGTTATGTATTTTGTGACGTCATTTATTTTTGTGACAATATGTATTTTGTGACGTCATTATGTTTGTGACGTCATTTATTTTTGTGACGTTATGTATTTTGTGACGTCATTTATTTTTGTGACGTTATGTATTTTGTGACGTCATTTATTTTTGTGACGTTATGTATTTTGGGACGTCATTTATTTTTGTGACATTATGTATTTTGTGACGTCATTTTTTTTTGTGACGTTATGTATTTTGTGACGTCATTTATTTTTGTGACGTTATGTATTTTGTAACGTCATTTATTTTTTTGACGTTATGTATTTTGTGACGTCATTTTTTGTGACGTTATGTATTTTGTGACGTCATTTTTTGTGACGTCATTTATTTTTGTGACGTTATGTATTTTGTGACGTCATTTATTTTTGTGACGTTATGTATTTTGTGACGTCATTTATTTTTGTGACGTTATGTATTTTGTGACGTCATTAAATTTTGTGACGTTATGTATTTTGTGACGTCATTTATTTTTGTGACTTTATTTATTTTGTGACGTCATTTATTTTTGTGACGTCATTTATTTTTGTGACGTTATATATTTTGTGACGTTATGCATTTTGTGACGTAATTAATTTTTGTGACGTCATTTATTTTTGTGACTTTATTTATTTTGTGACGTCATTTAATTTTGTGTCGTTAAATATTTTGTGACGTCATTTATTTTTGTGACGTTATGTATTTTGTGACGTAATTAATTTTGTGACGTCATTTATTTTTGTGACGTTATGTATTTTTTGACGTCATTTATTTTTGTGACGTTATGTATTTTGTGACGTCATTTTTTTGTGACGTTATGTATTTTGGACGTCATTTATTTTTTTGACGATATGTATTTTGTGACGTCATTTATTTTTGTAACGTTATGTATTTTGTGACGTCATTTATTTTTGTGACGTTATGTATTTTGTGACGTAATTTATTATTGTGACGTCATTTATTTTTGTGACGTTATGTATTTTGTGACGTCATTTATTTTTGTGACGTTATGTATTTTTTTGACGTCATTTATTTTTTTGACGCTATGTATTTTGTAACGTCATTTATTTTTGTGACGTTATGTACTTTGTGACGTCTTTTATTTTTGTGCCGCTATGTATTTTGTGACGTTATGTATTTTGTGACCTTATTTATTTTCGTGACGTAATAAATTTTTGTGACGTCATTTATTTTTGTGACATTATGTATTTTATGACGTCATTTATTTTTGTGACGTTATGTATTTTGTGACATCATTTATTTTTGTGACGTTATGCATTTTGTGACGTCATTTATTTTTGTGACTTTATTTATTTTGTGACGTCATTTATTTTTGTAACGTTATGTATTTTGTGACGTTATGTATTTTGTGACGTTATTTATTTTTGTGACGTTATGTATTTTGTGACTTAATTAATTTTTGTGACGTCATTTATTTTTGGAACGTTATATATTTTGTGACGTTATGTATTTTGTGACGTAATTAATTTTTGTGACGTCATTTATTTTTGTGACATTATGTATTTTGTGACGTCATTTATTTTTGTGACGTTATGTATTTTGTGACGTCATTTGTTTTTGTGACCTTATGTATTTTGTGACGTCATTTATTTTTGTGACGTTATGTATTTTGTGACGTCATTTATTTTTGTGACGTTATGTATTTTGTGACGTCATTTATTTTTGTGACGTTATGTATTTTATGAAATATGTATTTTGTGACGTCATTTAATTTTGTGTCGTTAAATATTTTGTGACGTCATTTATTTTTTTAACGTTATGTATTTCGTGACGTCATTTATTTTTGTGACGTTATGCATTTTGTGACGTCATTTATTTTTGTGACTTTATTTATTTTGTGACGTCATTTATTTTTGTGACGTTATGTATTTTGTGACGTTATGTATTTTGTGACGTTATTTAATTTTTGTGACGTTATGTATTTTGTGACCTAATTAATTTTTGTGACGTCATTTATTTTTGTGACGTTATATATTTTGTGACGTTATGTATTTTGTGACGTAATTAATTTTTGTGACGTCATTTATTTTTGTGACGTTATGTATTTTGTGACGTCATTTATTTTTGTGACGTTATGTATTTTGTGACGTCATTTATTATTGTGACGTCATTTATATTTGTGACGTTATGTATTTTGTGACGTCATTTATTTTTGTGACGTTATGTATTTTGTGACGTCATTTATTTTTGTGACGTTATGTATTTTATGAAATATGTATTTTGTGACGTCATTTAATTTTGTGTCGTTAAATATTTTGTGACGTCATTTATTTTTGTAACGTTATGTATTTTGTGACGTCATTTATTTTTGTGACGTTATATATTTTTTGACGTCATTTATTTTTGTGACGTTATGTATTTTGTGACGTCATTTTTGTTGTGACGTTATGTATTTTGTGACGTCATTTATTTTTGTGACGTTATGTATTTTGTGACGTTATTTATTTTTAAAACGTTATGTATTTTGTGACGTCATTTATTTTTGTGACGTTATGTATTTTGTGACGTCATTTATTATTGTGACGTCATTTATTTTTGTGACGTTATGTATTTTGTGACGTCATTTATTTTTGTGACGTTATGTATTCTGTGACGTCATTTATGTTTGTGACGTTATGTATTATGTGACGTCATTTATTTTTGTGACGTTATGTATTTTGTGACGTCATTTATTTTTGTGACGTTATGTATTTTGTGACATCATTTATTTTTGTGAGGTTATGTATTTTTTGACGTCATTTATTTTTGTGACGTTATGTATTTTGTGACGTAATTAATTTTTGTGACGTCATTTATTTTTGTGACGTTATGTATTTTGTGACGTAATTAATTTTTGTGACGTCATTTATTTTTGTGACGTTATGTATTTTGTGACGTCATTTATTTTTGTGACGTTATGTATTTTGTGACGTCATTTATTTTCGTGACGTAATGTATTTTGTGACGTTACGTATTTTGTGACGTCATTTATTTTTGTGACGTTATGTATTTTGTGAAGTAATTAATTTTTTGACGTCATTTATTTTTATGACGTTATGTATTTTGTGACGTCATTTATTTTTGAGACGTTATGTATTTTGTGACGCCATTTATTTTTGTGACGTTATGTATTTTGTGACGTCATTTATTTTTGTGAGGTCATGTATTTTTTGACGTTATTAATTTTTGTGACGTTATGTATTTTGTGACGTAATTAATTTTTGTGACGTCATTAATTTTTGTGACGTTATGTATGTTGTGACGTCATTTATTTTTGTGACGTTATGTATTTTGTGACGTCATTTATTTTTGTGACTTTATTTATTTTGTGACGTCATTTATTTTTGTGACGTTATGTATTTTGTGACGTCATTTATTTTTTTGACGTTATGTATTTTGTGACGTCATTTATTTTTGTGACGTTATGTATTTTGTGACGTCATTTATTTTTGTGACAATATGTATTTTGTGACGTCATTATGTTTGTGACGTCATTTATTTTTGTGACGTTATGTATTTTGTGACGTCATTTATTTTTGTGACGTTATGTATTTTGTGACGTCATTTATTTTTGTGACGTTATGTATTTTGGGACGTCATTTATTTTTGTGACATTATGTATTTTGTGACGTCATTTTTTTTTGTGACGTTATGTATTTTGTGACGTCATTTATTTTTGTGACGTTATGTATTTTGTAACGTCATTTATTTTTTTGACGTTATGTATTTTGTGACGTCATTTTTTGTGACGTTATGTATTTTGTGACGTCATTTTTTGTGACGTCATTTATTTTTGTGACGTTATGTATTTTGTGACGTCATTTATTTTTGTGACGTTATGTATTTTGTGACGTCATTTATTTTTGTGACGTTATGTATTTTGTGACGTCATTAAATTTTGTGACGTTATGTATTTTGTGACGTCATTTATTTTTGTGACTTTATTTATTTTGTGACGTCATTTATTTTTGTGACGTCATTTATTTTTGTGACGTTATATATTTTGTGACGTTATGCATTTTGTGACGTAATTAATTTTTGTGACGTCATTTATTTTTGTGACTTTATTTATTTTGTGACGTCATTTAATTTTGTGTCGTTAAATATTTTGTGACGTCATTTATTTTTGTGACGTTATGTATTTTGTGACGTAATTAATTTTGTGACGTCATTTATTTTTGTGACGTTATGTATTTTTTGACGTCATTTATTTTTGTGACGTTATGTATTTTGTGACGTCATTTTTTTGTGACGTTATGTATTTTGGACGTCATTTATTTTTGTGACGATATGTATTTTGTGACGTCATTTATTTTTGTAACGTTATGTATTTTGTGACGTCATTTATTTTTGTGACGTTATGTATTTTGTGACGTAATTTATTATTGTGACGTCATTTATTTTTGTGACGTTATGTATTTTGTGACGTCATTTATTTTTGTGACGTTATGTATTTTTTTGACGTCATTTATTTTTTTGACGCTATGTATTTTGTGACGTCATTTATTTTTGTGACGTTATGTACTTTGTGACGTCTTTTATTTTTGTGCCGCTATGTATTTTGTGACGTTATGTATTTTGTGACCTTATTTATTTTCGTGACGTAATAAATTTTTGTGACGTCATTTATTTTTGTGACATTATGTATTTTATGACGTCATTTATTTTTGTGACGTTATGTATTTTGTGACATCATTTATTTTTGTGACGTTATGCATTTTGTGACGTCATTTATTTTTGTGACTTTATTTATTTTGTGACGTCATTTATTTTTGTAACGTTATGTATTTTGTGACGTTATGTATTTTGTGACGTTATTTATTTTTGTGACGTTATGTATTTTGTGACTTAATTAATTTTTGTGACGTCATTTATTTTTGGAACGTTATATATTTTGTGACGTTATGTATTTTGTGACGTAATTAATTTTTGTGACGTCATTTATTTTTGTGACATTATGTATTTTGTGACGTCATTTATTTTTGTGACGTTATGTATTTTGTGACGTCATTTGTTTTTGTGACCTTATGTATTTTGTGACGTCATTTATTTTTGTGACGTTATGTATTTTGTGACGTCATTTATTTTTGTGACGTTATGTATTTTGTGACGTCATTTATTTTTGTGACGTTATGTATTTTATGAAATATGTATTTTGTGACGTCATTTAATTTTGTGTCGTTAAATATTTTGTGACGTCATTTATTTTTTTAACGTTATGTATTTCGTGACGTCATTTATTTTTGTGACGTTATGCATTTTGTGACGTCATTTATTTTTGTGACTTTATTTATTTTGTGACGTCATTTATTTTTGTGACGTTATGTATTTTGTGACGTTATGTATTTTGTGACGTTATTTAATTTTTGTGACGTTATGTATTTTGTGACCTAATTAATTTTTGTGACGTCATTTATTTTTGTGACGTTATATATTTTGTGACGTTATGTATTTTGTGACGTAATTAATTTTTGTGACGTCATTTATTTTTGTGACGTTATGTATTTTGTGACGTCATTTATTTTTGTGACGTTATGTATTTTGTGACGTCATTTATTATTGTGACGTCATTTATATTTGTGACGTTATGTATTTTGTGACGTCATTTATTTTTGTGACGTTATGTATTTTGTGACGTCATTTATTTTTGTGACGTTATGTATTTTATGAAATATGTATTTTGTGACGTCATTTAATTTTGTGTCGTTAAATATTTTGTGACGTCATTTATTTTTGTAACGTTATGTATTTTGTGACGTCATTTATTTTTGTGACGTTATATATTTTTTGACGTCATTTATTTTTGTGACGTTATGTATTTTGTGACGTCATTTTTGTTGTGACGTTATGTATTTTGTGACGTCATTTATTTTTGTGACGTTATGTATTTTGTGACGTTATTTATTTTTAAAACGTTATGTATTTTGTGACGTCATTTATTTTTGTGACGTTATGTATTTTGTGACGTCATTTATTATTGTGACGTCATTTATTTTTGTGACGTTATGTATTTTGTGACGTCATTTATTTTTGTGACGTTATGTATTCTGTGACGTCATTTATGTTTGTGACGTTATGTATTATGTGACGTCATTTATTTTTGTGACGTTATGTATTTTGTGACGTCATTTATTTTTGTGACGTTATGTATTTTGTGACATCATTTATTTTTGTGAGGTTATGTATTTTTTGACGTCATTTATTTTTGTGACGTTATGTATTTTGTGACGTAATTAATTTTTGTGACGTCATTTATTTTTGTGACGTTATGTATTTTGTGACGTAATTAATTTTTGTGACGTCATTTATTTTTGTGACGTTATGTATTTTGTGACGTCATTTATTTTTGTGACGTTATGTATTTTGTGACGTCATTTATTTTCGTGACGTAATGTATTTTGTGACGTTACGTATTTTGTGACGTCATTTATTTTTGTGACGTTATGTATTTTGTGAAGTAATTAATTTTTTGACGTCATTTATTTTTATGACGTTATGTATTTTGTGACGTCATTTATTTTTGAGACGTTATGTATTTTGTGACGCCATTTATTTTTGTGACGTTATGTATTTTGTGACGTCATTTATTTTTGTGAGGTCATGTATTTTTTGACGTTATTAATTTTTGTGACGTTATGTATTTTGTGACGTAATTAATTTTTGTGACGTCATTAATTTTTGTGACGTTATGTATGTTGTGACGTCATTTATTTTTGTGACGTTATGTATTTTGTGACGTCATTTATTTTTGTGACTTTATTTATTTTGTGACGTCATTTATTTTTGTGACGTTATGTATTTTGTGACGTGATGTATTTTGTGACGTTATTTATTTTTGTAACGTTATGTATTTTGTGACGTAATTAATTTTTGTGACGTCATTTATTTTTGTGACGTTATGTATTTTGTGACGTCATTTATTTTTGTGACGTTATGTATTTTGTGACGTCATTTGTTTTTGTGACGTTATGTATTTTGTGACGTCATTTATTTTTGTGACGTTATGTATTTTGTGACGTCATTTATTTTTGTGACGTTATGTATTTTGTGATGTCATTTATTTTTGTGACGTTATGTTTTTTGTAACGTCATTTATTTTTGTGACGTTATGTATTTTGAGACGTCATTTTTTGTGACGTTATGTATTTTGTGACGTCATTTATTTTTGTGACGTTATGTATTTTGTGACGTCATTTATTTTTGTAACGTTATGTATTTTGTGACGTCATTTATTATTGTGACGTCATTTATTTTTGTGACGTTATGTATTTTTTGACGTCATTTATTTTTGTGACGTTACGTATTTTGTGACGTCATTTATTTTTTTGACGTTATTTTTTTTGTGACGTCATTTATTTTTGTGACGTTTTGTATTTTGTGACGTCATTTATTTTTGTGACGTTATGTATTTTGTGACGTTATGTATTTTGTGACGTTATTTAATTTTGTGACGTCATTTATTTTTGTGACGTTATGTATTTTGTGACATCATTTATTTTTGTGAGGTTATGTATTTTTTGACGTCATTTATTTTTGTGACGTTATGTATTTTGTGACGTCATTTATTTTTGTGACATTATGTATTTTGTGACGTCATTAAATTTTGTGACGTTATGTATTTTGTGACGTCATTTATTTTTGTGACTTTATTTATTTTGTGACGTCATTTATTTTTGTGACGTTATGTATTTTGTGACGTCATTTATTTTTGTGACGTTATGTATTTTGTGAAGTAATTAATTTTTGTGACGTCATTTATTTTTATGACGTTATGTATTTTGTGACGTCATTTTTTTGACGTTATGTATTTTGTGACGTCTTTTATTTTTGTGACGTTATGTATTTTGTGACGTCATTTATTTTTGTGACAATATGTATTTTGTGACGTCATTATGTTTGTGACGTCATTTATTTTTGTGACGTTATGTATTTTGTGATGTCATTTATTTTTGTGACGTTATGTATTTTGTGACGTCATTTATTTTTGTGACGTTATGTATTTTGGGACGTCATTTATTTTTGTGACATTATATATTTTGTGACGTCATTTTTTTTGTGACGTTATGTATTTTGTGACGTCATTTATTTTTGTGACGTTATGTATTTTGTGACGTCATTTATTTTTGTGACGTTATGTATTTTGTAACGTCATTTATTTTTTTGACGTTATGTATTTTGTGACGTCATTTTTTGTGACGTTATGTATTTTATGACGTTATGTATTTTGTGACGTCATTTATTTTTGTGACGTTATGTATTTTGTGACGTCATTTATTTTTGTGACGTTATGTATTTTGTGACGTCATTAAATTTTGTGACGTTATGTATTTTGTGACGTCATTTATCTTTGTGACTTTATTTATTTTGTGACGTCATTTATTTTTGTGACGTTATGTATTTTGTGACGTTATTTATTTTTGTGACGCTATGTATTTTGTGACGTACTTAATTTTTGTGACGTCATTTATTTTTGTGACTTTATTTATTTTGTGACGTCATTTAATTTTGTGTCGTTAAATATTTTGTGACGTCATTTATTTTTGTGACGTTATGTATTTTGTGACGTAATTAATTTTGTGACGTCATTTATTTTTGTGACGTTATGTATTTTTTGACGTCATTTATTTTTGTGACGTTATGTATTTTGTGACGTCATTTTTTTGTGACGTTATGTATTTTGTGACGTCATTTATTTTTGTGACGTTATGTATTTTGTGACGTCATTTATTATTGTGACGTCATTTATTTTTGTGACGTTATGTATTTTGTGACGTCATTTATTTTTGTGACGTTATGTATTTTTTTGACGTCATTTATTTTTTTGACGTTATGTATTTTGTGACGTCATTTATTTTTGTGACGTTATGTACTTTGTGACGTCTTTTATTTTTGTGCCGCTATGTATTTTGTGACGTTATGTATTTTGTGACGTTATTTATTTTCGTGACGTAATAAATTTTTGTGACGTCATTTATTTTTGTGACGTTATGTATTTTATGACGTCATTTATTTTTTTGACGTTATGTATTTTGTGACATCATTTATTTTTGTGACGTTATGCATTTTGTGACGTCATTTATTTTTGTGACTTTATTTATTTTCTGACGTCATTTATTTTTGTGACGTTATGTTTTTTGTGACGTTATGTATTTTGTGACTTAATTAATTTTTGTGACGTCATTTATTTTTGGAACGTTATATATTTTGTGACGTTATGTATTTTGTGACGTAATTAATTTTTGTGACATCATTTATTTTTGTGACGTTATGTATTTTGTGACGTCATCTATTTTTGTGACGTTATGTATTTTGTGACGTCATTTGTTTTTGTGACCTTATTTTTTTGTGACGTCATTTATTTTTGTGACGTTATGTATTTTGTGACGTCATTTATTTTTGTGACGTTATGTATTTTGTGACGTCATTTATTTTTGTGACGTTATGTATTTTATGAAATATGTATTTTGTGACGTCATTTAATTTTGTGTCGTTAAATATTTTGTGACGTCATTTATTTTTGTAACGTTGTGTATTTCGTGACGTCATTTATTTTTGTGACGTTATGCATTTTGTGACGTCATTTATTTTTGTGACTTTATTTATTTTGTGACGTCATTTATTTTTGTGACGTTATGTATTTTGTGACGTTATGTATTTTGTGACGTTATTTATTTTTGTGACGTTATGTATTTTGTGACCTAATTAATTTTTGTGACGTCATTTATTTTTGTGACGTTATATATTTTGTGACGTTATGTATTTTGTGACGTAATTAATTTTTGTGACGTCATTTATTTTTGTGACGTTATGTATTTTGTGACGTCATTTATTTTAGTGACGTTATGTATTTTGTGACGTCATTTATTATTGTGACGTCATTTATATTTGTGACGTTATGTATTTTGTGACGTCATTTATATTTGTGACGTTATGTATTTTGTGACGTCATTTATTTTTGTGACGTTATGTATTTTATGAAATATGTATTTTGTGACGTCATTTAATTTTGTGTCGTTAAATATTTTGTGACGTCATTTATTTTTGTAACGTTTTGTATTTTGTGACGTCATTTATTTTTGTGACGTTATATATTTTTTGACGTCATTTATTTTTGTGACGTTATGTATTTTGTGACGTAATTAATTTTGTGACGTCATTTATTTTGTGACGTTATGTATTTATTGACGTCATTTATTTTTGTGAGGTTATGTATTTTTTGACGTCATTTATTTTTGTGACGTTATGTATTTTGTGACGTAATTAATTTTTGTGACGTCATTTATTTTTGTGACGTTATGTATTTTGTGACGTAATTTATTTTTGTGACGTTATGTATTTTGTGACGTCATTTATTTTTGTGAGGTTATGTATTTTTTGACGTTATTAATTTTTGTGACGTTATGTATTTTGTGACGTCATTTATTTTTGTGACTTTATTTATTTTGTGACGTCATTTATTTTTGTGACGTTATGTATTTTGTGACGTTATGTATTTTGTGACGTTATTTATTTTTGTGACGTTATGTATTTTGTGACCTAATTAATTTTTGTGACGTCATTTATTTTTGTGACGTTATGTATTTTGTGACGTCATTTATTTTTGTGACGTTATGTATTTTGTGACGTCATTTATTTTTGTGACGTAATGTATTTTGTGACGTTACGTATTTTGTGACGTCATTTATTTTTGTGACGTTATGTATTTTGTGAAGTAATTAATTTTTGTGACGTCATTTATTTTTATGACGTTATGTATTTTGTGACGTCATTTATTTTTGTGACGTTATGTATTTTGTGACGTCATTTATTTTTGTGACGTTATGTATTTTGTGACGTCATTTATTTTTGTGAGGTTATGTATTTTTTGACGTTATTAATTTTTGTGACGTTATGTATTTTGTGACGTAATTAATTTTTGTGACGTCATTAATTTTTGTGACGTTATGTATTTTGTGACGTCATTTATTTTTGTGACGTTATGTATATTGTGACGTCATTTATTTTTGTGACGTTATGTATTTTGTGACGTCATTTATTTTTGTGACTTTATTTATTTTGTGACGTCATTTATTTTTGTGACGTTATGTATTTTGTGACGTGATGTATTTTGTGACGTTATTTATTTTTGTGACGTTATGTATTTTGTGACTTAATTAATTTTTGTGACGTCATTTATTTTTGTGACGTTATGTATTTTGTGACGTCATTTATTTTTGTGACGTTATGTATTTTGTGACGTCATTTGTTTTTGTGACGTTATGTATTTTGTGACGTCATTTATTTTTTGTGACGTTATGTATTTTGTGACGTCATTTATTTTTGTGAAGCTATGTATTTTGTGATGTCATTTATTTTTGTGACGTTATGTTTTTTGTAACGTCATTTATTTTTGTGACGTTATGTATTTTGTGACGTCATTTATTTTTGTGACGTTATGTATTTTGAGACGTCATTTTTTGTGACGTTATGTATTTTGTGACGTCATTTATTTTTGTGACGTTCTGTATTTTGTGACGTCATTTATTTTTGTAACGTTATGTATTTTGTGACGTCATTTATTATTGTGACGTCATTTATTTTTGTGACGTTATGTATTTTTTGACGTCATTTATTTTTGTGACGTTACGTATTTTGTGACGTCATTTATTTTTTTGACGTTATTTTTTTTGTGACGTCATTTATTTTTGTGACGTTTTTTTTTTTTTTGACGTCATTTATTTTTGTGACGTTATGTATTTTGTGACGTTATGTATTTTGTGACGTCATTTATTTTTTGACTTTATGTATTTTGTGACATCATTTATTTTTGTGAGGTTATGTATTTTTTGACGTCATTTATTTTTGTGACGTTATGTATTTTTTAACGTCATTTATTTTTTTGACGTTATGTATTTTGTGACGTCATTTTTTGTGACGTTATGTATTTTGTGACGTCATTTATTTTTGTGACTTTATTTATTTTGTGACGTCATTTATTTTTGTGACGTTATGTATTTTGTGACGTTATGTATTTTGTGACGTTATTTATTTTTGTGACGCTATGTATTTTGTGACGTACTTAATTTTTGTGACGTCATTTATTTTTGTGACGTTATATATTTTGTGACGTTATGCATTTTGTGACGTAATTAATTTTTGTGACGTCATTTATTTTTGTGACTTTATTTATTTTGTGACGTCATTTAATTTTGTGTCGTTAAATATTTTGTGACGTCATTTATTTTTGTGACGTTATGTATTTTGTGACGTAATTAATTTTGTGACGTCATTTATTTTTGTGACGTTATGTATTTTTTGACGTCATTTATTTTTGTGACGTTATGTATTTTGTGACGTCATTTTTTTGTGACGTTATGTATTTTGGACGTCATTTATTTTTGTGACGTTATGTATTTTGTGACGTCATTTATTTTTGTGACGTTATGCATTTTGTGACGTCATTTATTTTTGTGACGTAATGTATTTTGTGACGTTACGTATTTTGTGACGTCATTTATTTTTGTGACGTTATGTATTTTGTGAAGTAATTAATTTTTGTGACGTCATTTATTTTTATGACGTTATGTATTTTGTGACGTCATTTATTTTTGTGACGTTATATATTTTGTGACGTAATTTATTTTTGTGACGTTATGTATTTTGTGACGTCATTTATTTTTGTGAGGTTATGTATTTTTTGACGTAATTAATTTTTGTGACGTTATGTATTTTGTGACGTAATTAATTTTTGTGACGTCATTAATTTTTGTGACGTTATGTATATTGTGACGTCATTTATTTTTGTGACGTTATGTATTTTGTGACGTCATTTACTTTTGTGACTTTATTTATTTTGTGACGTCATTTATTTTTGTGACGTTATGTATTTTGTGACGTGATGTATTTTGTGACGTTATTTATTTTTGTGACGTTATGTATTTTGTGACGTAATTAATTTTTGTGACGTCATTTATTTTTGTGACGTTATGTATTTTGTGACGTCATTTATTTTTGTGACGTTATGTATTTTGTGACGTCATTTGTTTTTGTGACGTTATGTATTTTGTGACGTCATTTAATTTTGTGACGTTATGTATTTTGTGACGTCATTTATTTTTGTGACGCTATGTATTTTGTGATGTCATTTATTTTTGTGACGTTATGTATTTTGTGACGTCATTTATTTTTGTGACGTTATGTATTTTGAGACGTCATTTTTTGTGACGTTATGTATTTTGTGACGTCATTTATTTTTGTGACGTTATGTATTTTGTGACGTCATTTATTTTTGTAAGGTTATGTATTTTGTGACGTCATTTATTATTGTGACGTCATTTATTTTTGTGACGTTATGTATTTTTTGACGTCATTTATTTTTGTGACGTTACGTATTTTGTGACGTCATTTATTTTTTTGACGTTATTTTTTTTGTGACGTCATTTATTTTTGTGACGTTTTGTATTTTGTGACGTCATTTATTTTTGTGACGTTATGTATTTTGTGACGTTATGTATTTTGTGACGTTATTTATTTTTGTGACGTCATTTATTTTTGTGTCGTTATGTATTTTGTGACGTCATTTATTTTTGTGACGTTATGTATTTTGTGACGTCATTTATTTTTGTGACGTTATGTATTTTGTGACGTCATTTATTTTTGTGACGTTATGTATTTTGTGACATCATTTATTTTTGTGAGGTTATGTATTTTTTGACGTCATTTATTTTTGTGACGTTATGTATTTTGTGACGTCATTTATTTTTGTGACATTATGTATTTTGTGACGTCATTTTTTTGTGACGTTATTTATTTTGTGACGTCATTTATTTTTGTGACGTTATGTATTTTGTGACGTCATTTATTTTTGTGACGTTATGTATTTTTTAACGTCATTTATTTTTTTTACGTTATGTATTTTGTGACGTCATTTTTTGTGACGTTATGTATTTTGTGACGTCATTTATTTTTGTGACTTTATTTATTTTTGTGATGTTATGTATTTTGTGACGTTATGTATTTTGTGACGTTATTTATTTTTGTGACGCTATGTATTTTGTGACGTACTTAATTTTTGTGACGTCATTTATTTTTGTGACGTTATATATTTTGTGACGTTATGCATTTTGTGACGTAATTAATTTTTGTGACGTCATTTATTTTTGTGACTTTATTTATTTTGTGACGTCATTTAATTTTGTGTCGTTAAATATTTTGTGACGTCATTTATTTTTGTGACGTTATGTATTTTGTGACGTAATTAATTTTGTGACGTCATTTATTTTTGTGACGTTATGTATTTTTTGACGTCATTTATATTTGTGACGTTATGTATTTTGTGACGTCATTTTTTTGTGACGTTATGTATTTTGGACGTCATTTATTTTTGTGACGTTATGTATTTTGTGACGTCATTTATTTTTGTAACGTTATGTATTTTGTGACGTCATTTATTTTTGTGACGTTATGTATTTTGTGACGTCATTTATTATTGTGACGTCATTTATTTTTGTGACGTTATGTATTTTTTGACGTCATTTATTTTTGTGACGTTACGTATTTTGTGACGTCATTTATTTTTTTGACGTTATTTTTTTTGTGACGTCATTTATTTTTGTGACGTTTTGTATTTTGTGACGTCATTTATTTTTGTGACGTTATGTATTTTGTGACGTTATGTATTTTGTGACGTTATTTAATTTTGTGACGTCATTTATTTTTGTGACGTTATGTATTTTGTGACGTCATTTATTTTTGTAAGGTTATGTATTTTGTGACGTCATTTATTATTGTGACGTCATTTATTTTTGTGACGTTATGTATTTTTTGACGTCATTTATTTTTGTGACGTTACGTATTTTGTGACGTCATTTATTTTTTTGACGTTATTTTTTTTGTGACGTCATTTATTTTTGTGACGTTTTGTATTTTGTGACGTCATTTATTTTTGTGACGTTATGTATTTTGTGACGTTATGTATTTTGTGACGTTATTTATTTTTGTGACGTCATTTATTTTTGTGTCGTTATGTATTTTGTGACGTCATTTATTTTTGTGACGTTATGTATTTTGTGACGTCATTTATTTTTGTGACGTTATGTATTTTGTGACGTCATTTATTTTTGTGACGTTATGTATTTTGTGACATCATTTATTTTTGTGAGGTTATGTATTTTTTGACGTCATTTATTTTTGTGACGTTATGTATTTTGTGACGTCATTTATTTTTGTGACATTATGTATTTTGTGACGTCATTTTTTTGTGACGTTATTTATTTTGTGACGTCATTTATTTTTGTGACGTTATGTATTTTGTGACGTCATTTATTTTTGTGACGTTATGTATTTTTTAACGTCATTTATTTTTTTTACGTTATGTATTTTGTGACGTCATTTTTTGTGACGTTATGTATTTTGTGACGTCATTTATTTTTGTGACTTTATTTATTTTTGTGACGTTATGTATTTTGTGACGTTATGTATTTTGTGACGTTATTTATTTTTGTGACGCTATGTATTTTGTGACGTACTTAATTTTTGTGACGTCATTTATTTTTGTGACGTTATATATTTTGTGACGTTATGCATTTTGTGACGTAATTAATTTTTGTGACGTCATTTATTTTTGTGACTTTATTTATTTTGTGACGTCATTTAATTTTGTGTCGTTAAATATTTTGTGACGTCATTTATTTTTGTGACGTTATGTATTTTGTGACGTAATTAATTTTGTGACGTCATTTATTTTTGTGACGTTATGTATTTTTTGACGTCATTTATATTTGTGACGTTATGTATTTTGTGACGTCATTTTTTTGTGACGTTATGTATTTTGGACGTCATTTATTTTTGTGACGTTATGTATTTTGTGACGTCATTTATTTTTGTAACGTTATGTATTTTGTGACGTCATTTATTTTTGTGACGTTATGTATTTTGTGACGTCATTTATTATTGTGACGTCATTTATTTTTGTGACGTTATGTATTTTTTGACGTCATTTATTTTTGTGACGTTACGTATTTTGTGACGTCATTTATTTTTTGACGTTATTTTTTTTGTGACGTCATTTATTTTTGTGACGTTTTGTATTTTGTGACGTCATTTATTTTTGTGACGTTATGTATTTTGTGACGTTATGTATTTTGTGACGTTATTTAATTTTGTGACGTCATTTATTTTTGTGACGTTATGTATTTTGTGACATCATTTATTTTTGTGAGGTTATGTATTTTTTGACGTCATTTATTTTTGTGACGTTATGTATTTTGTGACGTCATTTATTTTTGTGACATTATGTATTTTGTGACGTCATTAAATTTTGTGACGTTATGTATTTTGTGACGTCATTTATTTTTGTGACTTAATTTATTTTGTGACGTCATTTATTTTTGTGACGTTATGTATTTAGTGACGTCATTTATTTTTGTGACGTTATGTATTTTGTGAAGTAATTAATTTTTGTGACGTCATTTATTTTTATGACGTTATGTATTTTGTGACGTCATTTTTTTGACGTTATGTATTTTGTGACGTCATTTATTTTTGTGACGTTATGTATTTTGTGACGTCATTTATTTTTGTGACAATATGTATTTTGTGACGTCATTATGTTTGTGACGTCATTTATTTTTGTGACGTTATGTATTTTGTGATGTCATTTATTTTTGTGACGTTATGTATTTTGTGACGTCATTTATTTTTGTGACGTTATGTATTTTGAGACGTCATTTATTTTTGTGACATTATATATTTTGTGACGTCATTTTTTTTGTGACGTTATGTATTTTGTGACGTCATTTATTTTTGTGACGTTATGTATTTTGTGACGTCATTTATTTTTGTGACGTTATGTATTTTGTAACGTCATTTATTTTTTTGACGTTATGTATTTTGTGACGTCATTTTTTGTGACGTTATGTATTTTATGACGTTATGTATTTTGTGACGTCATTTATTTTTGTGACGTTATGTATTTTGTGACGTCATTTATTTTTGTGACGTTATGTATTTTGTGACGTCATTAAATTTTGTGACGTTATGTATTTTGTGACGTCATTTATCTTTGTGACTTTATTTATTTTGTGACGTCATTTATTTTTGTGACGTTATGTATTTTGTGACGTTATTTATTTTTGTGACGCTATGTATTTTGTGACGTACTTAATTTTTGTGACGTCATTTATTTTTGTGACTTTATTTTTTTTGTGACGTCATTTAATTTTGTGTCGTTAAATATTTTGTGACGTCATTTATTTTTGTGACGTTATGTATTTTGTGACGTAATTAATTTTGTGACGTCATTTATTTTTGTGACGTTATGTATTTTTTGACGTCATTTATTTTTGTGACGTTATGTATTTTGTGACGTCATTTATTATTGTGACGTCATTTATTTTTGTGACGTTATGTATTTTGTGACGTCATTTATTTTTGTGACGTTATGTATTTTTTTGACGTCATTTATTTTTTTGACGTTATGTATTTTGTGACGTCATTTATTTTTGTGACGTTATGTACTTTGTGACGTCTTTTATTTTTGTGCCGCTATGTATTTTGTGACGTTATGTATTTTGTGACGTTATTTATTTTCGTGACGTAATAAATTTTTGTGACGTCATTTATTTTTGTGACGTTATGTATTTTATGACGTCATTTATTTTTGTGACTTTATTTATTTTCTGACGTCATTTATTTTTGTGACGTTATGTTTTTTGTGACGTTATGTATTTTGTGACTTAATTAATTTTTGTGACGTCATTTATTTTTGGAACGTTATATATTTTGTGACGTTATGTATTTTGTGACATAATTAATTTTTGTGACATCATTTATTTTTGTGACGTTATGTATTTTGTGACGTCATCTATTTTTGTGACGTTATGTATTTTGTGACGTCATTTGTTTTTGTGACCTTATTTTTTTGTGACGTCATTTATTTTTGTGACGTTATGTATTTTGTGACGTCATTTATTTTTGTGACGTTATGTATTTTGTGACGTCATTTATTTTTGTGAGGTTATGTATTTTTTGACGTTATTAATTTTTGTGACGTTATGTATTTTGTGACGTAATTAATTTTTGTGACGTCATTAATTTTTGTGACGTTATGTATATTGTGACGTCATTTATTTTTGTGACGTTATGTATTTTGTGACGTCATTTATTTTTGTGACTTTATTTATTTTGTGACGTCATTTATTTTTGTGACGTTATGTATTTTGTGACGTGATGTATTTTGTGACGTTATTTATTTTTGTGACGTTATGTATTTTGTGACTTAATTAATTTTTGTGACGTCATTTATTTTTGTGACGTTATGTATTTTGTGACGTCATTTATTTTTGTGACGTTATGTATTTTGTGACGTCATTTGTTTTTGTGACGTTATGTATTTTGTGACGTCATTTATTTTTTGTGACGTTATGTATTTTGTGACGTCATTTATTTTTTTGACGTTATTTTTTTTGTGACGTCATTTATTTTTGTGACGTTTTGTATTTTGTGACGTCATTTATTTTTGTGACGTTATGTATTTTGTGACGTTATGTATTTTGTGACGTTATTTATTTTTGTGACGTCATTTATTTTTGTGACGTTATGTTTTTTGTAACGTCATTTATTTTTGTGACGTTATGTATTTTGTGACGTCATTTATTTTTGTGACGTTATGTATTTTGAGACGTCATTTTTTGTGACGTTATGTATTTTGTGACGTCATTTATTTTTGTGACGTTATGTATTTTGTGACGTCATTTATTTTTGTAACGTTATGTATTTTGTGACGTCATTTATTATTGTGACGTCATTTATTTTTGTGACGTTATGTATTTTTTGACGTCATTTATTTTTGTGACGTTACGTATTTTGTGACGTCATTTATTTTTTTGACGTTATTTTTTTTGTGACGTCATTTATTTTTGTGACGTTTTGTATTTTGTGACGTCATTTATTTTTGTGACGTTATGTATTTTGTGACGTTATGTATTTTGTGACGTTATTTATTTTTGTGACGTCATTTATTTTTGTGACTTTATGTATTTTGTGACATCATTTATTTTTGTGAGGTTATGTATTTTTTGACGTCATTTATTTTTGTGACGTTATGTATTTTGTGACGTCATTTATTTTTGTGACGTCATTTATTTTTGTGACGTTATATATTTTGTGACGTTATGTATTTTGTGACGTAATTAATTTTTGTGACGTCATTTATTTTTGTGACGTTATGTATTTTGTGACGTCATTTATTTTAGTGACGTTATGTATTTTGTGACGTCATTTATTATTGTGACGTCATTTATATTTGTGACGTTATGTATTTTGTGACGTCATTTATATTTGTGACGTTATGTATTTTGTGACGTCATTTATTTTTGTGACGTTATGTATTTTATGAAATATGTATTTTGTGACGTCATTTAATTTTGTGTCGTTAAATATTTTGTGACGTCATTTATTTTTGTAACGTTTTGTATTTTGTGACGTCATTTATTTTTGTGACGTTATATATTTTTTGACGTCATTTATTTTTGTGACGTTATGTATTTTGTGACGTAATTAATTTTGTGACGTCATTTATTTTGTGACGTTATGTATTTATTGACGTCATTTATTTTTGTGAGGTTATGTATTTTTTGACGTCATTTATTTTTGTGACGTTATGTATTTTGTGACGTAATTAATTTTTGTGACGTCATTTATTTTTGTGACGTTATGTATTTTGTGACGTAATTTATTTTTGTGACGTTATGTATTTTGTGACGTCATTTATTTTTGTGAGGTTATGTATTTTTTGACGTTATTAATTTTTGTGACGTTATGTATTTTGTGACGTCATTTATTTTTGTGACTTTATTTATTTTGTGACGTCATTTATTTTTGTGACGTTATGTATTTTGTGACGTTATGTATTTTGTGACGTTATTTATTTTTGTGACGTTATGTATTTTGTGACCTAATTAATTTTTGTGACGTCATTTATTTTTGTGACGTTATGTATTTTGTGACGTCATTTATTTTTGTGACGTTATGTATTTTGTGACGTCATTTATTTTTGTGACGTAATGTATTTTGTGACGTTACGTATTTTGTGACGTCATTTATTTTTGTGACGTTATGTATTTTGTGAAGTAATTAATTTTTGTGACGTCATTTATTTTTATGACGTTATGTATTTTGTGACGTCATTTATTTTTGTGACGTTATGTATTTTGTGACGTCATTTATTTTTGTGACGTTATGTATTTTGTGACGTCATTTATTTTTGTGAGGTTATGTATTTTTTGACGTTATTAATTTTTGTGACGTTATGTATTTTGTGACGTAATTAATTTTTGTGACGTCATTAATTTTTGTGACGTTATGTATTTTGTGACGTCATTTATTTTTGTGACGTTATGTATATTGTGACGTCATTTATTTTTGTGACGTTATGTATTTTGTGACGTCATTTATTTTTGTGACTTTATTTATTTTGTGACGTCATTTATTTTTGTGACGTTATGTATTTTGTGACGTGATGTATTTTGTGACGTTATTTATTTTTGTGACGTTATGTATTTTGTGACTTAATTAATTTTTGTGACGTCATTTATTTTTGTGACGTTATGTATTTTGTGACGTCATTTATTTTTGTGACGTTATGTATTTTGTGACGTCATTTGTTTTTGTGACGTTATGTATTTTGTGACGTCATTTATTTTTTGTGACGTTATGTATTTTGTGACGTCATTTATTTTTGTGAAGCTATGTATTTTGTGATGTCATTTATTTTTGTGACGTTATGTTTTTTGTAACGTCATTTATTTTTGTGACGTTATGTATTTTGTGACGTCATTTATTTTTGTGACGTTATGTATTTTGAGACGTCATTTTTTGTGACGTTATGTATTTTGTGACGTCATTTATTTTTGTGACGTTCTGTATTTTGTGACGTCATTTATTTTTGTAACGTTATGTATTTTGTGACGTCATTTATTATTGTGACGTCATTTATTTTTGTGACGTTATGTATTTTTTGACGTCATTTATTTTTGTGACGTTACGTATTTTGTGACGTCATTTATTTTTTTGACGTTATTTTTTTTGTGACGTCATTTATTTTTGTGACGTTTTTTTTTTTTTGACGTCATTTATTTTTGTGACGTTATGTATTTTGAGACGTCATTTTTTGTGACGTTATGTATTTTGTGACGTCATTTATTTTTGTGACGTTCTGTATTTTGTGACGTCATTTATTTTTGTAACGTTATGTATTTTGTGACGTCATTTATTATTGTGACGTCATTTATTTTTGTGACGTTATGTATTTTGTGACATCATTTATTTTTGTGAGGTTATGTATTTTTTGACGTCATTTATTTTTGTGACGTTATGTATTTTTTAACGTCATTTATTTTTTTGACGTTATGTATTTTGTGACGTCATTTTTTGTGACGTTATGTATTTTGTGACGTCATTTATTTTTGTGACTTTATTTATTTTGTGACGTCATTTATTTTTGTGACGTTATGTATTTTGTGACGTTATGTATTTTGTGACGTTATTTATTTTTGTGACGCTATGTATTTTGTGACGTACTTAATTTTTGTGACGTCATTTATTTTTGTGACGTTATATATTTTGTGACGTTATGCATTTTGTGACGTAATTAATTTTTGTGACGTCATTTATTTTTGTGACTTTATTTATTTTGTGACGTCATTTAATTTTGTGTCGTTAAATATTTTGTGACGTCATTTATTTTTGTGACGTTATGTATTTTGTGACGTAATTAATTTTGTGACGTCATTTATTTTTGTGACGTTATGTATTTTTTGA
This sequence comes from Flexamia atlantica, assembly GCA_035578135.1. Lineage (NCBI taxonomy): Eukaryota > Metazoa > Arthropoda > Insecta > Hemiptera > Cicadellidae > Flexamia > Flexamia atlantica. The sequence goes on along the minus strand of JAQJVK010000056.1, from coordinate 911,368 downwards.
CGTCATTTATTTTTGTGACGTTATGTATTTTGTGACGTCATTTTTTTGTGACGTTATGTATTTTGGACGTCATTTATTTTTGTGACGTTATGTATTTTGTGACGTCATTTATTTTTGTGACGTTATGCATTTTGTGACGTCATTTATTTTTGTGACGTAATGTATTTTGTGACGTTACGTATTTTGTGACGTCATTTATTTTTGTGACGTTATGTATTTTGTGAAGTAATTAATTTTTGTGACGTCATTTATTTTTATGACGTTATGTATTTTGTGACGTCATTTATTTTTGTGACGTTATATATTTTGTGACGTAATTTATTTTTGTGACGTTATGTATTTTGTGACGTCATTTATTTTTGTGAGGTTATGTATTTTTTGACGTAATTAATTTTTGTGACGTTATGTATTTTGTGACGTAATTAATTTTTGTGACGTCATTAATTTTTGTGACGTTATGTATATTGTGACGTCATTTATTTTTGTGACGTTATGTATTTTGTGACGTCATTTACTTTTGTGACTTTATTTATTTTGTGACGTCATTTATTTTTGTGACGTTATGTATTTTGTGACGTGATGTATTTTGTGACGTTATTTATTTTTGTGACGTTATGTATTTTGTGACGTAATTAATTTTTGTGACGTCATTTATTTTTGTGACGTTATGTATTTTGTGACGTCATTTATTTTTGTGACGTTATGTATTTTGTGACGTCATTTGTTTTTGTGACGTTATGTATTTTGTGACGTCATTTAATTTTGTGACGTTATGTATTTTGTGACGTCATTTATTTTTGTGACGCTATGTATTTTGTGATGTCATTTATTTTTGTGACGTTATGTATTTTGTGACGTCATTTATTTTTGTGACGTTATGTATTTTGAGACGTCATTTTTTGTGACGTTATGTATTTTGTGACGTCATTTATTTTTGTGACGTTATGTATTTTGTGACGTCATTTATTTTTGTAAGGTTATGTATTTTGTGACGTCATTTATTATTGTGACGTCATTTATTTTTGTGACGTTATGTATTTTTTGACGTCATTTATTTTTGTGACGTTACGTATTTTGTGACGTCATTTATTTTTTTGACGTTATTTTTTTTGTGACGTCATTTATTTTTGTGACGTTTTGTATTTTGTGACGTCATTTATTTTTGTGACGTTATGTATTTTGTGACGTTATGTATTTTGTGACGTTATTTATTTTTGTGACGTCATTTATTTTTGTGTCGTTATGTATTTTGTGACGTCATTTATTTTTGTGACGTTATGTATTTTGTGACGTCATTTATTTTTGTGACGTTATGTATTTTGTGACGTCATTTATTTTTGTGACGTTATGTATTTTGTGACATCATTTATTTTTGTGAGGTTATGTATTTTTTGACGTCATTTATTTTTGTGACGTTATGTATTTTGTGACGTCATTTATTTTTGTGACATTATGTATTTTGTGACGTCATTTTTTTGTGACGTTATTTATTTTGTGACGTCATTTATTTTTGTGACGTTATGTATTTTGTGACGTCATTTATTTTTGTGACGTTATGTATTTTTTAACGTCATTTATTTTTTTTACGTTATGTATTTTGTGACGTCATTTTTTGTGACGTTATGTATTTTGTGACGTCATTTATTTTTGTGACTTTATTTATTTTTGTGACGTTATGTATTTTGTGACGTTATGTATTTTGTGACGTTATTTATTTTTGTGACGCTATGTATTTTGTGACGTACTTAATTTTTGTGACGTCATTTATTTTTGTGACGTTATATATTTTGTGACGTTATGCATTTTGTGACGTAATTAATTTTTGTGACGTCATTTATTTTTGTGACTTTATTTATTTTGTGACGTCATTTAATTTTGTGTCGTTAAATATTTTGTGACGTCATTTATTTTTGTGACGTTATGTATTTTGTGACGTAATTAATTTTGTGACGTCATTTATTTTTGTGACGTTATGTATTTTTTGACGTCATTTATATTTGTGACGTTATGTATTTTGTGACGTCATTTTTTTGTGACGTTATGTATTTTGGACGTCATTTATTTTTGTGACGTTATGTATTTTGTGACGTCATTTATTTTTGTAACGTTATGTATTTTGTGACGTCATTTATTTTTGTGACGTTATGTATTTTGTGACGTCATTTATTATTGTGACGTCATTTATTTTTGTGACGTTATGTATTTTTTGACGTCATTTATTTTTGTGACGTTACGTATTTTGTGACGTCATTTATTTTTTTGACGTTATTTTTTTTGTGACGTCATTTATTTTTGTGACGTTTTGTATTTTGTGACGTCATTTATTTTTGTGACGTTATGTATTTTGTGACGTTATGTATTTTGTGACGTTATTTAATTTTGTGACGTCATTTATTTTTGTGACGTTATGTATTTTGTGACGTCATTTATTTTTGTAAGGTTATGTATTTTGTGACGTCATTTATTATTGTGACGTCATTTATTTTTGTGACGTTATGTATTTTTTGACGTCATTTATTTTTGTGACGTTACGTATTTTGTGACGTCATTTATTTTTTTGACGTTATTTTTTTTGTGACGTCATTTATTTTTGTGACGTTTTGTATTTTGTGACGTCATTTATTTTTGTGACGTTATGTATTTTGTGACGTTATGTATTTTGTGACGTTATTTATTTTTGTGACGTCATTTATTTTTGTGTCGTTATGTATTTTGTGACGTCATTTATTTTTGTGACGTTATGTATTTTGTGACGTCATTTATTTTTGTGACGTTATGTATTTTGTGACGTCATTTATTTTTGTGACGTTATGTATTTTGTGACATCATTTATTTTTGTGAGGTTATGTATTTTTTGACGTCATTTATTTTTGTGACGTTATGTATTTTGTGACGTCATTTATTTTTGTGACATTATGTATTTTGTGACGTCATTTTTTTGTGACGTTATTTATTTTGTGACGTCATTTATTTTTGTGACGTTATGTATTTTGTGACGTCATTTATTTTTGTGACGTTATGTATTTTTTAACGTCATTTATTTTTTTTACGTTATGTATTTTGTGACGTCATTTTTTGTGACGTTATGTATTTTGTGACGTCATTTATTTTTGTGACTTTATTTATTTTTGTGACGTTATGTATTTTGTGACGTTATGTATTTTGTGACGTTATTTATTTTTGTGACGCTATGTATTTTGTGACGTACTTAATTTTTGTGACGTCATTTATTTTTGTGACGTTATATATTTTGTGACGTTATGCATTTTGTGACGTAATTAATTTTTGTGACGTCATTTATTTTTGTGACTTTATTTATTTTGTGACGTCATTTAATTTTGTGTCGTTAAATATTTTGTGACGTCATTTATTTTTGTGACGTTATGTATTTTGTGACGTAATTAATTTTGTGACGTCATTTATTTTTGTGACGTTATGTATTTTTTGACGTCATTTATATTTGTGACGTTATGTATTTTGTGACGTCATTTTTTTGTGACGTTATGTATTTTGGACGTCATTTATTTTTGTGACGTTATGTATTTTGTGACGTCATTTATTTTTGTAACGTTATGTATTTTGTGACGTCATTTATTTTTGTGACGTTATGTATTTTGTGACGTCATTTATTATTGTGACGTCATTTATTTTTGTGACGTTATGTATTTTTTGACGTCATTTATTTTTGTGACGTTACGTATTTTGTGACGTCATTTATTTTTTTGACGTTATTTTTTTTGTGACGTCATTTATTTTTGTGACGTTTTGTATTTTGTGACGTCATTTATTTTTGTGACGTTATGTATTTTGTGACGTTATGTATTTTGTGACGTTATTTAATTTTGTGACGTCATTTATTTTTGTGACGTTATGTATTTTGTGACATCATTTATTTTTGTGAGGTTATGTATTTTTTAACGTCATTTATTTTTGTGACGTTATGTATTTTGTGACGTCATTTATTTTTGTGACATTATGTATTTTGTGACGTCATTAAATTTTGTGACGTTATGTATTTTGTGACGTCATTTATTTTTGTGACTTAATTTATTTTGTGACGTCATTTATTTTTGTGACGTTATGTATTTAGTGACGTCATTTATTTTTGTGACGTTATGTATTTTGTGAAGTAATTAATTTTTGTGACGTCATTTATTTTTATGACGTTATGTATTTTGTGACGTCATTTTTTTGACGTTATGTATTTTGTGACGTCATTTATTTTTGTGACGTTATGTATTTTGTGACGTCATTTATTTTTGTGACAATATGTATTTTGTGACGTCATTATGTTTGTGACGTCATTTATTTTTGTGACGTTATGTATTTTGTGATGTCATTTATTTTTGTGACGTTATGTATTTTGTGACGTCATTTATTTTTGTGACGTTATGTATTTTGAGACGTCATTTATTTTTGTGACATTATATATTTTGTGACGTCATTTTTTTTGTGACGTTATGTATTTTGTGACGTCATTTATTTTTGTGACGTTATGTATTTTGTGACGTCATTTATTTTTGTGACGTTATGAATTTTGTAACGTCATTTATTTTTTTGACGTTATGTATTTTGTGACGTCATTTTTTGTGACGTTATGTATTTTATGACGTTATGTATTTTGTGACGTCATTTATTTTTGTGACGTTATGTATTTTGTGACGTCATTTATTTTTGTGACGTTATGTATTTTGTGACGTCATTAAATTTTGTGACGTTATGTATTTTGTGACGTCATTTATCTTTGTGACTTTATTTATTTTGTGACGTCATTTATTTTTGTGACGTTATGTATTTTGTGACGTTATTTATTTTTGTGACGCTATGTATTTTGTGACGTACTTAATTTTTGTGACGTCATTTATTTTTGTGACTTTATTTTTTTTGTGACGTCATTTAATTTTGTGTCGTTAAATATTTTGTGACGTCATTTATTTTTGTGACGTTATGTATTTTGTGACGTAATTAATTTTGTGACGTCATTTATTTTTGTGACGTTATGTATTTTTTGACGTCATTTATTTTTGTGACGTTATGTATTTTGTGACGTCATTTATTATTGTGACGTCATTTATTTTTGTGACGTTATGTATTTTGTGACGTCATTTATTTTTGTGACGTTATGTATTTTTTTGACGTCATTTATTTTTTTGACGTTATGTATTTTGTGACGTCATTTATTTTTGTGACGTTATGTACTTTGTGACGTCTTTTATTTTTGTGCCGCTATGTATTTTGTGACGTTATGTATTTTGTGACGTTATTTATTTTCGTGACGTAATAAATTTTTGTGACGTCATTTATTTTTGTGACGTTATGTATTTTATGACGTCATTTATTTTTTTGACGTTATGTATTTTGTGACATCATTTATTTTTGTGACGTTATGCATTTTGTGACGTCATTTATTTTTGTGACTTTATTTATTTTCTGACGTCATTTATTTTTGTGACGTTATGTTTTTTGTGACGTTATGTATTTTGTGACTTAATTAATTTTTGTGACGTCATTTATTTTTGGAACGTTATATATTTTGTGACGTTATGTATTTTGTGACATAATTAATTTTTGTGACATCATTTATTTTTGTGACGTTATGTATTTTGTGACGTCATCTATTTTTGTGACGTTATGTATTTTGTGACGTCATTTGTTTTTGTGACCTTATTTTTTTGTGACGTCATTTATTTTTGTGACGTTATGTATTTTGTGACGTCATTTATTTTTGTGACGTTATGTATTTTGTGACGTCATTTATTTTTGTGACGTTATGTATTTTATGAAATATGTATTTTGTGACGTCATTTAATTTTGTGTCGTTAAATATTTTGTGACGTCATTTATTTTTGTAACGTTGTGTATTTCGTGACGTCATTTATTTTTGTGACGTTATGCATTTTGTGACGTCATTTATTTTTGTGACTTTATTTATTTTGTGACGTCATTTATTTTTGTGACGTTATGTATTTTGTGACGTTATGTATTTTGTGACGTTATTTATTTTTGTGACGTTATGTATTTTGTGACCTAATTAATTTTTGTGACGTCATTTATTTTTGTGACGTTATATATTTTGTGACGTTATGTATTTTGTTACGTAATTAATTTTTGTGACGTCATTTATTTTTGTGACGTTATGTATTTTGTGACGTCATTTATTTTAGTGACGTTATGTATTTTGTGACGTCATTTATTATTGTGACGTCATTTATATTTGTGACGTTATGTATTTTGTGACGTCATTTATATTTGTGACGTTATGTATTTTGTGACGTCATTTATTTTTGTGACGTTATGTATTTTATGAAATATGTATTTTGTGACGTCATTTAATTTTGTGTCGTTAAATATTTTGTGACGTCATTTATTTTTGTAACGTTTTGTATTTTGTGACGTCATTTATTTTTGTGACGTTATATATTTTTTGACGTCATTTATTTTTGTGACGTTATGTATTTTGTGACGTAATTAATTTTGTGACGTCATTTATTTTGTGACGTTATGTATTTATTGACGTCATTTATTTTTGTGAGGTTATGTATTTTTTGACGTCATTTATTTTTGTGACGTTATGTATTTTGTGACGTAATTAATTTTTGTGACGTCATTTATTTTTGTGACGTTATGTATTTTGTGACGTAATTAATTTTTGTGACGTCATTTATTTTTGTGACGTTATGTATTTTGTGACGTCATTTATTTTTGTGACGTTATGTATTTTGTGACGTCATTTATTTTTGTGACGTAATGTATTTTGTGACGTTACGTATTTTGTGACGTCATTTATTTTTGTGACGTTATGTATTTTGTGAAGTAATTAATTTTTGTGACGTCATTTATTTTTATGACGTTATGTATTTTGTGACGTCATTTATTTTTGTGACGTTATGTATTTTGTGACGTCATTTATTTTTGTGACGTTATGTATTTTGTGACGTCATTTATTTTTGTGAGGTTATGTATTTTTTGACGTTATTAATTTTTGTGACGTTATGTATTTTGTGACGTAATTAATTTTTGTGACGTCATTAATTTTTGTGACGTTATGTATATTGTGACGTCATTTATTTTTGTGACGTTATGTATTTTGTGACGTCATTTATTTTTGTGACTTTATTTATTTTGTGACGTCATTTATTTTTGTGACGTTATGTATTTTGTGACGTGATGTATTTTGTGACGTTATTTATTTTTGTGACGTTATGTATTTTGTGACTTAATTAATTTTTGTGACGTCATTTATTTTTGTGACGTTATGTATTTTGTGACGTCATTTATTTTTGTGACGTTATGTATTTTGTGACGTCATTTGTTTTTGTGACGTTATGTATTTTGTGACGTCATTTATTTTTTGTGACGTTATGTATTTTGTGACGTCATTTATTTTTTTGACGTTATTTTTTTTGTGACGTCATTTATTTTTGTGACGTTTTGTATTTTGTGACGTCATTTATTTTTGTGACGTTATGTATTTTGTGACGTTATGTATTTTGTGACGTTATTTATTTTTGTGACGTCATTTATTTTTGTGACGTTATGTTTTTTGTAACGTCATTTATTTTTGTGACGTTATGTATTTTGTGACGTCATTTATTTTTGTGACGTTATGTATTTTGAGACGTCATTTTTTGTGACGTTATGTATTTTGTGACGTCATTTATTTTTGTGACGTTATGTATTTTGTGACGTCATTTATTTTTGTAACGTTATGTATTTTGTGACGTCATTTATTATTGTGACGTCATTTATTTTTGTGACGTTATGTATTTTTTGACGTCATTTATTTTTGTGACGTTACGTATTTTGTGACGTCATTTATTTTTTTGACGTTATTTTTTTTGTGACGTCATTTATTTTTGTGACGTTTTGTATTTTGTGACGTCATTTATTTTTGTGACGTTATGTATTTTGTGACGTTATGTATTTTGTGACGTTATTTATTTTTGTGACGTCATTTATTTTTGTGACTTTATGTATTTTGTGACATCATTTATTTTTGTGAGGTTATGTATTTTTTGACGTCATTTATTTTTGTGACGTTATGTATTTTGTGACGTCATTTATTTTTGTGACATTATGTATTTTGTGACGTCATTTTTTTGTGACGTTATTTATTTTGTGACGTCATTTATGTTTGTGACGTTTTGTATTTTGTGACGTCATTTATTTTTGTGACGTTATGTATTTTTTAACGTCATTTATTTTTTTGACGTTATGTATTTTGTGACGTCATTTTTTGTGACGTTATGTATTTTGTGACGTCATTTATTTTTGTGACTTTATTTATTTTGTGACGTCATTTATTTTTGTGACGTTATGTATTTTGTGACGTTATGTATTTTGTGACGTTATTTATTTTTGTGACGCTATGTATTTTGTGACGTACTTAATTTTTGTGACGTCATTTATTTTTGTGACGTTATATATTTTGTGACGTTATGCATTTTGTGACGTAATTAATTTTTGTGACGTCATTTATTTTTGTGACTTTATTTATTTTGTGACGTCATTTAATTTTGTGTCGTTAAATATTTTGTGACGTCATTTATTTTTGTGACGTTATGTATTTTGTGACGTAATTAATTTTGTGACGTCATTTATTTTTGTGACGTTATGTATTTTTTGACGTCATTTATTTTTGTGACGTTATGTATTTTGTGACGTCATTTTTTTGTGACGTTATGTATTTTGGACGTCATTTATTTTTGTGACGTTATGTATTTTGTGACGTCATTTATTTTTGTGACGTTATGTATTTTGTGACGTCATTTATTTTTGTGACGTAATGTATTTTGTGACGTTACGTATTTTGTGACGTCATTTATTTTTGTGACGTTATGTATTTTGTGAAGTAATTAATTTTTGTGACGTCATTTATTTTTATGACGTTATGTATTTTGTGACGTCATTTATTTTTGTGACGTTATATATTTTGTGACGTAATTTATTTTTGTGACGTTATGTATTTTGTGACGTCATTTATTTTTGTGAGGTTATGTATTTTTTGACGTAATTAATTTTTGTGACGTTATGTATTTTGTGACGTAATTAATTTTTGTGACGTCATTAATTTTTGTGACGTTATGTATATTGTGACGTCATTTATTTTTGTGACGTTATGTATTTTGTGACGTCATTTCTTTTTGTGACTTTATTTATTTTGTGACGTCATTTATTTTTGTGACGTTATGTATTTTGTGACGTGATGTATTTTGTGACGTTATTTATTTTTGTGACGTTATGTATTTTGTGACGTAATTAATTTTTGTGACGTCATTTATTTTTGTGACGTTATGTATTTTGTGACGTCATTTATTTTTGTGACGTTATGTATTTTGTGACGTCATTTGTTTTTGTGACGTTATGTATTTTGTGACGTCATTTAATTTTGTGACGTTATGTATTTTGTGACGTCATTTATTTTTGTGACGCTATGTATTTTGTGATGTCATTTATTTTTGTGACGTTATGTATTTTGTGACGTCATTTATTTTTGTGACGTTATGTATTTTGAGACGTCATTTTTTGTGACGTTATGTATTTTGTGACGTCATTTATTTTTGTGACGTTATGTATTTTGTGACGTCATTTATTTTTGTAACGTTATGTATTTTGTGACGTCATTTATTATTGTGACGTCATTTATTTTTGTGACGTTATGTATTTTTTGACGTCATTTATTTTTGTGACGTTACGTATTTTGTGACGTCATTTATTTTTTTGACGTTATTTTTTTTGTGACGTCATTTATTTTTGTGACGTTTTGTATTTTGTGACGTCATTTATTTTTGTGACGTTATGTATTTTGTGACGTTATGTATTTTGTGACGTTATTTATTTTTGTGACGTCATTTATTTTTGTGTCGTTATGTATTTTGTGACGTCATTTATTTTTGTGACGTTATGTATTTTGTGACGTCATTTATTTTTGTGACGTTATGTATTTTGTGACGTCATTTTTTTTTGTGACGTTATGTATTTTGTGACATCATTTATTTTTGTGAGGTTATGTATTTTTTGACGTCATTTATTTTTGTGACGTTATGTATTTTGTGACGTCATTTATTTTTGTGACATTATGTATTTTGTGACGTCATTTTTTTGTGACGTTATTTATTTTGTGACGTCATTTATTTTTGTGACGTTATGTATTTTGTGACGTCATTTATTTTTGTGACGTTATGTATTTTTTAACGTCATTTATTTTTTTTACGTTATGTATTTTGTGACGTCATTTTTTGTGACGTTATGTATTTTGTGACGTCATTTATTTTTGTGACTTTATTTATTTTTGTGACGTAATTAATTTTTGTGACGTCATTTATTTTTGTGACTTTATTTATTTTGTGACGTCATTTAATTTTGTGTCGTTAAATATTTTGTGACGTCATTTATTTTTGTGACGTTATGTATTTTGTGACGTAATTAATTTTGTGACGTCATTTATTTTTGTGACGTTATGTATTTTTTGACGTCATTTATATTTGTGACGTTATGTATTTTGTGACGTCATTTTTTTGTGACGTTATGTATTTTGGACGTCATTTATTTTTGTGACGTTATGTATTTTGTGACGTCATTTATTTTTGTAACGTTATGTATTTTGTGACGTCATTTATTTTTGTGACGTTATGTATTTTGTGACGTCATTTATTATTGTGACGTCATTTATTTTTGTGACGTTATGTATTTTGTGACGTCATTTATTTTTGTGACGTTATGTATTTTTGTGACGTTATGTATTTTGTGACATCATTTATTTTTGTGAGGTTATGTATTTTTTGACGTCATTTATTTTTGTGACGTTATGTATTTTGTGACGTCATTTATTTTTGTGACATTATGTATTTTGTGACGTCATTTTTTTGTGACGTTATTTATTTTGTGACGTCATTTATTTTTGTGACGTTATGTATTTTGTGACGTCATTTATTTTTGTGACGTTATGTATTTTTTAACGTCATTTATTTTTTTTACGTTATGTATTTTGTGACGTCATTTTTTGTGACGTTATGTATTTTGTGACGTCATTTATTTTTGTGACTTTATTTATTTTTGTGACGTTATGTATTTTGTGACGTTATGTATTTTGTGACGTTATTTATTTTTGTGACGCTATGTATTTTGTGACGTACTTAATTTTTGTGACGTCATTTATTTTTGTGACGTTATATATTTTGTGACGTTATGCATTTTGTGACGTAATTAATTTTTGTGACGTCATTTATTTTTGTGACTTTATTTATTTTGTGACGTCATTTAATTTTGTGTCGTTAAATATTTTGTGACGTCATTTATTTTTGTGACGTTATGTATTTTGTGACGTAATTAATTTTGTGACGTCATTTATTTTTGTGACGTTATGTATTTTTTGACGTCATTTATATTTGTGACGTTATGTATTTTGTGACGTCATTTTTTTGTGACGTTATGTATTTTGGACGTCATTTATTTTTGTGACGTTATGTATTCTGTGACGTCATTTATTTTTGTAACGTTATGTATTTTGTGACGTCATTTATTTTTGTGACGTTATGTATTTTGTGACGTCATTTATTATTGTGACGTCATTTATTTTTGTGACGTTATGTATTTTGTGACGTCATTTATTTTTGTGACGTTATGTATTTTTTTGACGTCATTTATTTTTTTGACGTTATGTATTTTGTGACGTCATTTATTTTTGTGACGTTATGTATTTTGTGACGTCATTTATTTTTGTGACGTTATGTATTTTGTGACGCCATTTATTTTTGTGACTTTATTTATTTTGTGACGTCATTTATTTTTGTGACGTTATGTATTTTGTGACGTCATTTGTTTTTGTGACGTTATGTATTTTGTGACGTCATTTAGTTTTGTGACGTTATGTATTTTGTGACGTCATTTATTTTTGTGACGTTATGTATTTTGTGACATCATTTATTTTTGTGACGTTATGTTTCTTGTAACGTCATTTATTTTTGTGACGTTATGTATTTTGTGACGTCATTTATTTTTGTGACGTTATGTATTTTGTGACGTCATTTATTTTTGTGACGTTATGTATTTTGTGACGTCATTTATTTTTGTGACGTTATATATTTTGTGACGTCATTTATTTTTGTGACGTTATGTTTTTTGTAACGTCATTTATTTTTGTGACGTTATGTATTTTGTGACGTCATTTATTTTTGTGACGTTATGTATTTTGTGACGTTATGTATTTTGTGACGTTATTTATTTTTGTGACGTTATGTATTTTGTGACGTAATTAATTTTTGTGACGTCATTTATTTTTGTGACGTTATGTATTTTGTGACGTCATTTATTTTTGTGACGTTATGTATTTTGTGACGTCATTTGTTTTTGTGACGTTATGTATTTTGTGACGTCATTTATTTTTGTGACGTTATGTATTTTGTGACGTCATTTATTTTTGTGACGTTATGTATTTTGTGACGTCCTTTATTTTTGTGACGTTATGTTTTTTGTAACGTCATTTATTTTTGTGACGTTATGTATTTTGTGACGTCATTTATTTTTGTGACGTTATGTATTTTGTGACGTCATTTATTTTTGTGACGTTATGTATTTTGTGACGTCATTTATTTTTGTGACGTTATGTATTTTGTGACGTCATTTATTTTTGTGACGTTATGTTTTTTGTAACGTCATTTATTTTTGTGACGTTATGTATTTTGTGACGTCATTTATTTTTGTGACGTTATGTATTTTGTGACATCATTTATTTTTGTAACGTTATGTATTTTGTGACGTCATTTATTTTTGTGACGTTATGTATTTTGTGACGTCATTTATTATTGTGACGTCATTTATTTTTGTGACGTTATGTGTTTTTTGACGTCATTTATTTTTGTGACGTTATGTATTTTGTGACGTCATTTTTTTTGACGTTATTTTTTTTGTGACGTCATTATTTTTTGTGACGTTATGTATTTTGTGACGTCATTTATTTTTGTGACGTTATGTATTTTGTGACGTTATGTATTTTGTGACGTTATTTATTTTTGTGACGTCATTTATTTTTGTGACGTTATGTATTTTGTGACGTCATTCATTTTTGTGACGTTATGTATTTTGTGACGTCTTTTATTTTTGTGACGTTATGTATTTTGTGACGTCATTTATTTTTGTTACGTTATGTATTTTGTGACATCATTTATTTTTGTGAGGTTATGTATTTTTTGACGTCATTTATTTTTGTGACGTTATGTATTTTGGGACGTCATTTATTTTTGTGACATTATGTATTTTGTGACGTCATTTTTTTGTGACGTTATGTATTTTGTGACGTCATTTATTTTTGTGACGTTATGTATTTTGTGACGTCATTTATTTTTGTGACGTTATGTATTTTGTAACGTCATTTATTTTTTTGACGTTATGTATTTTGTGACGTCATTTTTTGTGACGTTATGTATTTTATGACGTTATGTATTTTGTGACGTCATTTATTTTTGTGACGTTATGTATTTTGTGACGTCATTTATTTTTGTGACGTTATGTATTTTGTGACGTCATTAATTTTTGTGACGTTACGTATTTTGTGACGTCATTTATTTTTGTGACTTTATTTATTTTGTGACGTCATTTATTTTTGTGACGTTATGTATTTTGTGACGTTATGTATTTTGTGACGTTATTTATTTTTGTGACGCTATGTATTTTGTGACGTACTTAATTTTTGTGACGTCATTTATTTTTGTGACGTTATATATTTTGTGACGTTATGCATTTTTTGACGTAATTAATTTTTGTGACGTCATTTATTTTTGTGACTTTATTTATTTTGTGACGTCATTTAATTTTGTGTCGTTAAATATTTTGTGACGTCATTTATTTTTGTGACGTTATGTATTTTGTGACGTAATTAATTTTGTGACGTCATTTATTTTTGTGACGTTATGTATTTTTTGACGTCATTGATTTTTGTGACGTTATGTATTTTGTGACGTCATTTTTTTGTGACGTTATGTATTTTGGACGTCATTTATTTTTGTGACGTTATGTATTTTGTGACGTCATTTATTTTTGTAACGTTATGTATTTTGTGACGTCATTTATTTTTGTGACGTTATGTATTTTGTGACGTCATTTATTATTGTGACGTCATTTATTTTTGTGACGTTATGTATTTTGTGACGTCATTTATTTTTGTGACGTTATGTATTTTTTTTACGTCATTTATTTTTTTGACGTTATGTATTTTGTGACGTCATTTATTTTTGTGACGTTATGTACTTTGTGACGTCATTTATTTTTGTGCCGCTATGTATTTTGTGACGTTATGTATTTTGTGACGTTATTTATTTTCGTGACGTAATAAATTTTTGTGACGTCATTTATTTTTGTGACGTTATGTATTTTATGACGTCATTTATTTTTGTGACGTTATGTATTTTGTGACATCATTTATTTTTGTGACGTTATGCATTTTGTGACGTCATTTATTTTTGTGACTTTATTTATTTTGTGACGTCATTTATTTTTGTGACGTTATGTATTTTGTGACTTAATTAATTTTTGTGACTTCATTTATTTTTGTGACGTTATATATTTTGTGACGTTATGTATTTTGTGACGTAATTAATTTTTGTGACGTCATTTATTTTTGTGACGTTATGTATTTTGTGACGTCATTTGTTTTTGTGACCTTATGTATTTTGTGACGTCATTTGTGACGTTATTTATTTTGTGACGTCATTTATTTTTGTGACGTTATGTATTTTGTGACGTCATTTATTTTTGTGACGTTATGTATTTTATGAAATATGTATTTTGTGACGTCATTTAATTTTGTGTCGTTAAATATTTTGTGACGTCATTTATTTTTGCAACGTTATGTATTTTGTGACGTCATTTATTTTTGTGACGTTATGCATTTTGTGACGTCATTTATTTTTTGACTTTATTTATTTTGTGACGTCATTTATTTTTGTGACGTTATGTATTTTGTGACGTTATGTATTTTGTGACGTTATTTATTTTTGTGACGTTATGTATTTTGTGACTTAATTAATTTTTGTGACGTCATTTATTTTTGTGACGTTATATATTTTGTGACGTTATGTATTTTGTGACGTAATTAATTTTTGTGACGTCATTTATTTTTGTGACGTTTTGTATTTTGTGACGTCATTTATTTTTGTGACGTTATGTATTTTGTGACGTCATTTATTATTGTGACGTCATTTATTTTTGTGACGTTATGTATTTTGTGACGTCATTTATTTTTGTGACGTTATGTATTTTGTGACGTCATTTATTTTTGTGACGTTATGTATTTTGTGACGTCATTTATTTTTGTGACGTTATGTATTTTATGAAATATGTATTTTGTGACGTCATTTAATTTTGTGTCGTTAAATATTTTGTGACGTCATTTATTTTTGTAACGTTATGTATTTTGTGACGTCATTTATTTTTGTGACGTTATGTATTTTTTGACATCATTTATTTTTGTGACGTTATGTATTTTGTGACGTCATTTTTTTGTGACGTTATGTATTTTGTGACGTCATTTATTTTTGTGACGTTATGTATTTTGTAACTTTATTTATTTTTGTAACGTTATGTATTTTGTGACGTCATTTATTTTTGTGACGTTATGTATTTAGTGACGTCATTTATTATTGTGACGTCATTTATTTTTGTGACGTTATGTATTTTGTGACGTAATTAATTTTTGTGACGTCATTTATTTTTGTGACGTTATGTATTTTGTGACGTCATTTATTTTTGTGATGTTATGTATTTTGTGACGTCATTTATTTTTGTGACGTAATGTATTTTGTGACGTCATTTATTTTTGTGACGTTATGTATTTTGTGAAGTAATTAATTTTTGTGACGTCATTTATTTTTATGACGTTATGTATTTGTGACGTCATTTATTTTTGTGACGTTATGTATTTTGTGACGTCATTTATTTTTGTGACGTTATGTATTTTGTGACGTCATTTATTTTTGTGACGTTATGTATTTTATATAATATGTATTTTGTGACGTCATTTAATTTTGTGTCGTTAAATATTTTGTGACGTCATTTATTTTTGTAACGTTATGTATTTTGTGACGTCATTTATTTTTGTGACGTTATGTATTTTTTGACGTCATTTATTTTTGTGACGTTATGTATTATGTGACGTCATTTATTTTTGTGACGTTATGTATTTTGTAACGTCATTTATTTTTTTGACGTTATGTATTTTGTGACGTCATTTTTTGTGACGTTATGTATTTTATGACGTTATGTATTTTGTGACGTCATTTATTTTTATGACGTTATGTATTTTGTGACGTCATTTATTTTTGTGACGTTATGTATTTTGTGACGTCATTTTATTGTGACGTTATGTATTTTGTGACGTCATTTATTTTTGTGACGTTATGTATTTTGTGACGTCATTTATTTTTGTGACGTTATGTATTTTGTAACGTCATTTATTTTTTTGACGTTATGTATTTTGTGACGTCATTTATTTTTGTGACGTTATGTATTTTGTGACGTCTTTTATTTTTGTGACGTTATGTATTTTGTGACGTCATTTATTTTTGTGACGTTATGTATTTTGTGACATCATTTATTTTTGTGAGGTTATGTATTTTTTGACGTCATTTATTTTTGTGACGTTATGTATTTTGTGACGTCATTTTTTTGTGACGTTATGTATTTTGGACGTCATTTATTTTTGTGACGTTATGTATTTTGTGACGTCATTTATTTTTGTAACGTTATGTATTTTGTGACGTCATTTATTTTTGTGACGTTATGTATTTTGTGACGTCATTTATTATTGTGACGTCAATTATTTTTGTGACGTTATGTATTTTGTGACGTCATTTATTTTTGTGACGTTATGTATTTTTTTGACGTCATTTATTTTTTTGACGTTATGTATTTTGTGACGTCATTTATTTTTGTGACGTTATGTACTTTGTGACGTCATTTATTTTTGTGCGGCTATGTATTTTGTGACGTTATGTATTTTGTGACGTTATTTATTTTCGTGACGTAATAAATTTTTGTGACGTCATTTATTTTTGTGACGTTATGTATTTTATGACGTCATTTATTTTTGTGACTTTATTTATTTTGTGACGTCATTTATTTTTGTGACGTTATGTATTTTGTGACTTAATTAATTTTTGTGACGTCATTTATTTTTGTGACGTTATATATTTTGTGACGTTATGTATTTTGTGACGTAATTAATTTTTGTGACGTCATTTATTTTTGTGACGTTATGTATTTTGTGACGTCATTTATTTTTGTGACGTTATGTATTTTGTGACGTCATTTGTTTTTGTGACCTTATGTATTTTGTGACGTCATTTATTTTTGTGACGTTATTTATTTTGTGACGTCATTTATTTTTGTGACGTTATGTATTTTGTGACGTCATTTATTTTTGTGACGTTATGTATTTTATGAAATATGTATTTTGTGACGTCATTTAATTTTGTGTCGTTAAATATTTTGTGACGTCATTTATTTTTGTAACGTTATGTATTTCGTGACGTCATTTATTTTTGTGACGTTATGCATTTTGTGACGTCATTTATTTTTGTGACTTTATTTATTTTTTGACGTCATTTATTTTTGTGACGTTATGTATTTTGTGACGTTATGTATTTTGTGACGTTATTTATTTTTGTGACGTTATGTATTTTGTGACGTAATTAATTTTTGTGACGTCATTTATTTTTGTGACGATATGTATTTTGTGACGTCATTTATTTTTGTGACGTTATGTATTTTGTGACGTCATTTATTATTGTGACGTCATTTATTTTTATGACGTTATGTATTTTGTGACGTCATTTATTTTTGTGACGTTATGTATTTTGTGACGTCATTTATTTTTGTGACGTTATGTATTTTATGAAATATGTATTTTGTGACGTCATTTAATTTTGTGTCGTTAAATATTTTGTGACGTCATTTATTTTTGTAACGTTATGTATTTTGTGACGTCATTTATTTTTGTGACGTTATGTATTTTGTGACGTTATTTATTTTTGAAACGTTATGTATTTTGTGACGTCATTTATTTTTTTGACGTTATGTATTTTGTGACGTCATTTATTATTGTGACGTCATTTATATTTGTGACGTTATGTATTTTGTGACGTAATTAATTTTTGTGACGTCATTTATTTTTGTGACGTCATTTATTTTTGTGACGTTATGTATTTTGTGACGTAATTTATTTTTGTGACGTAATGTATTTTGTGACGTTATGTATTTTGTGACGTCATTTATTTTTGTGACGTTATGTATTTTGTGAAGTAATTAATTTTTGTGACGTCATTTATTTTTATGACGTTATGTATTTTGTGACGTCATTTATTTTTGTGACGTTATGAATTTTGTGACGTAATTTATTTTTATGACGTTATGTATTTGTGACGTCATTTATTTTTGTGACGTTATGTATTTTGTGACGTCATTTATTTTTGTGACGTTATGTATTTTGTGACGTCATTTATTTTTGTGACGTTATGTATTTTATATAATATGTATTTTGTGACGTCATTTAATTTTGTGTCGTTTAATATTTTGTGACGTCATTTATTTTTGTAACGTTATGTATTTTGTGACGTCATTTATTTTTGTGACGTTATGTATTTTTTGACGTCATTTATTTTTGTGACGTTATGTATTATGTGACGTCATTTATTTTTGTGACGTTATGTATTTTGTAACGTCATTTATTTTTTTGACGTTATGTATTTTGTGACGTCATTTTTTGTGACGTTATGTATTTTATGACGTTATGTATTTTGTGACGTCATTTATTTTTATGACGTTATGTATTTTGTGACGTCATTTATTTTTGTGACGTTATGTATTTTGTGACGTCATTTTATTGTGACGTTATGTATTTTGTGACGTCATTTATTTTTGTGACGTTATGTATTTTGTGACGTCATTTATTTTTGTGACGTTATGTATTTTGTAACGTCATTTATTTTTTTGACGTTATGTATTTTGTGACGTCATTTATTTTTGTGACGTTATGTATTTTGTGACGTCTTTTATTTTTGTGACGTTATGTATTTTGTGACGTCATTTATTTTTGTGACGTTATGTATTTTGTGACATCATTTATTTTTGTGAGGTTATGTATTTTTTGACGTCATTTATTTTTGTGACGTTATGTATTTTGTGACGTCATTTTTTTGTGACGTTATGTATTTTGGACGTCATTTATTTTTGTGACGTTATGTATTTTGTGACGTCATTTATTTTTGTAACGTTATGTATTTTGTGACGTCATTTATTTTTGTGACGTTATGTATTTTGTGACGTCATTTATTATTGTGACGTCAATTATTTTTGTGACGTTATGTATTTTGTGACGTCATTTATTTTTGTGACGTTATGTATTTTTTTGACGTCATTTATTTTTTTGACGTTATGTATTTTGTGACGTCATTTATTTTTGTGACGTTATGTACTTTGTGACGTCATTTATTTTTGTGCGGCTATGTATTTTGTGACGTTATGTATTTTGTGACGTTATTTATTTTCGTGACGTAATAAATTTTTGTGACGTCATTTATTTTTGTGACGTTATGTATTTTATGACGTCATTTATTTTTGTGACTTTATTTATTTTGTGACGTCATTTATTTTTGTGACGTTATGTATTTTGTGACTTAATTAATTTTTGTGACGTCATTTATTTTTGTGACGTTATATATTTTGTGACGTTATGTATTTTGTGACGTAATTAATTTTTGTGACGTCATTTATTTTTGTGACGTTATGTATTTTGTGACGTCATTTATTTTTGTGACGTTATGTATTTTGTGACGTCATTTGTTTTTGTGACCTTATGTATTTTGTGACGTCATTTATTTTTGTGACGTTATTTATTTTGTGACGTCATTTATTTTTGTGACGTTATGTATTTTGTGACGTCATTTATTTTTGTGACGTTATGTATTTTATGAAATATGTATTTTGTGACGTCATTTAATTTTGTGTCGTTAAATATTTTGTGACGTCATTTATTTTTGTAACGTTATGTATTTCGTGACGTCATTTATTTTTGTGACGTTATGCATTTTGTGACGTCATTTATTTTTGTGACTTTATTTATTTTTTGACGTCATTTATTTTTGTGACGTTATGTATTTTGTGACGTTATGTATTTTGTGACGTTATTTATTTTTGTGACGTTATGTATTTTGTGACGTAATTAATTTTTGTGACGTCATTTATTTTTGTGACGATATGTATTTTGTGACGTCATTTATTTTTGTGACGTTATGTATTTTGTGACGTCATTTATTATTGTGACGTCATTTATTTTTATGACGTTATGTATTTTGTGACGTCATTTATTTTTGTGACGTTATGTATTTTGTGACGTCATTTATTTTTGTGACGTTATGTATTTTATGAAATATGTATTTTGTGACGTCATTTAATTTTGTGTCGTTAAATATTTTGTGACGTCATTTATTTTTGTAACGTTATGTATTTTGTGACGTCATTTATTTTTGTGACGTTATGTATTTTGTGACGTTATTTATTTTTGAAACGTTATGTATTTTGTGACGTCATTTATTTTTTTGACGTTATGTATTTTGTGACGTCATTTATTATTGTGACGTCATTTATATTTGTGACGTTATGTATTTTGTGACGTAATTAATTTTTGTGACGTCATTTATTTTTGTGACGTCATTTATTTTTGTGACGTTATGTATTTTGTGACGTAATTTATTTTTGTGACGTAATGTATTTTGTGACGTTATGTATTTTGTGACGTCATTTATTTTTGTGACGTTATGTATTTTGTGAAGTAATTAATTTTTGTGACGTCATTTATTTTTATGACGTTATGTATTTTGTGACGTCATTTATTTTCGTGACGTTATGAATTTTGTGACGTAATTTATTTTTGTGACGTTATGTATTTTGTGACGTCATTTATTTTTGTGACGTTATGTATTTTATGAAATATGTATTTTGTGACGTCATTTAATTTTGTGACGTTATGCATTTTGTGACGTCATTTATTTTTGTGACTTTATTTATTTTGTGACGTCATTTATTTTTGTGACGTTATGTATTTTGTGACGTTATGTATTTTGTGACGTTATTTATTTTTGTGACGTTATGTATTTTGTGACGTAATTAATTTTTGTGATGTCATTTATTTTTGTGACGTTATGTATTTTGTGACGTCATTTATTTTTGTGACGTTATGTATTTTGTGACGTCATTTATTATTGTGACGTCATTTATTTTTATGACGTTATGTATTTGGTGACGTCATTTATTTTTGTGACGTTATGTATTTTTTGACGTCATTTATTTTTGTGACGTTATGCATTTTGTGACGTCATTTTTTTGTGACGTTATGTATTTTGTGACGTCATTTATTTTTGTGACGTTATGTATTTTGTGACGTTATTTATTTTTGTAACGTTATGTATTTTGTGACGTCATTTATTTTTATGACGTTATGTATTTAGTGACGTCATTTATTATTGTGACGTCATTTATTTTTGTGACGTTATGTATTTTGTGACGTAATTAATTTTTGTGACGTCATTTATTTTTGTGACGTTATGTATTTTGTGACGTCATTTATTTTTGTGACGTTATGTATTTTGTGACGTCATTTATTTTTGTGACGTAATGTATTTTGTTACGTTATGTATTTTGTGACGTCATTTATTTTTGTGACGTTATGTATTTTGTGAAGTAATTAATTTTTGTGACGTCATTTATTTTTATGACGTTATGTATTTGTGACGTCATTTATTTTTGTGACGTTATGTATTTTGTGACGTCATTTATTTTTGTGACGTTATGTATTTTGTGACGTCATTTATTTTTGTGACGTTATGTATTTTATAAAATATGTATTTTGTGACGTCATTTAATTTTGTGACGTTAAATATTTTGTGACGTCATTTATTTTTGTAACGTTATGTATTTTGTGACGTCATTTATTTTTGTGACGTTATGTATTTTTTGACGTCATTTATTTTTTTGACGTTATGTATTATGTGACGTCATTTATTTTTGTGACGTTATGTATTTTGTAACGTCATTTATTTTTTTGACGTTATGTATTTTGTGACGTCATTTTTTGTGACGTTATGTATTTTATGACGTTATGTATTTTGTGACGTCATTTATTTTTATGACGTTATGTATTTTGTGACGTCATTTATTTTTGTGACGTTATGTATTTTGTGACGTCATTTTTTTGTGACGTTATGTATTTTGTGACGTCATTTATTTTTGTGACGTTATGTATTTTGTGACGTCATTTATTTTTGTGACGTTATGTATTTTGTAACGTCATTCATTTTTTTGACGTTATGTATTTTGTGACGTCATTTATTTTTGTGACGTTATGTATTTTGTGACGTCTTTTATTTTTGTGACGTTATGTATTTTGTGACGTCATTTATTTTTGTGACGTTATGTATTTTGTGACGTCATTTATTATTGTGACGTTATGTATTTTGTGACATCATTTATTTTTGTGACGTTATGTATTTTGTGACGTCATTTATTTTTGTGACGTTATGTATTTTGTAACGTCATTCATTTTTTTGACGTTATGTATTTTGTGACGTCATTTATTTTTGTGACGTTATGTATTTTTTGACGTCATTTATTTTTTTGACGTTATGTATTATGTGACGTCATTTATTTTTGTGACGTTATGTATTTTGTAACGTCATTTATTTTTTTGACGTTATGTATTTTGTGACGTCATTTTTTGTGACGTTATGTATTTTATGACGTTATGTATTTTGTGACGTCATTTATTTTTATGACGTTATGTATTTTGTGACGTCATTTATTTTTGTGACGTTATGTATTTTGTGACGTCATTTTTTTGTGACGTTATGTATTTTGTGACGTCATTTATTTTTGTGACGTTATGTATTTTGTGACGTCATTTATTTTTGTGACGTTATGTATTTTGTAACGTCATTTATTTTTTTGACGTTATGTATTTTGTGACGTCATTTATTTTTGTGACGTTATGTATTTTGTGACGTCTTTTATTTTTGTGACGTTATGTATTTTGTGACGTCATTTATTTTTGTGACGTTATGTATTTTGTGCCATCATTTATTTTTGTGAGGTTATGTATTTTTTGACGTCATTTATTTTTGTGACGTTATGTATTTTGTGACGTCATTTTTTTGTGACGTTATGTATTTTGGACGTCATTTATTTTTGTGACGTTATGTATTTTGTGACGTCATTTATTTTTGTAACGTTATGTATTTTGTGACGTCATTTATTTTTGTGACGTTATGTATTTTGTGACGTCATTTATTATTGTGACGTCAATTATTTTTGTGACGTTATGTATTTTGTGACGTCATTTATTTTTGTGACGTTATGTATTTTTTTGACGTCATTTATTTTTTTTACGTTATGTATTTTGTGACGTCATTTATTTTTGTGACGTTATGTACTTTGTGACGTCATTTATTTTTGTGCCGCTATGTATTTTGTGACGTTATGTATTTTGTGACGTTATTTATTTTCGTGACGTAATAAATTTTTGTGACGTCATTTATTTTTGTGACGTTATGTATTTTGTGACGTAATTAATTTTTGTGACGTCATTTATTTTTGTGACGTCATTTATTTTTGTGACGATATGTACTTTGTGACGTCATTTATTTTGTGACGTAATGTATTTTGTGACGTTATGTATTTTGTGACGTCATTTATTTTTGTGACGTTATATATTTTGTGAAGTAATTAATTTTTGTAACGTCATTTATTTTTATGACGTAATGTATTTTGTGACGTCATTTATTTTTGTGACGTTATGTATTTTGTGACGTAATTTATTTTTGTGACGTTATGTATTTTGTGACGTCATTTATTTTTGTGACGTTATGTATTTTATGAAATATGTATTTTGTGACGTCATTTAATTTTGTGACGTTATGCATTTTGTGACGTCATTTATTTTTGTGACTTTATTTATTTTGTGACGTCATTTATTTTTGTGACGTTATGTATTTTGTGACGTTATGTATTTTGTGACGTTATTTATTTTTGTGACGTTATGTATTTTGTGACGTAATTAATTTTTGTGACGTCATTTATTTTTGTGACGTTATGTATTTTGTGACGTCATTTATTTTTGTGACGTTATGTATTTTGTGACGTCATTTATTATTGTGACGTCATTTATTTTTATGACGTCATGTAATTTGTGACGTCATTTATTTTTGTGACGTTATGTATTTTGTGACGTCATTTATTTTTGTGACGTTATGTATTTTATGAAATATGTATTTTGTGACGTCATTTAATTTTGTGTCGTTAAATATTTTGTGACGTCATTTATTTTTGTAACGTTATGTATTTTGTGACGTCATTTATTTTTGTGACGTTATGTATTTTGTGACGTTATTTATTTTTGAAACGTTATGTATTTTGTGACGTCATTTATTTTTGTGACGTTATGTATTTTGTGACGTCATTTATTATTGTGACGTCATTTATTTTTGTGACGTTATGTATTTTGTGACGTAATTAATTTTTGTGACGTCATTTATTTTTGTGACGTCATGTATTTTGTGACGTCATTTATTTTTGTGACGTTATGTATTTTGTGACGTCATTTATTTTTGTGACGTAATGTATTTTGTGACGTTATGTATTTTGTGACGTCATTTATTTTTGTGACGTTATGTATTTTGTGAAGTAATTAATTTTTGTGACGTCATTTAATTTAATGACGTTATGTATTTTGTGACGTCATTTATTTTTGTAACGTTATGTATTTTGTGACGTCATTTATTTTTGTGACGTTATGTATTTTGTGACGTCATTTATTTTTGTGAGGTTATGTATTTTTTGACGTAATTAATTTTTGTGACGTTATGTATTTTGTGACGTAATTAATTTTTGTGACGTCATTAATTTTTGTGACGTTATGTATTTTGTGACGTCATTTATTTTTGTGACGTTATGTATTTTGTGACGTCATATGTTTTTGTGACTTTATTTATTTTGTGACGTCATTTATTTTTGTGACGTTATGTATTTTGTGACGTTATGTATTTTGTGACGTTATTTATTTTTGTGACGTTATGTATTTTGTGACGTAATTAATTTTTGTGACGTCATTTATTTTTGTGACGTTATATATTTTGTGACGTTAAGTATTTTGTGACGTAATTAATTTTTGTGACGTCATTTATTTTTGTGACGTTATGTATTTTGTGACGTCATTTATTTTTGTGACGTTATGTATTTTGTGACGTCATTTATTTTTGTGACGTTATGTTTTTTGTAACGTCATTTATTTTTGTGATGTTATGTATTATGTGACGTCATTTATTTTTGTGACGTTATGTATTTTGTGACGTCATTTATTTTTGTGACGTTATGTATTTTGTGACATCATTTATTTTTGTGAGGTTATGTATTTTTTGAAGTCATTTATTTTTGTGACGTTATGTATTTTGTTACGTAATTAATTTTTGTGACGTCATTTATTTTTGTGACGTTATGTATTTTGTGACGTAATTAATTTTTGTGACGTCATTTATTTTTGTGACGTTATGTATTTTGTGACGTCATTTATTTTTGTGACGTTATGTATTTTGTGACGTCATTTATTTTTGTGACGTAATGTATTTTGTGACGTTATGTATTTTGTGACGTCATTTATTTTTGTGACGTTATGTATTTTGTGACGTCATTTATTTTTGTGACGTAATGTATTTTGTTACGTTATGTATTTTGTGACGTCATTTATTTTTGTGACGTTATGTATTTTGTGAAGTAATTAATTTTTGTGACGTCATTTATTTTTATGACGTTATGTATTTGTGACGTCATTTATTTTTGTGACGTTATGTATTTTGTGACGTCATTTATTTTTGTGACGTTATGTATTTTGTGACGTCATTTATTTTTGTGACGTTATGTATTTTATAAAATATGTATTTTGTGACGTCATTTAATTTTGTGACGTTAAATATTTTGTGACGTCATTTATTTTTGTAACGTTATGTATTTTGTGACGTCATTTATTTTTGTGACGTTATGTATTTTTTGACGTCATTTATTTTTTTGACGTTATGTATTATGTGACGTCATTTATTTTTGTGACGTTATGTATTTTCTAACGTCATTTATTTTTTTGACGTTATGTATTTTGTGACGTCATTTTTTGTGACGTTATGTATTTTATGACGTTATGTATTTTGTGACGTCATTTATTTTTATGACGTTATGTATTTTGTGACGTCATTTATTTTTGTGACGTTATGTATTTTGTGACGTCATTTTTTTGTGACGTTATGTATTTTGTGACGTCATTTATTTTTGTGACGTTATGTATTTTGTGACGTCATTTATTTTTGTGACGTTATGTATTTTGTAACGTCATTCATTTTTTTGACGTTATGTATTTTGTGACGTCATTTATTTTTGTGACGTTATGTATTTTGTGACGTCTTTTATTTTTGTGACGTTATGTATTTTGTGACGTCATTTATTTTTGTGACGTTATGTATTTTGTGACGTCATTTATTATTGTGACGTTATGTATTTTGTGACATCATTTATTTTTGTGACGTTATGTATTTTGTGACGTCATTTATTTTTGTGACGTTATGTATTTTGTAACGTCATTCATTTTTTTGACGTTATGTATTTTGTGACGTCATTTATTTTTGTGACGTTATGTATTTTTTGACGTCATTTATTTTTTTGACGTTATGTATTATGTGACGTCATTTATTTTTGTGACGTTATGTATTTTGTAACGTCATTTATTTTTTTGACGTTATGTATTTTGTGACGTCATTTTTTGTGACGTTATGTATTTTATGACGTTATGTATTTTGTGACGTCATTTATTTTTATGACGTTATGTATTTTGTGACGTCATTTATTTTTGTGACGTTATGTATTTTGTGACGTCATTTTTTTGTGACGTTATGTATTTTGTGACGTCATTTATTTTTGTGACGTTATGTATTTTGTGACGTCATTTATTTTTGTGACGTTATGTATTTTGTAACGTCATTTATTTTTTTGACGTTATGTATTTTGTGACGTCATTTATTTTTGTGACGTTATGTATTTTGTGACGTCTTTTATTTTTGTGACGTTATGTATTTTGTGACGTCATTTATTTTTGTGACGTTATGTATTTTGTGACATCATTTATTTTTGTGAGGTTATGTATTTTTTGACGTCATTTATTTTTGTGACGTTATGTATTTTGTGACGTCATTTTTTTGTGACGTTATGTATTTTGGACGTCATTTATTTTTGTGACGTTATGTATTTTGTGACGTCATTTATTTTTGTAACGTTATGTATTTTGTGACGTCATTTATTTTTGTGACGTTATGTATTTTGTGACGTCATTTATTATTGTGACGTCAATTATTTTTGTGACGTTATGTATTTTGTGACGTCATTTATTTTTGTGACGTTATGTATTTTTTTGACGTCATTTATTTTTTTTACGTTATGTATTTTGTGACGTCATTTATTTTTGTGACGTTATGTACTTTGTGACGTCATTTATTTTTGTGCCGCTATGTATTTTGTGACGTTATGTATTTTGTGACGTTATTTATTTTCGTGACGTAATAAATTTTTGTGACGTCATTTATTTTTGTGACGTTATGTATTTTGTGACGTAATTAATTTTTGTGACGTCATTTATTTTTGTGACGTCATTTATTTTTGTGACGATATGTACTTTGTGACGTCATTTATTTTTGTGACGTAATGTATTTTGTGACGTTATGTATTTTGTGACGTCATTTATTTTTGTGACGTTATATATTTTGTGAAGTAATTAATTTTTGTAACGTCATTTATTTTTATGACGTAATGTATTTTGTGACGTCATTTATTTTTGTGACGTTATGTATTTTGTGACGTAATTTATTTTTGTGACGTTATGTATTTTGTGACGTCATTTATTTTTGTGACGTTATGTATTTTATGAAATATGTATTTTGTGACGTCATTTAATTTTGTGACGTTATGCATTTTGTGACGTCATTTATTTTTGTGACTTTATTTATTTTGTGACGTCATTTATTTTTGTGACGTTATGTATTTTGTGACGTTATGTATTTTGTGACGTTATTTATTTTTGTGACGTTATGTATTTTGTGACGTAATTAATTTTTGTGACGTCATTTATTTTTGTGACGTTATGTATTTTGTGACGTCATTTATTTTTGTGACGTTATGTATTTTGTGACGTCATTTATTATTGTGACGTCATTTATTTTTATGACGTCATGTATTTTGTGACGTCATTTATTTTTGTGACGTTATGTATTTTGTGACGTCATTTATTTTTGTGACGTTATGTATTTTATGAAATATGTATTTTGTGACGTCATTTAATTTTGTGTCGTTAAATATTTTGTGACGTCATTTATTTTTGTAACGTTATGTATTTTGTGACGTCATTTATTTTTGTGACGTTATGTATTTTGTTACGTTATTTATTTTTGAAACGTTATGTATTTTGTGACGTCATTTATTTTTGTGACGTTATGTATTTTGTGACGTCATTTATTATTGTGACGTCATTTATTTTTGTGACGTTATGTATTTTGTGACGTAATTAATTTTTGTGACGTCATTTATTTTTGTGACGTCATGTATTTTGTGACGTCATTTATTTTTGTGACGTTATGTATTTTGTGACGTCATTTATTTTTGTGACGTAATGTATTTTGTGACGTTATGTATTTTGTGACGTCATTTATTTTTGTGACGTTATGTATTTTGTGAAGTAATTAATTTTTGTGACGTCATTTATTTTTATGACGTTATGTATTTTGTGACGTCATTTATTTTTGTAACGTTATGTATTTTGTGACGTCATTTATTTTTGTGACGTTATGTATTTTTTGACGTCATTTATTTTTTTGACGTTATGTATTATGTGACGTCATTTATTTTTGTGACGTTATGTATTTTCTAACGTCATTTATTTTTTTGACGTTATGTATTTTGTGACGTCATTTTTTGTGACGTTATGTATTTTATGACGTTATGTATTTTGTGACGTCATTTATTTTTATGACGTTATGTATTTTGTGACGTCATTTATTTTTGTGACGTTATGTATTTTGTGACGTCATTTTTTTGTGACGTTATGTATTTTGTGACGTCATTTATTTTTGTGACGTTATGTATTTTGTGACGTCATTTATTTTTGTGACGTTATGTATTTTGTAACGTCATTCATTTTTTTGACGTTATGTATTTTGTGACGTCATTTATTTTTGTGACGTTATGTATTTTGTGACGTCTTTTATTTTTGTGACGTTATGTATTTTGTGACGTCATTTATTTTTGTGACGTTATGTATTTTGTGACGTCATTTATTATTGTGACGTTATGTATTTTGTGACATCATTTATTTTTGTGACGTTATGTATTTTGTGACGTCATTTATTTTTGTGACGTTATGTATTTTGTAACGTCATTCATTTTTTTGACGTTATGTATTTTGTGACGTCATTTATTTTTGTGACGTTATGTATTTTTTGACGTCATTTATTTTTTTGACGTTATGTATTATGTGACGTCATTTATTTTTGTGACGTTATGTATTTTGTAACGTCATTTATTTTTTTGACGTTATGTATTTTGTGACGTCATTTTTTGTGACGTTATGTATTTTATGACGTTATGTATTTTGTGACGTCATTTATTTTTATGACGTTATGTATTTTGTGACGTCATTTATTTTTGTGACGTTATGTATTTTGTGACGTCATTTTTTTGTGACGTTATGTATTTTGTGACGTCATTTATTTTTGTGACGTTATGTATTTTGTGACGTCATTTATTTTTGTGACGTTATGTATTTTGTAACGTCATTTATTTTTTTGACGTTATGTATTTTGTGACGTCATTTATTTTTGTGACGTTATGTATTTTGTGACGTCTTTTATTTTTGTGACGTTATGTATTTTGTGACGTCATTTATTTTTGTGACGTTATGTATTTTGTGACATCATTTATTTTTGTGAGGTTATGTATTTTTTGACGTCATTTATTTTTGTGACGTTATGTATTTTGTGACGTCATTTTTTTGTGACGTTATGTATTTTGGACGTCATTTATTTTTGTGACGTTATGTATTTTGTGACGTCATTTATTTTTGTAACGTTATGTATTTTGTGACGTCATTTATTTTTGTGACGTTATGTATTTTGTGACGTCATTTATTATTGTGACGTCAATTATTTTTGTGACGTTATGTATTTTGTGACGTCATTTATTTTTGTGACGTTATGTATTTTTTTGACGTCATTTATTTTTTTTACGTTATGTATTTTGTGACGTCATTTATTTTTGTGACGTTATGTACTTTGTGACGTCATTTATTTTTGTGCCGCTATGTATTTTGTGACGTTATGTATTTTGTGACGTTATTTATTTTCGTGACGTAATAAATTTTTGTGACGTCATTTATTTTTGTGACGTTATGTATTTTGTGACGTAATTAATTTTTGTGACGTCATTTATTTTTGTGACGTCATTTATTTTTGTGACGATATGTACTTTGTGACGTCATTTATTTTTGTGACGTAATGTATTTTGTGACGTTATGTATTTTGTGACGTCATTTATTTTTGTGACGTTATATATTTTGTGAAGTAATTAATTTTTGTAACGTCATTTATTTTTATGACGTAATGTATTTTGTGACGTCATTTATTTTTGTGACGTTATGTATTTTGTGACGTAATTTATTTTTGTGACGTTATGTATTTTGTGACGTCATTTATTTTTGTGACGTTATGTATTTTATGAAATATGTATTTTGTGACGTCATTTAATTTTGTGACGTTATGCATTTTGTGACGTCATTTATTTTTGTGACTTTATTTATTTTGTGACGTCATTTATTTTTGTGACGTTATGTATTTTGTGACGTTATGTATTTTGTGACGTTATTTATTTTTGTGACGTTATGTATTTTGTGACGTAATTAATTTTTGTGACGTCATTTATTTTTGTGACGTTATGTATTTTGTGACGTCATTTATTTTTGTGACGTTATGTATTTTGTGACGTCATTTATTATTGTGACGTCATTTATTTTTATGACGTCATGTATTTTGTGACGTCATTTATTTTTGTGACGTTATGTATTTTGTGACGTCATTTATTTTTGTGACGTTATGTATTTTATGAAATATGTATTTTGTGACGTCATTTAATTTTGTGTCGTTAAATATTTTGTGACGTCATTTATTTTTGTAACGTTATGTATTTTGTGACGTCATTTATTTTTGTGACGTTATGTATTTTGTGACGTTATTTATTTTTGAAACGTTATGTATTTTGTGACGTCATTTATTTTTGTGACGTTATGTATTTTGTGACGTCATTTATTATTGTGACGTCATTTATTTTTGTGACGTTATGTATTTTGTGACGTAATTAATTTTTGTGACGTCATTTATTTTTGTGACGTCATGTATTTTGTGACGTCATTTATTTTTGTGACGTTATGTATTTTGTGACGTCATTTATTTTTGTGACGTAATGTATTTTGTGACGTTATGTATTTTGTGACGTCATTTATTTTTGTGACGTTATGTATTTTGTGAAGTAATTAATTTTTGTGACGTCATTTATTTTTATGACGTTATGTATTTTGTGACGTCATTTATTTTTGTGAGGTTATGTATTTTTTGACGTAATTAATTTTTGTGACGTTATGTATTTTGTGACGTAATTAATTTTTGTGACGTCATTAATTTTTGTGACGTTATGTATTTTGTGACGTCATTTATTTTTGTGACGTTATGTATTTTGTGACGTCATATGTTTTTGTGACTTTATTTATTTTGTGACGTCATTTATTTTTGTGACGTTATGTATTTTGTGACGTTATGTATTTTGTGACGTTATTTATTTTTGTGACGTTATGTATTTTGTGACGTAATTAATTTTTGTGACGTCATTTATTTTTGTGACGTTATGTTTTTTGTAACGTCATTTATTTTTGTGATGTTATGTATTATGTGACGTCATTTATTTTTGTGACGTTATGTATTTTGTGACGTCATTTATTTTTGTGACGTTATGTATTTTGTGACATCATTTATTTTTGTGAGGTTATGTATTTTTTGAAGTCATTTATTTTTGTGACGTTATGTATTTTGTTACGTAATTAATTTTTGTGACGTCATTTATTTTTGTGACGTTATGTATTTTGTGACGTAATTAATTTTTGTGACGTCATTTATTTTTGTGACGTTATGTATTTTGTGACGTCATTTATTTTTGTGACGTTATGTATTTTGTGACGTCATTTATTTTTGTGACGTAATGTATTTTGTGACGTTATGTATTTTGTGACGTCATTTATTTTTGTGACGTTATGTATTTTGTGAAGTAATTAATTTTTGTGACGTCATTTATTTTTATGACGTTATGTATTTTTTGACGTCATTTATTTTTGTAACGTTATGTATTTTGTGACGTCATTTATTTTTATGACGTTATGTATTTTGTGACGTCATTTATTTTTGTGACGTTATGTATTTTGTGACGTCATTTATTTTTGTGACGTTATGTATTTTATGAAATATGTATTTTGTGACGTCATTTAATTTTGTGTCGTTAAATATTTTGTGACGTCATTTATTTTTGTAACGTTATGTATTTTGTGACGTCATTTATTTTTGTGACGTTATGTATTTTGTGACGTTATGTATTTTGTGACGTCATTTATTTTTGTGACGTTATGTATTTTGTGACGTCATTTATTATTGTGACGTCATTTATTTTTGTGACGTTATGTATTTTGTGACGTAATTAATTTTTGTGACGTCATTTATTTTTGTGACGTTATGTATTTTGTGACGTCATTTATTTTTGTGACGTTATGTATTTTGTGACGTCATTTATTTTTGTGACGTAATGTATTTTGTGACGTTATGTATTTTGTGACGTCATTTATTTTTGTGACGTTATGTATTTTGTGAAGTAATTAATTTTTGTGACGTCATTTATTTTTATGACGTTAAGTATTTTGTGACGTCATTTATTTTTGTAACGTTATGTATTTTGTGACGTCATCTATTTTTGTGACGTTATGTATTTTGTGACGTCATTTATTTTTGTGAGGTTATGTATTTTTTGACGTAATTAATTTTTGTGACGTTATGTATTTTGTGATGTAATTAATTTTTTGACGTCATTAATTTTTGTGACGTTATGTATTTTGTGACGTCATTTATTTTTATGACGTTATGTATTTTGTGACGTCATATGTTTTTGTGACTTTATTTATTTTGTGACGTCATTTATTTTTGTGACGTTATGTATTTTGTGACGTTATGTATTTTGTGACGTTATTTATTTTTGTGACGTTATGTATTTTGTGACGTAATTAATTTTTGTGACGTCATTTATTTTTGTGACGTTATGTATTTTGTGACGTTATGTATTTTGTGACGTTATTTATTTTTGTGACGTTATGTATTTTGTGACGTAATTAATTTTTTTGACGTCATTTATTTTTTTGACGTTATGTATTTTGTGACGTCATTTATTTTTGTGACGTTATGTACTTTGTGACGTCATTTATTTTTGTGCCGCTATGTATTTTGTGACGTTATGTATTTTGTGACGTTATTTATTTTCGTGACGTAATAAATTTTTGTGACGTCATTTATTTTTGTGACGTTATGTATTTTGTGACGTAATTAATTTTTTTGACGTCATTTATTTTTGTGACGTCATTTATTTTTGTGATGTTATGTATTTTGTGACGTCATTTATTTTTGTGACGTAATGTATTTTGTCACGTTATGTATTTTGTGACGTCATTTATTTTTGTGACGTTATATATTTTGTGAAGTAATTAATTTTTGTAACGTCATTTATTTTTATGACGTTATGTATTTTGTGACGTCATTTATTTTTGTGACGTTATGTATTTTGTGACGTAATTTATTTTTGTGACGTTATGTATTTTGTGACGTCATTTATTTTTGTGACGTTATGTATTTTATGAAATATGTATTTTGTGACGTCATTTAATTTTGTGACGTTATGCATTTTGTGACGTCATTTATTTTTGTGACTTTATTTATTTTGTGACGTCATTTATTTTTGTGACGTTATGTATTTTGTGACGTCATTTATTATTGTGACGTCATTTATTTTTGTGACGTTATGTATTTCGTGACGTCATTTATTTTTGTGACGATATGTATTTTGTGACGTCATTTATTTTTGTGACGTTATGTATTTTGTGACGTTATGTATTTTGTGACGTTATTTATTTTTGTGACGTTATGTATTTTGTGACGTAATTAATTTTTGTGATGTCATTTATTTTTGTGACGTTATGTATTTTGTGACGTCATTTATTTTTGTGACGTTATGTATTTTGTGACGTCATTTATTATTGTGACGTCATTTATTTTTATGACGTTATGTATTTTGTGACGTCATTTATTTTTGTGACGTTATGTATTTTTTGACGTCATTTATTTTTGTGACGTTATGCATTTTGTGACGTCATTTTTTTGTGACGTTATGTATTTTGTGACGTCATTTATTTTTGTGACGTTATGTATTTTGTGACGTTATTTATTTTTGTAACGTTATGTATTTTGTGACGTCATGTATTTTTGTGACGTTATGTATTTAGTGACGTCATTTATTATTGTGACGTCATTTATTTTTGTGACTTTATGTATTTTGTGACGTAATTAATTTTTGTGAGGTCATTTATTTTTGTGACGTTATGTATTTTGTGACGTCATTTATTTTTGTGACGTCATTTATTTTTGTGACGTAATGTATTTTGTTACGTTATGTATTTTGTGACGTCATTTATTTTTGTGACGTTATGTATTTTGTGAAGTAATTAATTTTTGTGACGTCATTTATTTTTATGACGTTATGTATTTGTGACGTCATTTATTTTTGTGACGTTATGTATTTTGTGACGTCATTTATTTTTGTGACGTTATGTATTTTGTGACGTCATTTATTTTTGTGACGTTATGTATTTTATAAAATATGTATTTTGTGACGTCATTTAATTTTGTGTCGTTAAATATTTTGTGACGTCATTTATTTTTGTAACGTTATGTATTTTGTGACGTCATTTATTTTTGTGACGTTATGTATTTTTTGACGTCATTTATTTTTTTGACGTTATGTATTATGTGACGTCATTTATTTTTGTGACGTTATGTATTTTGTAACGTCATTTATTTTTTTGACGTTATGTATTTTGTGACGTCATGTATTTTTGTGACGTTATGTATTTAGTGACGTCATTTATTATTGTGACGTCATTTATTTTTGTGACGTTATGTATTTTGTGACGTAATTAATTTTTGTGAGGTCATTTATTTTTGTGACGTTATGTATTTTGTGACGTCATTTATTTTTGTGACGTCATTTATTTTTGTGACGTAATGTATTTTGTTACGTTATGTATTTTGTGACGTCATTTATTTTTGTGACGTTATGTATTTTGTGAAGTAATTAATTTTTGTGACGTCATTTATTTTTATGACGTTATGTATTTGTGACGTCATTTATTTTTGTGACGTTATGTATTTTGTGACGTCATTTATTTTTGTGACGTTATGTATTTTGTGACGTCATTTATTTTTGTGACGTTATGTATTTTGTGACGTAATTTATTTTTGTGACGTTATGTATTTTGTGACGTCATTTATTTTTGTGACGTTATGTATTTTATGAAATATGTATTTTGTGACGTCATTTAATTTTGTGACGTTATGCATTTTGTGACGTCATTTATTTTTGTGACTTTATTTATTTTGTGACGTCATTTATTTTTGTGACGTTATGTATTTTGTGACGTCATTTATTATTGTGACGTCATTTATTTTTGTGACGTTATGTATTTCGTGACGTCATTTATTTTTGTGACGATATGTATTTTGTGACGTCATTTATTTTTGTGACGTTATGTATTTTGTGACGTTATGTATTTTGTGACGTTATTTATTTTTGTGACGTTATGTATTTTGTGACGTAATTAATTTTTGTGATGTCATTTATTTTTGTGACGTTATGTATTTTGTGACGTCATTTATTTTTGTGACGTTATGTATTTTGTGACGTCATTTATTATTGTGACGTCATTTATTTTTATGACGTTATGTATTTTGTGACGTCATTTATTTTTGTGACGTTATGTATTTTTTGACGTCATTTATTTTTGTGACGTTATGCATTTTGTGACGTCATTTTTTTGTGACGTTATGTATTTTGTGACGTCATTTATTTTTGTGACGTTATGTATTTTGTGACGTTATTTATTTTTGTAACGTTATGTATTTTGTGACGTCATGTATTTTTGTGACGTTATGTATTTAGTGACGTCATTTATTATTGTGACGTCATTTATTTTTGTGACTTTATGTATTTTGTGACGTAATTAATTTTTGTGAGGTCATTTATTTTTGTGACGTTATGTATTTTGTGACGTCATTTATTTTTGTGACGTCATTTATTTTTGTGACGTAATGTATTTTGTTACGTTATGTATTTTGTGACGTCATTTATTTTTGTGACGTTATGTATTTTGTGAAGTAATTAATTTTTGTGACGTCATTTATTTTTATGACGTTATGTATTTGTGACGTCATTTATTTTTGTGACGTTATGTATTTTGTGACGTCATTTATTTTTGTGACGTTATGTATTTTGTGACGTCATTTATTTTTGTGACGTTATGTATTTTATAAAATATGTATTTTGTGACGTCATTTAATTTTGTGTCGTTAAATATTTTGTGACGTCATTTATTTTTGTAACGTTATGTATTTTGTGACGTCATTTATTTTTGTGACGTTATGTATTTTTTGACGTCATTTATTTTTTTGACGTTATGTATTATGTGACGTCATTTATTTTTGTGACGTTATGTATTTTGTAACGTCATTTATTTTTTTGACGTTATGTATTTTGTGACGTCATGTATTTTTGTGACGTTATGTATTTAGTGACGTCATTTATTATTGTGACGTCATTTATTTTTGTGACGTTATGTATTTTGTGACGTAATTAATTTTTGTGAGGTCATTTATTTTTGTGACGTTATGTATTTTGTGACGTCATTTATTTTTGTGACGTCATTTATTTTTGTGACGTAATGTATTTTGTTACGTTATGTATTTTGTGACGTCATTTATTTTTGTGACGTTATGTATTTTGTGAAGTAATTAATTTTTGTGACGTCATTTATTTTTATGACGTTATGTATTTGTGACGTCATTTATTTTTGTGACGTTATGTATTTTGTGACGTCATTTATTTTTGTGACGTTATGTATTTTGTGACGTCATTTATTTTTGTGACGTTATGTATTTTATAAAATATGTATTTTGTGACGTCATTTAATTTTGTGTCGTTAAATATTTTGTGACGTCATTTATTTTTGTAACGTTATGTATTTTGTGACGTCATTTATTTTTGTGACGTTATGTATTTTTTGACGTCATTTATTTTTTTGACGTTATGTATTATGTGACGTCATTTATTTTTGTGACGTTATGTATTTTGTAACGTCATTTATTTTTTTGACGTTATGTATTTTGTGACGTCATTTTTTGTGACGTTATGTATTTAATGACGTTATGTATTTTGTGACGTCATTTATTTTTATGACGTTATGTATTTTGTGACGTCATTTATTTTTGTGACGTTATGTATTTTGTGACGTCATTTTTTTGTGACGTTATGTATTTTGTGACGTCATTTATTTTTGTGACGTTATGTATTTTGTGACGTCATTTATTTTTGTGACGTTATGTATTTTGTAACGTCATTTATTTTTTTGACGTTATGTATTTTGTGACGTCATTTATTTTTGTGACGTTATGTATTTTGTGACGTCTTTTATTTTTGTGACGTTATGTATTTTGTGACGTCATTTATTTTTGTGACGTTATGTATTTTGTGACATCATTTATTTTTGTGAGGTTATGTATTTTTTGACGTCATTTATTTTTGTGACGTTATGTATTTTGTGACGTCATTTTTTTGTGACGTTATGTATTTTGGACGTCATTTATTTTTGTGACGTTATGTATTTTGTGACGTCATTTATTTTTGTAACGTTATGTATTTTGTGACGTCATTTATTTTTGTGACGTTATGTATTTTGTGACGTCATTTATTATTGTGACGTCAATTATTTTTGTGACGTTATGTATTTTGTGACGTCATTTATTTTGTGACGTTATGTATTTTTTTGACGTCATTTATTTTTTTTACGTTATGTATTTTGTGACGTCATTTATTTTTGTGACGTTATGTACTTTGTGACGTCATTTATTTTTGTGCCGCTATGTATTTTGTGACGTTATGTATTTTGTGACGTTATTTATTTTCGTGACGTAATAAATTTTTGTGACGTCATTTATTTTTGTGACGTTATGTATTTTGTGACGTAATTAATTTTTGTGACGTCATTTATTTTTGTGACGTCATTTATTTTTGTGACGATATGTACTTTGTGACGTCATTTATTTTTGTGACGTAATGTATTTTGTGACGTTATGTATTTTGTGACGTCATTTATATTTGTGACGTTATATATTTTGTGAAGTAATTAATTTTTGTAACGTCATTTATTTTTATGACGTAATGTATTTTGTGACGTCATTTATTTTTGTGACGTTATGTATTTTGTGACGTAATTTATTTTTGTGACGTTATGTATTTTGTGACGTCATTTATTTTTGTGACGTTATGTATTTTATGAAATATGTATTTTGTGACGTCATTTAATTTTGTGACGTTATGCATTTTGTGACGTCATTTATTTTTGTGACTTTATTTATTTTGTGACGTCATTCATTTTTGTGACGTTATGTATTTTGTGACGTTATGTATTTTGTGACGTTGTTTATTTTTGTGACGTTATGTATTTTGTGACGTAATTAATTTTTGTGACGTCATTTATTTTTGTGACGTTATGTATTTTGTGACGTCATTTATTTTTGTGACGTTATGTATTTTGTGACGTCATTTATTATTGTGACGTCATTTATTTTTATGACGTTATGTATTTTGTGACGTCATTTATTTTTGTGACGTTATGTATTTTGTGACGTCATTTATTTTTGTGACGTTATGTATTTTATGAAATATGTATTTTGTGACGTCATTTAATTTTGTGTCGTTAAATATTTTGTGACGTCATTTATTTTTGTAACGTTATGTATTTTGTGACGTCATTTATTTTTGTGACGTTATGTATTTTGTGACGTTATTTATTTTTGAAACGATATGTATTTTGTGACGTCATTTATTTTTGTGACGTTATGTATTTTGTGACGTCATTTATTATTGTGACGTCATTTATTTTTGTGACGTTATGTATTTTGTGACGTAATTAATTTTTGTGACGTCATTTATTTTTGTGACGTTATGTATTTTGTGACGTCATTTATTTTTGTGACGTTATGTATTTTGTGACGTCATTTATTTTTGTGACGTAATGTATTTTGTGACGTTATGTATTTTGTGACGTCATTTATTTTTGTGACGTTATGTATTTTGTGAAGTAATTAATTTTTGTGACGTCATTTATATTTATGACGTTATGTATTTTGTGACGTCATTTATTTTTGTAACGTTATGTATTTTGTGACGTCATTTATTTTTGTGACGTTATGTATTTTGTGACGTCATTTATTTTTGTGAGGTTATGTATTTTTTGACGTAATTAATTTTTGTGACGTTATGTATTTTGTGACGAAATTAATTTTTGTGACGTCATTAATTTTTGTGACGTTATGTATTTTGTGACGTCATTTATTTTTGTGACATTATGTATTTTGTGACGTCATATGTTTTTGTGACTTTATTTATTTTGTGACGTCATTTATTTTTGTGACGTTATGTATTTTGTGACGTTATGTATTTTGTGACGTTATTTATTTTTGTGACGTTATGTATTTTGTGACGTAATTAATTTTTGTGACGTCATTTATTTTTGTGACGTTATATATTTTGTGACGTTAAGTATTTTGTGACGTAATTAATTTTTGTGACGTCATTTATTTTTGTGACGTTATGTATTTTGTGACGTCATTTATTTTTGTGACGTTATGTATTTTGTGACGTCATTTATTTTTGTGACGTTATGTTTTTTGTAACGTCATTTATTTTTGTGATGTTATGTATTATGTGACGTCATTTATTTTTGTGACGTTATGTATTTTGTGACGTCATTTATTTTTGTGACGTTATGTATTTTGTGACATCATTTATTTTTGTGAGGTTATGTATTTTTTGAAGTCATTTATTTTTGTGACGTTATGTATTTTGTTACGTAATTAATTTTTGTGACGTCATTTATTTTTGTGACGTTATGTATTTTGTGACGGAATTAATTTTTGTGACGTCATTTATTTTTGTGACGTTATGTATTTTGTGACGTCATTTATTTTTGTGACGTTATGTATTTTGTGACGTCATTTATTTTTGTGACGTAATGTATTTTGTGACGTTATGTATTTTGTGACGTCATTTATTTTTGTGACGTTATGTATTTTGTGAAGTAATTAATTTTTGTGACGTCATTTATTTTTATGACGTTATGTATTTTGTGACGTCATTTATTTTTGTAACGTTATGTATTTTGTGACGTCATTTATTTTTGTGACGTTATGTATTTTGTGACGTCATTTATTTTTGTGACGTTATGTATTTTGTGACGTCATTTATTTTTGTGACGTTATGTATTTTATGAAATATGTATTTTGTGACGTCATTTAATTTTGTGACGTTATGCATTTTGTGACGTCATTTATTTTTGTGACTTTATTTATTTTGTGACGTCATTTATTTTTGTGACGTTATGTATTTTGTGACGTTATGTATTTTGTGACGTTATTTATTTTTGTGACGTTATGTATTTTGTGACGTAATTAATTTTTGTGACGTCATTTATTTTTGTGACGTTATGTATTTTGTGACGTCATTTATTTTTGTGACGTTATGTATTTTGTGACGTCATTTATTATTGTGACGTCATTTATTTTTATGACGTTATGTATTTTGTGACGTCATTTATTTTTGTGACGTTATGTATTTTGTGACGTCATTTATTTTTGTGACGTTATGTATTTTATGAAATATGTATTTTGTGACGTCATTTAATTTTGTGTCGTTAAATATTTTGTGACGTCATTTATTTTTGTAACGTTATGTATTTTGTGACGTCATTTATTTTTGTGACGTTATGTATTTTGTGACGTTATTTATTTTTGAAACGTTATGTATTTTGTGACGTCATTTATTTTTGTGACGTTATGTATTTTGTGACGTCATTTATTATTGTGACGTCATTTATTTTTGTGACGTTATGTATTTTGTGACGTAATTAATTTTTGTGACGTCATTTATTTTTGTGACGTTATGTATTTTGTGACGTCATTTATTTTTGTGACGTTATGTATTTTGTGACGTCATTTATTTTTGTGACGTAATGTATTTTGTGACGTTATGTATTTTGTGACGTCATTTATTTTTGTGACGTTATGTATTTTGTTAAGTAATTAATTTTTGTGACGTCATTTATTTTTATGACGTTAAGTATTTTGTGACGTCATTTATTTTTGTAACGTTATGTATTTTGTGACGTCATTTATTTTTGTGACGTTATGTATTTTGTGACGTCATTTATTTTTGTGAGGTTATGTATTTTTTGACGTAATTAATTTTTGTGACGTTATGTATTTTGTGACGTAATTAATTTTTTGACGTCATTAATTTTTGTGACGTTATGTATTTTGTGACGTCATTTATTTTTGTGACGTTATGTATTTTGTGACGTCATATGTTTTTGTGACTTTATTTATTTTGTGACGTCATTTATTTTTGTGACGTTATGTATTTTGTGACGTTATGTATTTTGTGACGTTATTTATTTTTGTGACGTTATGTATTTTGTGACGTAATTAATTTTTGTGACGTCATTTATTTTTGTGACGTTATGTATTTTTATGACGTTAAGTATTTTGTGACGTCATTTATTTTTGTAACGTTATGTATTTTGTGACGTCATTTATTTTTGTGACGTTATGTATTTTGTGACGTCATTTA
The DNA here is from genome assembly GCA_035578135.1 of Flexamia atlantica. Taxonomy (NCBI): domain Eukaryota; kingdom Metazoa; phylum Arthropoda; class Insecta; order Hemiptera; family Cicadellidae; genus Flexamia; species Flexamia atlantica. Next base: position 869,212 of record JAQJVK010000056.1, on the reverse strand, counting down.
TTTTTGTGAGGTTATGTATTTTTTGACGTAATTAATTTTTGTGACGTTATGTATTTTGTGACGTAATTAATTTTTTGACGTCATTAATTTTTGTGACGTTATGTATTTTGTGACGTCATTTATTTTTGTGACGTTATGTATTTTGTGACGTCATATGTTTTTGTGACTTTATTTATTTTGTGACGTCATTTATTTTTGTGACGTTATGTACTTTGTGACGTCATTTATTTTTGTGCCGCTATGTATTTTGTGACGTTATGTATTTTGTGACGTTATTTATTTTCGTGACGTAATAAATTTTTGTGACGTCATTTATTTTTGTGACGTTATGTATTTTGTGACGTAATTAATTTTTGTGACGTCATTTATTTTTGTGACGTCATTTATTTTTGTGACGTTATGTATTTTGTGACGTCATTTATTTTTGTGACGTAATGTATTTTGTGACGTTATGTATTTTGTGACGTCATTTATTTTTGTGACGTTATATATTTTGTGAAGTAATTAATTTTTGTAACGTCATTTATTTTTATGACGTTATGTATTTTGTGACGTCATTTATTTTTGTGACGTTATGTATTTTGTGACGTAATTTATTTTTGTGACGTTATGTATTTTGTGACGTCATTTATTTTTGTGACGTTATGTATTTTATGAAATATGTATTTTGTGACGTCATTTAATTTTGTGACGTTATGCATTTTGTGACGTCATTTATTTTTGTGACTTTATTTATTTTGTGACGTCATTTATTTTTGTGACGTTATGTATTTTGTGACGTCATTTATTATTGTGACGTCATTTATTTTTGTGACGTTATGTATATCGTGACGTCATTTATTTTTGTGACGTTATGTATTTTGTGACGTCATTTATTTTTGTGACGTAATGTATTTTGTGACGTTATGTATTTTGTGACGTCATTTATTTTTGTGACGTTATGTATTTTGTGAAGTAATTAATTTTTGTGACGTCATTTATTTTTATGACGTTATGTATTTTGTGACGTCATTTATTTTTGTGACGTTATGTATTTTTTGACGTCATTTATTTTTGTGACGTTATGTATTATGTGACGTCTTTTATTTTTGTGACGTTATGTATTTTGTGACGTCATTTATTTTTGTGACGTTATGTATTTTGTGACATCATTTATTTTTGTGGGGTTATGTATTTTTTGACGTCATTTATTTTTGTGACGTTATGTATTTTGTGACGTAATTAATTTTTGTGACGTCATTTATTTTTGTGACGTTATGTATTTTGTGACGTTATGTATTTTATGAAATATGTATTTTGTGACGTCATTTAATTTTGTGTCGTTAAATATTTTGTGACGTCATTTATTTTTGTAACGTTATGTATTTTGTGACGTCATTTATTTTTGTGACGTTATGTATTTTGTGACGTTATTTATTTTTGAAACGTTATGTATTTTGTGACGTCATTTATTTTTGTGACGTTATGTATTTTGTGACGTCATTTATTATTGTGACGTCATTTATTTTTGTGACGTTATGTATTTTGTGACGTAATTAATTTTTGTGACGTCATTTATTTTTGTGACGTTATGTATTTTGTGACGTCATTTATTTTTGTGACGTTATGTATTTTGTGACGTCATTTATTTTTGTGACGTAATGTATTTTGTGACGTTATGTATTTTGTGACGTCATTTATTTTTGTGACGTTATGTATTTTGTTAAGTAATTAATTTTTGTGACGTCATTTATTTTTATGACGTTAAGTATTTTGTGACGTCATTTATTTTTGTAACGTTATGTATTTTGTGACGTCATTTATTTTTGTGACGTTATGTATTTTGTGACGTCATTTATTTTTGTGAGGTTATGTATTTTTTGACGTAATTAATTTTTGTGACGTTATGTATTTTGTGACGTAATTAATTTTTTGACGTCATTAATTTTTGTGACGTTATGTATTTTGTGACGTCATTTATTTTTGTGACGTTATGTATTTTGTGACGTCATATGTTTTTGTGACTTTATTTATTTTGTGACGTCATTTATTTTTGTGACGTTATGTATTTTGTGACGTTATGTATTTTGTGACGTTATTTATTTTTGTGACGTTATGTATTTTGTGACGTAATTAATTTTTGTGACGTCATTTATTTTTGTGACGTTATGTATTTTGTGACGTTATGTATTTTGTGACGTTATTTATTTTTGTGACGTTATGTATTTTGTGACGTAATTAATTTTTTTGACGTCATTTATTTTTTTGACGTTATGTATTTTGTGACGTCATTTATTTTTGTGACGTTATGTACTTTGTGACGTCATTTATTTTTGTGCCGCTATGTATTTTGTGACGTTATGTATTTTGTGACGTTATTTATTTTCGTGACGTAATAAATTTTTGTGACGTCATTTATTTTTGTGACGTTATGTATTTTGTGACGTAATTAATTTTTGTGACGTCATTTATTTTTGTGACGTCATTTATTTTTGTGACGTTATGTATTTTGTGACGTCATTTATTTTTGTGACGTAATGTATTTTGTGACGTTATGTATTTTGTGACGTCATTTATTTTTGTGACGTTATATATTTTGTGAAGTAATTAATTTTTGTAACGTCATTTATTTTTATGACGTTATGTATTTTGTGACGTCATTTATTTTTGTGACGTTATGTATTTTGTGACGTAATTTATTTTTGTGACGTTATGTATTTTGTGACGTCATTTATTTTTGTGACGTTATGTATTTTATGAAATATGTATTTTGTGACGTCATTTAATTTTGTGACGTTATGCATTTTGTGACGTCATTTATTTTTGTGACTTTATTTATTTTGTGACGTCATTTATTTTTGTGACGTTATGTATTTTGTGACGTCATTTATTATTGTGACGTCATTTATTTTTGTGACGTTATGTATATCGTGACGTCATTTATTTTTGTGACGTTATGTATTTTGTGACGTCATTTATTTTTGTGACGTAATGTATTTTGTGACGTTATGTATTTTGTGACGTCATTTATTTTTGTGACGTTATGTATTTTGTGAAGTAATTAATTTTTGTGACGTCATTTATTTTTATGACGTTATGTATTTTGTGACGTCATTTATTTTTGTGACGTTATGTATTTTTTGACGTCATTTATTTTTGTGACGTTATGTATTATGTGACGTCTTTTATTTTTGTGACGTTATGTATTTTGTGACATCATTTATTTTTGTGGGGTTATGTACATTGTGACGTTATTTATTTTTGTGACGTTATGTATTTTGTGACGTAATTAATTTTTGTGACGTCATTTATTTTTGTGACGTTATGTATTTTGTGACGTCATTTATTTTTGTGACGTTATGTATTTTGTGACGTCATTTATTTTTGTGACGTAATGTATTTTGTGACGTTATGTATTTTGTGACGTCATTTATTTTTGTGACGTTATGTATTTTGTGAAGTAATTAATTTTTGTGACGTCATTTATTTTTATGACGTTATGTATTTTGTGACGTCATTTATTTTTGTAACGTTATGTATTTTGTGACGTCATTTATTTTTGTGACGTTATGTATTTTGTGACGTAATTTATTTTTGTGACGTTATGTATTTTGTGACGTCATTTATTTTTGTGACGTTATGTATTTTGTGACGTCATTTATTTTTGTGACGTTATGTATTTTATGAAATATGTATTTTGTGACGTCATTTAATTTTGTGTCGTTAAATATTTTGTGACGTCATTAATTTTTGTAACGTTATGTATTTTGTGACGTCATTTATTTTTGTGACGTTATGTACATTGTGACGTTATTTATTTTTGAAACGTTATGTATTTTGTGACGTCATTTATTTTTTTGACGTTATGTATTTTGTGACGTCATTTATTATTGTGACGTCATTTATTTTTGTGACGTTATGTATTTTGTGACGTAATTAATTTTTGTGACGTCATTTATTTTTGTGACGTCATTTATTTTTGTGACGTTATGTATTTTGTGACGTCATTTATTTTTGTGACGTAATGTATTTTGTGACGTTATGTATTTTGTGACGTCATTTATTTTTGTGACGTTATGTATTTTGTGAAGTAATTAATTTTTGTGACGTCATTTATTTTTATGACGTTATGTATTTTGTGACGTCATTTATTTTTGTGACGTTATGTATTTTGTGACGTAATTTATTTTTGTGACGTTATGTATTTTGTGACGTCATTTATTTTTGTGACGTTATGTATTTTATGAAATATGTATTTTGTGACGTCATTTAATTTTGTGTCGTTATGCATTTTGTGACGTCATTTATTTTTGTGACTTTATTTATTTTGTGACGTCATTTATTTTTGTGACGTTATGTATTTTGTGACGCTATGTATTTTGTGACGTTATTTATTTTTGTGACGTTATGTATTTTGTGACGTAATTAATTTTTGTGATGTCATTTATTTTTGTGACGTTATGTATTTTGTGACGTCATTTATTTTTGTGACGTTATGTATTTTGTGACGTCATTTATTATTTTGACGTCATTTATTTTTATGACGTTATGTATTTTGTGACGTCATTTATTTTTGTGACGTTATGTATTTTTTGACGTCATTTATTTTTGTGACGTTATGCATTTTGTGACGTCATTTTTTTGTGACGTTATGTATTTTGTGACGTCATTTATTTTTGTGACGTTATGTATTTTGTGACGTTATTTATTTTTGTAACGTTATGTATTTTGTGACGTCATTTATTTTTGTGACGTTATGTATTTAGTGACGTCATTTATTATTGTGACGTCATTTTTTTTTGTGACGTTATGTATTTTGTGACGTAATTAATTTTTGTGACGTCATTTATTTTTGTGACGTTATGTATTTTGTGACGTCATTTATTTTTGTGACGTCATTTATTTTTGTGACGTAATGTATTTTGTTACGTTATGTATTTTGTGACGTCATTTATTTTTGTGACGTTATGTATTTTGTGAAGTAATTAATTTTTGTGACCTCATTTATTTTTATGACGTTATGTATTTGTGACGTCATTTATTTTTGTGACGTTATGTATTTTGTGACGTCATTTATTTTTGTGACGTTATGTATTTTGTGACGTCATTTATTTTTGTGACGTTATGTATTTTATAAAATATGTATTTTGTGACGTCATTTAATTTTGTGTCGTTAAATATTTTGTGACGTCATTTATTTTTGTAACGTTATGTATTTTGTGACGTCATTTATTTTTGTGACGTTATGTATTTTTTGACGTCATTTATTTTTTTGACGTTATGTATTATGTGACGTCATTTATTTTTGTGACGTTATGTATTTTGTAACGTCATTTATTTTTTTGACGTTATGTATTTTGTGACGTCATTTTTTGTGACGTTATGTATTTTATGACGTTATGTATTTTGTGACGTCATTTATTTTTATGACGTTATGTATTTTGTGACGTCATTTATTTTTGTGACGTTATGTATTTTGTGACGTCATTTTTTTGTGACGTTATGTATTTTGTGACGTCATTTATTTTTGTGACGTTATGTATTTTGTGACGTCATTTATTTTTGTGACGTTATGTATTTTGTAACGTCATTTATTTTTTTGACGTTATGTATTTTGTGACGTCATTTATTTTTGTGACGTTATGTATTTTGTGACGTCTTTTATTTTTGTGACGTTATGTATTTTGTGACGTCATTTATTTTTGTGACGTTATGTATTTTGTGACATCATTTATTTTTGTGAGGTTATTTATTTTTTGACGTCATTTATTTTTGTGACGTTATGTATTTTGTGACGTCATTTTTTTGTGACGTTATGTATTTTGGACGTCATTTATTTTTGTGACGTTATGTATTTTGTGACGTCATTTATTTTTGTAACGTTATGTATTTTGTGACGTCATTTATTTTTGTGACGTTATGTATTTTGTGACGTCATTTATTATTGTGACGTCAATTATTTTTGTGACGTTATGTATTTTGTGACGTCATTTATTTTTGTGACGTTATGTATTTTTTTGACGTCATTTATTTTTTTGACGTTATGTATTTTGTGACGTCATTTATTTTTGTGACGTTATGTACTTTGTGACGTCATTTATTTTTGTGCCGCTATGTATTTTGTGACGTTATGTATTTTGTGACGTTATTTATTTTCGTGACGTAATAAATTTTTGTGACGTCATTTATTTTTGTGACGTTATGTATTTTGTGACGTAATTAATTTTTGTGACGTCATTTATTTTTGTGACGTCATTTATTTTTGTGACGTTATGTACTTTGTGACGTCATTTATTTTTGTGACGTAATGTATTTTGTGACGTTATGTATTTTGTGACGTCATTTATTTTTATGACGTTATGTATTTTGTGACGTCATTTATTTTTGTAACGTTATGTATTTTGTGACGTCATTTATTTTTGTGACGTTATGTATTTTGTGACGTAATTTATTTTTGTGACGTTATGTATTTTGTGACGTCATTTATTTTTGTGACGTTATGTATTTTATGAAATATGTATTTTGTGACGTCATTTAATTTTGTGACGTTATGCATTTTGTGACGTCATTTATTTTTGTGACTTTATTTATTTTGTGACGTCATTTATTTTTGTGACGTTATGTATTTTGTGACGTCATTTATTTTTGTGACGTCATTTATTTTTGTGACGTAATGTATTTTGTTACGTTATGTATTTTGTGACGTCATTTATTTTTGTGACGTTATGTATTTTGTGAAGTAATTAATTTTTGTGACCTCATTTATTTTTATGACGTTATGTATTTGTGACGTCATTTATTTTTATGACGTTATGTATTTTGTGACGTCATTTATTTTTGTGACGTTATGTATTTTGTGACGTCATTTATTTTTGTGACGTTATGTATTTTATGAAATATGTATTTTGTGACGTCATTTAATTTTGTGTCGTTAAATATTTTGTGACGTCATTTATTTTTGTAACGTTATGTATTTTGTGACGTCATTTATTTTTGTGACGTTATGTATTTTGTGACGTTATTTATTTTTGAAACGTTATGTATTTTGTGACGTCATTTATTTTTGTGACGTTATGTATTTTGTGACGTCATTTATTATTGTGACGTCATTTATTTTTGTGACGTTATGTATTTTGTGACGTAATTAATTTTTGTGAAGTCATTTATTTTTGTGACGTTATGTATTTTGTGACGTCATTTATTTTTGTGACGTTATGTATTTTGTGACGTCATTTATTTTTGTGACGTAATGTATTTTGTGACGTTATGTATTTTGTGACGTCATTTATTTTTGTGACATTATGTATTTTGTGAAGTAATTAATTTTTGTGACGTCATTTATTTTTATGACGTTATGTATTTTGTGACGTCATTTATTTTTGTAACGTTATGTATTTTGTGACGTCATTTATTTTTGTGACGTTATGTATTTTGTGACGTCATTAATTTTTGTGAGGTTATGTATTTTTTGACGTAATTAATTTTTGTGACGTTATGTATTTTGTGACGTAATTAATTTTTGTGACGTCATTAATTTTTGTGACGTTATGTATTTTGTGACGTCATTTATTTTTGTGACGTTATGTATTTTGTGACGTCATATGTTTTTGTGACTTTATTTATTTTGTGACGTCATTTATTTTTGTGACGTTATGTATTTTGTGACGTTATGTATTTTGTGACGTTATTTATTTTAGTGACGTTATGTATTTTGTGACGTAATTAATTTTTGTGACGTCATTTATTTTTGTGACGTTATATATTTTGTGACGTTAAGTATTTTGTGACGTAATTAATTTTTGTGACGTCATTTATTTTTGTGACGTTATGTATTTTGTGACGTCATTTATTTTTGTGACGTTATGTATTTTGTGACGTCATTTATTTTTGTGACGTTATGTTTTTTGTAACGTCATTTATTTTTGTGATGTTATGTATTATGTGACGTCATTTATTTTTGTGAAGTTATGTATTTTGTGACGTCATTTATTTTTGTGACGTTATGTATTTTGTGACATCATTTATTTTTGTGAGGTTATGTATTTTTTGAAGTCATTTATTTTTGTGACGTTATGTATTTTGTTACGTAATTAATTTTTGTGACGTCATTTATTTTTGTGACGTTATGTATTTTGTGACGTAATTAATTTTTGTGACGTCATTTATTTTTGTGACGTTATGTATTTTGTGACGTCATTTATTTTTGTGACGTTATGTATTTTGTGACGTCATTTATTTTTGTGACGTAATGTATTTTGTGACGTTATGTATTTTGTGACGTCATTTATTTTTGTGACGTTATGTATTTTGTGAAGTAATTAATTTTTGTGACGTCATTTATTTTTATGACGTTATGTATTTTGTGACGTCATTTATTTTTGTAACGTTATGTATTTTGTGACGTCATTTATTTTTGTGACGTTATGTATTTTGTGACGTAATTTATTTTTGTGACGTTATGTATTTTGTGACGTCATTTATTTTTGTGACGTTATGTATTTTGTGACGTCATTTATTTTTGTGACGTTATGTATTTTATGAAATATGTATTTTGTGACGTCATTTAATTTTGTGTCGTTAAATATTTTGTGACGTCATTTATTTTTGTAACGTTATGTATTTTGTGACGTCATTTATTTTTGTGACGTTATGTATTTTGTGACGTTATTTATTTTTGAAACGTTATGTATTTTGTGACGTCATTTATTTTTGTGACGTTATGTATTTTGTGACGTCATTTATTATTGTGACGTCATTTATTTTTGTGACGTTATGTATTTTGTGACGTAATTAATTTTTGTGACGTCATTTATTTTTGTGACGCTATGTATTTTGTGACGTCATTTATTTTTGTGACGTTATGTATTTTGTGACGTCATTTATTTTTGTGACGTAATGTATTTTGTGACGTTATGTATTTTGTGACGTCATTTATTTTTGTGACGTTATGTATTTTGTGAAGTAATTAATTTTTCTGACGTCATTTATTTTTATGACGTTATGTATTTTGTGACGTCATTTATTTTTGTAACGTTATGTATTTTGTGACGTCATTTATTTTTGTGACGTTATGTATTTTGTGACGTCATTTATTTTTGTGAGGTTATGTATTTTTTGACGTAATTAATTTTTGTGACGTTATGTATTTTGTGACGTAATTAATTTTTGTGACGTCATTAATTTTTGTGACGTTATGTATTTTGTGACGTCATATATTTTTGTGACGTTATGTATTTTGTGACGTCATATGTTTTTGTGACTTTATTTATTTTGTGACGTCATTTATTTTTGTGACGTTATGTATTTTGTGACGTTATGTATTTTGTGACGTTATTTATTTTTGTGACGTTATGTATTTTGTGACGTAATTAATTTTTGTGACGTCATTTATTTTTGTGACGTTATATATTTTGTGACGTTAAGTATTTTGTGACGTAATTAATTTTTGTGACGTCATTTATTTTTGTGACGTTATGTATTTTGTGACGTCATTTATTTTTGTGACGTTATGTATTTTGTGACGTCATTTATTTTTGTGACGTTATGTTTTTTGTAACGTCATTTATTTTTGTGATGTTATGTATTATGTGACGTCATTTATTTTTGTGACGTTATGTATTTTGTGACGTCATTTATTTTTGTGACGTTATGTATTTTGTGACATCATTTATTTTTGTGAGGTTATGTATTTTTTGAAGTCATTTATTTTTGTGACGTTATGTATTTTGTTACGTAATTAATTTTTGTGACGTCATTTATTTTTGTGACGTTATGTATTTTGTGACGTTATGTATTTTGTGACGTTATTTATTTTTGTGACGTTATGTATTTTGTGACGTAATTAATTTTTGTGACGTCATTTATTTTTGTGACGTTATGTATTTTGTGACGTCATTTATTTTTGTGACGTTATGTATTTTGTGACGTCATTTATTATTGTGACGTCATTTATTTTTATGACGTTATGTATTTTGTGACGTCATTTATTTTTGTGACGTTATGTATTTTGTGACGTCATTTATTTTTGTGACGTTATGTATTTTATGAAATATGTATTTTGTGACGTCATTTAATTTTGTGTCGTTAAATATTTTGTGACGTCATTTATTTTGGTAACGTTATGTATTTTGTGACGTCATTTATTTTTGTGACGTTATGTATTTTGTGACGTTATTTATTTTTGAAACGTTATGTATTTTGTGACGTCATTTATTTTTTTGACGTTATGTATTTTGTGACGTCATTTATTATTGTGACGTCATTTATTTTTGTGACGTTATGTATTTTGTGACGTAATTAATTTTTGTGACGTCATTTATTTTTGTGACGTCATTTATTTTTGTGACGTTATGTATTTTGTGACGTCATTTATTTTTGTGACGTAATGTATTTTGTGACGTTATGTATTTGGTGACGTCATTTATTTTTGTGACGTTATGTATTTTATGAAATATGTATTTTGTGACGTCATTTAATTTTGTGTCGTTAAATATTTTGTGACGTCATTTATTTTGGTAACGTTATGTATTTTGTGACGTCATTTATTTTTGTGACGTTATGTATTTTGTGACGTTATTTATTTTTGAAACGTTATGTATTTTGTGACGTCATTTATTTTTGTGACGTTATGTATTTTGTGACGTCATTAATTTTTGTGAGGTTATGTATTTTTTGACGTAATTAATTTTTGTGACGTTATGTATTTTGTGACGTAATTAATTTTTGTGACGTCATTAATTTTTGTGACGTTATGTATTTTGTGACGTCATTTATTTTTGTGACGTTATGTATTTTGTGACGTCATATGTTTTTGTGACTTTATTTATTTTGTGACGTCATTTATTTTTGTGACGTTATGTATTTTGTGACGTTATGTATTTTGTGACGTTATTTATTTTAGTGACGTTATGTATTTTGTGACGTAATTAATTTTTGTGACGTCATTTATTTTTGTGACGTTATATATTTTGTGACGTTAAGTATTTTGTGACGTAATTAATTTTTGTGACGTCATTTATTTTTGTGACGTTATGTATTTTGTGACGTCATTTATTTTTGTGACGTTATGTATTTTGTGACGTCATTTATTTTTGTGACGTTATGTTTTTTGTAACGTCATTTATTTTTGTGATGTTATGTATTATGTGACGTCATTTATTTTTGTGAAGTTATGTATTTTGTGACGTCATTTATTTTTGTGACGTTATGTATTTTGTGACATCATTTATTTTTGTGAGGTTATGTATTTTTTGAAGTCATTTATTTTTGTGACGTTATGTATTTTGTTACGTAATTAATTTTTGTGACGTCATTTATTTTTGTGACGTTATGTATTTTGTGACGTAATTAATTTTTGTGACGTCATTTATTTTTGTGACGTTATGTATTTTGTGACGTCATTTATTTTTGTGACGTTATGTATTTTGTGACGTCATTTATTTTTGTGACGTAATGTATTTTGTAACGTTATGTATTTTGTGACGTCATTTATTTTTGTGACGTTATGTATTTTGTGAAGTAATTAATTTTTGTGACGTCATTTATTTTTATGACGTTATGTATTTTGTGACGTCATTTATTTTTGTAACGTTATGTATTTTGTGACGTCATTTATTTTTGTGACGTTATGTATTTTGTGACGTAATTTATTTTTGTGACGTTATGTATTTTGTGACGTCATTTATTTTTGTGACGTTATGTATTTTGTGACGTCATTTATTTTTGTGACGTTATGTATTTTATGAAATATGTATTTTGTGACGTCATTTAATTTTGTGTCGTTAAATATTTTGTGACGTCATTTATTTTTGTAACGTTATGTATTTTGTGACGTCATTTATTTTTGTGACGTTATGTATTTTGTGACGTTATTTATTTTTGAAACGTTATGTATTTTGTGACGTCATTTATTTTTGTGACGTTATGTATTTTGTGACGTCATTTATTATTGTGACGTCATTTATTTTTGTGACGTTATGTATTTTGTGACGTAATTAATTTTTGTGACGTCATTTATTTTTGTGACGCTATGTATTTTGTGACGTCATTTATTTTTGTGACGTTATGTATTTTGTGACGTCATTTATTTTTGTGACGTAATGTATTTTGTGACGTTATGTATTTTGTGACGTCATTTATTTTTGTGACGTTATGTATTTTGTGAAGTAATTAATTTTTGTGACGTCATTTATTTTTATGACGTTATGTATTTTGTGACGTCATTTATTTTTGTAACGTTATGTATTTTGTGACGTCATTTATTTTTGTGACGTTATGTATTTTGTGACGTCATTTATTTTTGTGAGGTTATGTATTTTTTGACGTAATTAATTTTTGTGACGTTATGTATTTTGTGACGTAATTAATTTTTGTGACGTCATTAATTTTTGTGACGTTATGTATTTTGTGACGTCATATATTTTTGTGACGTTATGTATTTTGTGACGTCATATGTTTTTGTGACTTTATTTATTTTGTGACGTCATTTATTTTTGTGACGTTATGTATTTTGTGACGTTATGTATTTTGTGACGTTATTTATTTTTGTGACGTTATGTATTTTGTGACGTAATTAATTTTTGTGACGTCATTTATTTTTGTGACGTTATATATTTTGTGACGTTAAGTATTTTGTGACGTAATTAATTTTTGTGACGTCATTTATTTTTGTGACGTTATGTATTTTGTGACGTCATTTATTTTTGTGACGTTATGTATTTTGTGACGTCATTTATTTTTGTGACGTTATGTTTTTTGTAACGTCATTTATTTTTGTGATGTTATGTATTATGTGACGTCATTTATTTTTGTGACGTTATGTATTTTGTGACGTCATTTATTTTTGTGACGTTATGTATTTTGTGACATCATTTATTTTTGTGAGGTTATGTATTTTTTGAAGTCATTTATTTTTGTGACGTTATGTATTTTGTTACGTAATTAATTTTTGTGACGTCATTTATTTTTGTGACGTTATGTATTTTGTGACGTTATGTATTTTGTGACGTTATTTATTTTTGTGACGTTATGTATTTTGTGACGTAATTAATTTTTGTGACGTCATTTATTTTTGTGACGTTATGTATTTTGTGACGTCATTTATTTTTGTGACGTTATGTATTTTGTGACGTCATTTATTATTGTGACGTCATTTATTTTTATGACGTTATGTATTTTGTGACGTCATTTATTTTTGTGACGTTATGTATTTTGTGACGTCATTTATTTTTGTGACGTTATGTATTTTATGAAATATGTATTTTGTGACGTCATTTAATTTTGTGTCGTTAAATATTTTGTGACGTCATTTATTTTGGTAACGTTATGTATTTTGTGACGTCATTTATTTTTGTGACGTTATGTATTTTGTGACGTTATTTATTTTTGAAACGTTATGTATTTTGTGACGTCATTTATTTTTTTGACGTTATGTATTTTGTGACGTCATTTATTATTGTGACGTCATTTATTTTTGTGACGTTATGTATTTTGTGACGTAATTAATTTTTGTGACGTCATTTATTTTTGTGACGTCATTTATTTTTGTGACGTTATGTATTTTGTGACGTCATTTATTTTTGTGACGTAATGTATTTTGTGACGTTATGTATTTGGTGACGTCATTTATTTTTGTGACGTTATGTATTTTGTGAAGTAATTAATTTTTGTAACGTCATTTATTTTTATGACGTTATGTATTTTGTGACGTCATTTATTTTTGTGACGTTATGTATTTTGTGACGTAATTTATATTTGTGACGTTATGTATTTTGTGACGTCATTTATTTTTGTGACGTTATGTATTTTATGAAATATGTATTTTGTGACGTCATTTAATTTTGTGACGTTATGCATTTTGTGACGTCATTTATTTTTGTGACTTTATTTATTTTGTGACGTCATTTATTTTTGTGACGTTATGTATTTTGTGACGTTATGTATTTTGTGAAGTTATTTATTTTTGTGACGTTATGTATTTTGTGACGTAATTAATTTTTGTGACGTCATTTATTTTTGTGACGTTATGTATTTTGTGACGTCATTTATTTTTTTGACGTTATGTATTTTGTGACGTCATTTATTATTGTGACGTCATTTATTTTTGTGACGTTATGTATTTTGTGACGTAATTAATTTTTGTGACGTCATTTATTTTTGTGACGTCATTTATTTTTGTGACGTTATGTATTTTGTGACGTCATTTATTTTTGTGACGTAATGTATTTTGTGACGTTATGTATTTTGTGACGTCATTTATTTTTGTGGCGTTATGTATTTTGTGAAGTAATTAATTTTTGTAACGTCATTTATTTTTATGACGTTATGTATTTTGTGACGTCATTTATTTTTGTGACGTTATGTATTTTGTGACGTAATTTATTTTTGTGACGTTATGTATTTTGTGACGTCATTTATTTTTGTGACGTTATGTATTTTATGAAATATGTATTTTGTGACGTCATTTATTTTTGTGACGTTATGTATTTTGTGACATCATTTATTTTTGTGAGGTTATGTATTTTTTGAAGTCATTTATTTTTGTGACGTTATGTATTTTGTTACGTAATTAATTTTTGTGACGTCATTTATTTTTGTGACGTTATGTATTTTGTGACGTAATTAATTTTTGTGACGTCATTTATTTTTGTGACGTTATGTCTTTTGTGACGTCATTTATTTTTGTGACGTTATGTATTTTGTGACGTCATTTATTTTTGTGACGTAATGTATTTTGTGACGTTATGTATTTTGTGACGTCATTTATTTTTGTGACGTTATGTATTTTGTGAAGTAATTAATTTTTGTGACGTCATTTATTTTTATGACGTTATGTATTTTGTGACGTCATTTATTTTTGTGACGTTATGTATTTTTTGACGTCATTTATTTTTGTGATGTTATGTATTATGTGACGTCATTTATTTTTGTGACGTTATGTATTTTGTGACGTCATTTATTTTTGTGACGTTATGTATTTTGTGACATTATTTATTTTTGTGGGGTTATTTATTTTTTGACGTCATTTATTTTTGTGACGTTATGTATTTTGTGACGTAATTAATTTTTGTGACGTCATTTATTTTTGTGACGTTATGTATTTTGTGACGTAATTAATTTTTGTGACGTCATTTATTTTTGTGACGTTATGTATTTTGTGACGTCATTTATTTTTGTGACGTTATGTATTTTGTGACGTCATTTATTTTTGTGACGTTATGTATTTTGTGACATCATTTATATTTGTGGGGTTATGTATTTTTTGACGTCATTTATTTTTGTGACGTTATGTATTTTGTGACGTAATTAATTTTTGTGACGTCATTTATTTTTGTGACGTTATGTATTTTGTGACGTAATTAATTTTTGTGACGTCATTTATTTTTGTGACGTTATGTATTTTGTGACGTCATTTATTTTTGTGACGTTATGTATTTTTCGACGTCATTTATTTTTGTGACGTAATGTATTTTGTGACGTTATGTATTTTGTGACGTCATTTATTTTTTGTGACGTTATGTATTTTGTGAAGTAATTAATTTTTGTGACGTCATTTATTTTTATGACGTTATGTATTTTGTGACGTCATTTATTTTTGTGACGTTATGTATTTTGTGACGTAATTTATATTTGTGACGTTATGTATTTTGTGACGTCATTTATTTTTGTGACGTTATGTATTTTATGAAATATGTATTTTGTGACGTCATTTAATTTTGTGACGTTATGCATTTTGTGACGTCATTTATTTTTGTGACTTTATTTATTTTGTGACGTCATTTATTTTTGTGACGTTATGTATTTTGTGACGTTATGTATTTTGTGACGTTATTTATTTTTGTGACGTTATGTATTTATGACGTAATTAATTTTTGTGACGTCATTTATTTTTGTGACGTTATGTATTTTGTGACGTCATTTATTTTTTTGACGTTATGTATTTTGTGACGTCATTTATTATTGTGACGTCATTTATTTTTGTGACGTTATGTATTTTGTGACGTAATTAATTTTTGTGACGTCATTTATTTTTGTGACGTCATTTATTTTTGTGACGTTATGTATTTTGTGACGTCATTTATTTTTGTGACGTAATGTATTTTGTGACGTTATGTATTTTGTGACGTCATTTATTTTTGTGGCGTTATGTATTTTGTGAAGTAATTAATTTTTGTAACGTCATTTATTTTTATGACGTTATGTATTTTGTGACGTCATTTATTTTTGTGACGTTATGTATTTTGTGACGTAATTTATTTTTGTGACGTTATGTATTTTGTGACGTCATTTATTTTTGTGACGTTATGTATTTTATGAAATATGTATTTTGTGACGTCATTTATTTTTGTGACGTTATGTATTTTGTGACATCATTTATTTTTGTGAGGTTATGTATTTTTTGAAGTCATTTATTTTTGTGACGTTATGTATTTTGTTACGTAATTAATTTTTGTGACGTCATTTATTTTTGTGACGTTATGTATTTTGTGACGTAATTAATTTTTGTGACGTCATTTATTTTTGTGACGTTATGTCTTTTGTGACGTCATTTATTTTTGTGACGTTATGTATTTTGTGACGTAATTAATTTTTGTGACGTCATTTATTTTTGTGACGTTATATATTTTGTGACGTTATGTATTTTATGAAATATGTATTTTGTGACGTCATTTAATTTTGTGACGTTATGCATTTTGTGACGTCATTTATTTTTGTGACTTTATTTATTTTGTGACGTCATTTATTTTTGTGACGTTATGTATTTTGTGACGTTATGTATTTTGTGAAGTTATTTATTTTTGTGACGTTATGTATTTTGTGACGTAATTAATTTTTGTGACGTCATTTATTTTTGTGACGTTATGTATTTTGTGACGTCATTTATTTTTTTGACGTTATGTATTTTGTGACGTCATTTATTATTGTGACGTCATTTATTTTTGTGACGTTATGTATTTTGTGACGTAATTAATTTTTGTGACGTCATTTATTTTTGTGACGTCATTTATTTTTGTGACGTTATGTATTTTGTGACGTCATTTATTTTTGTGACGTAATGTATTTTGTGACGTTATGTATTTTGTGACGTCATTTATTTTTGTGGCGTTATGTATTTTGTGAAGTAATTAATTTTTGTAACGTCATTTATTTTTATGACGTTATGTATTTTGTGACGTCATTTATTTTTGTGACGTTATGTATTTTGTGACGTAATTTATTTTTGTGACGTTATGTATTTTGTGACGTCATTTATTTTTGTGACGTTATGTATTTTATGAAATATGTATTTTGTGACGTCATTTATTTTTGTGACGTTATGTATTTTGTGACATCATTTATTTTTGTGAGGTTATGTATTTTTTGAAGTCATTTATTTTTGTGACGTTATGTATTTTGTTACGTAATTAATTTTTGTGACGTCATTTATTTTTGTGACGTTATGTATTTTGTGACGTAATTAATTTTTGTGACGTCATTTATTTTTGTGACGTTATGTCTTTTGTGACGTCATTTATTTTTGTGACGTTATGTATTTTGTGACGTCATTTATTTTTGTGACGTAATGTATTTTGTGACGTTATGTATTTTGTGACGTCATTTATTTTTGTGACGTTATGTATTTTGTGAAGTAATTAATTTTTGTGACGTCATTTATTTTTATGACGTTATGTATTTTGTGACGTCATTTATTTTTGTGACGTTATGTATTTTTTGACGTCATTTATTTTTGTGATGTTATGTATTATGTGACGTCATTTATTTTTGTGACGTTATGTATTTTGTGACGTCATTTATTTTTGTGACGTTATGTATTTTGTGACATTATTTATTTTTGTGGGGTTATTTATTTTTTGACGTCATTTATTTTTGTGACGTTATGTATTTTGTGACGTAATTAATTTTTGTGACGTCATTTATTTTTGTGACGTTATGTATTTTGTGACGTAATTAATTTTTGTGACGTCATTTATTTTTGTGACGTTATGTATTTTGTGACGTCATTTATTTTTGTGACGTTATGTATTTTGTGACGTCATTTATTTTTGTGACGTTATGTATTTTGTGACATCATTTATATTTGTGGGGTTATGTATTTTTTGACGTCATTTATTTTTGTGACGTTATGTATTTTGTGACGTAATTAATTTTTGTGACGTCATTTATTTTTGTGACGTTATGTATTTTGTGACGTAATTAATTTTTGTGACGTCATTTATTTTTGTGACGTTATGTATTTTGTGACGTCATTTATTTTTGTGACGTTATGTATTTTTCGACGTCATTTATTTTTGTGACGTAATGTATTTTGTGACGTTATGTATTTTGTGACGTCATTTATTTTTTGTGACGTTATGTATTTTGTGAAGTAATTAATTTTTGTGACGTCATTTATTTTTATGACGTTATGTATTTTGTGACGTCATTTATTTTTGTGACGTTATGTATTTTGTGACGTAATTTATATTTGTGACGTTATGTATTTTGTGACGTCATTTATTTTTGTGACGTTATGTATTTTATGAAATATGTATTTTGTGACGTCATTTAATTTTGTGACGTTATGCATTTTGTGACGTCATTTATTTTTGTGACTTTATTTATTTTGTGACGTCATTTATTTTTGTGACGTTATGTATTTTGTGACGTTATGTATTTTGTGACGTTATTTATTTTTGTGACGTTATGTATTTTGTGACGTAATTAATTTTTGTGACGTCATTTATTTTTGTGACGTTATGTATTTTGTGACGTCATTTATTTTTTTGACGTTATGTATTTTGTGACGTCATTTATTATTGTGACGTCATTTATTTTTGTGACGTTATGTATTTTGTGACGTAATTAATTTTTGTGACGTCATTTATTTTTGTGACGTCATTTATTTTTGTGACGTTATGTATTTTGTGACGTCATTTATTTTTGTGACGTAATGTATTTTGTGACGTTATGTATTTTGTGACGTCATTTATTTTTGTGGCGTTATGTATTTTGTGAAGTAATTAATTTTTGTAACGTCATTTATTTTTATGACGTTATGTATTTTGTGACGTCATTTATTTTTGTGACGTTATGTATTTTGTGACGTAATTTATTTTTGTGACGTTATGTATTTTGTGACGTCATTTATTTTTGTGACGTTATGTATTTTATGAAATATGTATTTTGTGACGTCATTTATTTTTGTGACGTTATGTATTTTGTGACATCATTTATTTTTGTGAGGTTATGTATTTTTTGAAGTCATTTATTTTTGTGACGTTATGTATTTTGTTACGTAATTAATTTTTGTGACGTCATTTATTTTTGTGACGTTATGTATTTTGTGACGTAATTAATTTTTGTGACGTCATTTATTTTTGTGACGTTATGTCTTTTGTGACGTCATTTATTTTTGTGACGTTATGTATTTTGTGACGTCATTTATTTTTGTGACGTAATGTATTTTGTGACGTTATGTATTTTGTGACGTCATTTATTTTTGTGACGTTATGTATTTTGTGAAGTAATTAATTTTTGTGACGTCATTTATTTTTATGACGTTATGTATTTTGTGACGTCATTTATTTTTGTGACGTTATGTATTTTTTGACGTCATTTATTTTTGTGATGTTATGTATTATGTGACGTCATTTATTTTTGTGACGTTATGTATTTTGTGACGTCATTTATTTTTGTGACGTTATGTATTTTGTGACATTATTTATTTTTGTGGGGTTATGTATTTTTTGACGTCATTTATTTTTGTGACGTTATGTATTTTGTGACGTAATTAATTTTTGTGACGTCATTTATTTTTGTGACGTTATGTATTTTGTGACGTAATTAATTTTTGTGACGTCATTTATTTTTGTGACGTTATGTATTTTGTGACGTCATTTATTTTTGTGACGTTATGTATTTTGTGACGTCATTTATTTTTGTGACGTTATGTATTTTGTGACATCATTTATATTTGTGGGGTTATGTATTTTTTGACGTCATTTATTTTTGTGACGTTATGTATTTTGTGACGTAATTAATTTTTGTGACGTCATTTATTTTTGTGACGTTATGTATTTTGTGACGTAATTAATTTTTGTGACGTCATTTATTTTTGTGACGTTATGTATTTTGTGACGTCATTTATTTTTGTGACGTTATGTATTTTTCGACGTCATTTATTTTTGTGACGTAATGTATTTTGTGACGTGATGTATTTTGTGACGTCATTTATTTTTTGTGACGTTATGTATTTTGTGAAGTAATTAATTTTTGTGACGTCATTTATTTTTATGACGTTATGTATTTTGTGACGTCATTTATTTTTGTGACGTTATGTATTTTGTGACGTCATTTATTTTTGTGACGTTATGTATTTTGTGACGTCATTTATTTTTGTGAGGTTATGTATTTTTTGACGTAATTAATTTTTGTGACGTTATGTATTTTGTGACGTAATTAATTTTTGTGACGTCATTAATTTTTGTGACGTTATGTATTTTGTGACGTCATTTATTTTTGTGACGTTATGTATTTTGTGACGTCATTTGTTTTTGTGACTTTATTTATTTTGTGACGTCATTTTTTTTTGTGACGTTATGTATTTTGTGACGTTATGTATTTTGTGACGTTATTTATTTTTGTGACGTTATATATTTTGTGACGTAATTAATTTTTGTGACGTCATTTATTTTTGTGACGTTATATATTTTGTGACGTTAAGTATTTTGTGACGTAATTAATTTTTGTGACGTCATTTATTTTTGTGACATTATGTATTTTGTGACGTCATTTATTTTTGTGACGTTATGTATTTTGTGACGTCATTTATTTTTGTGACGTTATGTTTTTTGTAACGTCATTTATTTTTGTGACGTTATGTATTATGTGACGTCATTTATTTTTGTGACGTTATGTATTTTGTGACGTCATTTATTTTTGTGACGTTATGTATTTTGTGACATCATTTATTTTTGTGAGGTTATGTATTTTTTGAAGTCATTTATTTTTGTGACGTTATGTATTTTGTTACGTAATTAATTTTTGTGACGTCATTTATTTTTGTGACGTTATGTATTTTGTGACGTAATTAATTTTTGTGACGTCATTTATTTTTGTGACGTTATGTATTTTGTGACGTCATTTATTTTTGTGACGTTATGTATTTTGTGACGTCATTTATTTTTGTGACGTTATGTATTTTGTGACGTAATTTATTTTTGTGACGTTATGTATTTTGTGACGTCATTTATTTTTGTGACGTTATGTATTTTATGAAATATGTATTTTGTGACGTCATTTATTTTTGTGACGTTATGTATTTTGTGACATCATTTATTTTTGTGAGGTTATGTATTTTTTGAAGTCATTTATTTTTGTGACGTTATGTATTTTGTTACGTAATTAATTTTTGTGACGTCATTTATTTTTGTGACGTTATGTATTTTGTGACGTAATTAATTTTTGTGACGTCATTTATTTTTGTGACGTTATGTCTTTTGTGACGTCATTTATTTTTGTGACGTTATGTATTTTGTGACGTCATTTATTTTTGTGACGTAATGTATTTTGTGACGTTATGTATTTTGTGACGTCATTTATTTTTGTGACGTTATGTATTTTGTGAAGTAATTAATTTTTGTGACGTAATTTATTTTTATGACGTTATGTATTTTGTGACGTCATTTATTTTTGTGACGTTATGTATTTTTTGACGTCATTTATTTTTGTGATGTTATGTATTATGTGACGTCATTTATTTTTGTGACGTTATGTATTTTGTGACGTCATTTATTTTTGTGACGTTATGTATTTTGTGACATTATTTATTTTTGTGGGGTTATGTATTTTTTGACGTCATTTATTTTTGTGACGTTATGTATTTTGTGACGTAATTAATTTTTGTGACGTCATTTATTTTTGTGACGTTATGTATTTTGTGACGTAATTAATTTTTGTGACGTCATTTATTTTTGTGACGTTATGTATTTTGTGACGTCATTTATTTTTGTGACGTTATGTATTTTGTGACGTCATTTATTTTTGTGACGTTATGTATTTTGTGACATCATTTATATTTGTGGGGTTATGTATTTTTTGACGTCATTTATTTTTGTGACGTTATGTATTTTGTGACGTAATTAATTTTTGTGACGTCATTTATTTTTGTGACGTTATGTATTTTGTGACGTAATTAATTTTTGTGACGTCATTTATTTTTGTGACGTTATGTATTTTGTGACGTCATTTATTTTTGTGACGTTATGTATTTTTCGACGTCATTTATTTTTGTGACGTAATGTATTTTGTGACGTGATGTATTTTGTGACGTCATTTATTTTTTGTGACGTTATGTATTTTGTGAAGTAATTAATTTTTGTGACGTCATTTATTTTTATGACGTTATGTATTTTGTGACGTCATTTATTTTTGTGACGTTATGTATTTTGTGACGTCATTTATTTTTGTGACGTTATGTATTTTGTGACGTCATTTATTTTTGTGAGGTTATGTATTTTTTGACGTAATTAATTTTTGTGACGTTATGTATTTTGTGACGTAATTAATTTTTGTGACGTCATTAATTTTTGTGACGTTATGTATTTTGTGACGTCATTTATTTTTGTGACGTTATGTATTTTGTGACGTCATTTGTTTTTGTGACTTTATTTATTTTGTGACGTCATTTTTTTTTGTGAGGTTATGTATTTTGTGACGTTATGTATTTTGTGACGTTATTTATTTTTGTGACGTTATATATTTTGTGACGTAATTAATTTTTGTGACGTCATTTATTTTTGTGACGTTATATATTTTGTGACGTTAAGTATTTTGTGACGTAATTAATTTTTGTGACGTCATTTATTTTTGTGACATTATGTATTTTGTGACGTCATTTATTTTTGTGACGTTATGTATTTTGTGACGTCATTTATTTTTGTGACGTTATGTTTTTTGTAACGTCATTTATTTTTGTGACGTTATGTATTATGTGACGTCATTTATTTTTGTGACGTTATGTATTTTGTGACGTCATTTATTTTTGTGACGTTATGTATTTTGTGACATCATTTATTTTTGTGAGGTTATGTATTTTTTGAAGTCATTTATTTTTGTGACGTTATGTATTTTGTTACGTAATTAATTTTTGTGACGTCATTTATTTTTGTGACGTTATGTATTTTGTGACGTAATTAATTTTTGTGACGTCATTTATTTTTGTGACGTTATGTATTTTGTGACGTCATTTATTTTTGTGACGTTATGTATTTTGAGACGTCATTTATTTTTGTGACGTAATGTATTTTGTGACGTTATGTATTTTGTGACGTCATTTATTTTTGTGACGTTATGTATTTTGTGAAGTAATTAATTTTTGTGACGTCTTTTATTTTTATGACGTTATGTATTTTGTGACGTCATTTATTTTTGTGAGGTTATGTATTTTTTGACGTCATTTATTTTTGTGACGTTATGTATTATGTGACGTCATTTATTTTTGTGACGTTATGTATTTTGTGACGTCATTTATTTTTGTGACGTTATGTATTTTGTGACATCATTTATTTTTGTGGGGTTATGTATTTTTTGACGTCATTTATTTTTGTGACGTTATGTATTTTGTGACGTAATTAATTTTTGTGACGTCATTTATTTTTGTGACTTTATGTATTTTGTGACGTAATTAATTTTTGTGACGTCATTTATTTTTGTGACGTTATGTATTTTGTGACGTCATTTATTTTTGTGACGTTATGTATTTTGTGACGTCATTTATTTTTGTGACGTAATGTATTTTGTGACTTTATGTATTTTGTGACGTCATTTATTTTTTGTGACGTTATGTATTTTGTGAAGTAATTAATTTTTGTGACGTCATTTATTTTTATGACGTTATGTATTTTGTGACGTCATTTATTTTTGTGACGTTATGTATTTTGTGACGTCATTAATTTTTGTGACGTTATGTATTTTGTGACGTCATTTATTTTTGTGAGGTTATGTATTTTTTGACGTAATTAATTTTTGTGACGTTATGTATTTTGTGACGTAATTAATTTTTGTGACGTCATTAATTTTTGTGACGTTATGTATTTTGTGACGTCATTTATTTTTGTGACGTTATGTATTTTGTGACGTCATTTGTTTTTGTGACTTTATTTATTTTGTGACGTCATTTATTTTTGTGACGTTATGTATTTTGTGACGTTATGTATTTTGTGACGTTATTTATTTTTGTGACGTTATATATTTTGTGACGTAATTAATTTTTGTGACGTCATTTATTTTTGTGACGTTATATATTTTGTGACGTTAAGTATTTTGTGACGTAATTAATTTTTGTGACGTCATTTATTTTTGTGACGTTATGTATTTTGTGACGTCATTTATTTTTGTGACGTTATGTATTTTGTGACGTCATTTATTTTTGTGACGTTATGTTTTTTGTAACGTCATTTATTTTTGTGACGTTATGTATTATGTGACGTCATTTATTTTTGTGACGTTATGTATTTTGTGACGTCATTTATTTTTGTGACGTTATGTATTTTGTGACATCATTTATTTTTGTGAGGTTATGTATTTTTTGAAGTCATTTATTTTTGTGACGTTATGTATTTTGTTACGTAATTAATTTTTGTGACGTCATTTATTTTTGTGACGTTATGTATTTTGTGACGTAATTAATTTTTGTGACGTCATTTATTTTTGTGACGTTATGTATTTTGTGACGTCATTTATTTTTGTGACGTTATGTATTTTGTGACGTCATTTATTTTTGTGACGTAATGTATTTTGTGACGTTATGTATTTTGTGACGTCATTTATTTTTGTGACGTTATGTATTTTGTGAAGTACTTAATTTTTGTGACGTCATTTATTTTTATGACGTTATGTATTTTGTGACGTCATTTATTTTTGTGACGTTATGTATTTTGTGACGTCATTTATTTTTGTGACGTTATGTATTTTGTGACGTCATTTATTTTTGTGAGGTTATGTATTTTTTGACGTAATTAATTTTTGTGACGTTATGTATTTTGTGACGTAATTAATTTTTGTGACGTCATTAATTTTTGTGACGTTATGTATTATGTGACGTCATTTATTTTTGTGACGTTATGTATTTTGTGACGTCATTTATTTTTGTGACTTTATTTATTTTGTGACGTCATTTATTTTTGTGACGTTATGTATTTTGTGACGTTATTTATTTTTGTGACGTTATGTATTTTGTGACGTAATTAATTTTTGTGACGTCATTTATTTTTGTGACGTTATATATTTTGTGACGTTATGTATTTTGTGAAGTAATTAATTTTTGTGACGTCATTTATTTTTGTGACGTTATGTATTTTGTGACGTCATTTATTTTTGTGACGTAATGTATTTTGTGACGTCATTTATTTTTGTGACGTAATGTATTTTGTGACGTTATGTATTTTGTGACGTCATTTATTTTTGTGACGTTATGTATTTTGTGAAGTAATTAATTTTTGTGAAGTCATTTATTTTTATGACGTTATGTATTTTGTGACGTCATTTATTTTTGTGACGTTATGTATTTTGTGACGTCATTTATTTTTGTGACGTTATGTATTTTGTGACGTCATTTATTTTTGTGAGGTTATGTATTTTTTGACGTAATTAATTTTTGTGACGTTATGTTTTTTGTGACGTAATTAATTTTTGTGACGTCATTAATTTTTGAGACGTTATGTATTTTGTGACGTCATTTATTTTTGTGACGTTATGTATTTTGTGACGTCATTTATTTTTGTGACTTTATTTATTTTGTGACGTCATTTATTTTTGTGACGTTATGTACTTTGTGACGTTATGTATTTTGTGACGTTATTTATTTTTGTGACGTTATGTATTTTGTGACGTAATTAATTTTTGTGACGTCATTTATTTTTGTGACGTTATATATTTTGTGACGTTATGTATTTTGTGACGTAATTAATTTTTGTGACGTCATTTATTTTTGTGACGTTATGTATTTTGTGACGTAATTAATTTTTGTGACGTCATTTATTTTTGTGACGTTATGTATTTTGTGACGTCATTTATTTTTGTGACGTTATGTATTTTGTGACGTCATTTATTTTTGTGACGTAATGTATTTTGTGACGTTATGTATTTTGTGACGTCATTTATTTTTGTGACGTTATGTATTTTGTGAAGTAATTAATTTTTGTGACGTCATTTATTTTTATGACGTTATGTATTTTGTGACGTCATTTATTTTTGTGACGTTATGTATTTTGTGACGTCATTTATTTTTGTGACGTTATGTATTTTGTGACGTCATTTATTTTTGTGACGTCATTAATTTTTGTGACGTTATGTATTTTGTGACGTCATTTATTTTTGTGACGTTATGTATTTTGTGACGTCATTTATTTTTGTGACTTTATTTATTTTGTGACGTCATTTATTTTTGTGACGTTATGTATTTTGTGACGTCATTTTTTGTGACGTTATGTATTTTGTGACGTCATTTATTTTTGTGACGTTATGTATTTTGTGACGTAATTAATTTTTGTGACGTCATTTATTTTTGTGACGTTATATATTTTGTGACGTTATGTATTTTGTGACGTAATTAATTTTTGTGACGTCATTTATTTTTGTGACGTTATGTATTTTGTGACGTCATTTATTTTTGTGACGTTATGTATTTTGTGACGTCATTTATTTTTGTGACGTTATGATTTTTGTAACGTCATTTATTTTTGTGACGTTATGTATTTTGAGACGTCATTTTTTGTGACGTTATGTATTTTGTGACGTCATTTATTTTTGTGACGTTATGTTTTTTGTGACGTCATTTATTTTTGTAACGTTATGTATTTTGTGACGTCATTTATTTTTGTGACGTTATGTATTTTGTGACGTCATTTATTATTGTGACGTCATTTATTTTTGTGACGTTATGTATTTTTGACGTCATTTATTTTTGTGACGTTATGTATTTTGTGACGTCATTTATTTTTTTGACGTTATTTTTTTTGTGACGTCATTTATTTTTGTGACGTTATGTATTTTGTGACGTTATGTATTTTGTGACGTTATTTATTTTTGTGACGTCATTTATTTTTGTGACGTTATGTATTTTGTGACGTAATTAATTTTTGTGACGTCATTTATTTTTGTGACGTTATGTATTTTGTGACGTCATTTATTTTTGTGACGTTATGTATTTTGTGACGTCATTTATTTTTGTGACGTAATGTATTTTGTGACGTTATGTATTTTGTGACGTCATTTATTTTTGTGACGTTATGTATTTTGTGAAGTAATTAATTTTTGTGACGTCATTTATTTTTATGACGTTATGTATTTTGTGACGTCATTTATTTTTGTGACGTTATGTATTTTGTGACATCATTTATTTTTGTGACGTTATGTATTTTGTGACGTCATTTATTTTTGTGACGTTATGTATTTTTTGACGTCATTTATTTTTGTGACGTTATGTATTTTGTGACGTCATTTATTTTTGTGAGGTTATGTATTTTTTGACGTAATTAATTTTTGTGACGTTATGTATTTTGTGACGTAATTAATTTTTGTGACGACATTAATTTTTGTGACGTTATGTATTTTGTGACGTCATTTATTTTTGTGACGTTATTTATTTTGTGACGTCATTTATTTTTGTGACTTTATGTATTTTGTGACGTCATTTATTTTTGTGACTTTATTTATTTTGTGACGTCATTTATTTTTGTGACGTTATATATTTTGTGACGTTATGTATTTTGTGACGTAATTAATTTTTGTGACGTCATTTATTTTTGTGACGTTATGTATTTTGTGACGTAATTAATTTTTGTGACGTCATTTATTTTTGTGACGTTATGTATTTTGTGACGTCATTTATTTTTGTGACGTTATGTATTTTGTGACGTCATTTATTTTTGTGACGTAATGTATTTTGTGACGTTATGTATTTTGTGACGTCATTTATTTTTGTGACGTTATGTATTTTGTGAAGTAATTAATTTTTGTGACGTCATTTATTTTTATGACGTTATGTATTTTGTGACGTCATTTATTTTTGTGACGTTATGTATTTTGTGACGTCATTTATTTTTGTGACGTTATGTATTTTGTGACGTCATTTATTTTTGTGAGGTTATGTATTTTTTGACGTCATTAATTTTTGTGACGTTATGTATTTTGTGACGTCATTAATTTTTGTGACGTCATTAATTTTTGTGACGTTATGTATTTTGTGACGTCATTTATTTTTGTGACGTTATGTATTTTGTGACGTCATTTATTTTTGTGACTTTATTTATTTTGTGACGTCATTTATTTTTGTGACGTTATGTATTTTGTGACGTCATTTTTTGTGACGTTATGTATTTTGTGACGTCATTTATTTTTGTGACGTTATGTATTTTGTGACGTAATTAATTTTTGTGACGTCATTTATTTTTGTGACGTTATATATTTTGTGACGTTATGTATTTTGTGACGTAATTAATTTTTGTGACGTCATTTATTTTTGTGACGTTATGTATTTTGTGACGTCATTTATTTTTGTGACGTTATGTATTTTGTGACGTCATTTATTTTTGTGACGTTATGTTTTTTGTAACGTCATTTATTTTTGTGACGTTATGTATTTTGAGACGTCATTTTTTGTGACGTTATGTATTTTGTGACGTCATTTATTTTTGTGACGTTATGTATTTTGTGACGTCA
This sequence comes from Flexamia atlantica, assembly GCA_035578135.1. NCBI lineage: Eukaryota > Metazoa > Arthropoda > Insecta > Hemiptera > Cicadellidae > Flexamia > Flexamia atlantica. The sequence goes on along the minus strand of JAQJVK010000056.1, from coordinate 840,535 downwards.
TTTATTTTTGTAACGTTATGTATTTTGTGACGTCATTTATTTTTGTGACGTTATGTATTTTGTGACGTCATTTATTATTGTGACGTCATTTATTTTTGTGACGTTATGTATTTTTGACGTCATTTATTTTTGTGACGTTATGTATTTTGTGACGTCATTTATTTTTTTGACGTTATTTTTTTGTGACGTCATTTATTTTTGTGACGTTATGTATTTTGTGACGTTATGTATATTGTGACGTTATTTATTTTTGTGACGTCATTTATTTTTGTGACGTTATGTATTTTGTGACATCATTTATTTTTGTGACGTTATGTATTTTGTGACGTCATTTATTTTTGTGACGTTATGTATTTTGTGACATCATTTATTTTTGTGAGGTTATGTATTTTTTGACGTCATTTATTTTTGTGACGTTATGTATTTTGTGACGTAATTTATATTTGTGACGTTATGTATTTTGTGACGTCATTTATTTTTGTGACGTTATGTATTTTATGAAATATGTATTTTGTGACGTCATTTAATTTTGTGACGTTATGCATTTTGTGACGTCATTTATTTTTGTGACTTTATTTATTTTGTGACGTCATTTATTTTTGTGACGTTATGTATTTTGTGACGTTATGTATTTTGTGACGTTATTTATTTTTGTGACGTTATGTATTTTGTGACGTAATTAATTTTTGTGACGTCATTTATTTTTGTGACGTTATGTATTTTGTGACGTCATTTATTTTTTTGACGTTATGTATTTTGTGACGTCATTTATTATTGTGACGTCATTTATTTTTGTGACGTTATGTATTTTGTGACGTAATTAATTTTTGTGACGTCATTTATTTTTGTGACGTCATTTATTTTTGTGACGTTATGTATTTTGTGACGTCATTTATTTTTGTGACGTAATGTATTTTGTGACGTTATGTATTTTGTGACGTCATTTATTTTTGTGGCGTTATGTATTTTGTGAAGTAATTAATTTTTGTAACGTCATTTATTTTTATGACGTTATGTATTTTGTGACGTCATTTATTTTTGTGACGTTATGTATTTTGTGACGTAATTTATTTTTGTGACGTTATGTATTTTGTGACGTCATTTATTTTTGTGACGTTATGTATTTTATGAAATATGTATTTTGTGACGTCATTTATTTTTGTGACGTTATGTATTTTGTGACATCATTTATTTTTGTGAGGTTATGTATTTTTTGAAGTCATTTATTTTTGTGACGTTATGTATTTTGTTACGTAATTAATTTTTGTGACGTCATTTATTTTTGTGACGTTATGTATTTTGTGACGTAATTAATTTTTGTGACGTCATTTATTTTTGTGACGTTATGTCTTTTGTGACGTCATTTATTTTTGTGACGTTATGTATTTTGTGACGTCATTTATTTTTGTGACGTAATGTATTTTGTGACGTTATGTATTTTGTGACGTCATTTATTTTTGTGACGTTATGTATTTTGTGAAGTAATTAATTTTTGTGACGTCATTTATTTTTATGACGTTATGTATTTTGTGACGTCATTTATTTTTGTGACGTTATGTATTTTTTGACGTCATTTATTTTTGTGATGTTATGTATTATGTGACGTCATTTATTTTTGTGACGTTATGTATTTTGTGACGTCATTTATTTTTGTGACGTTATGTATTTTGTGACATTATTTATTTTTGTGGGGTTATGTATTTTTTGACGTCATTTATTTTTGTGACGTTATGTATTTTGTGACGTAATTAATTTTTGTGACGTCATTTATTTTTGTGACGTTATGTATTTTGTGACGTAATTAATTTTTGTGACGTCATTTATTTTTGTGACGTTATGTATTTTGTGACGTCATTTATTTTTGTGACGTTATGTATTTTGTGACGTCATTTATTTTTGTGACGTTATGTATTTTGTGACATCATTTATATTTGTGGGGTTATGTATTTTTTGACGTCATTTATTTTTGTGACGTTATGTATTTTGTGACGTAATTAATTTTTGTGACGTCATTTATTTTTGTGACGTTATGTATTTTGTGACGTAATTAATTTTTGTGACGTCATTTATTTTTGTGACGTTATGTATTTTGTGACGTCATTTATTTTTGTGACGTTATGTATTTTTCGACGTCATTTATTTTTGTGACGTAATGTATTTTGTGACGTGATGTATTTTGTGACGTCATTTATTTTTTGTGACGTTATGTATTTTGTGAAGTAATTAATTTTTGTGACGTCATTTATTTTTATGACGTTATGTATTTTGTGACGTCATTTATTTTTGTGACGTTATGTATTTTGTGACGTCATTTATTTTTGTGACGTTATGTATTTTGTGACGTCATTTATTTTTGTGAGGTTATGTATTTTTTGACGTAATTAATTTTTGTGACGTTATGTATTTTGTGACGTAATTAATTTTTGTGACGTCATTAATTTTTGTGACGTTATGTATTTTGTGACGTCATTTATTTTTGTGACGTTATGTATTTTGTGACGTCATTTGTTTTTGTGACTTTATTTATTTTGTGACGTCATTTTTTTTTGTGACGTTATGTATTTTGTGACGTTATGTATTTTGTGACGTTATTTATTTTTGTGACGTTATATATTTTGTGACGTAATTAATTTTTGTGACGTCATTTATTTTTGTGACGTTATATATTTTGTGACGTTAAGTATTTTGTGACGTAATTAATTTTTGTGACGTCATTTATTTTTGTGACATTATGTATTTTGTGACGTCATTTATTTTTGTGACGTTATGTATTTTGTGACGTCATTTATTTTTGTGACGTTATGTTTTTTGTAACGTCATTTATTTTTGTGACGTTATGTATTATGTGACGTCATTTATTTTTGTGACGTTATGTATTTTGTGACGTCATTTATTTTTGTGACGTTATGTATTTTGTGACATCATTTATTTTTGTGAGGTTATGTATTTTTTGAAGTCATTTATTTTTGTGACGTTATGTATTTTGTTACGTAATTAATTTTTGTGACGTCATTTATTTTTGTGACGTTATGTATTTTGTGACGTAATTAATTTTTGTGACGTCATTTATTTTTGTGACGTTATGTATTTTGTGACGTCATTTATTTTTGTGACGTTATGTATTTTGAGACGTCATTTATTTTTGTGACGTAATGTATTTTGTGACGTTATGTATTTTGTGACGTCATTTATTTTTGTGACGTTATGTATTTTGTGAAGTAATTAATTTTTGTGACGTCTTTTATTTTTATGACGTTATGTATTTTGTGACGTCATTTATTTTTGTGAGGTTATGTATTTTTTGACGTCATTTATTTTTGTGACGTTATGTATTATGTGACGTCATTTATTTTTGTGACGTTATGTATTTTGTGACGTCATTTATTTTTGTGACGTTATGTATTTTGTGACATCATTTATTTTTGTGGGGTTATGTATTTTTTGACGTCATTTATTTTTGTGACGTTATGTATTTTGTGACGTAATTAATTTTTGTGACGTCATTTATTTTTGTGACTTTATGTATTTTGTGACGTAATTAATTTTTGTGACGTCATTTATTTTTGTGACGTTATGTATTTTGTGACGTCATTTATTTTTGTGACGTTATGTATTTTGTGACGTCATTTATTTTTGTGACGTAATGTATTTTGTGACTTTATGTATTTTGTGACGTCATTTATTTTTTGTGACGTTATGTATTTTGTGAAGTAATTAATTTTTGTGACGTCATTTATTTTTATGACGTTATGTATTTTGTGACGTCATTTATTTTTGTGACGTTATGTATTTTGTGACGTCATTAATTTTTGTGACGTTATGTATTTTGTGACGTCATTTATTTTTGTGAGGTTATGTATTTTTTGACGTAATTAATTTTTGTGACGTTATGTATTTTGTGACGTAATTAATTTTTGTGACGTCATTAATTTTTGTGACGTTATGTATTTTGTGACGTCATTTATTTTTGTGACGTTATGTATTTTGTGACGTCATTTGTTTTTGTGACTTTATTTATTTTGTGACGTCATTTATTTTTGTGACGTTATGTATTTTGTGACGTTATGTATTTTGTGACGTTATTTATTTTTGTGACGTTATATATTTTGTGACGTAATTAATTTTTGTGACGTCATTTATTTTTGTGACGTTATATATTTTGTGACGTTAAGTATTTTGTGACGTAATTAATTTTTGTGACGTCATTTATTTTTGTGACGTTATGTATTTTGTGACGTCATTTATTTTTGTGACGTTATGTATTTTGTGACGTCATTTATTTTTGTGACGTTATGTTTTTTGTAACGTCATTTATTTTTGTGACGTTATGTATTATGTGACGTCATTTATTTTTGTGACGTTATGTATTTTGTGACGTCATTTATTTTTGTGACGTTATGTATTTTGTGACATCATTTATTTTTGTGAGGTTATGTATTTTTTGAAGTCATTTATTTTTGTGACGTTATGTATTTTGTTACGTAATTAATTTTTGTGACGTCATTTATTTTTGTGACGTTATGTATTTTGTGACGTAATTAATTTTTGTGACGTCATTTATTTTTGTGACGTTATGTATTTTGTGACGTCATTTATTTTTGTGACGTTATGTATTTTGTGACGTCATTTATTTTTGTGACGTAATGTATTTTGTGACGTTATGTATTTTGTGACGTCATTTATTTTTGTGACGTTATGTATTTTGTGAAGTACTTAATTTTTGTGACGTCATTTATTTTTATGACGTTATGTATTTTGTGACGTCATTTATTTTTGTGACGTTATGTATTTTGTGACGTCATTTATTTTTGTGACGTTATGTATTTTGTGACGTCATTTATTTTTGTGAGGTTATGTATTTTTTGACGTAATTAATTTTTGTGACGTTATGTATTTTGTGACGTAATTAATTTTTGTGACGTCATTAATTTTTGTGACGTTATGTATTATGTGACGTCATTTATTTTTGTGACGTTATGTATTTTGTGACGTCATTTATTTTTGTGACTTTATTTATTTTGTGACGTCATTTATTTTTGTGACGTTATGTATTTTGTGACGTTATTTATTTTTGTGACGTTATGTATTTTGTGACGTAATTAATTTTTGTGACGTCATTTATTTTTGTGACGTTATATATTTTGTGACGTTATGTATTTTGTGAAGTAATTAATTTTTGTGACGTCATTTATTTTTGTGACGTTATGTATTTTGTGACGTCATTTATTTTTGTGACGTAATGTATTTTGTGACGTCATTTATTTTTGTGACGTAATGTATTTTGTGACGTTATGTATTTTGTGACGTCATTTATTTTTGTGACGTTATGTATTTTGTGAAGTAATTAATTTTTGTGAAGTCATTTATTTTTATGACGTTATGTATTTTGTGACGTCATTTATTTTTGTGACGTTATGTATTTTGTGACGTCATTTATTTTTGTGACGTTATGTATTTTGTGACGTCATTTATTTTTGTGAGGTTATGTATTTTTTGACGTAATTAATTTTTGTGACGTTATGTTTTTTGTGACGTAATTAATTTTTGTGACGTCATTAATTTTTGAGACGTTATGTATTTTGTGACGTCATTTATTTTTGTGACGTTATGTATTTTGTGACGTCATTTATTTTTGTGACTTTATTTATTTTGTGACGTCATTTATTTTTGTGACGTTATGTACTTTGTGACGTTATGTATTTTGTGACGTTATTTATTTTTGTGACGTTATGTATTTTGTGACGTAATTAATTTTTGTGACGTCATTTATTTTTGTGACGTTATATATTTTGTGACGTTATGTATTTTGTGACGTAATTAATTTTTGTGACGTCATTTATTTTTGTGACGTTATGTATTTTGTGACGTAATTAATTTTTGTGACGTCATTTATTTTTGTGACGTTATGTATTTTGTGACGTCATTTATTTTTGTGACGTTATGTATTTTGTGACGTCATTTATTTTTGTGACGTAATGTATTTTGTGACGTTATGTATTTTGTGACGTCATTTATTTTTGTGACGTTATGTATTTTGTGAAGTAATTAATTTTTGTGACGTCATTTATTTTTATGACGTTATGTATTTTGTGACGTCATTTATTTTTGTGACGTTATGTATTTTGTGACGTCATTTATTTTTGTGACGTTATGTATTTTGTGACGTCATTTATTTTTGTGACGTCATTAATTTTTGTGACGTTATGTATTTTGTGACGTCATTTATTTTTGTGGCGTTATGTATTTTGTGACGTCATTTATTTTTGTGACTTTATTTATTTTGTGACGTCATTTATTTTTGTGACGTTATGTATTTTGTGACGTCATTTTTTGTGACGTTATGTATTTTGTGACGTCATTTATTTTTGTGACGTTATGTATTTTGTGACGTAATTAATTTTTGTGACGTCATTTATTTTTGTGACGTTATATATTTTGTGACGTTATGTATTTTGTGACGTAATTAATTTTTGTGACGTCATTTATTTTTGTGACGTTATGTATTTTGTGACGTCATTTATTTTTGTGACGTTATGTATTTTGTGACGTCATTTATTTTTGTGACGTTATGATTTTTGTAACGTCATTTATTTTTGTGACGTTATGTATTTTGAGACGTCATTTTTTGTGACGTTATGTATTTTGTGACGTCATTTATTTTTGTGACGTTATGTTTTTTGTGACGTCATTTATTTTTGTAACGTTATGTATTTTGTGACGTCATTTATTTTTGTGACGTTATGTATTTTGTGACGTCATTTATTATTGTGACGTCATTTATTTTTGTGACGTTATGTATTTTTGACGTCATTTATTTTTGTGACGTTATGTATTTTGTGACGTCATTTATTTTTTTGACGTTATTTTTTTTGTGACGTCATTTATTTTTGTGACGTTATGTATTTTGTGACGTTATGTATTTTGTGACGTTATTTATTTTTGTGACGTCATTTATTTTTGTGACGTTATGTATTTTGTGACGTAATTAATTTTTGTGACGTCATTTATTTTTGTGACGTTATGTATTTTGTGACGTCATTTATTTTTGTGACGTTATGTATTTTGTGACGTCATTTATTTTTGTGACGTAATGTATTTTGTGACGTTATGTATTTTGTGACGTCATTTATTTTTGTGACGTTATGTATTTTGTGAAGTAATTAATTTTTGTGACGTCATTTATTTTTATGACGTTATGTATTTTGTGACGTCATTTATTTTTGTGACGTTATGTATTTTGTGACATCATTTATTTTTGTGACGTTATGTATTTTGTGACGTCATTTATTTTTGTGACGTTATGTATTTTTTGACGTCATTTATTTTTGTGACGTTATGTATTTTGTGACGTCATTTATTTTTGTGAGGTTATGTATTTTTTGACGTAATTAATTTTTGTGACGTTATGTATTTTGTGACGTAATTAATTTTTGTGACGACATTAATTTTTGTGACGTTATGTATTTTGTGACGTCATTTATTTTTGTGACGTTATTTATTTTGTGACGTCATTTATTTTTGTGACTTTATGTATTTTGTGACGTCATTTATTTTTGTGACTTTATTTATTTTGTGACGTCATTTATTTTTGTGACGTTATATATTTTGTGACGTTATGTATTTTGTGACGTAATTAATTTTTGTGACGTCATTTATTTTTGTGACGTTATGTATTTTGTGACGTAATTAATTTTTGTGACGTCATTTATTTTTGTGACGTTATGTATTTTGTGACGTCATTTATTTTTGTGACGTTATGTATTTTGTGACGTCATTTATTTTTGTGACGTAATGTATTTTGTGACGTTATGTATTTTGTGACGTCATTTATTTTTGTGACGTTATGTATTTTGTGAAGTAATTAATTTTTGTGACGTCATTTATTTTTATGACGTTATGTATTTTGTGACGTCATTTATTTTTGTGACGTTATGTATTTTGTGACGTCATTTATTTTTGTGACGTTATGTATTTTGTGACGTCATTTATTTTTGTGAGGTTATGTATTTTTTGACGTCATTAATTTTTGTGACGTTATGTATTTTGTGACGTCATTAATTTTTGTGACGTCATTAATTTTTGTGACGTTATGTATTTTGTGACGTCATTTATTTTTGTGACGTTATGTATTTTGTGACGTCATTTATTTTTGTGACTTTATTTATTTTGTGACGTCATTTATTTTTGTGACGTTATGTATTTTGTGACGTCATTTTTTGTGACGTTATGTATTTTGTGACGTCATTTATTTTTGTGACGTTATGTATTTTGTGACGTAATTAATTTTTGTGACGTCATTTATTTTTGTGACGTTATATATTTTGTGACGTTATGTATTTTGTGACGTAATTAATTTTTGTGACGTCATTTATTTTTGTGACGTTATGTATTTTGTGACGTCATTTATTTTTGTGACGTTATGTATTTTGTGACGTCATTTATTTTTGTGACGTTATGTTTTTTGTAACGTCATTTATTTTTGTGACGTTATGTATTTTGAGACGTCATTTTTTGTGACGTTATGTATTTTGTGACGTCATTTATTTTTGTGACGTTATGTATTTTGTGACGTCATTTATTTTTGTAACGTTATGTATTTTGTGACGTCATTTATTTTTGTGACGTTATGTATTTTGTGACGTCATTTATTATTGTGACGTCATTTATTTTTGTGACGTTATGTATTTTTGACGTCATTTATTTTTGTGACGTTATGTATTTTGTGACGTCATTTATTTTTTTGACGTTATTTTTTTGTGACGTCATTTATTTTTGTGACGTTATGTATTTTGTGACGTTATGTATATTGTGACGTTATTTATTTTTGTGACGTCATTTATTTTTGTGACGTTATGTATTTTGTGACATCATTTATTTTTGTGACGTTATGTATTTTGTGACGTCATTTATTTTTGTGACGTTATGTATTTTGTGACATCATTTATTTTTGTGAGGTTATGTATTTTTTGACGTCATTTATTTTTGTGACGTTATGTATTTTGTGACGTAATTAATTTTTGTGACGTCATTTATTTTTGTGACGTTATGTATTTTGTGACGTCATTTATTTTTGTGACGTTATGTATTTTGTGACGTCATTTATTTTTGTGACGTAATGTATTTTGTGACGTTATGTATTTTGTGACGTCATTTATTTTTGTGACGTTATGTATTTTGTGAAGTAATTAATTTTTGTGACGTCATTTATTTTTATGACGTTATGTATTTTGTGACGTCATTTATTTTTGTGACGTTATGTATTTTGTGACATCATTTATTTTTGTGACGTTATGTATTTTGTGACGTCATTTATTTTTGTGACGTTATGTATTTTTTGACGTCATTTATTTTTGTGACGTTATGTATTTTGTGACGTCATTTATTTTTGTGAGGTTATGTATTTTTTGACGTAATTAATTTTTGTGACGTTATGTATTTTGTGACGTAATTAATTTTTGTGACGACATTAATTTTTGTGACGTTATGTATTTTGTGACGTCATTTATTTTTGTGACGTTATGTATTTTGTGACGTCATTTATTTTTGTGACTTTATGTATTTTGTGACGTCATTTATTTTTGTGACTTTATTTATTTTGTGACGTCATTTATTTTTGTAACGTTATGTATTTTGTGACATCATTTATTTTTGTGAGGTTATGTATTTTTTGACGTCATTTATTTTTGTGATGTTATGTATTTTGTGACGTAATAAAGTTTTGTGACGTCATTTATTTTTGTGACGTTAAGTATTTTGTGACGTAATTAATTTTTGTGACGTCATTTATTTTTGTGACGTTATGTATTTTGTGACGTCATTTATTTTTGTGACGTTATGTATTTTGTGACGTCATTTATTTTTGTGACGTAATGTATTTTGTGACGTTATGTATTTTGTGACGTAATTTATTTTTGTGACGTTATGTATTTTGTGAAGTAATTAATTTTTGTGACGTCATTTATTTTTATGACGTTATGTATTTTGTGACGTCATTTATTTTTGTGACGTTATGTATTTTGTGACGTCATTTATTTTTGTCACGTTATGTATTTTGTGACGTCATTTATTTTTGTGAGGTTATGTATTTTTTGACGTAATTAATTTTTGTGACGTTATGTATTTTGTGACGTAATTAATTTTTGTGACGTCATTAATTTTTGTGACGTTATGTATTTTGTGACGTCATTTATTTTTGTGACGTTATGTATTTTGTGACGTCATTTATTTTTGTGACTTTATTTATTTTGTGACGTCATTTATTTTTGTGACGTTATGTATTTTGTGACGTTATGTATTTTGTGACGTCATTTATTTTTGTGACGTTATGTATTTTGTGACGTCATTTATTTTTGTGACGTTATGCATTTTGTGACGTCATTTATTTTTGTGACGTTATGTTTTTTGTAACGTCATTTATTTTTGTGACGTTATGTATTTTGTGACGTCATTTATTTTTGTGACGTTATGTATTTTGAGACGTCATTTTTGTGACGTTATGTATTTTGTGACGTCATTTATTTTTGTGACGTTATGTATTTTGTGACGTCATTTATTTTTGTGACGTTATGTATTTTGTGACGTCATTTATTATTGTGACGTCATTTATTTTTGTGACGTTATGTATTTTTTGACGTCATTAATTTTTGTGACGTTATGTATTTTGTGACGTCATTTATTTTTTTGACGTTATTTTTTTGTGACGTCAATTATTTTTGTGACGTTATGTATTATGTGACGTCATTTATTTTTGTGACGTTATGTATTTTGTGACGTTATGTATTTTGTGACGTTATTTATTTTTGTGACGTCATTTATTTTTGTGACGTTATGTATTTTGTGACGTCATTTATTTTTAAGACGTTATGTATTTTGTGACGTCATTTATTTTTGTGACGTTATGTATTTTGTGACGTCAATTATTTTTGTGACGTTATGTATTTTGTGACATCATTTATTTTTGTGAGGTTAAGTATTTTTTGACGTCATTTATTTTTGTGACGTTATGTATTTTGTGACGTAATTAATTTTTGTGACGTCATTTATTTTTGTGACGTTATGTATTTTGTGACGTCATTTATTTTTGTGACGTTATGTATTTTGTGAAGTAATTAATTTTTGTGACGTCATTTATTTTTATGACGTTATGTATTTTGTGACGTCATTTATTTTTGTGACGTTATGTATTTTGTGACATCATTTATTTTTGTGACGTTATGTATTTTGTGACGTCATTTATTTTTGTGACGTTATGTATTTTGTGACGTCATTTATTTTTGTGACGTTATGTTTTTTGTAACGTCATTTATTTTTGTGACGTTATGTATTTTGAGACGTCATTTTTTGTGACGTTATGTATTTTGTGACGTCATTTATTTTTGTGACGTTATGTATTTTGTGACGTCATTTATTTTTGTAACGTTATGTATTTTGTGACGTCATTTATTTTTGTGACGTTATGTATTTTGTGACGTCATTTATTATTGTGACGTCATTTATTTTTTGGCGTTATGTATTTTTTGACGTCATTTATTTTTGTGACGTTATGTATTTTGTGACGTCATTTATTTTTTTGACGTTATTTTTTTGTGACGTCATTTATTTTTGTGACGTTATGTATTTTGTGACGTTATGTATTTTGTGACGTTATTTATTTTTGTGACGTCATTTATTTTTGTGACGTTATGTATTTTGTGACGTCATTTATTTTTGTGACTTCATGTATTTTGTGACGTCATTTATTTTTGTGACGTTATGTATTTTGTGACATCATTTATTTTTGTGACGTTATGTATTTTGTGACGTCATTTATTTTTGTGACGTTATGTATTTTTTGACGTCATTTATTTTTGTGACGTTATGTATTTTGTGACGTCATTTATTTTTGTGAGGTTATGTATTTTTTGACGTAATTAATTTTTGTGACGTTATGTATTTTGTGACGTAATTAATTTTTGTGACGTCATTAATTTTTGTGACGTTATGTATTTTGTGACGTCATTTATTTTTGTGACGTTATGTATTTTGTGACGTCATTTATTTTTGTGACTTTATGTATTTTGTGACGTCATTTATTTTTGTGACTTTATTTATTTTGTGACGTCATTTATTTTTGTAACGTTATGTATTTTGTGACATCATTTATTTTTGTGAGGTTATGTATTTTTTGACGTCATTTATTTTTGTGACGTTATGTATTTTGTGACGTAATTAATTTTTGTGACGTCATTTATTTTTGTGACGTTAAGTATTTTGTGAAGTAATTAATTTTTGTGACGTCATTTATTTTTGTGACGTTATGTATTTTGTGACGTCATTTATTTTTGTGACGTTATGTATTTTGTGACGTCATTTATTTTTGTGACGTAATGTATTTTGTGACGTTATGTATTTTGTGACGTCATTTATTTTTGTGACGTTATGTATTTTGTGAAGTAATTAATTTTTGTGACGTCATTTATTTTTATGACGTTATGTATTTTGTGACGTCATTTATTTTTGTGACGTTATGCATTTTGTGACGTCATTTATTTTTGTGACGTTATGTATTTTGTGACGTCATTTATTTTTGTGAGGTTATGTATTTTTTGACGTAATTAATTTTTGTGACGTTATGTATTTTGTGACGTAATTAATTTTTGTGACGTCATTAATTTTTGTGACGTTATGTATTTTGTGACGTCATTTATTTTTGTGACGTTATGTATTTTGTGACGTCATTTATTTTTGTGACTTTATTTATTTTGTGACGTCATTTATTTTTGTGACGTTATGTATTTTGTGACGTTATGTATTTTGTGACGTCATTTATTTTTGTGACGTTATGTATTTTGTGACGTCATTTATTTTTGTGACGTTATGCATTTTGTGACGTCATTTATTTTTGTGACGTTATGTTTTTTGTAACGTCATTTATTTTTATGACGTTATGTATTTTGTGACGTCATTTATTTTTGTGACGTTATGTATTTTGAGACGTCATTTTTGTGACGTTATGTATTTTGTGACGTCATTTATTTTTGTGACGTTATGTATTTTGTGACGTCATTTATTTTTGTAACGTTATGTATTTTGTGACGTCATTTATTTTTGTGACGTTATGTATTTTGTGACGTCATTTATTATTGTGACGTCATTTATTTTTGTGACGTTATGTATTTTTTGACGTCATTTATTTTTTTGACGTTATGTATTTTGTGACGTCATTTATTTTTTTGACGTTATTTTTTTGTGACGTCAATTATTTTTGTGACGTTATGTATTATGTGACGTCATTTATTTTTGTGAAGTTATGTATTTTGTGACGTTATGTATTTTGTGACGTTATTTATTTTTGTGACGTCATTTATTTTTGTGACGTTATGTATTTTGTGACGTCATTTATTTTTGTGACGTTATGTATTTTGTGACGTCATTTATTTTTGTGACGTTATGTATTTTGTGACGTCAATTATTTTTGTGACGTTATGTATTTTGTGACATCATTTATTTTTGTGAGGTTAAGTATTTTTTGACGTCATTTATTTTTGTGACGTTATGTATTTTGTGACGTAATTAATTTTTGTGACGTCATTTATTTTTGTGACGTTATGTATTTTGGGACGTCATTTATTTTTGTGACGTTATGTATTTTGTGACGTCATTTATTTTTGTGACGTTATGTATTTTGTGACGTCATTTATTTTTGTGACGTAATATATTTTGTGACGTTATGTATTTTGTGACGTCATTTATTTTTGTGACGTTATGTATTTTGTGAAGTAATTAATTTTTGTGACGTCATTTATTTTTATGACGTTATGTATTTTGTGACGTAATTTATTTTTGTGACGTTATGTATTTTGTGACATCATTTATTTTTGTGACGTTATGTATTTTGTGACGTCATTTATTTTTGTGACGTTATGTATTTTGTGACGTCATTTATTTTTGTGACGTTATGTTTTTTGTAACGTCATTTATTTTTGTGACGTTATGTATTTTGAGACGTCATTTTTTGTGACGTTATGTATTTTGTGACGTCATTTATTTTTGTGACGTTATGTATTTTGTGACGTCATTTATTTTTGTAACGTTATGTATTTTGTGACGTCATTTATTTTGTGACGTCATTTATTTTTGTGACGTTATGTATTTTGTGAAGTAATTAATTTTTGTGACGTCATTTATTTTTATGACGTTATGTATTTTGTGACGTCATTTATTTTTGTGACGTTATGTATTTTTTGACGTCATTTATTTTTGTGACGTTATGTATTATGTGACGTCATTTATTTTTGTGACGTTATGTTTTTTGTAACGTCATTTATTTTTGTGACGTTATGTATTTTGAGACGTCATTTTTTGTGACGTTATGTATTTTGTGACGTCATTTATTTTTGTGACGTTATGTATTTTGTGACGTCATTTATTTTTGTAACGTTATGTATTTTGTGACGTCATTTATTTTTGTGACGTTATGTATTTTGTGACGTCATTTATTATTGTGACGTCATTTATTTTTTGGCGTTATGTATTTTTTGACGTCATTTATTTTTGTGACGTTATGTATTTTGTGACGTCATTTATTTTTTTGACGTTATTTTTTTGTGACGTCATTTATTTTTGTGACGTTATGTATTTTGTGACGTTATGTATTTTGTGACGTTATTTATTTTTGTGACGTCATTTATTTTTGTGACGTTATGTATTTTGTGACGTCATTTATTTTTGTGACTTCATGTATTTTGTGACGTCATTTATTTTTGTGACGTTATGTATTTTGTGACATCATTTATTTTTGTGACGTTATGTATTTTGTGACGTCATTTATTTTTGTGACGTTATGTATTTTTTGACGTCATTTATTTTTGTGACGTTATGTATTTTGTGACGTCATTTATTTTTGTGAGGTTATGTATTTTTTGACGTAATTAATTTTTGTGACGTTATGTATTTTGTGACGTAATTAATTTTTGTGACGTCATTAATTTTTGTGACGTTATGTATTTTGTGACGTCATTTATTTTTGTGACGTTATGTATTTTGTGACGTCATTTATTTTTGTGACTTTATGTATTTTGTGACGTCATTTATTTTTGTGACTTTATTTATTTTGTGACGTCATTTATTTTTGTAACGTTATGTATTTTGTGACATCATTTATTTTTGTGAGGTTATGTATTTTTTGACGTCATTTATTTTTGTGACGTTATGTATTTTGTGACGTAATTAATTTTTGTGACGTCATTTATTTTTGTGACGTTAAGTATTTTGTGAAGTAATTAATTTTTGTGACGTCATTTATTTTTGTGACGTTATGTATTTTGTGACGTCATTTATTTTTGTGACGTTATGTATTTTGTGACGTCATTTATTTTTGTGACGTAATGTATTTTGTGACGTTATGTATTTTGTGACGTCATTTATTTTTGTGACGTTATGTATTTTGTGAAGTAATTAATTTTTGTGACGTCATTTATTTTTATGACGTTATGTATTTTGTGACGTCATTTATTTTTGTGACGTTATGCATTTTGTGACGTCATTTATTTTTGTGACGTTATGTATTTTGTGACGTCATTTATTTTTGTGAGGTTATGTATTTTTTGACGTAATTAATTTTTGTGACGTTATGTATTTTGTGACGTAATTAATTTTTGTGACGTCATTAATTTTTGTGACGTTATGTATTTTGTGACGTCATTTATTTTTGTGACGTTATGTATTTTGTGACGTCATTTATTTTTGTGACTTTATTTATTTTGTGACGTCATTTATTTTTGTGACGTTATGTATTTTGTGACGTTATGTATTTTGTGACGTCATTTATTTTTGTGACGTTATGTATTTTGTGACGTCATTTATTTTTGTGACGTTATGCATTTTGTGACGTCATTTATTTTTGTGACGTTATGTTTTTTGTAACGTCATTTATTTTTATGACGTTATGTATTTTGTGACGTCATTTATTTTTGTGACGTTATGTATTTTGAGACGTCATTTTTGTGACGTTATGTATTTTGTGACGTCATTTATTTTTGTGACGTTATGTATTTTGTGACGTCATTTATTTTTGTAACGTTATGTATTTTGTGACGTCATTTATTTTTGTGACGTTATGTATTTTGTGACGTCATTTATTATTGTGACGTCATTTATTTTTGTGACGTTATGTATTTTTTGACGTCATTTATTTTTTTGACGTTATGTATTTTGTGACGTCATTTATTTTTTTGACGTTATTTTTTTGTGACGTCAATTATTTTTGTGACGTTATGTATTATGTGACGTCATTTATTTTTGTGAAGTTATGTATTTTGTGACGTTATGTATTTTGTGACGTTATTTATTTTTGTGACGTCATTTATTTTTGTGACGTTATGTATTTTGTGACGTCATTTATTTTTGTGACGTTATGTATTTTGTGACGTCATTTATTTTTGTGACGTTATGTATTTTGTGACGTCAATTATTTTTGTGACGTTATGTATTTTGTGACATCATTTATTTTTGTGAGGTTAAGTATTTTTTGACGTCATTTATTTTTGTGACGTTATGTATTTTGTGACGTAATTAATTTTTGTGACGTCATTTATTTTTGTGACGTTATGTATTTTGGGACGTCATTTATTTTTGTGACGTTATGTATTTTGTGACGTCATTTATTTTTGTGACGTTATGTATTTTGTGACGTCATTTATTTTTGTGACGTAATGCATTTTGTGACGTTATGTATTTTGTGACGTCATTTATTTTTGTGACGTTATGTATTTTGTGAAGTAATTAATTTTTGTGACGTCATTTATTTTTATGACGTTATGTATTTTGTGACGTAATTTATTTTTGTGACGTTATGTATTTTGTGACATCATTTATTTTTGTGACGTTATGTATTTTGTGACGTCATTTATTTTTGTGACGTTATGTATTTTGTGACGTCATTTATTTTTGTGACGTTATGTTTTTTGTAACGTCATTTATTTTTGTGACGTTATGTATTTTGAGACGTCATTTTTTGTGACGTTATGTATTTTGTGACGTCATTTATTTTTGTGACGTTATGTATTTTGTGACGTCATTTATTTTTGTAACGTTATGTATTTTGTGACGTCATTTATTTTTGTGACGTTATGTATTTTGTGACGTCATTTATTATTGTGACGTCATTTATTTTTGTGACGTTATGTATTTTTTGACGTCATTTATTTTTGTGACGTTATGAATTTTGTGACGTCATTTATTTTTTTGACGTTATTTTTTTGTGACGTCATTTATTTTTGTGACGTTATGTATTTTGTGACGTTATGTATTTTGTGACGTTATTTATTTTTGTGACGTCATTTATTTTTGTGACGTTATGTATTATGTGACGTCATTTATTTTTGTGACGTTATGTATTTTGTGACGTCATTTATTTTTGTGACGTTATGTATTTTGTGACATCATTTATTTTTGTGAGGTTATGTATTTTTTGACGTCATTTATTTTTGTGACGTTATGTATTTTGTGACGTAATTAATTTTTGTGACGTCATTTATTTTTGTGACGTTATGTATTTTGTGACGTCATTTATTTTTGTGACGTTATGTATTTTGTGACGTCATTTATTTTTGTGACGTAATGTATTTTGTGACGTTATGTATTTTGTGACGTTATGTATTTTGTGAAGTAATTAATTTTTGTGACGTCATTTTTTTTATGACGTTATGTATTTTGTGACGTCATTTATTTTTGTGACGTTATGTATTTTGTGACATCATTTATTTTTGTGACGTTATGTATTTTGTGACGTCATTTATTTTTGTGACGTTATGTATTTTGTGACGTCATTTATTTTTGTGACGTTATGTATTTTGTGACGTCATTTATTTTTGTGAGGTTATGTATTTTTTGACGTAATTAATTTTTGTGACGTTATGTATTTTGTGACGTAATTAATTTTTGTGACGTCATTAATTTTTGTGACGCTATGTATTTTGTGACGTCATTTATTTTTGTGACGTTATGTATTTTGTGACGTCATTTATTTTTGTGACGTAATGTATTTTGTGACGTTATGTATTTTGTGACGTTATTTATTTTTGTGACGTCATTTATTTTTGTGACGTTATGTATTTTGTGACGTCATTTATTTTTGTGACGTTATGTATTTTGTGACGTCATTTATTTTTGTGACGTTATGTATTTTGTGACGTCATTTATTTTTGTGACGTAATGTATTTTGTGACGTTATGTATTTTGTGACGTCATTTATTTTTGTGACGTTATGTATTTTGTGAATTAATTAATTTTTGTGACGTCATTTATTTTTATGACGTTATGTATTTTGTGACGTCATTTATTTTTGTGACGTTATGTGTTTTGTGACATCATTTATTTTTGTGACGTTACGTATTTTGTGACGTCATTTATTTTTGTGACGTTATGTATTTTGTGACGTCATTTATTTTTGTGACGTTATGTATTTTGTGACATCCTTTTTTTTGTGACGTTATGTATTTTGTGACGTCATTTATTTTTGTGACTTTATTTATTTTGTGACGTCATTTATTTTTGTAACGTTATGTATTTTGTGACTTTATGTATTTTGTGACGTTATTTATTTTTGTGACGTTATGTATTTTGTGACGTAATTAATTTTTGTGACGTCATTTATTTTTGTGACGTTATATATTTTGTGACGTTATGTATTTTGTGACGTAATTAATTTTTGTGACGTCATTTATTTTTGTGACGTTATGTATTTTGTGACGTCATTTATTTTTGTGACGTTATGTATTTTGTGACGTCATTTATTTTTGTGACGTTATGTATTTTGTGACATCAATTATTTTTGTCAGGTCATGTATTTTTTGACGTCATTTATTTTTGTGACGTTATGTATTTTGTGACGTAATTAATTTTTCTGACGTCATTTATTTTTGTGACGTTATGTATTTTGTGACGTCATTAATTTTTGTGACGTCATTTATTTTTGTGACGTTATGTATTTTGTGACGTCATTTATTTTTGTGACGTTATGTATTTTGTGACGTCATTTATTTTTGTGACGTTATGTATTTTGTGACATCCTTTTTTTTGTGACGTTATGTATTTTGTGACGTCATTTATTTTTGTGACTTTATTTATTTTGTGACGTCATTTATTTTTGTAACGTTATGTATTTTGTGACGTTATGTATTTTGTGACGTTATTTATTTTTGTGACGTTATGTATTTTGTGACGTAATTAATTTTTGTGACGTCATTTATTTTTGTGACGTTATGTATTTTGTGACGTCATTTATTTTTGTAACGTTATGTATTTTGTGACGTCATTTATTTTTGTGACGTTATGTATTTTGTGACGTCATTTATTATTGTGACGTCATTTATTTTTGTGACGTTATGTATTTTTTGACGTCATTTTTTTTTGTGACGTTATGTTTTTTGTAACGTCATTTATTTTTGTGACGTTATGTATTTTGAGACGTCATTTTTTGTGACGTTATGTATTTTGTGACGTCATTTATTTTTGTGACGTTATGTATTTTGTGACGTCATTTATTTTTGTAACGTTATGTATTTTGTGACGTCATTTATTTTTGTGACGTTATGTATTTTGTGACGTCATTTATTATTGTGACGTCATTTATTTTTGTGACGTTATGTATTTTTTGACGTCATTTATTTTTGTGACGTTATGTATTTTGTGACGTCATTTATTTTTTTGACGTTATTTTTTTGTGACATCATTTATTTTTGTGACGTTATGTATTTTGTGACGTTATGTATTTTGTGACGTTATTTATTTTTGTGACGTCATTTATTTTTGTGACGTTATGTATTTTGTGACGTCATTTATTTTTGTGACGTTATGTATTTTGTGACGTCAATTATTTTTGTGACGTTATGTATTTTGTGACATCATTTATTTTTGTGGGGTTATGTATTTTTTGACGTCATTTATTTTTGTGACGTTATGTATTTTGTGACGTAATTAATTTTTGTGACGTCATTTATTTTTGTGACGTTATGTATTTTGTGACGTCATTTATTTTTGTGACGTAATGTATTTTGTGACGTTATGTATTTTGTGACGTTATGTATTTTGTGAAGTAATTAATTTTTGTGACGTCATTTTTTTTATGACGTTATGTATTTTGTGACGTCATTTATTTTTGTGACGTTATGTATTTTGTGACATCATTTATTTTTGTGACGTTATGTATTTTGTGACGTCATTTATTTTTGTGACGTTATGTATTTTTTGACGTCATTTATTTTTGTGACGTTATGTATTTTGTGACGTCATTTATTTTTGTGAGGTTATGTATTTTTGACGTAATTAATTTTTGTGACGTTATGTATTTTGTGACGTAATTAATTTTTGTGACGTCATTAATTTTTGTGACGCTATGTATTTTGTGACGTCATTTATTTTTGTGACGTTATGTATTTTGTGACGTCATTTATTTTTGTGACGTAATGTATTTTGTGACGTTATGTATTTTGTGACGTTATTTATTTTTGTGACGTCATTTATTTTTGTGACGTTATGTATTTTGTGACGTCATTTATTTTTGTGACGTTATGTATTTTGTGACGTCATTTATTTTTGTGACGTTATGTATTTTGTGACGTCATTTATTTTTGTGACGTAATGTATTTTGTGACGTTATGTATTTTGTGACGTCATTTATTTTTGTGACGTTATGTATTTTGTGAATTAATTAATTTTTGTGACGTCATTTATTTTTATGACGTTATGTATTTTGTGACGTCATTTATTTTTGTGACGTTATGTGTTTTGTGACATCATTTATTTTTGTGACGTTACGTATTTTGTGACGTCATTTATTTTTGTGACGTTATGTATTTTGTGACGTCATTTATTTTTGTGACGTTATGTATTTTGTGACATCCTTTTTTTTGTGACGTTATGTATTTTGTGACGTCATTTATTTTTGTGACTTTATTTATTTTGTGACGTCATTTATTTTTGTAACGTTATGTATTTTGTGACGTTATGTATTTTGTGACGTTATTTATTTTTGTGACGTTATGTATTTTGTGACGTAATTAATTTTTGTGACGTCATTTATTTTTGTGACGTTATATATTTTGTGACGTTATGTATTTTGTGACGTAATTAATTTTTGTGACGTCATTTATTTTTGTGACGTTATGTATTTTGTGACGTCATTTATTTTTGTGACGTTATGTATTTTGTGACGTCATTTATTTTTGTGACGTTATGTATTTTGTGACATCAATTATTTTTGTCAGGTCATGTATTTTTTGACGTCATTTATTTTTGTGACGTTATGTATTTTGTGACGTAATTAATTTTTCTGACGTCATTTATTTTTGTGACGTTATGTATTTTGTGACGTCATTAATTTTTGTGACGTCATTTACTTTTGTGACGTTATGTATTTTGTGACGTCATTTATTTTTGTGACGTTATGTATTTTGTGACGTCATTTATTTTTGTGACGTTATGTATTTTGTGACATCCTTTTTTTGTGACGTTATGTATTTTGTGACGTCATTTATTTTTGTGACTTTATTTATTTTGTGACGTCATTTATTTTTGTAACGTTATGTATTTTGTGACGTTATGTATTTTGTGACGTTATTTATTTTTGTGACGTTATGTATTTTGTGACGTAATTAATTTTTGTGACGTCATTTATTTTTGTGACGTTATGTATTTTGTGACGTCATTTATTTTTGTAACGTTATGTATTTTGTGACGTCATTTATTTTTGTGACGTTATGTATTTTGTGACGTCATTTATTATTGTGACGTCATTTATTTTTGTGACGTTATGTATTTTTTGACGTCATTTATTTTTGTGACGTTATGTATTTTGTGACGTCATTTATTTTTTTGACGTTATTTTTTTGTGACGTTATTTATTTTTGTGACGTTATGTATTTTGTGACGTTATGTATTTTGTGACGTTATTTATTTTTGTGACGTCATTTATTTTTGTGACGTTATGTATTTTGTGACGTCATTTATTTTTGTGACGTTATGTATTTTGTGACGTCATTTATTTTTGTGACGTTATGTATTTTGTGACATCATTTATTTTTGTGACGTTATGTATTTTGTGACGTCATTTATTTTTGTGACGTTATGTATTTTTTGACGTCATTTATTTTTGTGACGTTATGTATTTTGTGACGTCATTTATTTTTGTGAGGTTATGTATTTTTTGACGTAATTAATTTTTGTGACGTTATGTATTTTGTGACGTAATTAATTTTTGTGACGTCATTAATTTTTGTGACGTTATGTATTTTGTGACTTCATTTATTTTTGTGACGTTATGTATTTTGTGACGTCATTTATTTTTGTGACTTTATGTATTTTGTGACGTCATTTATTTTTGTGACTTTATTTATTTTGTGACGTCATTTATTTTTGTAACGTTATGTATTTTGTGACATCATTTATTTTTGTGAGGTTATGTATTTTTTGACGTCATTTATTTTTGTGACGTTATGTATTTTGTGACGTAATTAATTTTTGTGACGTCATTTATTTTTGTGACGTTAAGTATTTTGTGACGTAATTAATTTTTGTGACGTCATTTATTTTTGTGACGTTATGTATTTTGTGACGTCATTTATTTTTGTGACGTTATGTATTTTGTGACGTCATTTATTTTTGTGACGTAATGTATTTTGTGACGTTATGTATTTTGTGACGTCATTTATTTTTGTGACGTTATGTATTTTGTGAAGTAATTAATTTTTGTGACGTCATTTATTTTTATGACGTTATGTATTTTGTGACGTCATTTATTTTTGTGACGTTATGTATTTTGTGACGTCATTTATTTTTGTGACGTTATGTATTTTGTGACGTCATTTATTTTTGTGAGGTTATGTATTTTTTGACGTAATTAATTTTTGTGACGTTATGTATTTTGTGACGTAATTAATTTTTGTGACGTCATTAATTTTTGTGACGTTATGTATTTTGTGACGTCATTTATTTTTGTGACGTTATGTATTTTGTGACGTCATTTATTTTTGTGACTTTATTTATTTTGTGACGTCATTTATTTTTGTGACGTTATGTATTTTGTGACGTTATGTATTTTGTGACGTCATTTATTTTTGTGACGTTAAGTATTTTGTGACGTCATTTATTTTTGTGACGTTATGCATTTTGTGACGTCATTTATTTTTGTGACGTTATGTTTTTTGTAACGTCATTTATTTTTGTGACGTTATGTATTTTGTGACGTCATTTATTTTTGTGACGTTATGTATTTTGAGACGTCATTTTTGTGACGTTATGTATTTTGTGACGTCATTTATTTTTGTGACGTTATGTATTTTGTGACGTCATTTATTTTTGTAACGTTATGTATTTTGTGACGTCATTTATTTTTGTGACGTTATGTATTTTGTGACGTCATTTATTATTGTGACGTCATTTATTTTTGTGACGTTATGTATTTTTTGACGTCATTTATTTTTGTGACGTTATGTATTTTGTGACGTCATTTATTTTTTTGACGTTATTTTTTTGTGACGTCATTTATTTTTGTGACGTTATGTATTTTGTGACGTTATGTATTTTGTGACGTTATTTATTTTTGTGACGTCATTTATTTTTGTAACGTTATGTATTTTGTGACGTTATGTATTTTGTGACGTCATTTATTTTTGTAACGTTATGTATTTTGTGACGTCATTTATTTTTGTGACGTTATGTATTTTGTGACGTCATTTATTATTGTGACGTCATTTATTTTTGTGACGTTATGTATTTTTTGACGTCATTTATTTTTGTGACGTTATGTATTTTGTGACGTCATTTATTTTTTTGACGTTATTTTTTTGTGACGTTATTTATTTTTGTGACGTTATGTATTTTGTGACGTTATGTATTTTGTGACGTTATTTATTTTTGTGACGTCATTTATTTTTGTGACGTTATGTATTTTGTGACGTCATTTATTTTTGTGACGTTATGTATTTTGTGACGTCATTTATTTTTGTGACGTTATGTATTTTGTGACATCATTTATTTTTGTGACGTTATGTATTTTGTGACGTCATTTATTTTTGTGACGTTATGTATTTTTTGACGTCATTTATTTTTGTGACGTTATGTATTTTGTGACGTCATTTATTTTTGTGAGGTTATGTATTTTTTGACGTAATTAATTTTTGTGACGTTATGTATTTTGTGACGTAATTAATTTTTGTGACGTCATTAATTTTTGTGACGTTATGTATTTTGTGACTTCATTTATTTTTGTGACGTTATGTATTTTGTGACGTCATTTATTTTTGTGACTTTATGTATTTTGTGACGTCATTTATTTTTGTGACTTTATTTATTTTGTGACGTCATTTATTTTTGTAACGTTATGTATTTTGTGACATCATTTATTTTTGTGAGGTTATGTATTTTTTGACGTCATTTATTTTTGTGACGTTATGTATTTTGTGACGTAATTAATTTTTGTGACGTCATTTATTTTTGTGACGTTAAGTATTTTGTGACGTAATTAATTTTTGTGACGTCATTTATTTTTGTGACGTTATGTATTTTGTGACGTCATTTATTTTTGTGACGTTATGTATTTTGTGACGTCATTTATTTTTGTGACGTAATGTATTTTGTGACGTTATGTATTTTGTGACGTCATTTATTTTTGTGACGTTATGTATTTTGTGAAGTAATTAATTTTTGTGACGTCATTTATTTTTATGACGTTATGTATTTTGTGACGTCATTTATTTTTGTGACGTTATGTATTTTGTGACGTCATTTATTTTTGTGACGTTATGTATTTTGTGACGTCATTTATTTTTGTGAGGTTATGTATTTTTTGACGTTATTAATTTTTGTGACGTTATGTATTTTGTGACGTAATTAATTTTTGTGACGTCATTAATTTTTGTGACGTTATGTATTTTGTGACGTCATTTATTTTTGTGACGTTATGTATTTTGTGACGTCATTTATTTTTGTGACTTTATTTATTTTGTGACGTCATTTATTTTTGTGACGTTATGTATTTTGTGACGTTATGTATTTTGTGACGTCATTTATTTTTGTGACGTTAAGTATTTTGTGACGTCATTTATTTTTGTGACGTTATGCATTTTGTGACGTCATTTATTTTTGTGACGTTATGTTTTTTGTAACGTCATTTATTTTTGTGACGTTATGTATTTTGTGACGTCATTTATTTTTGTGACGTTATGTATTTTGAGACGTCATTTTTGTGACGTTATGTATTTTGTGACGTCATTTATTTTTGTGACGTTATGTATTTTGTGACGTCATTTATTTTTGTAACGTTATGTATTTTGTGACGTCATTTATTTTTGTGACGTTATGTATTTTGTGACGTCATTTATTATTGTGACGTCATTTATTTTTGTGACGTTATGTATTTTTTGACGTCATTTATTTTTGTGACGTTATGTATTTTGTGACGTCATTTATTTTTTTGACGTTATTTTTTTGTGACGTCATTTATTTTTGTGACGTTATGTATTTTGTGACGTTATGTATTTTGTGACGTTATTTATTTTTGTGACGTCATTTATTTTTGTGACGTTATGTATTTTGTGACGTCATTTATTTTTGTGACGTTATGTATTTTGTGACGTCATTTATTTTTGTGATGTTATGTATTTTGTGACATCATTTATTTTTGTGACGTTATGTATTTTGTGACGTCATTTATTTTTGTGACGTTATGTATTTTTTGACGTCATTTATTTTTGTGACGTTATGTATTTTGTGACGTCATTTATTTTTGTGAGGTTATGTATTTTTTGACGTAATTAATTTTTGTGACGTTATGTATTTTGTGACGTAATTAATTTTTGTGACGTCATTAATTTTTGTGACGTTATGTATTTTGTGACGTCATTTATTTTTGTGACGTTATGTATTTTGTGACGTCATTTATTTTTGTGACTTTATGTATTTTGTGACGTCATTTATTTTTGTGACTTTATTTATTTTGTGACGTCATTTATTCTTGTAACGTTATGTATTTTGTGACATCATTTATTTTTGTGAGGTTATGTATTTTTTGACGTCATTTATTTTTGTGACGTTATGTATTTTGTGACGTAATTAATTTTTGTGACGTCATTTATTTTTGTGACGTTAAGTATTTTGTGACGTAATTAATTTTTGTGACGTCATTTATTTTTGTGACGTTATGTATTTTGTGACGTAATTTATTTTTGTGACGTTATGTATTTTGTGACGTCATTTATTTTTGTGACGTAATGTATTTTGTGACGTTATGTATTTTGTGACGTCATTTATTTTTGTGACGTTATGTATTTTGTGAAGTAATTAATTTTTGTGACGTCATTTATTTTTATGACGTTATGTATTTTGTGACGTCATTTATTTTTGTGACGTTATGTATTTTGTGACGTCATTTATTTTTGTGACGTTATGTATTTTGTGACGTCATTTATTTTTGTGAGGTTATGTATTTTTTGACGTAATTAATTTTTGTGACGTTATGTATTTTGTGACGTAATTAATTTTTGTGACGTCATTAATTTTCGTGACGTTATGTATTTTGTGACGTCATTTATTTTTGTGACGTTATGTATTTTGTGACGTCATTTATTTTTGTGACGTTATGTATATTGTGACGTCATTTATTTTTGTGACGTTATGTATTTTTTGACGTCATTTATTTTTGTGACGTTATGTATTTTGTGACGTCATTTATTTTTTTGACGTTATTTTTTTGTGACGTCAATTATTTTTGTGACGTTATGTATTATGTGACGTCATTTATTTTTGTGACGTTATGTATTTTGTGACGTCATTTATTTTTTTGACGTTATTTTTTTGTGACATTTATTATTGTGACGTTATGTATTTTGTGACGTTATGTATTTTGTGACGTTATTTATTTTTGTGACGTCATTTATTTTTGTGACGTTATGTATTTTGTGACGTCATTTATTTTTGTGACGTTATGTATTTTGTGACGTCATTTATTTTTGTGACGTTATGTAATTTGTGACATCATTTATTTTTGTGACGTTATGTATTTTGTGACGTCATTTATTTTTGTGACGTTATGTATTTTTTGACGTCATTTATTTTTGTGACGTTATGTATTTTGTGACGTCATTTATTTTTGTGAGGTTATGTATTTTTTGACGTAATTAAATTTGTGACGTTATGTATTTTGTGACGTAATTAATTTTTGTGACGTCATTAATTTTTGTGACGTTATGTATTTTGTGACGTCATTTATTTTTGTGACGTTATGTATTTTGTGACGTCATTTATTTTTGTGACTTTATGTATTTTGTGACGTCATTTATTTTTGTGACTTTATTTATTTTGTGACGTCATTTATTTTTGTAACGTTATGTATTTTGTGACATCATTTATTTTTGTGAGGTTATGTATTTTTTGACGTCATTTATTTTTGTGACGTTATGTATTTTGTGACGTAATTAATTTTTGTGACGTCATTTATTTTTGTGACGTTAAGTATTTTGTGACGTAATTAATTTTTGTGACGTCATTTATTTTTGTGACGTTATGTATTTTGTGACGTCATTTATTTTTGTGACGTTATGTATTTTGTGACGTCATTTATTTTTGTGACGTAATGTATTTTGTGACGTTATGTATTTTGTGACGTCATTTATTTTTGTGAAGTTATGTATTTTGTGAAGTAATTAATTTTTGTGACGTCATTTATTTTTATGACGTTATGTATTTTGTGACGTCATTTATTTTTGTGACGTTATGTATTTTGTGACGTCATTTATTTTTGTGACGTTATGTATTTTGTGACGTCATTTATTTTTGTGAGGTTATGTATTTTTTGACGTAATTAATTTTTGTGACGTTATGTATTTTGTGACGTAATTAATTTTTGTGACGTCATTAATTTTTGTGACGTTATGTATTTTGTGACGTCATTTATTTTTGTGACGTTATGTATTTTGTGACGTCATTTATTTTTGTGACTTTATTTATTTTGTGACGTCATTTATTTTTGTGACGTTATGTATTTTGTGACGTTATGTATTTTGTGACGTCATTTATTTTTGTGACGTTATGTATTTTGTGACGTCATTTATTTTTGTGACGTTATGCATTTTGTGACGTCATTTATTTTTGTGACGTTATGTTTTTTGTAACGTCATTTATTTTTGTGACGTTATGTATTTTGTGACGTCATTTATTTTTGTGACGTTATGTATTTTGAGACGTCATTTTTGTGACGTTATGTATTTTGTGACGTCATTTATTTTTGTGACGTTATGTATTTTGTGACGTCATTTATTATTGTGACGTCATTTATTTTTGTGACGTTATGTATTTTTTGACGTCATTTATTTTTGTGACGTTATGTATTTTGTGACGTCATTTATTTTTTTGACGTTATTTTTTTGTGACGTCATTTATTTTTGTGACGTTATGTATTTTGTGACGTTATGTATTTTGTGACGTTATTTATTTTTGTGACGTCATTTATTTTTGTGACGTTATGTATTTTGTGACGTCATTTATTTTTGTGACGTTATGTATTTTGTGACGTCATTTATTTTTGTGATGTTATGTATTTTGTGACATCATTTATTTTTGTGACGTTATGTATTTTGTGACGTCATTTATTTTTGTGACGTTATGTATTTTTTGACGTCATTTATTTTTGTGACGTTATGTATTTTGTGACGTCATTTATTTTTGTGAGGTTATGTATTTTTTGACGTAATTAATTTTTGTGACGTTATGTATTTTGTGACGTAATTAATTTTTGTGACGTCATTAATTTTTGTGACGTTATGTATTTTGTGACGTCATTTATTTTTGTGACGTTATGTATTTTGTGACGTCATTTATTTTTGTGACTTTATGTATTTTGTGACGTCATTTATTTTTGTGACTTTATTTATTTTGTGACGTCATTTATTTTTGTAACGTTATGTATTTTGTGACATCATTTATTTTTGTGAGGTTATGTATTTTTTGACGTCATTTATTTTTGTGACGTTATGTATTTTGTGACGTAATTAATTTTTGTGACGTCATTTATTTTTGTGACGTTAAGTATTTTGTGACGTAATTAATTCTTGTGACGTCATTTATTTTTGTGACGTTATGTATTTTGTGACGTCATTTATTTTTGTGACGTTATGTATTTTGTGACGTCATTTATTTTTGTGACGTAATGTATTTTGTGACGTTATGTATTTTGTGACGTCATTTATTTTTGTGACGTTATGTATTTTGTGAAGTAATTAATTTTTGTGACGTCATTTATTTTTATGACGTTATGTATTTTGTGACGTCATTTATTTTTGTGACGTTATGTATTTTGTGACGTCATTTATTTTTGTGACGTTATGTATTTTGTGACGTCATTTATTTTTGTGAGGTTATGTATTTTTTGACGTAATTAATTTTTGTGACGTTATGTATTTTGTGACGTAATTAATTTTTGTGACGTCATTAATTTTTGTGACGTTATGTATTTTGTGACGTCATTTATTTTTGTGACGTTATGTATTTTGTGACGTCATTTATTTTTGTGACTTTATTTATTTTGTGACGTCATTTATTTTTGTGACGTTATGTATTTTGTGACGTTATGTATTTTGTGACGTCATTTATTTTTGTGACGTTATGTATTTTGTGACGTCATTTATTTTTGTGACGTTATGCATTTTGTGACGTCATTTATTTTTGTGACGTTATGTTTTTTGTAACGTCATTTATTTTTGTGACGTTATGTATTTTGTGACGTCATTTATTTTTGTGACGTTATGTATTTTGAGACGTCATTTTTGTGACGTTATGTATTTTGTGACGTCATTTATTTTTGTGACGTTATGTATTTTGTGACGTCATTTATTTTTGTAACGTTATGTATTTTGTGACGTCATTTATTTTTGTGACGTTATGTATTTTGTGACGTCATTTATTATTGTGACGTCATTTATTTTTGTGACGTTATGTATTTTTTGACGTCATTTATTTTTGTGACGTTATGTATTTTGTGACGTCATTTATTTTTTTGACGTTATTTTTTTTTGACGTCAATTATTTTTGTGACGTTATGTATTATGTGACGTCATTTATTTTTGTGACGTTATGTATTTTGTGACGTTATGTATTTTGTGACGTTACTTATTTTTGTGACGTCATTTATTTTTGTGACGTTATGTATTTTGTGACGTCATTTATTTTTGTGACGTTATGTATTTTGTGACGTCATTTATTTTTGTGACGTTATGTATTTTGTGACGTAATTAATTTTTGTGACGTCATTTATTTTTGTGACGTTATGTATTTTGTGACGTCATTTATTTTTGTGACGTTATGTATTTTGTGACGTCATTTATTTTTGTGACGTTATGTATTTTGTGACGTCATTTATTTTTGTGACGTAATGTATTTTGTGACGTTATGTATTTTGTGACGTCATTTATTTTTGTGACGTTATGTATTTTGTGAAGTAATTAATTTTTGTGACGTCATTTATTTTTATGACGTTATGTATTTTGTGACGTCATTTATTTTTGTGACGTTATGTATTTTGTGACATCATTTATTTTTGTGACGTTATGTATTTTGTGACGTCATTTATTTTTGTGACGTTATGTATTTTGTGACGTCATTTATTTTTGTGACGTTATGTTTTTTGTAACGTCATTTATTTTTGTGACGTTATGTATTTTGAGACGTCATTTTTTGTGACGTTATGTATTTTGTGACGTCATTTATTTTTGTGACGTTATGTATTTTGTGACGTCATTTATTTTTGTAACGTTATGTATTTTGTGACGTCATTTATTATTGTGACGTCATTTATTTTTGTGACGTTATGTATTTTTTGACGTCATTTATTTTTGTGACGTTATGTATTTTGTGACGTCATTTATTTTTTTGACGTTATTTTTTTGTGACGTCATTTATTTTTGTGACGTTATGTATTTTGTGACGTTATGTATTTTGTGACGTTATTTATTTTTGTGACGTCATTTATTTTTGTGACGTTATGTATTTTGTGACGTCATTTATTTTTGTGACGTTATGTATTTTGTGACGTCATTTATTTTTGTGACGTTATGTATTTTGTGACATCATTTATTTTTGTGAGGTTATGTATTTTTTGACGTCATTTATTTTTGTGACGTTATGTATTTTGTGACGTAATTAATTTTTGTGACGTCATTTATTTTTGTGACGTAATGTATTTTGTGACGTCATTTATTTTTGTGACGTTATGTATTTTGTGACGTCATTTATTTTTGTGACGTAATGTATTTTGTGACGTTATGTATTTTGTGACGTTATGTATTTTGTGAAGTAATTAATTTTTGTGACGTCATTTTTTTTATGACGTTATGTATTTTGTGACGTCATTTATTTTTGTGACGTTATGTATTTTGTGACATCATTTATTTTTGTGACGTTATGTATTTTGTGACGTCATTTATTTTTGTGACGTTATGTATTTTTTGACGTCATTTATTTTTGTGACGTTATGTATTTTGTGACGTCATTTATTTTTGTGAGGTTATGTATTTTTTGACGTAATTAATTTTTGTGACGTTATGTATTTTGTGACGTTATTAATTTTTGTGACGTCATTAATTTTTGTGACGTTATGTATTTTGTGACGTCATTTATTTTTGTGACGTTATGCATTTTGTGACGTCATTTATTTTTGTGACGTAATGTATTTTGTGACGTTATGTATTTTGTGACGTTATTTATTTTTGTGACGTCATTTATTTTTGTGACGTTATGTATTTTGTGACGTCATTTATTTTTGTGACGTTATGTATTTTGTGACGTCATTTATTTTTGTGACGTTATGTATTTTGTGACGTCATTTATTTTTGTGACGTAATGTATTTTGTGACGTTATGTATTTTGTGACGTCATTTATTTTTGTTACGTTATGTATTTTGTGAATTAATTAATTTTTGTGACGTCATTTATTTTTATGACGTTATGTATTTTGTGACGTCATTTATTTTTGTGACGTTATGTGTTTTGTGACATCATTTATTTTTGTGACGTTATGTATTTTGTGACGTCATTTATTTTTGTGACGTTATGTATTTTGTGACGTCATTTATTTTTGTGACGTTATGTATTTTGTGACATCCTTTTTTTTGTGACGTTATGTATTTTGTGACGTCATTTATTTTTGTGACTTTATTTATTTTGTGACGTCATTTATTTTTGTAACGTTATGTATTTTGTGACGTTATGCATTTTGTGACGTTATTTATTTTTGTGACGTTATGTATTTTGTGACGTAATTAATTTTTGTGACGTCATTTATTTTTGTGACGTTATATATTTTGTGACGTTATGTATTTTGTGACGTAATTAATTTTTGTGACGTCATTTATTTTTGTGACGTTATGTATTTTGTGACGTCATTTATTTTTGTGACGTTATGTATTTTGTGACGTCATTTATTTTTGTGACGTTATGTATTTTGTGACATCAATTATTTTTGTCAGGTCATGTATTTTTTGACGTCATTTATTTTTTTGACGTTATGTATTTTGTGACGTAATTAATTTTTCTGACGTCATTTATTTTTGTGACGTTATGTATTTTGTGACGTCATTAATTTTTGTGACGTCATTTATTTTTGTGACGTTATGTATTTTGTGACGTCATTTATTTTTGTGACGTTATGTATTTTGTGACGTCATTTATTTTTGTGACGTTATGTATTTTGTGACATCCTTTTTTTTGTGACGTTATGTATTTTGTGACATCATTTATTTTTGTGACTTTATTTATTTTGTGACGTCATTTATTTTTGTAACGTTATGTATTTTGTGACGTTATGTATTTTGTGACGTTATTTATTTTTGTGACGTTATGTATTTTGTGACGTAATTAATTTTTGTGACGTCATTTATTTTTGTGACGTTATATATTTTGTGACGTATGTATTTTGTGACGTCATTTATTTTTGTGACGTTATGTATTTTGTGAAGTAATTAATTTTTGTGACGTCATTTATTTTTATGACGTTATGTGTTTTGTGACGTCATTTATTTTTGTGACGTTATGTATTTTGTGACATCATTTATTTTTGTGACGTTATGTATTTTGTGACGTCATTTATTTTTGTGACGTTATGTATTTTTTGACGTCATTTATTTTTGTGACGTTATGTATTTTGTGACGTCATTTATTTTTGTGAGGTTATGTATTTTTTGACGTAATTAATTTTTGTGACGTTATGTATTTTGTGAAGTAATTAATTTTTGTGACGTCATTAATTTTTGTGACGTTATGTATTTTGTGACGTCATTTATTTTTGTTACGTTATGTATTTTGTGACGTCATTTATTTTTGTGACTTTATGTATTTTGTGACGTCATTTATTTTTGTGACTTTATTTATTTTGTGACGTCATCTATTTTTGTAACGTTATGTATTTTGTGACATCATTTATTTTTGTGAGGTTATGTATTTTTTGACGTCATTTATTTTTGTGACGTTATGTATTTTGTGACGTAATTAATTTTTGTGACGTCATTTATTTTTGTGACGTTATGTATTTTGTGACGTCATCTATTTTTGTAACGTTATGTATTTTGTGACGTCATTTATTTTTGTGACGTTATGTATTTTGTGACGTCATTTATTTTTGTGACGTTATGTATTTTGTGACGTCATTTATTTTTGTGAGGTTATGTATTTTTTGACGTAATTAATTTTTGTGACGTTATTTATTTTGTGACGTAATTAATTTTTGTGACGTCATTAATTTTTGTGACGTTATGTATTTTGTGACGTCATTTATTTTTGTGACGTTATGTATTTTGTGACGTCATTTATTTTTGTGACTTTATTTATTTTGTGACGTCATTTATTTTTGTGACGTTATGTATTTTGTGACGTTATGTATTTTGTGACGTCATTTATTTTTGTGACGTTATGTATTTTGTGACGTCATTTAATTTTGTGACGTTATGTATTTTGTGACGTCATTTAATTTTGTGACGTTATGTTTTTTGTAACGTCATTTATTTTTGTGACGTTATGTATTTTGTGACGTCATTTATTTTTGTGACGTTATGTATTTTAGACGTCATTTTTTGTGACGTTATGTATTTTGTGACGTCATTTATTTTTGTGACGTTATGTATTTTGTGACGTCATTTATTTTTGTAACGTTATGTATTTTGTGACGTTATGTATTTTGTGACGTTATTTATTTTTGTGACGTTATGTATTTTGTGACGTAATTAATTTTTGTGACGTCATTTATTTTTGTGACGTGATATATTTTGTGACGTTATGTATTTTGTGACGTTATTAATTTTTGTGACGTCATTTATTTTTGTGACGTTATGTATTTTGTGACGTCATTTATTTTTGTGGCGTTATGTATTTTGTGACGTCATTTATTTTTGTGAGGTTATGTATTTTTTGACGTAATTAATTTTTGTGACGTTATGTATTTTGTGACGTCATTTATTTTTGTGAGGTTATGTATTTTTCGACGTAATTAATTTTTGTGACGTTATGTATTTTGTGACGTCATTTATTTTTTGACATTATTTATTTTGTGACGTCATTTATTTTTGTAACGTTATGTATTTTGTGACGTTATGTATTTTGTGACGTCATTTATTTTTGTGACGTTATGTATTTTGTGACGTCATTTATTTTTGTGACGTTATGTATTTTGTGACGTCATTTATTTTTGTGACGTTATGTATTTTGTGACGTAATTAATTTTTGTGACGTCATTTATTTTTGTGACGTTATATATTTTGTGACGTTATGTATTTTGTGACGTAATTAATTTTTGTGACGTCATTTATTTTTGTGACGTTATGTATTTTGTGACGTCATTTATTTTTGTGACGTTATGTATTTTGTGACGCCATTTGTTTTTGTGACGTTATGTATTTTGTGACGTTATTTATTTTTGTGACGTTATGTATTTTGTGACGTCATTTATTTTTGTGACGTTATGTATTTTGTGACGTCATTTATTTTTGTGACGTTATGTTTTTTGTAACGTCATTTATTTTTGTGACGTTATGTATTTTGAGACGTCATTTTTTGTGACGTTATGTATTTTGTGACGTAATTAATTTTTGTGACGTCATTTATTTTTGTGACGTTATGTATTTTGTGACGTAATTAATTTTTGTGACGTCATTTATTTTTGTGACGTTATGTATTTTGTGACGTCATTTATTTTTGTGACGTTATGTATTTTGTGACGTCATTTATTATTGTGAGGTTATGTATTTTTTGACGTAATTAATTTTTGTGACGTTATGTATTTTGTGACGTCATTTATTTTTGTGACGTTATGTAAATTGTGACGTCATTTATTTTTGTGACGTAATGTATTTTGTGACGTTATGTATTTTGTGACGTCATTTATTTTTGTGACGTTATGTATTTTGTGACGTAATTAATTTTTGTGACGTCATTTATTTTTGTGACGTTATGTATTTTGTGACGTAATTAATTTTTGTGACGTCATTTATTTTTGTGACGTTATGTATTTTGTGACGTCATTTATTTTTGTGACGTTATGTAAATTGTGACGTCATTTATTTTTGTGACGTAATGTATTTTGTGACGTTATGTATTTTGTGACGTCATTTATTTTTGTGACGTTATGTATTTTGTGAAGTAATTAATTTTTGTGACGTCATTTATTTTTATGACGTTATGTATTTTGTGACGTCATTTATTTTTGTGACGTTATGTATTTTGTGACGTCATTTATTTTTGTGACGTTATGTATTTTGTGACGTCATTTATTTTTGTGAGGTTATGTATTTTTTGACGTAATTAATTTTTGTGACGTTATTTATTTTGTGACGTAATTAATTTTTGTGACGTCATTAATTTTTGTGACGTTATGTATTTTGTGACGTCATTTATTTTTGTGACGTTATGTATTTTGTGACGTCATTTATTTTTGTGACTTTATTTATTTTGTGACGTCATTTATTTTTGTGACGTTATGTATTTTGTGACGTCATTTATTTTTGTGACGTTATGTATTTTGTGACGTCATTTAATTTTGTGACGTTATGTATTTTGTGACGTCATTTAATTTTGTGACGTTATGTTTTTTGTAACGTCATTTATTTTTGTGACGTTATGTATTTTGTGACGTCATTTATTTTTGTGACGTTATGTATTTTAGACGTCATTTTTTGTGACGTTATGTATTTTGTGACGTCATTTATTTTTGTGACGTTATGTATTTTGTGACGTCATTTATTTTTGTAACGTTATGTATTTTGTGACGTTATGTATTTTGTGACGTTATTTATTTTTGTGACGTTATGTATTTTGTGACGTAATTAATTTTTGTGACGTCATTTATTTTTGTGACGTGATATATTTTGTGACGTTATGTATTTTGTGACGTTATTAATTTTTGTGACGTCATTTATTTTTGTGACGTTATGTATTTTGTGACGTCATTTATTTTTGTGGCGTTATGTATTTTGTGACGTCATTTATTTTTGTGAGGTTATGTATTTTTTGACGTAATTAATTTTTGTGACGTTATGTATTTTGTGACGTCATTTATTTTTGTGAGGTTATGTATTTTTCGACGTAATTAATTTTTGTGACGTTATGTATTTTGTGACGTCAT
This sequence comes from Flexamia atlantica, assembly GCA_035578135.1. Classification (NCBI taxonomy): domain Eukaryota; kingdom Metazoa; phylum Arthropoda; class Insecta; order Hemiptera; family Cicadellidae; genus Flexamia; species Flexamia atlantica. The sequence goes on along the minus strand of JAQJVK010000056.1, from coordinate 803,901 downwards.
TTATTTTTTTGACATTATTTATTTTGTGACGTCATTTATTTTTGTAACGTTATGTATTTTGTGACGTTATGTATTTTGTGACGTCATTTATTTTTGTGACGTTATGTATTTTGTGACGTCATTTATTTTTGTGACGTTATGTATTTTGTGACGTCATTTATTTTTGTGACGTTATGTATTTTGTGACGTAATTAATTTTTGTGACGTCATTTATTTTTGTGACGTTATATATTTTGTGACGTTATGTATTTTGTGACGTAATTAATTTTTGTGACGTCATTTATTTTTGTGACGTTATGTATTTTGTGACGTCATTTATTTTTGTGACGTTATGTATTTTGTGACGCCATTTGTTTTTGTGACGTTATGTATTTTGTGACGTTATTTATTTTTGTGACGTTATGTATTTTGTGACGTCATTTATTTTTGTGACGTTATGTATTTTGTGACGTCATTTATTTTTGTGACGTTATGTTTTTTGTAACGTCATTTATTTTTGTGACGTTATGTATTTTGAGACGTCATTTTTTGTGACGTTATGTATTTTGTGACGTAATTAATTTTTGTGACGTCATTTATTTTTGTGACGTTATGTATTTTGTGACGTAATTAATTTTTGTGACGTCATTTATTTTTGTGACGTTATGTATTTTGTGACGTCATTTATTTTTGTGACGTTATGTATTTTGTGACGTCATTTATTATTGTGAGGTTATGTATTTTTTGACGTAATTAATTTTTGTGACGTTATGTATTTTGTGACGTCATTTATTTTTGTGACGTTATGTAAATTGTGACGTCATTTATTTTTGTGACGTAATGTATTTTGTGACGTTATGTATTTTGTGACGTCATTTATTTTTGTGACGTTATGTAAATTGTGACGTCATTTATTTTTGTGACGTAATGTATTTTGTGACGTTATATATTTTGTGACGTCATTTATTTTTGTGACGTTATGTATTTTGTGAAGTAATTATTTTTTGTGACGTCATTTATTTTTATGACGTTATGTATTTTGTGACGTCATTTATTTTTGTGACGTTATGTATTTTGTGACGTCATTTATTTTTGTGACGTTATGTATTTTGTGACGTCATTTATTTTTGTGAGGTTATGTATTTTTTGACGTAATTAATTTTTGTGACGTTATTTATTTTGTGACGTAATTAATTTTTGTGACGTCATTAATTTTTGTGACGTTATGTATTTTGTGACGTCATTTATTTTTGTGACGTTATGTATTTTGTGACGTCATTTATTTTTGTGACTTTATTTATTTTGTGACGTCATTTATTTTTGTGACGTTATGTATTTTGTGACGTTATGTATTTTGTGACGTCATTTATTTTTGTGACGTTATGTATTTTGTGACGTCATTTAATTTTGTGACGTTATGTATTTTGTGACGTCATTTAATTTTGTGACGTTATGTTTTTTGTAACGTCATTTATTTTTGTGACGTTATGTATTTTGTGACGTCATTTATTTTTGTGACGTTATGTATTTTAGACGTCATTTTTTGTGACGTTATGTATTTTGTGACGTCATTTATTTTTGTGACGTTATGTATTTTGTGACGTCATTTATTTTTGTAACGTTATGTATTTTGTGACGTTATGTATTTTGTGACGTTATTTATTTTTGTGACGTTATGTATTTTGTGACGTAATTAATTTTTGTGACGTCATTTATTTTTGTGACGTGATATATTTTGTGACGTTATGAATTTTGTGACGTTATTAATTTTTGTGACGTCATTTATTTTTGTGACGTTATGTATTTTGTGACGTCATTTATTTTTGTGGCGTTATGTATTTTGTGACGTCATTTATTTTTGTGAGGTTATGTATTTTTTGACGTAATTAATTTTTGTGACGTTATGTATTTTGTGACGTCATTTATTTTTGTGAGGTTATGTATTTTTCGACGTAATTAATTTTTGTGACGTTATGTATTTTGTGACGTCATTTATTTTTTTGACATTATTTATTTTGTGACGTCATTTATTTTTGTAACGTTATGTATTTTGTGACGTTATGTATTTTGTGACGTCATTTATTTTTGTGACGTTATGTATTTTGTGACGTCATTTATTTTTGTGACGTTATGTATTTTGTGACGTCATTTATTTTTGTGACGTTATGTATTTTGTGACGTAATTAATTTTTGTGACGTCATTTATTTTTGTGACGTTATATATTTTGTGACGTTATGTATTTTGTGACGTAATTAATTTTTGTGACGTCATTTATTTTTGTGACGTTATGTATTTTGTGACGTCATTTATTTTTGTGACGTTATGTATTTTGTGACGCCATTTGTTTTTGTGACGTTATGTATTTTGTGACGTTATTTATTTTTGTGACGTTATGTATTTTGTGACGTCATTTATTTTTGTGACGTTATGTATTTTGTGACGTCATTTATTTTTGTGACGTTATGTTTTTTGTAACGTCATTTATTTTTGTGACGTTATGTATTTTGAGACGTCATTTTTTGTGACGTTATGTATTTTGTGACGTAATTAATTTTTGTGACGTCATTTATTTTTGTGACGTTATGTATTTTGTGACGTAATTAATTTTTGTGACGTCATTTATTTTTGTGACGTTATGTATTTTGTGACGTCATTTATTTTTGTGACGTTATGTATTTTGTGACGTCATTTATTTTTGTGAGGTTATGTATTTTTTGACGTAATTAATTTTTGTGACGTTATGTATTTTGTGACGTCATTTATTTTTGTGAGGTTATGTATTTTTCGACGTAATTAATTTTTGTGACGTTATGTATTTTGTGACGTCATTTATTTTTTTGACATTATTTATTTTGTGACGTCATTTATTTTTGTAACGTTATGTATTTTGTGACGTTATGTATTTTGTGACGTCATTTATTTTTGTGACGTTATGTATTTTGTGACGTCATTTATTTTTGTGACGTTATGTATTTTGTGACGTCATTTATTTTTGTGACGTTATGTATTTTGTGACGTAATTAATTTTTGTGACGTCATTTATTTTTGTGAGGTTATGTATTTTTCGACGTAATTAATTTTTGTGACGTTATGTATTTTGTTACGTCATTTATTTTTTTGACATTATTTATTTTGTGACGTCATTTATTTTTGTAACGTTATGTATTTTGTGACGTTATGTATTTTGTGACGTCATTTATTTTTGTGACGTTATGTATTTTGTGACGTCATTTATTTTTGTGACGTTATGTATTTTGTGACGTCATTTATTTTTGTGACGTTATGTATTTTGTGACGTAATTAATTTTTGTGACGTCATTTATTTTTGTGACGTTATATATTTTGTGACGTTATGTATTTTATGACGTAATTAATTTTTGTGACGTCATTTATTTTTGTGACGTTATGTATTTTGTGACGTCATTTATTTTTGTGACGTTATGTATTTTGTGACGCCATTTGTTTTTGTGACGTTATGTATTTTGTGACGTCATTTATTTTTGTGACGTTATGTATTTTGTGACGTCATTTATTTTTGTGACGTTATGTATTTTGTGACGTCATTTATTTTTGTGACGTTATGTTTTTTGTAACGTCATTTATTTTTGTGACGTTATGTATTTTGAGACGTCATTTTTTGTGACGTTATGTATTTTGTGACGTCATTTATTTTTGTGACGTTATGTATTTTGTGACGTCATTTATTTTTGTAACGTTATGTATTTTGTGACGTCATTTATTTTTGTGACGTTATGTATTTTGTGACGTCATTTATTATTGTGACGTCATTTATTTTTGTGACGTTATGTATTTTGTGACGTCATTTATTTTTGTGACGTTATGTATTTTGTGACGTCATTTATTTTTGTGACGTTATGTATTTTGTGACATCATTTATTTTTGTGAGGTTATGTATTTTTTGACGTCATTTATTTTTGTGACGTTATGTATTTTGTGACGTAATTAATTTTTGTGACGTCATTTATTTTTGTGACGTTATGTATTTTGTGACGTCATTTATTTTTGTGACGTTATGTATTTTGTGACGTCATTTATTTTTGTGACGTAATGTATTTTGTGACGTTATGTATTTTGTGACGTCATTTATTTTTGTGACGTTATGTATTTTGTGAAGTAATTAATTTTTGTGACGTCATTTATTTTTATGACGTTATGTATTTTGTGACGTCATTTATTTTTGTGACGTTATGTATTTTGTGACATCATTTATTTTTGTGACGTTATGTATTTTGTGACGTCATTTATTTTTGTGACGTTATGTATTTTTTGACGTCATTTATTTTTGTGACGTTATGTATTTTGTGACATCATTTATTTTTGTGACGTTATGTATTTTGTGACGTCATTTATTTTTGAGACGTTATGTATATTGTGACGTCATTTATTTTTGTGACGTAATGTATTTTGTGACGTTATGTATTTTGTGACGTCATTTATTTTTGTGACGTTATGTATTTTGTGAAGTAATTAATTTTTGTGACGTCATTTATTTTTATGACGTTATGTATTTTGTGACGTCATTTATTTTTGTGACGTTATGTATTTTGTGACATCATTTATTTTTGTGACGTTATGTATTTTGTGACGTTATGTATTTTGTGACGTCATTTATTTTTGTGACGTTATGTATTTTGTGACGTCAGTTATTTTTGTGACGTTATGTATTTTGTGACGTCATTTATTTTTGTGACGTTATGTATTTTTTGACGTCATTTATTTTTGTGACGTTACGTATTTTGTGACATAATTAATTTTTGTGACGTCATTTATTTTTGTGACGTTATGTATTTTGTGACGTCATTTATTTTTGTGACGTTATGTATATTGTGACGTCATTAATTTTTGTGACGTAATGTATTTTGTGACGTTATGTATTTTGTGACGTCATTTATTTTTGTGACGTTATGTATTTTGTGAAGTAATTAATTTTTGTGACGTCATTTATTTTTATGACGTTATGTGTTTTGTGACGTCATTTATTTTTGTGACGTTATGTATTTTGTGACATCATTTATTTTTGTGACGTTATGTATTTTGTGACGTCATTTATTTTTGTGACGTTATGTATTTTTTGACGTCATTTATTTTTGTGACGTTATGTATTTTGTGACGTCATTTATTTTTGTGAGGTTATGTATTTTTTGACGTAATTAATTTTTGTGACGTTATGTATTTTGTGAAGTAATTAATTTTTGTGACGTCATTAATTTTTGTGACGTTATGTATTTTGTGACGTCATTTATTTTTGTGACGTTATGTATTTTGTGACGTCATTTATTTTTGTGACTTTATGTATTTTGTGACGTCATTTATTTTTGTGACTTTATTTATTTTGTGACGTCATCTATTTTTGTAACGTTATGTATTTTGTGACATCATTTATTTTTGTGAGGTTATGTATTTTTTGACGTCATTTATTTTTGTGACGTTATGTATTTTGTGACGTAATTAATTTTTGTGACGTCATTTATTTTTGTGACGTTATGTATTTTGTGACGTAATTAATTTTTGTGACGTCATTTATTTTTGTGACGTTATGTATTTTGTGACGTCATTTATTTTTGTGACGTTATGTAAATTGTGACGTCATTTATTTTTGTGACGTAATGTATTTTGTGACGTTATGTATTTTGTGACGTCATTTATTTTTGTGACGTTATGTATTTTGTGAAGTAATTAATTTTTGTGACGTCATTTATTTTTATGACGTTATGTATTTTGTGACGTCATTTATTTTTGTGACGTTATGTATTTTGTGACGTCATTTATTTTTGTGACGTTATGTATTTTGTGACGACATTTATTTTTGTGAGGTTATGTATTTTTTGACGTAATTAATTTTTGTGACGTTATTTATTTTGTGACGTAATTAATTTTTGTGACGTCTTTAATTTTTGTGACGTTATGTATTTTGTGACGTCATTTATTTTTGTGACGTTATGTATTTTGTGACGTCATTTATTTTTGTGACTTTATTTATTTTGTGACGTAATTTATTTTTGTGACGTTATGTATTTTGTGACGTTATGTATTTTGTGACGTCATTTATTTTTGTGACGTTATGTATTTTGTGACGTCATTTATTTTTGTGACGTTATGTATTTTGTGACGTCATTTAATTTTGTGACGTTATGTTTTTTGTAACGTCATTTATTTTTGTGACGTTATGTATTTTGTGACGTCATTTATTTTTGTGACGTTATGTATTTTAGACGTCATTTTTTGTGACGTTATGTATTTTGTGACGTCATTTATTTTTGTGACGTTATGTATTTTGTGACGTCATTTATTTTTGTAACGTTATGTATTTTGTGACGTCATTTATTTTTGTGACGTTATGTATTTTGTGACGTCATTTATTATTGTGACGTCATTTATTTTTGTGACGTTATGTATTTTTTGACGTCATTTATTTTTGTGACGTTATGTATTTTGTGACGTCATTTATTTTTTGACGTTATTTTTTTGTGACGTCATTTATTTTTGTGACGTTATGTATTTTGTGACGTCATTTATTTTTGTGACGTTATGTATTTTGTGACGCCATTTGTTTTTGTGACGTTATGTATTTTGTGACGTCATTTATTTTTGTGACGTTATGTATTTTGTGACGTCATTTATTTTTGTGACGTTATGTATTTTGTGACGTCATTTATTTTTGTGACGTTATGTTTTTTGTAACGTCATTTATTTTTGTGACGTTATGTATTTTGAGACGTCATTTTTTGTGACGTTATGTATTTTGTGACGTAATTAATTTTTGTGACGTCATTTATTTTTGTGACGTTATGTATTTTGTGACGTAATTAATTTTTGTGACGTCATTTATTTTTGTGACGTTATGTATTTTGTGACGTCATTTATTTTTGTGACGTTATGTATTTTGTGACGTCATTTATTTTTGTGAGGTTATGTATTTTTTGACGTAATTAATTTTTGTGACGTTATGTATTTTGTGACGTCATTTATTTTTGTGAGGTTATGTATTTTTCGACGTAATTAATTTTTGTGACGTTATGTATTTTGTGACGTCATTTATTTTTGTGAGGTTATGTATTTTTCGACGTAATTAATTTTTGTAACGTTATGTATTTTGTGACGTTATGTATTTTGTGACGTCATTTATTTTTGTGACGTTATGTATTTTGTGACGTCATTTATTTTTGTGACGTTATGTATTTTGTGACGTCATTTATTTTTGTGACGTTATGTATTTTGTTACGTAATTAATTTTTGTGACGTCATTTATTTTTGTGACGTTATATATTTTGTGACGTTATGTATTTTATGACGTAATTAATTTTTGTGACGTCATTTATTTTTGTGACGTTATGTATTTTGTGACGTCATTTATTTTTGTGACGTTATGTATTTTGTGACGCCATTTGTTTTTGTGACGTTATGTATTTTGTGACGTCATTTATTTTTGTGACGTTATGTATTTTGTGACGTCGTTTATTTTTATGACGTTATGTATTTTGTGACGTCATTTATTTTTGTGACGTTATGTTTTTTGTAACGTCATTTATTTTTGTGACGTTATGTATTTTGAGACGTCATTTTTTGTGACGTTATGTATTTTGTGACGTCATTTATTTTTGTGACGTTATGTATTTTGTGACGTCATTTATTTTTGTAACGTTATGTATTTTGTGACGTCATTTATTTTTGTGACGTTATGTATTTTGTGACGTCATTTATTTTTGTGACGTTATGTATTTTGTGACGTCATTTATTTTTGTGACGTTATGTATTTTGTGACATCATTTATTTTTGTGAGGTTATGTATTTTTTGACGTCATTTATTTTTGTGACGTTATGTATTTTGTGACGTAATTAATTTTTGTGACGTCATTTATTTTTGTGACGTTATGTATTTTGTGACGTCATTTATTTTTGTGACGTTATGTATTTTGTGACGTCATTTATTTTTGTGACGTAATGTATTTTGTGACGTTATGTATTTTGTGACGTCATTTATTTTTGTGACGTTATGTATTTTGTGAAGTAATTAATTTTTGTGACGTCATTTATTTTTATGACGTTATGTATTTTGTGACGTCATTTATTTTTGTGACGTTATGTATTTTGTGACGTTATGTATTTTGTGACGTCATTTATTTTTGTGACGTTATGTATTTTGTGACATCATTTATTTTTGTGACGTTATGTATTTTGTGATGTCATTTATTTTTGTGACGTAATTAATTTTTGTGACGTCATTTATTTTTATGACGTTATGTATTTTGTGACGTCATTTATTTTTGTGACGTTATGTATATTGTGACGTCATTTATTTTTGTGACGTAATGTATTTTGTGACGTTATGTATTTTGTGACGTCATTTATTTTTGTGACGTTATGTATTTTGTGAAGTAATTAATTTTTGTGACGTCATTTATTTTTATGACGTTATGTGTTTTGTGACGTCATTTATTTTTGTGACGTTATGTATTTTGTGACATCATTTATTTTTGTGACGTTATGTATTTTGTGACGTCATTTATTTTTGTGACGTTATGTATTTTTTGACGTCATTTATTTTTGTGACGTTATGTATTTTGTGACGTCATTTATTTTTGTGAGGTTATATATTTTTTGACGTAATTAATTTTTGTGACGTTATGTATTTTGTGAAGTAATTAATTTTTGTGACGTCATTAATTTTTGTGACGTTATGTATTTTGTGACGTCATTTATTTTTGTGACGTTATGTATTTTGTGACGTCATTTATTTTTGTGACTTTATGTATTTTGTGACGTCATTTATTTTTGTGACTTTATTTATTTTGTGACGTCATCTATTTTTGTAACGTTATGTATTTTGTGACATCATTTATTTTTGTGAGGTTATGTATTTTTTGACGTCATTTATTTTTGTGACGTTATGTATTTTGTGACGTAATTAATTTTTGTGACGTCATTTATTTTTGTGACGTTATGTATTTTGTGACGTAATTAATTTTTGTGACGTCATTTATTTTTGTGACGTTATGTATTTTGTGACGTCATTTATTTTTGTGACGTTATGTAAATTGTGACGTCATTTATTTTTGTGACGTAATGTATTTTGTGACGTTATGTATTTTGTGACGTCATTTATTTTTGTGACGTTATGTATTTTGTGAAGTAATTAATTTTTGTGACGTCATTTATTTTTATGACGTAATGTATTTTGTGACGTCATTTATTTTTGTGACGTTATGTATTTTGTGACGTCATTTATTTTTGTGACGTTATGTATTTTGTGACGTCATTTATTTTTGTGAGGTTATGTATTTTTTGACGTAATTAATTTTTGTGACGTTATTTATTTTGTGACGTAATTAATTTTTGTGACGTCTTTAATTTTTGTGACGTTATGTATTTTGTGACGTCATTTATTTTTGTGACGTTATGTATTTTGTGACGTCATTTATTTTTGTGACTTTATTTATTTTGTGACGTCATTTATTTTTGTGACGTTATGTATTTTGTGACGTTATGTATTTTGTGACGTCATTTATTTTTGTGACGTTATGTATTTTGTGACGTCATTTATTTTTGTGACGTTATGTATTTTGTGACGTCATTTAATTTTGTGACGTTATGTTTTTTTGTAACGTCATTTATTTTTGTGACGTTATGTATTTTGTGACGTCATTTATTTTTGTGACGTTATGTATTTTAGACGTCATTTTTTGTGACGTTATGTATTTTGTGACGTCATTTATTTTTGTGACGTTATGTATTTTGTGACGTCATTTATTTTTGTAACGTTATGTATTTTGTGACGTCATTTATTTTTGTGACGTTATGTATTTTGTGACGTCATTTATTATTGTGACGTCATTTATTTTTGTGACGTTATGTATTTTTTGACGTCATTTATTTTTGTGACGTTATGTATTTTGTGACGTCATTTATTTTTTGACGTTATTTTTTTGTGACGTCATTTATTTTTGTGACGTTATGTATTTTGTGACGTCATTTATTTTTGTGACGTTATGTATTTTGTGACGCCATTTGTTTTTGTGACGTTATGTATTTTGTGACGTCATTTATTTTTGTGACGTTATGTATTTTGTGACGTCATTTATTTTTGTGACGTTATGTATTTTGTGACGTCTTTATTTTTGTGACGTTATGTTTTTTGTAACGTCATTTATTTTTGTGACGTTATGTATTTTGAGACGTCATTTTTTGTGACGTTATGTATTTTGTGACGTAATTAATTTTTGTGACGTCATTTATTTTTGTGACGTTATGTATTTTGTGACGTAATTAATTTTTGTGACGTCATTTATTTTTGTGACGTTATGTATTTTGTGACGTCATTTATTTTTGTGACGTTATGTATTTTGTGACGTCATTTATTTTTGTGAGGTTATGTATTTTTTGACGTAATTAATTTTTGTGACGTTATGTATTTTGTGACGTCATTTATTTTTGTGAGGTTATGTATTTTTCGACGTAATTAATTTTTGTGACGTTATGTATTTTGTGACGTCATTTATTTTTTTGACATTATTTATTTTGTGACGTCATTTATTTTTGTAACGTTATGTATTTTGTGACGTTATGTATTTTGTGACGTCATTTATTTTTGTGACGTTATGTATTTTGTGACGTCATTTATTTTTGTGACGTTATGTATTTTGTGACGTCATTTATTTTTGTGACGTTATGTATTTTGTTACGTAATTAATTTTTGTGACGTCATTTATTTTTGTGACGTTATATATTTTGTGACGTTATGTATTTTATGACGTAATTAATTTTTGTGACGTCATTTATTTTTGTGACGTTATGTATTTTGTGACGTCATTTATTTTTGTGACGTTATGTATTTTGTGACGCCATTTGTTTTTGTGACGTTATGTATTTTGTGACGTCATTTATTTTTGTGACGTTATGTATTTTGTGACGTCATTTATTTTTATGACGTTATGTATTTTGTGACGTCATTTATTTTTGTGACGTTATGTTTTTTGTAACGTCATTTATTTTTGTGACGTTATGTATTTTGAGACGTCATTTTTTGTGACGTTATGTATTTTGTGACGTCATTTATTTTTGTGACGTTATGTATTTTGTGACGTCATTTATTTTTGTAACGTTATGTATTTTGTGACGTCATTTATTTTTGTGACGTTATGTATTTTGTGACGTCATTTATTTTTGTGACGTTATGTATTTTGTGACGTCATTTATTTTTGTGACGTTATGTATTTTGTGACATCATTTATTTTTGTGAGGTTATGTATTTTTTGACGTCATTTATTTTTGTGACGTTATGTATTTTGTGACGTAATTAATTTTTGTGACGTCATTTATTTTTGTGACGTTATGTATTTTGTGACGTCATTTATTTTTGTGACGTTATGTATTTTGTGACGTCATTTATTTTTGTGACGTAATGTATTTTGTGACGTTATGTATTTTGTGACGTCATTTATTTTTGTGACGTTATGTATTTTGTGAAGTAATTAATTTTTGTGACGTCATTTATTTTTATGACGTTATGTATTTTGTGACGTCATTTATTTTTGTGACGTTATGTATTTTGTGACGTTATGTATTTTGTGACGTCATTTATTTTTGTGACGTTATGTATTTTGTGACATCATTTATTTTTGTGACGTTATGTATTTTGTGACGTCATTTATTTTTGTGACGTTATGTATTTTTTGACGTCATTTATTTTTGTGACGTTATGTATTTTGTGACATCATTTATTTTTGTGACGTTATGTATTTTGTGACGTCATTTATTTTTGAGACGTTATGTATATTGTGACGTCATTTATTTTTGTGACGTAATGTATTTTGTGACGTTATGTATTTTGTGACGTCATTTATTTTTGTGACGTTATGTATTTTGTGAAGTAATTAATTTTTGTGACGTCATTTATTTTTATGACGTTATGTATTTTGTGACGTCATTTATTTTTGTGACGTTATGTATTTTGTGACATCATTTATTTTTGTGACGTTATGTATTTTGTGACGTTATGTATTTTGTGACGTCATTTATTTTTGTGACGTTATGTATTTTGTGACGTCAGTTATTTTTGTGACGTTATGTATTTTGTGACGTCATTTATTTTTGTGACGTTATGTATTTTTTGACGTCATTTATTTTTGTGACGTTACGTATTTTGTGACGTAATTAATTTTTGTGACGTCATTTATTTTTGTGACGTTATGTATTTTGTGACGTCATTTATTTTTGTGACGTTATGTATATTGTGACGTCATTTATTTTTGTGACGTAATGTATTTTGTGACGTTATGTATATTGTGACGTCATTTATTTTTGTGACGTAATGTATTTTGTGACGTTATGTATTTTTTGACGTCATTTGATTTTGTGACGTTATGTATTTTGTGACATCATTTATTTTTGTGACGTTATGTATTTTGTGACGTCATTTATTTTTGAGACGTTATGTATATTGTGACGTCATTTATTTTTGTGACGTAATGTATTTTGTGACGTTATGTATTTTGTGACGTCATTTATTTTTGTGACGTTATGTATTTTGTGAAGTAATTAATTTTTGTGACGTCATTTATTTTTATGACGTTATGTATTTTGTGACGTCATTTATTTTTGTGACGTTATGTATTTTGTGACATCATTTATTTTTGTGACGTTATGTATTTTGTGACGTTATGTATTTTGTGACGTCATTTATTTTTGTGACGTTATGTATTTTGTGACGTCAGTTATTTTTGTGACGTTATGTATTTTGTGACGTCATTTATTTTTGTGACGTTATGTATTTTTTGACGTCATTTATTTTTGTGACGTTACGTATTTTGTGACATAATTAATTTTTGTGACGTCATTTATTTTTGTGACGTTATGTATTTTGTGACGTCATTTATTTTTGTGACGTTATGTATATTGTGACGTCATTTATTTTTGTGACGTAATGTATTTTGTGACGTTATGTATTTTGTGACGTCATTTATTTTTGTGACGTTATGTATTTTGTGAAGTAATTAATTTTTGTGACGTCATTTATTTTTATGACGTTATGTGTTTTGTGACGTCATTTATTTTTGTGACGTTATGTATTTTGTGACATCATTTATTTTTGTGACGTTATGTATTTTGTGACGTCATTTATTTTTGTGACGTTATGTATTTTTTGACGTCATTTATTTTTGTGACGTTATGTATTTTGTGACGTCATTTATTTTTGTGAGGTTATGTATTTTTTGACGTAATTAATTTTTGTGACGTTATGTATTTTGTGAAGTAATTAATTTTTGTGACGTCATTAATTTTTGTGACGTTATGTATTTTGTGACGTCATTTATTTTTGTGACGTTATGTATTTTGTGACGTCATTTATTTTTGTGACTTTATGTATTTTGTGACGTCATTTATTTTTGTGACTTTATTTATTTTGTGACGTCATCTATTTTTGTAACGTTATGTATTTTGTGACATCATTTATTTTTGTGAGGTTATGTATTTTTTGACGTCATTTATTTTTGTGACGTTATGTATTTTGTGACGTAATTAATTTTTGTGACGTCATTTATTTTTGTGACGTTATGTATTTTGTGACGTAATTAATTTTTGTGACGTCATTTATTTTTGTGACGTTATGTATTTTGTGACGTCATTTATTTTTGTGACGTTATGTAAATTGTGACGTCATTTATTTTTGTGACGTAATGTATTTTGTGACGTTATGTATTTTGTGACGTCATTTATTTTTGTGACGTTATGTATTTTGTGAAGTAATTAATTTTTGTGACGTCATTTATTTTTATGACGTTATGTATTTTGTGACGTCATTTATTTTTGTGACGTTATGTATTTTGTGACGTCATTTATTTTTGTGACGTTATGTATTTTGTGACGACATTTATTTTTGTGAGGTTATGTATTTTTTGACGTAATTAATTTTTGTGACGTTATTTATTTTGTGACGTAATTAATTTTTGTGACGTCTTTAATTTTTGTGACGTTATGTATTTTGTGACGTCATTTATTTTTGTGACGTTATGTATTTTGTGACGTCATTTATTTTTGTGACTTTATTTATTTTGTGACGTAATTTATTTTTGTGACGTTATGTATTTTGTGACGTTATGTATTTTGTGACGTCATTTATTTTTGTGACGTTATGTATTTTGTGACGTCATTTATTTTTGTGACGTTATGTATTTTGTGACGTCATTTAATTTTGTGACGTTATGTTTTTGTAACGTCATTTATTTTTGTGACGTTATGTATTTTGTGACGTCATTTATTTTTGTGACGTTATGTATTTTAGACGTCATTTTTTGTGACGTTATGTATTTTGTGACGTCATTTATTTTTGTGACGTTATGTATTTTGTGACGTCATTTATTTTTGTAACGTTATGTATTTTGTGACGTCATTTATTTTTGTGACGTTATGTATTTTGTGACGTCATTTATTATTGTGACGTCATTTATTTTTGTGACGTTATGTATTTTTTGACGTCATTTATTTTTGTGACGTTATGTATTTTGTGACGTCATTTATTTTTTGACGTTATTTTTTTGTGACGTCATTTATTTTTGTGACGTTATGTATTTTGTGACGTCATTTATTTTTGTGACGTTATGTATTTTGTGACGCCATTTGTTTTTGTGACGTTATGTATTTTGTGACGTCATTTATTTTTGTGACGTTATGTATTTTGTGACGTCATTTATTTTTGTGACGTTATGTATTTTGTGACGTCATTTATTTTTGTGACGTTATGTTTTTTGTAACGTCATTTATTTTTGTGACGTTATGTATTTTGAGACGTCATTTTTTGTGACGTTATGTATTTTGTGACGTAATTAATTTTTGTGACGTCATTTATTTTTGTGACGTTATGTATTTTGTGACGTAATTAATTTTTGTGACGTCATTTATTTTTGTGACGTTATGTATTTTGTGACGTCATTTATTTTTGTGACGTTATGTATTTTGTGACGTCATTTATTTTTGTGAGGTTATGTATTTTTTGACGTAATTAATTTTTGTGACGTTATGTATTTTGTGACGTCATTTATTTTTGTGAGGTTATGTATTTTTCGACGTAATTAATTTTTGTGACGTTATGTATTTTGTGACGTCATTTATTTTTGTGAGGTTATGTATTTTTCGACGTAATTAATTTTTGTAACGTTATGTATTTTGTGACGTTATGTATTTTGTGACGTCATTTATTTTTGTGACGTTATGTATTTTGTGACGTCATTTATTTTTGTGACGTTATGTATTTTGTGACGTCATTTATTTTTGTGACGTTATGTATTTTGTTACGTAATTAATTTTTGTGACGTCATTTATTTTTGTGACGTTATATATTTTGTGACGTTATGTATTTTATGACGTAATTAATTTTTGTGACGTCATTTATTTTTGTGACGTTATGTATTTTGTGACGTCATTTATTTTTGTGACGTTATGTATTTTGTGACGCCATTTGTTTTTGTGACGTTATGTATTTTGTGACGTCATTTATTTTTGTGACGTTATGTATTTTGTGACGTCGTTTATTTTTATGACGTTATGTATTTTGTGACGTCATTTATTTTTGTGACGTTATGTTTTTTGTAACGTCATTTATTTTTGTGACGTTATGTATTTTGAGACGTCATTTTTTGTGACGTTATGTATTTTGTGACGTCATTTATTTTTGTGACGTTATGTATTTTGTGACGTCATTTATTTTTGTAACGTTATGTATTTTGTGACGTCATTTATTTTTGTGACGTTATGTATTTTGTGACGTCATTTATTTTTGTGACGTTATGTATTTTGTGACGTCATTTATTTTTGTGACGTTATGTATTTTGTGACATCATTTATTTTTGTGAGGTTATGTATTTTTTGACGTCATTTATTTTTGTGACGTTATGTATTTTGTGACGTAATTAATTTTTGTGACGTCATTTATTTTTGTGACGTTATGTATTTTGTGACGTCATTTATTTTTGTGACGTTATGTATTTTGTGACGTCATTTATTTTTGTGACGTAATGTATTTTGTGACGTTATGTATTTTGTGACGTCATTTATTTTTGTGACGTTATGTATTTTGTGAAGTAATTAATTTTTGTGACGTCATTTATTTTTATGACGTTATGTATTTTGTGACGTCATTTATTTTTGTGACGTTATGTATTTTGTGACGTTATGTATTTTGTGACGTCATTTATTTTTGTGACGTTATGTATTTTGTGACATCATTTATTTTTGTGACGTTATGTATTTTGTGATGTCATTTATTTTTGTGACGTAATTAATTTTTGTGACGTCATTTATTTTTATGACGTTATGTATTTTGTGACGTCATTTATTTTTGTGACGTTATGTATATTGTGACGTCATTTATTTTTGTGACGTAATGTATTTTGTGACGTTATGTATTTTGTGACGTCATTTATTTTTGTGACGTTATGTATTTTGTGAAGTAATTAATTTTTGTGACGTCATTTATTTTTATGACGTTATGTGTTTTGTGACGTCATTTATTTTTGTGACGTTATGTATTTTGTGACATCATTTATTTTTGTGACGTTATGTATTTTGTGACGTCATTTATTTTTGTGACGTTATGTATTTTTTGACGTCATTTATTTTTGTGACGTTATGTATTTTGTGACGTCATTTATTTTTGTGAGGTTATATATTTTTTGACGTAATTAATTTTTGTGACGTTATGTATTTTGTGAAGTAATTAATTTTTGTGACGTCATTAATTTTTGTGACGTTATGTATTTTGTGACGTCATTTATTTTTGTGACGTTATGTATTTTGTGACGTCATTTATTTTTGTGACTTTATGTATTTTGTGACGTCATTTATTTTTGTGACTTTATTTATTTTGTGACGTCATCTATTTTTGTAACGTTATGTATTTTGTGACATCATTTATTTTTGTGAGGTTATGTATTTTTTGACGTCATTTATTTTTGTGACGTTATGTATTTTGTGACGTAATTAATTTTTGTGACGTCATTTATTTTTGTGACGTTATGTATTTTGTGACGTAATTAATTTTTGTGACGTCATTTATTTTTGTGACGTTATGTATTTTGTGACGTCATTTATTTTTGTGACGTTATGTAAATTGTGACGTCATTTATTTTTGTGACGTAATGTATTTTGTGACGTTATGTATTTTGTGACGTCATTTATTTTTGTGACGTTATGTATTTTGTGAAGTAATTAATTTTTGTGACGTCATTTATTTTTATGACGTAATGTATTTTGTGACGTCATTTATTTTTGTGACGTTATGTATTTTGTGACGTCATTTATTTTTGTGACGTTATGTATTTTGTGACGTCATTTATTTTTGTGAGGTTATGTATTTTTTGACGTAATTAATTTTTGTGACGTTATTTATTTTGTGACGTAATTAATTTTTGTGACGTCTTTAATTTTTGTGACGTTATGTATTTTGTGACGTCATTTATTTTTGTGACGTTATGTATTTTGTGACGTCATTTATTTTTGTGACTTTATTTATTTTGTGACGTCATTTATTTTTGTGACGTTATGTATTTTGTGACGTTATGTATTTTGTGACGTCATTTATTTTTGTGACGTTATGTATTTTGTGACGTCATTTATTTTTGTGACGTTATGTATTTTGTGACGTCATTTAATTTTGTGACGTTATGTTTTTTTGTAACGTCATTTATTTTTGTGACGTTATGTATTTTGTGACGTCATTTATTTTTGTGACGTTATGTATTTTAGACGTCATTTTTTGTGACGTTATGTATTTTGTGACGTCATTTATTTTTGTGACGTTATGTATTTTGTGACGTCATTTATTTTTGTAACGTTATGTATTTTGTGACGTCATTTATTTTTGTGACGTTATGTATTTTGTGACGTCATTTATTATTGTGACGTCATTTATTTTTGTGACGTTATGTATTTTTTGACGTCATTTATTTTTGTGACGTTATGTATTTTGTGACGTCATTTATTTTTTGACGTTATTTTTTTGTGACGTCATTTATTTTTGTGACGTTATGTATTTTGTGACGTCATTTATTTTTGTGACGTTATGTATTTTGTGACGCCATTTGTTTTTGTGACGTTATGTATTTTGTGACGTCATTTATTTTTGTGACGTTATGTATTTTGTGACGTCATTTATTTTTGTGACGTTATGTATTTTGTGACGTCATTTATTTTTGTGACGTTATGTTTTTTGTAACGTCATTTATTTTTGTGACGTTATGTATTTTGAGACGTCATTTTTTGTGACGTTATGTATTTTGTGACGTAATTAATTTTTGTGACGTCATTTATTTTTGTGACGTTATGTATTTTGTGACGTAATTAATTTTTGTGACGTCATTTATTTTTGTGACGTTATGTATTTTGTGACGTCATTTATTTTTGTGACGTTATGTATTTTGTGACGTCATTTATTTTTGTGAGGTTATGTATTTTTTGACGTAATTAATTTTTGTGACGTTATGTATTTTGTGACGTCATTTATTTTTGTGAGGTTATGTATTTTTCGACGTAATTAATTTTTGTGACGTTATGTATTTTGTGACGTCATTTATTTTTTTGACATTATTTATTTTGTGACGTCATTTATTTTTGTAACGTTATGTATTTTGTGACGTTATGTATTTTGTGACGTCATTTATTTTTGTGACGTTATGTATTTTGTGACGTCATTTATTTTTGTGACGTTATGTATTTTGTGACGTCATTTATTTTTGTGACGTTATGTATTTTGTTACGTAATTAATTTTTGTGACGTCATTTATTTTTGTGACGTTATATATTTTGTGACGTTATGTATTTTATGACGTAATTAATTTTTGTGACGTCATTTATTTTTGTGACGTTATGTATTTTGTGACGTCATTTATTTTTGTGACGTTATGTATTTTGTGACGCCATTTGTTTTTGTGACGTTATGTATTTTGTGACGTCATTTATTTTTGTGACGTTATGTATTTTGTGACGTCATTTATTTTTATGACGTTATGTATTTTGTGACGTCATTTATTTTTGTGACGTTATGTTTTTTGTAACGTCATTTATTTTTGTGACGTTATGTATTTTGAGACGTCATTTTTTGTGACGTTATGTATTTTGTGACGTCATTTATTTTTGTGACGTTATGTATTTTGTGACGTCATTTATTTTTGTAACGTTATGTATTTTGTGACGTCATTTATTTTTGTGACGTTATGTATTTTGTGACGTCATTTATTTTTGTGACGTTATGTATTTTGTGACGTCATTTATTTTTGTGACGTTATGTATGTTGTGACATCATTTATTTTTGTGAGGTTATGTATTTTTTGACGTCATTTATTTTTGTGACGTTATGTATTTTGTGACGTAATTAATTTTTGTGACGTTATGTATTTTGTGACGTCATTTATTTTTGTGACGTTATGTATTTTGTGACGTCATTTATTTTTGTGACGTAATGTATTTTGTGACGTTATGTATTTTGTGACGTCATTTATTTTTGTGACGTTATGTATTTTGTGAAGTAATTAATTTTTGTGACGTCATTTATTTTTATGACGTTATGTATTTTGTGACGTCATTTATTTTTGTGACGTTATGTATTTTGTGACGTTATGTATTTTGTGACGTCATTTATTTTTGTGACGTTATGTATTTTGTGACATCATTTATTTTTGTGACGTTATGTATTTTGTGACGTCATTTATTTTTGTGACGTTATGTATTTTTTGACGTCATTTATTTTTGTGACGTTATGTATTTTGTGACATCATTTATTTTTGTGACGTTATGTATTTTGTGACGTCATTTATTTTTGAGACGTTATGTATATTGTGACGTCATTTATTTTTGTGACGTAATGTATTTTGTGACGTTATGTATTTTGTGACGTCATTTATTTTTGTGACGTTATGTATTTTGTGAAGTAATTAATTTTTGTGACGTCATTTATTTTTATGACGTTATGTATTTTGTGACGTCATTTATTTTTGTGACGTTATGTATTTTGTGACATCATTTATTTTTGTGACGTTATGTATTTTGTGACGTTATGTATTTTGTGACGTCATTTATTTTTGTGACGTTATGTATTTTGTGACGTCAGTTATTTTTGTGACGTTATGTATTTTGTGACGTCATTTATTTTTGTGACGTTATGTATTTTTTGACGTCATTTATTTTTGTGACGTTACGTATTTTGTGACGTAATTAATTTTTGTGACGTCATTTATTTTTGTGACGTTATGTATTTTGTGACGTCATTTATTTTTGTGACGTTATGTATATTGTGACGTCATTTATTTTTGTGACGTAATGTATTTTGTGACGTTATGTATTTTGAGACGTCATTTTTTGTGACGTTATGTATTTTGTGACGTAATTAATTTTTGTGACGTCATTTATTTTTGTGACGTTATGTATTTTGTGACGTAATTAATTTTTGTGACGTCATTTATTTTTGTGACGTTATGTATTTTGTGACGTCATTTATTTTTGTGACGTTATGTATTTTGTGACGTCATTTATTTTTGTGAGGTTATGTATTTTTTGACGTAATTAATTTTTGTGACGTTATGTATTTTGTGACGTCATTTATTTTTGTGAGGTTATGTATTTTTCGACGTAATTAATTTTTGTGACGTTATGTATTTTGTGACGTCATTTATTTTTTTGACATTATTTATTTTGTGACGTCATTTATTTTTGTAACGTTATGTATTTTGTGACGTTATGTATTTTGTGACGTCATTTATTTTTGTGACGTTATGTATTTTGTGACGTCATTTATTTTTGTGACGTTATGTATTTTGTGACGTCATTTATTTTTGTGACGTTATGTATTTTGTTACGTAATTAATTTTTGTGACGTCATTTATTTTTGTGACGTTATATATTTTGTGACGTTATGTATTTTATGACGTAATTAATTTTTGTGACGTCATTTATTTTTGTGACGTTATGTATTTTGTGACGTCATTTATTTTTGTGACGTTATGTATTTTGTGACGCCATTTGTTTTTGTGACGTTATGTATTTTGTGACGTCATTTATTTTTGTGACGTTATGTATTTTGTGACGTCATTTATTTTTATGACGTTATGTATTTTGTGACGTCATTTATTTTTGTGACGTTATGTTTTTTGTAACGTCATTTATTTTTGTGACGTTATGTATTTTGAGACGTCATTTTTTGTGACGTTATGTATTTTGTGACGTCATTTATTTTTGTGACGTTATGTATTTTGTGACGTCAGTTATTTTTGTGACGTTATGTATTTTGTGACGTCATTTATTTTTGTGAGGTTATGTATTTTTTGACGTAATTAATTTTTGTGACGTTATGTATTTTGTGACGTCATTTATTTTTGTGAGGTTATGTATTTTTCGACGTAATTAATTTTTGTGACGTTATGTATTTTGTGACGTCATTTATTTTTTTGACATTATTTATTTTGTGACGTCATTTATTTTTGTAACGTTATGTATTTTGTGACGTTATGTATTTTGTGACGTCATTTATTTTTGTGACGTTATGTATTTTGTGACGTCATTTATTTTTGTGACGTTATGTATTTTGTGACGTCATTTATTTTTGTGACGTTATGTATTTTGTTACGTAATTAATTTTTGTGACGTCATTTATTTTTGTGACGTTATATATTTTGTGACGTTATGTATTTTATGACGTAATTAATTTTTGTGACGTCATTTATTTTTGTGACGTTATGTATTTTGTGACGTCATTTATTTTTGTGACGTTATGTATTTTGTGACGCCATTTGTTTTTGTGACGTTATGTATTTTGTGACGTCATTTATTTTTGTGACGTTATGTATTTTGTGACGTCATTTATTTTTATGACGTTATGTATTTTGTGACGTCATTTATTTTTGTGACGTTATGTTTTTTGTAACGTCATTTATTTTTGTGACGTTATGTATTTTGAGACGTCATTTTTTGTGACGTTATGTATTTTGTGACGTCATTTATTTTTGTGACGTTATGTATTTTGTGACGTCATTTATTTTTGTAACGTTATGTATTTTGTGACGTCATTTATTTTTGTGACGTTATGTATTTTGTGACGTCATTTATTTTTGTGACGTTATGTATTTTGTGACGTCATTTATTTTTGTGACGTTATGTATTTTGTGACATCATTTATTTTTGTGAGGTTATGTATTTTTTGACGTCATTTATTTTTGTGACGTTATGTATTTTGTGACGTAATTAATTTTTGTGACGTCATTTATTTTTGTGACGTTATGTATTTTGTGACGTCATTTATTTTTGTGACGTCATTTATTTTTGTGACGTAATGTATTTTGTGACGTTATGTATTTTGTGACGTCATTTATTTTTGTGACGTTATGTATTTTGTGAAGTAATTAATTTTTGTGACGTCATTTATTTTTATGACGTTATGTATTTTGTGACGTCATTTATTTTTGTGACGTTATGTATTTTGTGACGTTATGTATTTTGTGACGTCATTTATTTTTGTGACGTTATGTATTTTGTGACATCATTTATTTTTGTGACGTTATGTATTTTGTGACGTCATTTATTTTTGTGACGTTATGTATTTTTTGACGTCATTTATTTTTGTGACGTTATGTATTTTGTGACATCATTTATTTTTGTGACGTTATGTATTTTGTGACGTCATTTATTTTTGAGACGTTATGTATATTGTGACGTCATTTATTTTTGTGACGTAATGTATTTTGTGACGTTATGTATTTTGTGACGTCATTTATTTTTGTGACGTTATGTATTTTGTGAAGTAATTAATTTTTGTGACGTCATTTATTTTTATGACGTTATGTATTTTGTGACGTCATTTATTTTTGTGACGTTATGTATTTTGTGACATCATTTATTTTTGTGACGTTATGTATTTTGTGACGTTATGTATTTTGTGACGTCATTTATTTTTGTGACGTTATGTATTTTGTGACGTCAGTTATTTTTGTGACGTTATGTATTTTGTGACGTCATTTATTTTTGTGACGTTATGTATTTTTTGACGTCATTTATTTTTGTGACGTTACGTATTTTGTGACGTAATTAATTTTTGTGACGTCATTTATTTTTGTGACGTTATGTATTTTGTGACGTCATTTATTTTTGTGACGTTATGTATATTGTGACGTCATTTATTTTTGTGACGTATTGTATTTTGTGACGTTATGTATTTTGTGACGTCATTTATTTTTGTGACGTAATGTATTTTGTGACGTTATGTATTTTGTGACGTCATTTATTTTTGTGACGTTATGTATTTTGTGAAGTAATTAATTTTTGTGACGTCATTTATTTTTATGACGTTATGTATTTTGTGACGTCATTTATTTTTGTGACGTTATGTATTTTGTGACGTTATGTATTTTGTGACGTCATTAATTTTTGTGACGTTATGTATTTTGTGACATCATTTATTTTTGTGACGTTATGTATTTTGTGACGTCATTTATTTTTGTGACGTTATGTATTTTTTGACGTCATTTATTTTTGTGACGTTATGTATTTTGTGACATCATTTATTTTTGTGACGTTATGTATTTTGTGACGTCATTTATTTTTGAGACGTTATGTATATTGTGACGTCATTTATTTTTGTGACTTAATGTATTTTATGACGTTATGTGTTTTGTGACGTCATTTATCATTGTGACGTTATGTATTTTGTGACATCATTTATTTTTGTGACGTTATGTATTTTGTGACGTCATTTATTTTTGTGACGTTATGTATTTTTTGACGTCATTTATTTTTGTGACGTGATGTATTTTGTGACGTCATTTATTTTTGTGAGGTTATGTATTTTTTGACGTCATTAATTTTTGTGACGTTATGTATTTTGTGAAGTAATTAATTTTTGTGACGTCATTAATTTTTGTGACGTTATGTATTTTGTGACGTCATTTATTTTTGTGACGTTATGTATTTTGTGACGTCATTTATTTTTGTGACGTTATGTATTTTGTGACATCATTTATTTTTGTGAGGTTATGTATTTTTTGACGTCATTTATTTTTGTGACGTTATGTATTTTGTGACGTAATTAATTTTTGTGACGTCATTTATTTTTGTGACGTTATGTATTTTGTGACGTCATTTATTTTTGTGACGTTATGTATTTTGTGACGTCATTTATTTTTGTGACGTAATGTATTTTGTGACGTTATGTATATTTTGACGTCATTTATTTTTGTGACGTAATGTATTTTGTGACGTTATGTATTTTGTGACGTCATTTATTTTTGTGACGTTATGTATTTTGTGAAGTAATTAATTTTTGTGACGTCATTTATTTTTATGACGTTATGTATTTTGTGACGTCATTTATTTTTGTGACGTTATGTATTTTGTGACATCATTTATTTTTGTGACGTTATGTATTTTGTGACGTCATTTATTTTTGTGACGTTATGTATTTTTTGACGTCATTTATTTTTGTGACGTTATGTATTTTGTGACGTCATTTATTTTTGTGAGGTTATGTATTTTTTGACGTAATTAATTTTTGTGACGTTATGTATTTTGTGAAGTAATTAATTTTTGTGACGTCATTAATTTTTGTGACGTTATGTATTTTGTGACGTCATTTATTTTTGTGACGTTATGTATTTTGTGACGTCATTTATTTTTGTGACGTTATGTATTTTGTGACATCATTTATTTTTGTGAGGTTATGTATTTTTTGACGTCATTTATTTTTGTGACGTTATGTATTTTGTGACGTAATTAATTTTTGTGACGTCATTTATTTTTGTGACGTCATGTATTTTGTGACGTCATTTATTTTTGTGACGTTATGTATTTTGTGACGTCATTTATTTTTGTGACGTAATGTATTTTGTGACGTTATGTATTTTGTGACGTCATTTATTTTTGTGACGTTATGTATTTTGTGAAGTAATTAATTTTTGTGACGTCATTTATTTTTATGACGTTATGTATTTTGTGACGTCATTTATTTTTGTGACGTTATGTATTTTGTGACGTTATGTATTTTGTGACGTCATTTATTTTTGTGACGTTATGTATTTTGTGACATCATTTATTTTTGTGACGTTATGTATTTTGTGACGTCATTTATTTTTGTGACGTTATGTATTTTTTGACGTCATTTATTTTTGTGAAGTTATGTATTTTGTGACATCATTTATTTTTGTGACGTTATGTATTTTGTGACGTCATTTATTTTTGAGACGTTATGTATATTGTGACGTCATTTATTTTTGTGACGTAATGTATTTTATGACGTTATGTGTTTTGTGACGTCATTTATCATTGTGACGTTATGTATTTTGTGACATCATTTATTTTTGTGACGTTATGTATTTTGTGACGTCATTTATTTTTGTGACGTTATGTATTTTTTGACGTCATTTATTTTTGTGACGTGATGTATTTTGTGACGTCATTTATTTTTGTGAGGTTATGTATTTTTTGACGTAATTAATTTTTGTGACGTTATGTATTTTGTGAAGTAATTAATTTTTGTGACGTCATTAATTTTTGTGACGTTATGTATTTTGTGACGTCATTTATTTTTGTGACGTTATGTATTTTGTGACGTCATTTATTTTTGTGACGTTATGTATTTTGTGACATCATTTATTTTTGTAAGGTTATGTATTTTTTGACGTCATTTATTTTTGTGACGTTATGTATTTTGTGACGTAATTAATTTTTGTGACGTCATTTATTTTTGTGACGTTATGTATTTTGTGACGTCATTTATTTTTGTGACGTTATGTATTTTGTGACGTCATTTATTTTTGTGACGTAATGTATTTTGTGACGTTATGTATATTGTGACGTCATTTATTTTTGTGACGTAATGTATTTTGTGACGTTATGTATTTTGTGACGTCAATAATTTTTGTGACGTTATGTATTTTGTGAAGTAATTAATTTTTGTGACGTCATTTATTTTTATGACGTTATGTATTTTGTGACGTCATTTATTTTTGTGACGTTATGTATTTTGTGACATCATTTATTTTTGTGACGTTATGTATTTTGTGACGTTATGTATTTTGTGACGTCATTTATTTTTGTGACGTTATGTATTTTGTGACGTCAGTTATTTTTGTGACGTTATGTATTTTGTGACGTCATTTATTTTTGTGACGTTATGTATTTTTTGACGTCATTTATTTTTGTGACGTTACGTATTTTGTGACGTAATTAATTTTTGTGACGTCATTTATTTTTGTGACGTTATGTATTTTGTGACGTCATTTATTTTTGTGACGTTATGTATATTGTGACGTCATTTATTTTTGTGACGTAATGTATTTTGTGACGTTATGTATTTTGTGACGTCATTTATTTTTGTGACGTTATGTATTTTGTGAAGTAATTAATTTTTGTGACGTCATTTATTTTTATGACGTTATGTATTTTGTGACGTCATTTATTTTTGTGACGTTATGTATTTTGTGACATCATTTATTTTTGTGACGTTATGTATTTTGTGACGTCATTTATTTTTGTGACGTTATGTATTTTTTGACGTCATTTATTTTTGTGACGTTATGTATTTTGTGACGTCATTTATTTTTGTGAGGTTATGTATTTTTTGACGTAATTAATTTTTGTGACGTTATGTATTTGTGAAGTAATTAATTTTTGTGACGTCATTAATTTTTGTGACGTTATGTATTTTGTGACGTCATTTATTTTTGTGACGTTATGTATTTTGTGACGTCATTTATTTTTGTGACTTTATGTATTTTGTGACGTCATTTATTTTTGTGACTTTATTTATTTTGTGACGTCATCTATTTTTGTAACGTTATGTATTTTGTGACATCATTTATTTTTGTGAGGTTATGTATTTTTTGACGTCATTTATTTTTGTGACGTTATGTATTTTGTGACGTAATTAATTTTTGTGACGTCATTTATTTTTGTGACGTTATGTATTTTGTGACGTAATTAATTTTTGTGACGTCATTTATTTTTGTGACGTTATGTATTTTGTGACGTCATTTATTTTTGTGACGTTATGTATTTTGTGACGTCATTTATTTTTGTGACGTTATGTATTTTGTGACATCATTTATTTTTGTGAGGTTATGTATTTTTTGACGTCATTTATTTTTGTGACGTTATGTATTTTGTGACGTAATTAATTTTTGTGACGTCATTTATTTTTGTGACGTTATGTATTTTGTGACGTCATTTATTTTTGTGACGTTATGTATTTTGTGACGTCATTTATTTTTGTGACGTAATGTATTTTGTGACGTTATGTATATTGTGACGTCATTTATTTTTGTGACGTAATGTATTTTGTGACGTTATGTATTTTGTGACGTCATTTATTTTTGTGACGTTATGTATTTTGTGAAGTAATTAATTTTTGTGACGTCATTTATTTTTATGACGTTATGTATTTTGTGACGTCATTTATTTTTGTGACGTTATGTATTTTGTGACATCATTTATTTTTGTGACGTTATGTATTTTGTGACGTTATGTATTTTGTGACGTCATTTATTTTTGTGACGTTATGTATTTTGTGACGTCAGTTATTTTTGTGACGTTATGTATTTTGTGACGTCATTTATTTTTGTGACGTTATGTATTTTTTGACGTCATTTATTTTTGTGACGTTACGTATTTTGTGACGTAATTAATTTTTGTGACATCATTTATTTTTGTGACGTTATGTATTTTGTGACGTCATTTATTTTTGTGACGTTATGTATATTGTGACGTCATTTATTTTTGTGACGTAATGTATTTTGTGACGTTATGTATTTTGTGACGTCATTTATTTTTGTGACGTTATGTATTTTGTGAAGTAATTAATTTTTGTGACGTCATTTATTTTTATGAAGTTATGTATTTTGTGACGTCATTTATTTTTGTGACGTTATGTATTTTGTGACATCATTTATTTTTGTGACGTTATGTATTTTGTGACGTCATTTATTTTTGTGACGTTATGTATTTTTTGACGTCATTTATTTTTGTGACGTTATGTATTTTGTGACGTCATTTATTTTTGTGAGGTTATGTATTTTTTGACGTAATTAATTTTTGTGACGTTATGTATTTGTGAAGTAATTAATTTTTGTGACGTCATTAATTTTTGTGACGTTATGTATTTTGTGACGTCATTTATTTTTGTGACGTTATGTATTTTGTGACGTCATTTATTTTTGTGACTTTATGTATTTTGTGACGTCATTTATTTTTGTGACTTTATTTATTTTGTGACGTCATCTATTTTTGTAACGTTATGTATTTTGTGACATCATTTATTTTTGTGAGGTTATGTATTTTTTGACGTCATTTATTTTTGTGACGTTATGTATTTTGTGACGTAATTAATTTTTGTGACGTCATTTATTTTTGTGACGTTATGTATTTTGTGACGTAATTAATTTTTGTGACGTCATTTATTTTTGTGACGTTATGTATTTTGTGACGTCATTTATTTTTGTGACGTTATGTAAATTGTGACGTCATTTATTTTTGTGACGTAATGTATTTTGTGACGTTATGTATTTTGTGACGTCATTTATTTTTGTGACGTTATGTATTTTGTGAAGTAATTAATTTTTGTGACGTCATTTATTTTTATGACGTTATGTATTTTGTGACGTCATTTATTTTTGTGACGTTATGTATTTTGTGACGTCATTTATTTTTGTGACGTTATGTATTTTGTGACGTCATTTATTTTTGTGAGGTTATGTATTTTTTGACGTAATTAATTTTTGTGACGTTATTTATTTTGTGACGTAATTAATTTTTGTGACGTCATTAATTTTTGTGACGTTATGTATTTTGTGACGTCATTTATTTTTGTGACGTTATGTATTTTGTGACGTCATTTATTTTTGTGACTTTATTTATTTTGTGACGTCATTTATTTTTGTGACGTTATGTATTTTGTGACGTTATGTATTTTGTGACGTCATTTATTTTTGTGACGTTATGTATTTTGTGACGTCATTTATTTTTGTGACGTTATGTATTTTGTGACGTCATTTAATTTTGTGACGTTATGTTTTTTGTAACGTCATTTATTTTTGTGACGTTATGTATTTTGTGACGTCATTTATTTTTGTGACGTTATGTATTTTAGACGTCATTTTTTGTGACGTTATGTATTTTGTGACGTCATTTATTTTTGTGACGTTATGTATTTTGTGACGTCATTTATTTTTGTAACGTTATGTATTTTGTGACGTCATTTATTTTTGTGACGTTATGTATTTTGTGACGTCATTTATTATTGTGACGTCATTTATTTTTGTGACGTTATGTATTTTTTGACGTCATTTATTTTTGTGACGTTATGTATTTTGTGACGTCATTTATTTTTTGACGTTATTTTTTTGTGACGTCATTTATTTTTGTGACGTTATGTATTTTGTGACGTCATTTATTTTTGTGACCTTATGTATTTTGTGACGTTATGTATTTTGTGACGTTATTTATTTTTGTGACGTCATTTATTTTTGTGACGTTATGTATTTTGTGACGTTATGTATTTTGTGACGTTATGTATTTTGTGACGTCATTTATTTTTGTGACGTTATGTATTTTGTGACGTCAGTTATTTTTGTGACGTTATGTATTTTGTGACGTCATTTATTTTTGTGACGTTATGTATTTTTTGACGTCATTTATTTTTGTGACGTTACGTATTTTGTAACGTAATTAATTTTGGTGACGTCATTTATTTTTGTGACGTTATGTATTTTGTGACGTCATTTATTTTTGTGACGTTATGTATATTGTGACGTCATTTATTTTTGTGACGTAATGTATTTTGTGACGTTATGTATTTTGTGACGTCATTTATTTTTGTGACGTTATGTATTTTTTGACGTCATTTATTTTTGTGACGTTATGTATTTTGTGACGTCATTTATTTTTGTGAGGTTATGTATTTTTTGACGTAATTAATTTTTGTGACGTTATGTATTTTGTGAAGTAATTAATTTTTGTGACGTCATTAATTTTTGTGACGTTATGTATTTTGTGACGTCATTTATTTTTGTGACGTTATGTATTTTGTGACGTCATTTATTTTTGTGACTTTATGTATTTTGTGACGTCATTTATTTTTGTGACTTTATTTATTTTGTGACGTCATCTATTTTTGTAACGTTATGTATTTTGTGACATCATTTATTTTTGTGAGGTTATGTATTTTTTGACGTCATTTATTTTTGTGACGTTATGTATTTTGTGACGTAATTAATTTTTGTGACGTCATTTATTTTTGTGACGTTATGTATTTTGTGACGTAATTAATTTTTGTGACGTCATTTATTTTTGTGACGTTATGTATTTTGTGACGTCATTTATTTTTGTGACGTTATGTAAATTGTGACGTCATTTATTTTTGTGACGTAATGTATTTTGTGACGTTATGTATTTTGTGACGTCATTTATTTTTGTGACGTTATGTATTTTGTGAAGTAATTAATTTTTGTGACGTCATTTATTTTTATGACGTTATGTATTTTGTGACGTCATTTATTTTTGTGACGTTATGTATTTTGTGACGTCATTTATTTTTGTGACGTTATGTATTTTGTGACGTCATTTATTTTTGTGAGGTTATGTATTTTTTGACGTAATTAATTTTTGTGACGTTATTTATTTTGTGACGTAATTAATTTTTGTGACGTCATTAATTTTTGTGACGTTATGTATTTTGTGACGTCATTTATTTTTGTGACGTTATGTATTTTGTGACGTCATTTATTTTTGTGACTTTATTTATTTTGTGACTTCATTTATTTTTGTGACGTTATGTATTTTGTGACGTTATGTATTTTGTGACGTCATTTATTTTTGTGACGTTATGTATTTTGTGACGTCATTTATTTTTGTGACGTTATGTATTTTGTGACGTCATTTAATTTTGTGACGTTATGTTTTTTGTAACGTCATTTATTTTTGTGACGTTATGTATTTTGTGACGTCATTTATTTTTGTGACGTTATGTATTTTAGACGTCATTTTTTGTGACGTTATGTATTTTGTGACGTCATTTATTTTTGTGACGTTATGTATTTTGTGACGTCATTTATTTTTGTAACGTTATGTATTTTGTGACGTCATTTATTTTTGTGACGTTATGTATTTTGTGACGTCATTTATTATTGTGACGTCATTTATTTTTGTGACGTTATGTATTTTTTGACGTCATTTATTTTTGTGACGTTATGTATTTTGTGACGTCATTTATTTTTTGACGTTATTTTTTTGTGACGTCATTTATTTTTGTGACGTTATGTATTTTGTGACGTCATTTATTTTTGTGACGTTATGTATTTTGTGACGTTATGTATTTTGTGACGTTATTTATTTTTGTGACGTCATTTATTTTTGTGACGTTATGTATTTTGTGACGTCATTTATTTTTGTGACGTTATGTATTTTGTGACGTCATTTATTTTTGTGACACTATGTATTTTGTGACGTCATTTATTTTTGTGACGTTATGTATTTTGTGACATCATTTAATTTTGTGAGGTTATGTATTTTTTGACGTCATTTATTTTTGTGACGTTATGTATTTTGTGACGTAATTAATTTTTGTGACGTCATTTATTTTTGTGACGTTATGTATTTTGTGACGTCATTTATTTTTGTGACGTTATGTATTTTGTGACGTCATTTATTTTTGTGACGTAATGTATTTTGTGACGTTATGTAGTTTGTGACGTCATTTATTTTTGTGACGTTATGTATTTTGTGACGTCATTTATTTTTGTGACGTTAAGTATTTTGTGACATCCTTTTTTTGTGACGTTATGTATTTTGTGACGTCATTTATTTTTGTGACTTTATTTATTTTGTGACGTCATTTATTTTTGTAACGTCATGTATTTTGTGACGTTATGTATTTTGTGACGTTATTTATTTTTGTGACGTTATGTATTTTGTGACGTAATTAATTTTTGTGACGTCATTTATTTTTGTGACGTTATGTATTTTGTGACGTAATTAATTTTTGTGACGTCATTTATTTTTGTGACGTTATGTATTTTGTGACGTCATTTATTTTTGTGACGTTATGTAAATTGTGACGTCATTTATTTTTGTGACGTAATATATTTTGTGACGTTATGTATTTTGTGACGTCATTTATTTTTGTGACGTTATGTATTTTGTGAAGTAATTAATTTTTGTGACGTCATTTATTTTTATGACGTTATGTATTTTGTGACGTCATTTATTTTTGTGACGTTATGTATTTTGTGACGTCATTTATTTTTGTGACGTTATGTATTTTGTGACGTCATTTATTTTTTTGAGGTTATGTATTTTTTGACGTAATTAATTTTTGTGACGTTATTTATTTTGTGACGTAATTAATTTTTGTGACGTCATTAATTTTTGTGACGTTATGTATTTTGTGACGTCATTTATTTTTGTGACGTTATGTATTTTGTGACGTCATTTATTTTTGTGACTTTATTTATTTTGTGACGTCATTTATTTTTGTGACGTTATGTATTTTGTGACGTTATGTATTTTGTGACGTCATTTATTTTTGTGACGTTATGTATTTTGTGACGTCATTTATTTTTTTACGTTATGTATTTTGTGACGTCATATAATTTTGTGACGTTATGTTTTTTGTAACGTCATTTATTTTTGTGACGTTATGTATTTTGTGACGTCATTTATTTTTGTGACGTTATGTATTTTAGACGTCATTTTTTGTGACGTTATGTATTTTGTGACGTCATTTATTTTTGTGACGTTATGTATTTTGTGACGTCATTTATTTTTGTAACGTTATGTATTTTGTGACGTCATTTATTTTTGTGACGTTATGTATTTTGTGACGTCATTTATTATTGTGACGTCATTTATTTTTGTGACGTTATGTATTTTTTGACGTCATTTATTTTTGTGACGTTATGTATTTTGTGACGTCATTTATTTTTTGACGTTATTTTTTTGTGACGTCATTTATTTTTGTGACGTTATGTATTTTGTGACGTCATTTATTTTTGTGACGTTATGTATTTTGTGACGTTATGTATTTTGTGACGTTATTTATTTTTGTGACGTCATTTATTTTTGTGACGTTATGTATTTTGTGACGTCATTTATTTTTGTGACGTTATATATTTTGTGACGTCATTTATTTTTGTGACACTATGTATTTTGTGACGTCATTTATTTTTGTGACGTTATGTATTTTGTGACATCATTTATTTTTGTGAGGTTATGTATTTTTTGACGTCATTTATTTTTGTGACGTTATTTATTTTGTGACGTAATTAATTTTTGTGACGTCATTTATTTTTGTGACGTTATGTATTTTGTGACGTCATTTATTTTTGTGACGTTATATATTTTGTGACGTCATTTATTTTTGTGACGTAATGTATTTTGTGACGTTATGTAGTTTGTGACGTCATTTATTTTTGTGACGTTATGTATTTTGTGACGTCATTTATTTTTGTGACGTTAAGTATTTTGTGACATCCTTTTTTTTGTGACGTTATGTATTTTGTGACGTCATTTATTTTTGTGACTTAATTTATTTTGTGACGTCATTTATTTTTGTAACGTCATGTATTTTGTGACGTTATGTATTTTGTGACGTTATTTATTTTTGTGACGTTATGTATTTTGTGACGTAATTAATTTTTGTGTCGTCAATTATTTTTGTGCCGTTATATATTTTGTGACGTTATGTATTTTGTGACGTCATTTATTTTTGTGACTTTATTTATTTTGTGACGTCATTTATTTTTGTAACGTTATGTATTTTGTGACATTATGTATTTTGTGACGTTATTTATTTTTGTGACGTTATGTATTTTGTGACGTAATTAATTTTTGTGACGTCATTTATTTTTGTGACGTTATATATTTTGTGACGTTATGTATTTTGTGACGTAATTAATTTTTGTGACGTCATTTATTTTTGTGACGTTATGTATTTTGTGACGTCATTTATTTTGTGACGTTATGTATTTTGTGACATCATTTAATTTTGTCAGGTCATGTATTTTTTGACGTCATTTATTTTTGTGACGTTATGTATTTTGTGACGTAATTAATTTTTCTGACGTCATTTATTTTTGTGACGTTATGTATTTTGTGACGTCATTAATTTTTGTGACGTCATTTATTTTTGTGACGTTATGTATTTTGTGACGTCATTTATTTTTGTGACGTTATGTATTTTTTGACGTCATTTATTTTTGTGACGTTATGTATTTTGTGACGTCATTTATTTTTGTGAGGTTATGTATTTTTTGACGTAATTAATTTTTGTGACGTTATGTATTTTGTGACGTCATTTATTTTTGTGAGGTTATGTATTTTTCGACGTAATTAATTTTTGTGACGTTATGTATTTTGTGACGTCATTTATATTTTTGACATTATTTATTTTGTGACGTCATTTATTTTTGGAACGTTTTGTATTTTGTGACGTTATGTATTTTGTGACG
Source organism: Flexamia atlantica (assembly GCA_035578135.1). NCBI lineage: Eukaryota > Metazoa > Arthropoda > Insecta > Hemiptera > Cicadellidae > Flexamia > Flexamia atlantica. The sequence continues at coordinate 769,434 of JAQJVK010000056.1, read as the reverse complement.
TCATTTATTTTTGTGACGTTATGTATTTTGTGACGTCATTTATTTTTGTGACGTTATGTATTTTGTGACGTCATTTATTTTTGTGACGTTATGTATTTTGTGACGTAATTAATTTTTGTGACGTCATTTATTTTTGTGACGTTATATATTTTGTGACGTTATGTATTTTGTGACGTAATTAATTTTTGTGACGTCATTTATTTTTGTGACGTTATGTATTTTGTGACGTCATTTATTTTTGTGACGTTATGTATTTTGTGACGTCATTTGTTTTTGTGACGTTATGTATTTTGTGACGTCATTTATTTTTGTGACGTTATGTATTTTGTGACGTCATTTATTTTTGTGAGGTTATGTATTTTGTGACGTCATTTATTTTTGTGACGTTATGTTTTTTGTAACGTCATTTATTTTTGTGACGTTATGTATTTTGAGACGTCATTTTTTGTGACGTTATGTATTTTGTGACGTCATTTATTTTTGTGACGTTATGTATTTTGTGACGTCATTTATTTATGTTTTGTTATGTATTCTGTGACGTCATTTATTTTTGTGACGTTATGTATTTTGTGACGTCATTTATTATTGTGACGTCATTTATTTTTGTGACGTTATGTATTTTTTGACGTCATTTATTTTTGTGACGTTATGTATTTTGTGACGTCATTTATTTTTTTGACGTTATTTTTTTTGTGACGTCATTTATCTTTGTGACGTTATGTATTTTGTGACGTCATTTATTTTTGTGACGTTATGTATTTTGGGACGTCATTTATTTTTGTGACGTTATGTATTTTGTCACATCATTTATTTTTGTAAGGTTATGTATTTTTTGACGTCATTTATTTTTGTGACGTTATGTATTTTGTGACGTAATTAATTTTTGTGACGTCATTTATTTTTGTGACGTTTTGTATTTTGTGACGTAATTAATTTTTGTGACGTCATTTATTTTTGTGACGTTATGTATTTTGTGACGTCATTTATTTTTGTGACGTTATGTATTTTGTGACGTCATTTATTTTTGTGACGTTATGTATTTTGTGAAGTAATTAATTTTTGTGACGTCATTTATTTTTATGACGTTATGTATTTTGTGACGTCATTTATTTTTGTGACGTTATGTATTTTGTGACATCATTTATTTTTGTGACGTTATGTATTTTGTGACGTCATTTATTTTTGTGACGTTATGTATTTTTTGACGTCATTTATTTTTGTGACGTTATGTATTTTGTGACATCATTTATTTTTGTGACGTTATGTATTTTGTGACGTCATTTATTTTTGAGACTTTATTTATTTTGTGACGTCATTTATTTTTGTAACGTTATGTATTTTGTGACATCATTTATTTTTGTGAGGTTATGTATTTTTTGACGTCATTTATTTTTGTGACGTTATGTATTTTGTGATGTAATTAATTTTTGTGACGTCATTTATTTTTGTAACGTTATGTATTTTGTGACATTATGTATTTTGTGACGTTATTTATTTTTGTGACGTTATGTATTTTGTGACGTAATTAATTTTTGTGACGTCATTTATTTTTGTGACGTTATATATTTTGTGACGTTATGTATTTTGTGACGTAATTAATTTTTGTGACGTCATTTATTTTTGTGACGTTATGTATTTTGTGACGTCATTTATTTTGTGACGTTATGTATTTTGTGACATCATTTAATTTTGTCAGGTCATGTATTTTTTGACGTCATTTATTTTTGTGACGTTATGTATTTTGTGACGTAATTAATTTTTCTGACGTCATTTATTTTTGTGACGTTATGTATTTTGTGACGTCATTAATTTTTGTGACGTCATTTATTTTTGTGACGTTATGTATTTTGTGACGTCATTTATTTTTGTGACGTTATGTATTTTTTGACGTCATTTATTTTTGTGACGTTATGTATTTTGTGACGTCATTTATTTTTGTGAGGTTATGTATTTTTTGACGTAATTAATTTTTGTGACGTTATGTATTTTGTGACGTCATTTATTTTTGTGAGGTTATGTATTTTTCGACGTAATTAATTTTTGTGACGTTATGTATTTTGTGACGTCATTTATATTTTTGACATTATTTATTTTGTGACGTCATTTATTTTTGGAACGTTTTGTATTTTGTGACGTTATGTATTTTGTGACGTCATTTATTTTTGTGACGTTATGTATTTTGTGACGTCATTTATTTTTGTGACGTAATGTATTTTGTGACGTTATGTAGTTTGTGACGTCATTTATTTTTGTGACGTTATGTATTTTGTGACGTCATTTATTTTTGTGACGTTAAGTATTTTGTGACATCCTTTTTTTGTGACGTTATGTATTTTGTGACGTCATTTATTTTTGTGACTTTATTTATTTTGTGACGTCATTTATTTTTGTAACGTCATGTATTTTGTGACGTTATGTATTTTGTGACGTTATTTATTTTTGTGACGTTATGTATTTTGTGACGTAATTAATTTTTGTGACGTCATTTATTTTTGTGACGTTATGTATTTTGTGACGTAATTAATTTTTGTGACGTCATTTATTTTTGTGACGTTATGTATTTTGTGACGTCATTTATTTTTGTGACGTTATGTAAATTGTGACGTCATTTATTTTTGTGACGTAATATATTTTGTGACGTTATGTATTTTGTGACGTCATTTATTTTTGTGACGTTATGTATTTTGTGAAGTAATTAATTTTTGTGACGTCATTTATTTTTATGACGTTATGTATTTTGTGACGTCATTTATTTTTGTGACGTTATGTATTTTGTGACGTCATTTATTTTTGTGACGTTATGTATTTTGTGACGTCATTTATTTTTTTGAGGTTATGTATTTTTTGACGTAATTAATTTTTGTGACGTTATTTATTTTGTGACGTAATTAATTTTTGTGACGTCATTAATTTTTGTGACGTTATGTATTTTGTGACGTCATTTATTTTTGTGACGTTATGTATTTTGTGACGTCATTTATTTTTGTGACTTTATTTATTTTGTGACGTCATTTATTTTTGTGACGTTATGTATTTTGTGACGTTATGTATTTTGTGACGTCATTTATTTTTGTGACGTTATGTATTTTGTGACGTCATTTATTTTTTTACGTTATGTATTTTGTGACGTCATATAATTTTGTGACGTTATGTTTTTTGTAACGTCATTTATTTTTGTGACGTTATGTATTTTGTGACGTCATTTATTTTTGTGACGTTATGTATTTTAGACGTCATTTTTTGTGACGTTATGTATTTTGTGACGTCATTTATTTTTGTGACGTTATGTATTTTGTGACGTCATTTATTTTTGTAACGTTATGTATTTTGTGACGTCATTTATTTTTGTGACGTTATGTATTTTGTGACGTCATTTATTATTGTGACGTCATTTATTTTTGTGACGTTATGTATTTTTTGACGTCATTTATTTTTGTGACGTTATGTATTTTGTGACGTCATTTATTTTTTGACGTTATTTTTTTGTGACGTCATTTATTTTTGTGACGTTATGTATTTTGTGACGTCATTTATTTTTGTGACGTTATGTATTTTGTGACGTTATGTATTTTGTGACGTTATTTATTTTTGTGACGTCATTTATTTTTGTGACGTTATGTATTTTGTGACGTCATTTATTTTTGTGACGTTATATATTTTGTGACGTCATTTATTTTTGTGACACTATGTATTTTGTGACGTCATTTATTTTTGTGACGTTATGTATTTTGTGACATCATTTATTTTTGTGAGGTTATGTATTTTTTGACGTCATTTATTTTTGTGACGTTATTTATTTTGTGACGTAATTAATTTTTGTGACGTCATTTATTTTTGTGACGTTATGTATTTTGTGACGTCATTTATTTTTGTGACGTTATATATTTTGTGACGTCATTTATTTTTGTGACGTAATGTATTTTGTGACGTTATGTAGTTTGTGACGTCATTTATTTTTGTGACGTTATGTATTTTGTGACGTCATTTATTTTTGTGACGTTAAGTATTTTGTGACATCCTTTTTTTTGTGACGTTATGTATTTTGTGACGTCATTTATTTTTGTGACTTTATTTATTTTGTGACGTCATTTATTTTTGTAACGTCATGTATTTTGTGACGTTATGTATTTTGTGACGTTATTTGTTTTTGTGACGTTATGTATTTTGTGACGTAATTAATTTTTGTGTCGTCAATTATTTTTGTGCCGTTATATATTTTGTGACGTTATGTATTTTGTGACGTCATTTATTTTTGTGACTTTATTTATTTTGTGACGTCATTTATTTTTGTAACGTTATGTATTTTGTGACATTATGTATTTTGTGACGTTATTTATTTTTGTGACGTTATGTATTTTGTGACGTAATTAATTTTTGTGACGTCATTTATTTTTGTGACGTTATATATTTTGTGACGTTATGTATTTTGTGACGTAATTAATTTTTGTGACGTCATTTATTTTTGTGACGTTATGTATTTTGTGACGTCATTTATTTTGTGACGTTATGTATTTTGTGACATCATTTAATTTTGTCAGGTCATGTATTTTTTGACGTCATTTATTTTTGTGACGTTATGTATTTTGTGACGTAATTAATTTTTCTGACGTCATTTATTTTTGTGACGTTATGTATTTTGTGACGTCATTAATTTTTGTGACGTCATTTATTTTTGTGACGTTATGTATTTTGTGACGTCATTTATTTTTGTGACGTTATATATTTTTTGACGTCATTTATTTTTGTGACGTTATGTATTTTGTGACGTCATTTATTTTTGTGAGGTTATGTATTTTTTGACGTAATTAATTTTTGTGACGTTATGTATTTTGTGACGTCATTTATTTTTGTGAGGTTATGTATTTTTCGACGTAATTAATTTTTGTGACGTTATGTATTTTGTGACGTCATTTATATTTTTGACATTATTTATTTTGTGACGTCATTTATTTTTGGAACGTTTTGTATTTTGTGACGTTATGTATTTTGTGACGTCATTTATTTTTGTGACGTTATGTATTTTGTGACGTCATTTATTTTTGTGACGTTATGTATTTTGTGACGTCATTTATTTTTGTGACGTTATGTATTTTGTGACGTAATTAATTTTTGTGACGTCATTTATTTTTGTGACGTTATATATTTTGTGACGTTATGTATTTTGTGACGTAATTAATTTTTGTGACGTCATTTATTTTTGTGACGTTATGTATTTTGTGACGTCATTTATTTTTGTGACGTTATGTATTTTGTGACGTCATTTGTTTTTGTGACGTTATGTATTTTGTGACGTCATTTATTTTTGTGACGTTATGTATTTTGTGACGTCATTTATTTTTGTGAGGTTATGTATTTTGTGACGTCATTTATTTTTGTGACGTTATGTTTTTTGTAACGTCATTTATTTTTGTGACGTTATGTATTTTGAGACGTCATTTTTTGTGACGTTATGTATTTTGTGACGTCATTTATTTTTGTGACGTTATGTATTTTGTGACGTCATTTATTTATGTTTTGTTATGTATTCTGTGACGTCATTTATTTTTGTGACGTTATGTATTTTGTGACGTCATTTATTATTGTGACGTCATTTATTTTTGTGACGTTATGTATTTTTTGACGTCATTTATTTTTGTGACGTTATGTATTTTGTGACGTCATTTATTTTTTTGACGTTATTTTTTTTGTGACGTCATTTATCTTTGTGACGTTATGTATTTTGTGACGTCATTTATTTTTGTGACGTTATGTATTTTGGGACGTCATTTATTTTTGTGACGTTATGTATTTTGTCACATCATTTATTTTTGTAAGGCTATGTATTTTTTGACGTCATTTATTTTTGTGACGTTATGTATTTTGTGACGTAATTAATTTTTGTGACGTCATTTATTTTTGTGACGTTTTGTATTTTGTGACGTAATTAATTTTTGTGACGTCATTTATTTTTGTGACGTTATGTATTTTGTGACGTCATTTATTTTTGTGACGTTATGTATTTTGTGACGTCATTTATTTTTGTGACGTTATGTATTTTGTGAAGTAATTAATTTTTGTGACGTCATTTATTTTTATGACGTTATGTATTTTGTGACGTCATTTATTTTTGTGACGTTATGTATTTTGTGACATCATTTATTTTTGTGACGTTATGTATTTTGTGACGTCATTTATTTTTGTGACGTTATGTATTTTTTGACGTCATTTATTTTTGTGACGTTATGTATTTTGTGACATCATTTATTTTTGTGACGTTATGTATTTTGTGACGACATTTATTTTTGAGACTTTATTTATTTTGTGACGTCATTTATTTTTGTAACGTTATGTATTTTGTGACATCATTTATTTTTGTGAGGTTATGTATTTTTTGACGTCATTTATTTTTGTGACGTTATGTATTTTGTGATGTAATTAATTTTTGTGACGTCATTTATTTTTGTAACGTTATGTATTTTGTGACATTATGTATTTTGTGACGTTATTTATTTTTGTGACGTTATGTATTTTGTGACGTAATTAATTTTTGTGACGTCATTTATTTTTGTGACGTTATATATTTTGTGACGTTATGTATTTTGTGACGTAATTAATTTTTGTGACGTCATTTATTTTTGTGACGTTATGTATTTTGTGACGTCATTTATTTTGTGACGTTATGTATTTTGTGACATCATTTAATTTTGTCAGGTCATGTATTTTTTGACGTCATTTATTTTTGTGACGTTATGTATTTTGTGACGTAATTAATTTTTCTGACGTCATTTATTTTTGTGACGTTATGTATTTTGTGACGTCATTAATTTTTGTGACGTCATTTATTTTTGTGACGTTATGTATTTTGTGACGTCATTTATTTTTGTGACGTTATGTATTTTTTGACGTCATTTATTTTTGTGACGTTATGTATTTTGTGACGTCATTTATTTTTGTGAGGTTATGTATTTTTTGACGTAATTAATTTTTGTGACGTTATGTATTTTGTGACGTCATTTATTTTTGTGAGGTTATGTATTTTTCGACGTAATTAATTTTTGTGACGTTATGTATTTTGTGACGTCATTTATATTTTTGACATTATTTATTTTGTGACGTCATTTATTTTTGGAACGTTTTGTATTTTGTGACGTTATGTATTTTGTGACGTCATTTATTTTTGTGACGTTATGTATTTTGTGACGTCATTTATTTTTGTGACGTTATGTATTTTGTGACGTCATTTATTTTTGTGACGTTATGTATTTTGTGACGTAATTAATTTTTGTGACGTCATTTATTTTTGTGACGTTATATATTTTGTGACGTTATGTATTTTGTGACGTAATTAATTTTTGTGACGTCATTTATTTTTGTGACGTTATGTATTTTGTGACGTCATTTATTTTTGTGACGTTATGTATTTTGTGACGTCATTTGTTTTTGTGACGTTATGTATTTTGTGACGTCATTTATTTTTGTGACGTTATGTATTTTGTGACGTCATTTATTTTTGTGAGGTTATGTATTTTGTGACGTCATTTATTTTTGTGACGTTATGTTTTTTGTAACGTCATTTATTTTTGTGACGTTATGTATTTTGAGACGTCATTTTTTGTGACGTTATGTATTTTGTGACGTCATTTATTTTTGTGACGTTATGTATTTTGTGACGTCATTTATTTTTGTTTTGTTATGTATTCTGTGACGTCATTTATTTTTGTGACGTTATATATTTTGTGACGTCATTTATTATTGTGACGTCATTTATTTTTGTGACGTTATGTATTTTTTGACGTCATTTATTTTTGTGACGTTATGTATTTTGTGACGTCATTTATTTTTTTGACGTTATTTTTTTGTGACGTCATTTATCTTTGTGACGTTATGTATTTTGTGACGTCATTTATTTTTGTGACGTTATGTATTTTGGGACGTCATTTATTTTTGTGACGTTATGTATTTTGTCACATCATTTATTTTTGTGAGGTTATGTATTTTTTGACGTCATTTATTTTTGTGACGTTATGTATTTTGTGACGTAATTAATTTTTGTGACGTCATTTATTTTTGTGACGTTTTGTATTTTGTGACGTAATTAATTTTTGTGACGTCATTTATTTTTGTGACGTTATGTATTTTGTGACGTCATTTATTTTTGTGACGTTATGTATTTTGTGACGTCATTTATTTTTGTGACGTTATGTATTTTGTGAAGTAATTAATTTTTGTGACGTCATTTATTTTTATGACGTTATGTATTTTGTGACGTCATTTATTTTTGTGACGTTATGTATTTTGTGACATCATTTATTTTTGTGACGTTATGTATATTGTGACGTCATTTATTTTTGTGACGTAATGTATTTTGTGACGTTATGTATTTTGTGACGTCATTTATTTTTGTGACGTTATGTATTTTGTGAAGTAATTAATTTTTGTGACGTCATTTATTTTTATGACGTTATGTATTTTGTGACGTCATTTATTTTTGTGACGTTATGTATTTTGTGACGTCATTTATTTTCCTGAGGTTATGTATTTTTTGACGTAATTAATTTTTGTGACGTTATGTATTTTGTGACGTAATTAATTTTTGTGACGTCATTTATTTTTGTGACGTTATGTATTTTGTGAAGTAATTAATTTTTGTGACTTTATGTATTTTGTGACGTCATTTATTTTTGTGACGTTATGTATATTGTGACGTCATTTATTTTTGTGACGTAATGTATTTTGTGACGTTATGTATTTTGTGACGTCATTTATTTTTGTGACGTTATGTATTTTGTGAAGTAATTAATTTTTGTGACTTCATTTATTTTTATGACGTTATGTATTTTGTGACCTCATTTATTTTTGTGACGTTATGTATTTTGTGACGTCATTTATTTTCCTGAGGTTATGTATTTTTTGACGTAATTAATTTATGTGACGTTATGTATTTTATGACGTAATTAATTTTTGTGACGTCATTTATTTTTGTGACGTTATGTATTTTGTGACGCCATTTATTTTTGTGACGTAATGTATTTTGTGACATCATTAATTTTTGTCAGGTCATGTATTTTTTGACGTCATTTATTTTTGTGACGTTATGTATTTTGTGACGTAATTAATTTTTCTGACGTCATTTATTTTTGTGACGTTATGTATTTTGTGACGTCATTAATTTTTGTGACGTCATTTATTTTTGTGACGTTATGTATTTTGTGACGTCATTTATTTTTGTGACGTTATGTATTTTGTGACGTCATTTATTTTTGTGAGGTTATGTATTTTTTGACGTAATTAATTTTTGTGACGTTATGTATTTTGTGACGTAATTAATTTTTGTGACGTCATTAATTTTGTGACGTTATGTATTTTGTGACGTCATTTATTTTTGTGATGTTATTTATTTTGTGACGTCATTTATTTTTGTGACTTTATTTATTTTGTGACGTCATTTATTTTTGTGACGTTATGTATTTTGTGACTTTATGTATTTTATGACGTTATTTATTTTCGTGACGTTAAGTATTTTGTGACGTAATTAATTTTTGTGACGTCATTTATTTTTGTGACGTTATATATTTTGTGACGTCATTTATTTTTGTGACGTTGTGTTTTTTGTGACGTCATTTATTTTTGTGACTTTATTTATTTTGTGACGTCATTTATTTTTGTGACGTTATGTATTTTGTGACGTTATGTATTCTGTGACGTTATTTATTTTTGTGACGTTATGTATTTTGTGACGTCATTTATTTTTGTGACGTTATATATTTTGTGACGTTATGTATTTTGTGACGTAATTAATTTTTGTGACGTCATTTATTTTTGTGACAATATGTATTTTGTGACGTCATTTATTTTTGTGACGTTATGTATACATGTGACGATATGTATTTTGTGACGTCATTTATTTTTGTGACGTTGTGTATTTTGTGACGTCATTTATTTTTGTGACGTTATTTATTTTGTGACGTCATTTATTTTTGTGACGTTATGTATTTTATGAAATATGTATTTTGTGACGTCATTTAATTTTGTGTCGTAAAATATTTTGTGACGTCATTTATTTTTGTGACGTTATGTATTTTGTGACGTCATTTATTTTTGTGACGTTATGTATTTTGTGACGTCATTTTTTTTGTGACGTCATGTATTTTGTGACGTCATTTATTTTTGTGACGTTATGTATTTTGTGACGTCATTTATTTTTGTGACGTTATGTATTTTGTGACGTCATTTATTTTTGTTACGTTATGTATTTTGTGACGTCATTTATCATTGTGACGTCATTTATTTTTGTGACGTTATGTATTTTGTGACGTCATTTATTTTTGTGACGTTATGTATTTTGTGACGTCATTTATTTTTTTGACGGTATGTATTTTGTGACGTCATTTATTTTTGTGCCGTTATGTATTTTGTGACGTTATGTATTTTGTGACGTTATTTATTTTTGTGACGTAATAAATTTTTGTGACGTCATTTATTTTTGAGACGTTATGTATTTTATGATATCATTTATTTTTGTGACGTTATGTATTTTGTGACATTATTTATTTTTGTGACGTTATGCATTTTGTGACGTAATTTATTTTTTGTTACGTTATGTATTTTGTGACGTCATTTATTTTTGTGACGTTATGTATTTTGTGACGTTATGTATTTTGTGACGTCATTTATTTTTGTGACGTTATGTATTCTGTGACGTAATTAGTTTTTGTGACGTCATTAATTTTTGTGACGTTATGTATTTTGTGACGTCATTACTTTTTGTGACGTCATTTATTTTTGTGATGTTATGTATTTTGTGACGTCATTAATTTTTGTGACGTTATGTATTTTGTGACGTCATTTATTTTTGTGACGTTATGTATTTTGTGACGTCATTTATTTTTGTGACGTTATGTATTTTGTGACGTCATTTATTTTTGTGACTTTATTTATTTTGTGACGTCATTTATTTTTGTAACGTTATGTATTTTGTGACGTTATGTATTTTGTGACGTTATTTATTTTTGTGACGTTATGTATTTTGTGACTTAATTAATTTTTGTGACGTCATTTATTTTTGTGACGTTATGTATTTTGTGACGTCATTTATTTTTGTGACGTTATGTATTTTGTGACGTCATTTATTTTTGTGACGTTATGTATTTTGTGACGTCATTTATTTTTGTGAGGTTATGTATTTTTCGACGTAATTATTTTTTGTGACGTTATGTATTTTGTGACGTCATTTATATTTTTGACATTATTTATTTTGTGACGTCATTTATTTTTGGAACGTTTTGTATTTTGTGACGTTATGTATTTTGTGACGTCATTTATTTTTGTGACGTTATGTATTTTGTGACGTCATTTATTTTTGTGACGTTATGTATTTTGTGACGTCATTTATTTTTGTGAGGTTATGTATTTTTCGACGTAATTAATTTTTGTGACGTTATGTATTTTGTGACGTCATTTATATTTTTGACATTATTTATTTTGTGACGTCATTTATTTTTGTGACGTTATGTTTTTTGTAACGTCATTTATTTTTGTGACGTTATGTATTTTGAGACGTCATTTTTTGTGACGTTATGTATTTTGTGACGTCATTTATTTTTGTGACGTTATGTATTTTGTGACGTCATTTATTTTTGTAACGTTATGTATTTTGTGACGTCATTTATTTTTGTGACGTTATGTATTTTGTGACGTCATTTATTATTGTGACGTCATTTATTTTTGTGACGTTATGTATTTTTTGACGTCATTTATTTTTGTGACGTTATGTATTTTGTGACGTCATTTATTTTTTTGACGTTATTTTTTTTGTGACGTCATTTATTTTTGTGACGTTATGTATTTTGTGACGTCATTTATTTTTGTGACGTTATGTATTTTGTGACGTCATTAATTTTTGTGACGTTATGTATTTTGTGACATCATTTATTTTTGTGAGGTTATGTATTTTTTGACGTCATTTATTTTTGTGACGTTATGTATTTTCTGACGTAATTAATTTTTGTGACGTCATTTATTTTTGTGACGTTATGTATTTTGTGACGTAATTAATTTTTGTGACGTCATTTATTTTTGTGACGTTATGTATTTTGTGACGTCATTTATTTTTGTGACGTTATGTATTTTGTGACGTCATTTATTTTTGTGACGTAATGTATTTTGTGACGTTATGTATTTTGTGACGTCATTTATTTTTGTGACGTTATGTATTTTGTGAAGTAATTAATTTTTGTGACGTCATTTATTTTTATGACGTTATGTATTTTGTGACGTCATTTATTTTTGTGACGTTATGTATTTTGTGACATCATTTATTTTTGTGACGTTATGTATTTTGTGACGTCATTTATTTTTGTGACGTTATGTATTTTTTGACGTCATTTATTTTTGTGACGTTATGTATTTTGTGACATCATTTATTTTTGTGACGTTATGTATTTTGTGACGTCATTTATTTTTGAGACTTTATTTATTTTGTGACGTCATTTATTTTTGTAACGTTATGTATTTTGTGACATCATTTATTTTAGTGAGGTTATGTATTTTTTGACGTCATTTATTTTTGTGACGTTATGTATTTTGTGACGTAATTAATTTTTGTGACGTCATTTATTTTTGTGACGTTATGTATTTTGTGACGTAATTAATTTTTGTGACGTCATTTATTTTTGTGACGTTATGTATTTTGTGACGTCATTTATTTTTGTGACGTTATGTATATTGTGACGTCATTTATTTTTGTGACGTAATGTATTTTGTGACGTTATGTATTTTGTGACGTCATTTATTTTTGTGACGTTATTTATTTTGTGAAGTAATTAATTTTTGTGACGTCATTTATTTTTATGACGTTATGTATTTTGTGACGTCATTTATTTTTGTGACGTTATGTATTTTGTGACGTCATTTATTTTCCTGAGGTTATGTATTTTTTGACGTAATTAATTTTTGTGACGTTATGTATTTTGTGACGTAATTAATTTTTGTGACGTCATTTATTGTTGTGACGTTATGTATTTTGTGAAGTAATTAATTTATGTGACGTTATGTATTTTGTGACGTCATTTATTTTTGTGACGTTATGTATATTGTGACGTCATTTATTTTTGTGACGTAATGTATTTTGTGACGTTATGTATTTTGTGACGTCATTTATTTTTGTGACGTTATGTATTTTGTGAAGTAATTAATTTTTGTGACGTCATTTATTTTTGTGACGTTATGTATTTTGTGACGTCATTCGTTTTTGTGACGTTATGTATTTTGTGAGTCATTTATTTTCGTGACGTTATGTATTTTGTGACGTCATTTATTTTTGTGACGTTATGTATTTTGTGACGTAATTAATTTTTTTGACGTCATTTTTTTTGTGACGTTATGTATTTTGTGACGCCATTTATTTTTGTGACGTTATGTATTTTGTGACATCATTAATTTTTGTCAGGTCATGTATTTTTTGACGTCATTTATTTTTGTGACGTTATGTATTTTGTGACGTAATTAATTTTTCTGACGTCATTTATTTTTGTGACGTTATGTATTTTGTGACGTCATTAATTTTTGTGACGTCATTTATTTTTGTGACGTTATGTATTTTGTGACGTCATTTATTTTTGTGACGTTATGTATTTTGTGACGTCATTTATTTTTGTGAGGTTATGTATTTTTTGACGTAATTAATTTTTGTGACGTTATGTATTTTGTGACGTAATTAATTTTTGTGACGTCATTAATTTTGTGACGTTATGTATTTTGTGACGTCATTTATTTTTGTGACGTTATTTATTTTGTGACGTCATTTATTTTTGTGACTTTATTTATTTTGTGACGTCATTTATTTTTGTGACGTTATGTATTTTGTGACGTTATGTATTTTATGACGTTATTTATTTTCGTGGCGTTATGTATTTTGTGACGTAATTAATTTTTGTGACGTCATTTATTTTTGTGACGTTATATATTTTGTGACGTCATTTATTTTTGTGACGTTGTGTATTTTGTGACGTCATTTATTTTTGTGACTTTATTTATTTTGTGACTTCATTTATTTTTGTGACGTTATGTATTTTGTGACGTTATGTATTCTGTGACGTTATTTATTTTTGTGACGTTATGTATTTTGTGACGTCATTTATTTTTGTGACGTTATATATTTTGTGACGTTATGTATTTTGTGACGTAATTAATTTTTGTGACGTCATTTATTTTTGTGACAATATGTATTTTGTGACGTCATTTATTTTTGTGACGTTATGTATACATGTGACGATATGTATTTTGTGACGTCATTTATTTTTGTGACGTTGTGTATTTTGTGACGTCATTTATTTTTGTGACGTTATTTATTTTGTGACGTCATTTATTTTTGTGACGTTATGTATTTTATGAAATATGTATTTTGTGACGTCATTTAATTTTGTGTCGTAAAATATTTTGTGACGTCATTTATTTTTGTGACGTTATGTATTTTGTGACGTCATTTATTTTTGTGACGTTATGTATTTTGTGACGTCATTTTTTTTGTGACGTCATGTATTTTGTGACGTCATTTATTTTTGTGACGTTATGTATTTTGTGACGTCATTTATTTTTGTGACGTTATGTATTTTGTGACGTCATTTATTTTTGTGACGTTATGTATTTTGTGACGTCATTAATTATTGTGACGTCATTTATTTTTGTGACGTTATGTATTTTGTGACGTCATTTATTTTTGTGACGTTATGTATTTTGTGACGTCATTTATTTTTTTGACGGTATGTATTTTGTGACGTCATTTATTTTTGTGACGTTATGTATTTTGTGACGTCATTTATTTTTGTGCCGTTATGTATTTTGTGACGTTATGTATTTTGTGACGTTATTTATTTTTGTGACGTAATAAATTTTTGTGACGTCATTTATTTTTGTGACGTTATGTATTTTATGATATCATTTATTTTTGTGACGTTATGTATTTTGTGACATTATTTATTTTTGTGACGTTATGCATTTTGTGACGTAATTTATTTTTTGTGACGTTATGTATTTTGTGACGTCATTTATTTTTGTGACGTTATGTATTTTGTGACGTTATGTATTTTGTGACGTCATTTATTTTTGTGACGTTATGTATTCTGTGACGTAATTAATTTTTGTGACGTCATTTATTTTTGTGACGTTATGTATTTTGTGACGTCATTACTTTTTGTGACGTCATTTATTTTTGTGACGTTATGTATTTTGTGACGTCATTAATTTTTGTGACGTTATGTATTTTGTGACGTCATTTATTTTTGTGACGTTATGTATTTTGTGACGTCATTTATTTTTGTGACGTTATGTATTTTGTGACGTCATTTATTTTTGTAAGGTTATGTATTTTTTGACTTAATTAATTTTTGTGACGTTATGTATTTTGTGATGTAATTAATTTTTGTGACGTCATTAATTTTGTGACGTTATGTATTTTGTGACGTCATTTATTTTTGTGACGTTATGTATTTTGTGACGTCATTTATTTTTGTGACTTTATTTATTTTGTGACGTCATTTATTTTTGTAACGTCATGTATTTTGTGACGTTATGTATTTTGTGACGTTATTTATTTTTGTGACGTTATGTATTTTGTGACTTAATTAATTTTTGTGACGTCATTTATTTTTGTGACGTTATGTATTTTGTGACGTCATTTATTTTTGTGACGTTATGTATTTTGTGACGTTATGTATTATGTGACGTTATTTATTTTTGTGACGTTATGTATTTTGTGACGTAATTAATTTTTGTGACGTCATTTATTTTTGTGACGTTATGTATTTTGTGACGTCATTTATTTTTGTGACGTTATGTATTTTGTGACGTCATTTATTTTTGTGACGTTATGTATTTTGTGACGTCATTTATTTTTGTGTCGTTATGTATTTTGTGACGTCATTTATTTTTGTGACGTTATGTATTTTGTGACGTCATTTTTTGTGACGTTATGTATTTTGTGACTTCATTTATTTTTGTGACGTTATGTATTTTGTGACGTCATTTATTTTTGTGACGTTATGTATTTTGTGACGTCATTTATTATTGTGACGTCATTTATTTTTGTGACGTTATGTATTTTGTGACGTCATTTATTTTTGTGACGTTATGTATTTTGTGACGTCATTTATTTTTTTGACGTTATGTATTTGGTGACGTCATTTATTTTTGTGACGTTATGTATTTTGTAACGTCATTTATTTTTTTGCCGTTATGTATTTTGTGACGTTATGTATTTTGTGACGTTATTTATTTTTGTGACGTCATTTATTTTTGTGACGTTATGTATTTTGTGACGTCATTTGTTTTTGTGACGTTATGTATTTTGTGACGTCATTTATTTTTGTGACGTTATGTATTTTGTGACGTCATTTATTTTTGTGACGTTATGTATTTTGTGACGTCATTTATTTTTGTGACGTTATGTATTTTGTGACGTAATTAATTTTGTGACGTCATTTATTTTTGTGACGTTATGTATTTTGTGACGTCATTAATTTTTGTGACGTCATTTATTTTTGTGACGTTATGTATTTTGTGACGTCATTTATTTTTGTGACGTTATGTATTTTGTGACGTCATTTATTTTAGTGACGTTATGTATTTTGTGACGTCATTTATTTTTGTGACGTTATGTATTTTGTGACGTCATTTATTTTTGTGAGGTTATGTATTTTTTGACGTAATTAATTTTTGTGACGTTATGTATTTTGTGACGTAATTAATTTTTGTGACGTCATTAATTTTGTGACGTTATGTATTTTGTGACGTCATTTATTTTTGTGACGTTATGTATTTTGTGACGTCATTTATTTTTGTGACTTTATTTATTTTGTGACGTCAATTATTTTTGTGACGTTATGTATTTTGTGACGTCATTTTTTTTGTGACGTTATGTATTTTGTGACGTCATTTATTTTTGTGACGTTATGTATTTTGTGACGCCATTTATTTTTGTGACGTTATGTATTTTGTAACGTCATTTATTTTTGTGACGTTATGTATTTTGTGACGTCATTTATTATTGTGACGTCATTTATTTTTGTGACGTTATGTATTTTGTGACGTCATTTATTTTTGTGACGTTATGTATTTTATGATATCATTTATTTTTGTGACGTTATGTATTTTGTGACATTATTTATTTTTGTGACGTTATGCATTTTGTGACGTAATTTATTTTTTGTGACGTTATATATTTTGTGACGTCATTTATTTTTGTGACGTTATGTATTTTGTGACGTTATGTATTTTGTGACGTCATTTATTTTTGTGACGTTATGTATTCTGTGACGTAATTAATTTTTGTGACGTCATTTATTTTTGTGACGTTATGTATTTTGTGACGTCATTACTTTATGTGACGTCATTAATTTTTGTGACGTTATGTATTTTGTGACGTCATTAATTTTTGTGACGTTATGTATTTTGTGACGTCATTTATTTTTGTGACGTTATGTATTTTGTGACGTCATTTATTTTTGTGACGTTATGTATTTTGTGACGTCATTTATTTTTGTGAGGTTATGTATTTTTTGACTTAATTAATTTTTGTGACGTTATGTATTTTGTGACGTAATTATTTTTGTGACGTCATTAATTTTGTGACGTTATGTATTTTGTGACGTCCTTTATTTTTGTGACGTTATGTATTTTGTGACGTCATTTATTTTTGTGACTTTATTTATTTTGTGACGTCATTTATTTTTGTAACGTTATGTATTTTGTGACGTTATGTATTTTGTGACGTTATTTATTTTTGTGTCGTTATGTATTTTGTGACTTAATTAATTTTTGTGACGTCATTTATTTTTGTGACGTTATGTATTTTGTGACGTCATTTATTTTTGTGACGTTATGTATTTTGTGACGTCATTTATTTTTGTGACGTTATGTATTTTGTGACGTCATTTATTTTTGTGACGTTATGTATTTTGTGACGTCATTTGTTTTTGTGACGTTATGTATTTTGTGACGTCATTTATTTTTGTGACGTTATGTATTTTGTGACGTCATTTATTTTTGTGACGTTATGTATTTTGTGACGTCATTTATTTTGTGACGTTATGTATTTTGTGACGTCATTTATTTTTGTGACGTTATGTATTTTGTGACGTCATTTATTTTTGTGTCGCTATGTATTTTGTGACGTCATTTATTTTTGTGACGTTATGTATTTTGTGACGTCATTATTTGTGACGTTATGTATTTTGTGACTTCATTTATTTTTGTGACGTTATGTATTTTGTGACGTCATTTATTTTTGTGACGTTATGTATTTTGTGACGTCATTTATTTTTGTGACGTTATGTATTTTGTGACGTCATTTATTATTGTGACGTCATTTATTTTTGTGACGTTATGTATTTTGTGACGTCATTTATTTTTGTGACGTTATGTATTTTGTGACGTCATTTATTTTTTTGACGTTATGTATTTTGTGACGTCATTTATTTTTGTGACGTTATGTATTTTGTGACGTCATTTATTTTTTTGCCGTTATGTATTTTGTGACTTCATTTATTTTTGTGACGTTATGTATTTTGTGACGTCATTTATTATTGTGACGTCATTTATTTTTGTGACGTTATGTATTTTGTGACGTCATTTATTTTTGTGACGTTATGTATTTTGTGACGTCATTTATTTTTTTGACGGTACGTATTTTGTGACGTCATTTATTTTTGTGACGTTATGTATTTTGTGACGTCATTTATTTTTGTGCCGTTATGTATTTTGTGACGCTATGTATTTTGTGACGTTATTTATTTTTGTGACGTAATAAATTTTTGTGACGTAATTTATTTTTGTGACGTTATGTATTTTATGATATCATTTATTTTTGTGACGTTATGTATTTTGTGACATTATTTATTTTTGTGACGTTATGCATTTTGTGACGTAATTTATTTTTTGTGACGTTATGTATTTTGTGACGTCATTTATTTTTGTGACGTTATGTATTTTGTGACGTTATGTATTTTGTAACGTCATTTATTTTTGTGACGTTATGTATTCTGTGACGTAATTAATTTTTGTGACGTCATTTATTTTTGTGACGTTATGTATTTTGTGACGTCATTACTTTTTGTGACGTCATTTATTTTTGTGACGTTATGTATTTTGTGACGTCATTAATTTTTGTGACGTTATGTATTTTGTGAAGTCATTTATTTTTGTGACGTTATGTATTTTGTGACGTCATTTATTTTTGTAAGGTTATGTATTTTTTGACTTAATTAATTTTGTGACGTTATGTATTTTGTGACGTCATTTATTTTTGTGACGTTATGTATTTTGTGACGTCATTTATTTTTGTGACTTTATTTATTTTGTGACGTCATTTATTTTTGTAACGTTATGTATTTTGTGACGTTATGAATTTTGTGACGTTATTTATTTTTGTGACGTTATGTATTTTGTGACTTAATTAATTTTTGTGACGTCATTTATTTTTGTGACGTTATGTATTTTGTGACGTCATTTATTTTTGTGACGTAATGTATTTTGTGACGTCATTTATTTTTGTGACGTTATGTATTTTGTGACGTCATTTATTTTTGTGATGTTATGTATTTTGTGACGTCATTTGTTTTTGTGACGTTATGTATTTTGTGACGTCATTTATTTTTGTGACGTTATGTATTTTGTGACGTCATTTTTTTGTGACGTTATGTATTTTGTGACTTCATTTATTTTTGTGACGTTATGTATTTTGTGACGTCATTTATTTTTGTGACGTTATGTATTTTGTGACGTCATTTATTATTGTGACGTCATTTATTTTTGTGACGTTATGTATTTTGTGACGTCATTTATTTTTGTGACGTTATGTATTTTGTGACGTCATTTATTTTTTTGACGTTATGTATTTTGTGACGTCATTTATTTTTGTGATGTTATGTATTTTGTGACGTCATTTATTTTTTTGCCGTTATGTATTTTGTGACGTTATGTATTTTGTGACGTTATTTATTTTTGTGACGTCATTAATTTTTGTGACGTTATGTATTTTGTGACGTCATTTATTTTTGTGACGTTATGTATTTTGTGACGTCATTTATTTTTGTGACGTTATGTATTTTGTGACGTCATTTATTTTAGTAACGTTATGTATTTTGTGACATCATTTATTTTTGTGAGGTTATGTATTTTGTGACGTCATTTATTTTTGTGACGTTATGTATTTTGTGACGTCATTTATTTTTTTGACGTTATGTATTTTGTGACGTCATTTATTTTTGTGACGTTATGTATTTTGTGACGTCATTTATTTTTTTGCCGTTATGTATTTTGTGACTTCATTTATTTTTGTGACGTTATGTATTTTGTGACGTCATTTATTATTGTGACGTCATTTATTATTGTGACGTCATTTATTTTTGTGACGTTATGTATTTTGTGACGTCATTTATTTTTGTGACGTTATGTATTTTGTGACGTCATTTATTTTTTTGACGGTACGTATTTTGTGACGTCATTTATTTTTGTGACGTTATGTATTTTGTGACGTCATTTATTTTTGTGCCGTTATGTATTTTGTGACGCTATGTATTTTGTGACGTTATTTATTTTTGTGACGTAATAAATTTTTGTGACGTAATTTATTTTTGTGACGTTATGTATTTTATGATATCATTTATTTTTGTGACGTTATGTATTTTGTGACATTATTTATTTTTGTGACGTTATGCATTTTGTGACGTAATTTATTTTTTGTGACGTTATGTATTTTGTGACGTCATTTATTTTTGTGACGTTATGTATTTTGTGACGTTATGTATTTTGTAACGTCATTTATTTTTGTGACGTTATGTATTCTGTGACGTAATTAATTTTTGTGACGTCATTTATTTTTGTGACGTTATGTATTTTGTGACGTCATTACTTTTTGTGACGTCATTTATTTTTGTGACGTTATGTATTTTGTGACGTCATTAATTTTTGTGACGTTATGTATTTTGTGAAGTCATTTATTTTTGTGACGTTATGTATTTTGTGACGTCATTTATTTTTGTGACGTTATGTATTTTGTGACGTCATTTATTTTTGTAAGGTTATGTATTTTTTGACTTAATTAATTTTGTGACGTTATGTATTTTGTGACGTCATTTATTTTTGTGACGTTATGTATTTTGTGACGTCATTTATTTTTGTGACTTAATTTATTTTGTGACGTCATTTATTTTTGTAACGTTATGTATTTTGTGACGTTATGAATTTTGTGACGTTATTTATTTTTGTGACGTTATGTATTTTGTGACTTAATTAATTTTTGTGACGTCATTTATTTTTGTGACGTTATGTATTTTGTGACGTCATTTATTTTTGTGACGTAATGTATTTTGTGACGTCATTTATTTTTGTGACGTTATGTATTTTGTGACGTCATTTATTTTTGTGATGTTATGTATTTTGTGACGTCATTTGTTTTTGTGACGTTATGTATTTTGTGACGTCATTTATTTTTGTGACGTTATGTATTTTGTGACGTCATTTTTTTGTGACGTTATGTATTTTGTGACTTCATTTATTTTTGTGACGTTATGTATTTTGTGACGTCATTTATTTTTGTGACGTTATGTATTTTGTGACGTCATTTATTATTGTGACGTCATTTATTTTTGTGACGTTATGTATTTTGTGACGTCATTTATTTTTGTGACGTTATGTATTTTGTGACGTCATTTATTTTTTTGACGTTATGTATTTTGTGACGTCATTTATTTTTGTGATGTTATGTATTTTGTGACGTCATTTATTTTTTTGCCGTTATGTATTTTGTGACGTTATGTATTTTGTGACGTTATTTATTTTTGTGACGTCATTAATTTTTGTGACGTTATGTATTTTGTGACGTCATTTATTTTTGTGACGTTATGTATTTTGTGACGTCATTTATTTTTGTGACGTTATGTATTTTGTGACGTCATTTATTTTAGTAACGTTATGTATTTTGTGACATCATTTATTTTTGTGAGGTTATGTATATTTTGACGTCATTTATTTTTGTGACGTTATGTATTTTGTGACGTAATTAATTTTGTGACGTCATTTATTTTTGTGACGTTATGTATTTTGTGACGTCATTAATTTTTGTGACGTCATTTATTTTTGTGACGTTATGTATTTTGTGACGTCAATTATTTTTGTGACGTTATGTATTTTGTGACGTCATTTATTTTTGTAACGTTATGTATTTTGTGACGTTATGTATTTTGTGACGTTATTTATTTTTGTGTCGTTATGTATTTTGTGACTTAATTAATTTTTGTGACGTCATTTATTTTTGTGACGTTATGTATTTTGTGACGTCATTTATTTTTGTGACGTTATGTATTTTGTGACGTCATTTATTTTTGTGACGTTATGTATTTTGTGACGTCATTTATTTTTGTGACGTTATGTATTTTGTGACGTCATTTGTTTTTGTGACGTTATGTATTTTGTGACGTCATTTATTTTTGTGACGTTATGTATTTTGTGACGTCATTTATTTTTGTGACGTTATGTATTTTGTGACGTCATTTATTTTGTGACGTTATGTATTTTGTGACGTCATTTATTTTTGTGACGTTATGTATTTTGTGACGTCATTTATTTTTGTGTCGCTATGTATTTTGTGACGTCATTTATTTTTGTGACGTTATGTATTTTGTGACGTCATTTTTTTGTGACGTTATGTATTTTGTGACTTCATTTATTTTTGTGACGTTATGTATTTTGTGACGTCATTTATTTTTGTGACGTTATGTATTTTGTGACGTCATTTATTTTTGTGACGTTATGTATTTTGTGACGTCATTTATTATTGTGACGTCATTTATTTTTGTGACGTTATGTATTTTGTGACGTCATTTATTTTTGTGACGCTATGTATTTTGTGACGTCATTTATTTTTTTGACGTTATGTATTTTGTGACGTCATTTATTTTTGTGACGTTATGTATTTTGTGACGTCATTTATTTTTTTGCCGTTATGTATTTTGTGACTTCATTTATTTTTGTGACGTTATGTATTTTGTGACGTCATTTATTATTGTGACGTCATTTATTTTTGTGACGTTATGTATTTTGTGACGTCATTTATTTTTGTGACGTTATGTATTTTGTGACGTCATTTATTTTTTTGACGGTACGTATTTTGTGACGTCATTTATTTTTGTGACGTTATGTATTTTGTGACGTCATTTATTTTTGTGCCGTTATGTATTTTGTGACGCTATGTATTTTGTGACGTTATTTATTTTTGTGACGTAATAAATTTTTGTGACGTAATTTATTTTTGTGACGTTATGTATTTTATGATATCATTTATTTTTGTGACGTTATGTATTTTGTGACATTATTTATTTTTGTGACGTTATGCATTTTGTGACGTAATTTATTTTTTGTGACGTTATGTATTTTGTGACGTCATTTATTTTTGTGACGTTATGTATTTTGTGACGTTATGTATTTTGTAACGTCATTTATTTTTGTGACGTTATGTATTCTGTGACGTAATAAATTTTTGTGACGTCATTTATTTTTGTGACGTTATGTATTTTGTGACGTCATTACTTTTTGTGACGTCATTTATTTTTGTGACGTTATGTATTTTGTGACGTCATTAATTTTTGTGACGTTATGTATTTTGTGAAGTCATTTATTTTTGTGACGTTATGTATTTTGTGACGTCATTTATTTTTGTGACGTTATGTATTTTGTGACGTCATTTATTTTTGTAAGGTTATGTATTTTTTGACTTAATTAATTTTGTGACGTTATGTATTTTGTGACGTCATTTATTTTTGTGACGTTATGTATTTTGTGACGTCATTTATTTTTGTGACTTTATTTATTTTGTGACGTCATTTATTTTTGTAACGTTATGTATTTTGTGACGTTATGTATTTTGTGACGTTATTTATTTTTGTGACGTTATGTATTTTGTGACTTAATTAATTTTTGTGACGTCATTTATTTTTGTGACGTTATGTATTTTGTGACGTCATTTATTTTTGTGACGTAATGTATTTTGTGACGTCATTTATTTTTGTGACGTTATGTATTTTGTGACGTCATTTATTTTTGTGACGTTATGTATTTTGTGACGTCATTTATTTTTGTGACGTTATGTATTTTGTGACGTCATTTATTATTGTGACGTCATTTATTTTTGTGACGTTATGTATTTTGTGACGTCATTTATTTTTGTGACGTTATGTATTTTGTGACGTCATTTATTTTTTTGACGTTATGTATTTTGTGACGTCATTTATTTTTGTGACGTTATGTATTTTGTGACGTCATTTATTTTTTTGCCGTTATGTATTTTGTGACTTCATTTATTTTTGTGACGTTATGTATTTTGTGACGTCATTTATTATTGTGACGTCATTTATTTTTGTGACGTTATGTATTTTGTGACGTCATTTATTTTTGTGACGTTATGTATTTTGTGACGTCATTTATTTTTGTGACTTTATTTATTTTGTGACGTCATTTATTTTTGTAACGTTATGTATTTTGTGACGTTATGTATTTTGTGACGTTATTTATTTTTGTGACGTTATGTATTTTGTGACTTAATTAATTTTTGTGACGTCATTTATTTTTGTGACGTTATGTATTTTGTGACGTTATTTATTTTTGTGACGTTATGTATTTTGTGACTTAATTAATTTTTGTGACGTCATTTATTTTTGTGACGTTATGTATTTTGTGACGTCATTTGTTTTTGTGACGTTATGTATTTTGTGACGTCATTTATTTTTGTGACGTTATGTATTTTGTGACGTCATTTTTTTGTGACGTTATGTATTTTGTGACTTCATTTATTTTTGTGACGTTATGTATTTTGTGACGTCATTTATTTTTGTGACGTTATGTATTTTGTGACGTCATTTATTATTGTGACGTCATTTATTTTTGTGACGTTATGTATTTTGTGACGTCATTTATTTTTGTGACGTTATGTATTTTGTGACGTCATTTATTTTTTTGACGTTATGTATTTTGTGACGTCATTTATTTTTGTGATGTTATGTATTTTGTGACGTCATTTATTTTTTTGCCGTTATGTATTTTGTGACGTTATGTATTTTGTGACGTTATTTATTTTTGTGACGTCATTTATTTTTGTGACGTTATGTATTTTGTGACGTCATTTATTTTTGTGACGTTATGTATTTTGTGACGTCATTTATTTTTGTGACGTTATGTATTTTGTGACGTCATTTATTTTAGTAACGTTATGTATTTTGTGACATCATTTATTTTTGTGAGGTTATGTATATTTTGACGTCATTTATTTTTGTGACGTTATGTATTTTGTGACGTAATTAATTTTGTGACGTCATTTATTTTTGTGACGTTATGTATTTTGTGACGTCATTAATTTTTGTGACGTCATTTATTTTTGTGACGTTATGTATTTTGTGACGTCATTTATTTTTGTGACGTTATGTATTTTGTGACGTCATTTATTTTAGTGAGGTTATGTATTTTGTGACGTCATTTATTTTTGTGACGTTATGTATTTTGTGACGTCATTTATTTTTGTGACGTTATGTATTTTGTGACGTCATTTATTTTTGTGACGTTATGTATTTTGTGACGTCATTTATTTTTGTGACGTTATGTATTTTGTGACGTCATTTATTTTTGTGACGTTATGTATTTTGTGACGTCATTTGTTTTTGTGACGTTATGTATTTTGTGACGTCATTTATTTTTGTGACGTTATGTATTTTGTGACGTCATTTATTTTTGTGACGTTATGTATTTTGTGACGTCATTTATTTTTGTGTCGTTATCTATTTTTTGACGTCATTTATTTTTGTGACGTTATGTATTTTGTGACGTCATTTTTTTGTGACGTTATGTATTTTGTGACTTCATTTATTTTTGTGACGTTATGTATTTTGTGACGTCATTTATTTTTGTGACGTTATGTATTTTGTGACGTCATTTATTATTGTGACGTCCTTTATTTTTGTGACGTTATGTATTTTGTGACGTCATTTATTTTTGTGACGTTATGTATTTTGTGACGTCATTTATTTTTTTGACGTTATGTATTTTGTGACGTCATTTATTTTTGTGACGTTATGTATTTTGTGACGTCATTTATTTTTTTGCCGTTATGTATTTTGTGACGTTATGTATTTTGTGACGTTATTTATTTTTGTGACGTCATTTATTTTTGTGACGTTATGTATTTTGTGACGTCATTTATTTTTGTGACGTTATGTATTTTGTGACGTCATTTATTTTTGTGACGTTATGTATTTTGTGACGTCATTTATTTTTGTTTCGTTATGTATTTTGTGACGTCATTTATTTTTGTGACGTTATGTATTTTGTGACGTCATTTTTTTGTGACGTTATGTATTTTGTGACTTCATTTATTTTTGTGACGTTATGTATTTTGTGACGTCATTTATTTTTGTGACGTTATGTATTTTGTGACGTCATTTATTATTGTGACGTCCTTTATTTTTGTGACGTTATGTATTTTTTGACGTCATTTATTTTTGTGACGTTATGTATTTTGTGACGTCATTTATTTTTTTGACGTTATGTATTTTGTGACGTTATGTATTTTGTGACGTTATTTATTTTTGTGACGTCATTTATTTTTGTGACGATATGTATTTTGTGACGTCATTTATTTTAGTGACGTTATGTATTTTGTGACATCATTTATTTTTGTGAGGTTATGTATTTTTTGACGTCATTTATTTTTGTGACGTTATGTATTTTGTGACGTAATTAATTTTGTGACGTCATTTTTTTGACGTTATGTATTTTGTGACGTCATTAATTTTTGTGACGTCATTTATTTTTGTGACGTTATGTATTTTGTGACGTCATTTATTTTTGTGACGTTATGTATTTTGTGACGTCATTTATTTTTGTGACGTTATGTATTTTGTGACGTCATTTATTTATGTGACGTTATGTATTTTGTGACGTCATTTATTTTTGTGACTTTATTTATTTTGTGACGTCAATTATTTTTGTGACTTTATGTATTTTGTGACGTCATTTTTTTTGTGACGTTATGTATTTTGTGACGTCATTTATTTTAGTGACGTTATGTATTTTGTGACATCATTAATTTTTGTGAGGTTATGTATTTTTTGACGTCATTTATTTTTGTGACGTTATGTATTTTGTGACGTAATTAATTTTGGGACGTCATTTATTTTTGTGACGTTATGTATTTTGTGACGTCATTAATTTTTGTGACGTCATTTACTTTTGTGACGTTATGTATTTTGTGACGTCATTTATTTTTGTGACGTTATGTATTTTGTGACGTCATTTATTTTAGTGACGTTATGTATTTTGTGACGTCATTTATTTTTGTGACGTTATGTATTTTGTGACGTCATTTATTTTTGTGACGTTATGTATTTTGTGACGTCATTTATTTTTGTGACGTTATGTATTTTGTGACGTCATTTATTTTTGTGACGTTATGTATTTTGTGACGTCATTTGTTTTTGTGACGTTATGTATTTTGTGACGTCATTTATTTTTGTGACGTTATGTATTTTGTGACGTCATTTATTTTTGTGACGTTATGTATTTTGTGACGTCATTTATTTTTGTGACGTTATGTATTTTGTGACGTCATTTATTTTTGTGTCGTTATGTATTTTGTGACGTCATTTATTTTTGTGACGTTATGTATTTTGTGACGTAATTTTTTTGTGACGTTATGTATTTTGTGACTTCATTTATTTTTGTGACGTTATGTATTTTGTGACGTCATTTATTTTTGTGACGTTATGTATTTTGTGACGTCATTTATTATTGTGACGTCCTTTATTTTTGTGACGTTATGTATTTTGTGACGTCATTTATTTTTGTGACGTTATGTATTTTGTGACGTCATTTATTTTTTTGACGTTATGTATTTTGTGACGTCATTTATTTTTGTGACGTCATTTATTTTTGTGACGTTATGTATTTTGTGACGTCATTTATTTTTTTGCCGTTATGTATTTTGTGACGTTATGTATTTTGTGACGTTATTTATTTTTGTGACGTCATTTATTTTTGTGACGTTATGTATTTTGTGACGTCATTTATTTTTGTGACGTTATGTATTTTGTGACGTCATTTATTTTTGTGACGTTATGTATTTTGTGACGTCATTTATTTTTGTGTCGTTATGTATTTTGTGACGTCATTTATTTTTGTGACGTTATGTATTTTGTGACGTCATTTTTTTGTGACGTTATGTATTTTGTGACTTCATTTATTTTTGTGACGTTATGTATTTTGTGACGTCATTTATTTTTGTGACGTTATGTATTTTGTGACGTCATTTATTATTGTGACGTCCTTTATTTTTGTGACGTTATGTATTTTGTGACGTCATTTATTTTTGTGACGTTATGTATTTTGTGACGTCATTTATTTTTTTGACGTTATGTGTTTTGTGACGTCATTTATTTTTGTGACGTTATGTATTTTGTGACGTCATTTATTTTTTTGCCGTTATGTATTTTGTGACGTTATGTATTTTGTGACGTTATTTGTTTTTGTGACGTCATTTATTTTTGTGACGTTATGTATTTTGTGACGTCATTTATTTTAGTGACGTTATGTATTTTGTGACATCATTTATTTTTGTGAGGTTATGTATTTTTTGACGTCATTTATTTTTGTGACGTTATGTATTTTGTGACGTCATTTATTTTAGTGACGTTATGTATTTTGTGACGTCATTTATTTTTGTGACGTTATGTATTTTGTGACGTCATTTATTTTTGTGAGGTTATGTATTTTTTGACGTAATTAATTTTTGTGACGTTATGTATTTTGTGACGTAATTAATTTTTGTGACGTCATTAATTTTGTGACGTTATGTATTTTGTGACGTCATTTATTTTTGTGTCGTTATGTATTTTGTGACGTCATTTATTTTTGTGACTTTATTTATTTTGTGACGTCAATTATTTTTGTGACGTTATGTATTTTGTGACGTCATTTTTTTGTGACGTTATGTATTTTGTGACGTCATTTATTTTTGTGACGTTATGTATTTTGTGACGTCATTTATTTTTGTGACGTTATGTATTTTGTGACGTCATTTATTTTTGTGACGTTATGTATTTTGTGACGTCATTTATTATTGTGACGTCATTTATTTTTGTGACGTTATGTATTTTGTGACGTCATTTATTTTTGTGACGTTATGTATTTTGTGACGTCATTTATTTTTTTGACGGTATGTATTTTGTGACGTCATTTATTTTTGTGACGTTATGTATTTTGTGACGTCATTTATTTTTGTGCCGTTATGTATTTTGTGACGTTATGTATTTTGTGACGTTATTTATTTTTGTGACGTAATAAATTTTTGTGAGGTCATTTATTTTTGTGACGTTATGTATTTTATGATATCATTTATTTTTGTGACGTTATGTATTTTGTGACATTATTTATTTTTGTGACGTTATGCATTTTGTGACGTAATTTATTTTTTGTGACGTTATGTATTTTGTGACGTCATTAATTTTTGTGACGTTATGTATTTTGTGACGTAATTAATTTTTGTGACGTCATTAATTTTGTGACGTTATGTATTTTGTGACGTCATTTATTTTTGTGACGTTATGTATTTTGTGACGTCATTTATTTTTGTGATTTTATTTATTTTGTGACGTCATTTATTTTTGTAACGTTATATATTTTGTGACGTTATGTATTTTGTGACGTTATTTATTTTTGTGACGTTATGTATTTTGTGACTTAATTAATTTTTGTGACGTCATTTATTTTTGTGACGTTATGTATTTTGTGACGTCATTTATTTTTGTGACGTTATGTATTTTGTGACGTCATTTATTTTTGTGACGTTATGTATTTTGTGACGTCATTTATTTTTGTGACGTTATGTATTTTGTGACGTCATTTGTTTTTGTGACGTAATGTATTTTGTGACGTCATTTATTTTTGTGACGTTATGTATTTTGTGACGTCATTTATTTTTGTGACGTTATGTATTTTGTGACGTCATTTATTTTTGTGACGTTATGTATTTTGTGACGTCATTTATTTTTGTGTCGTTATGTATTTTGTGACGTCATTTATTTTTGTGACGTTATGTATTTTGTGACGTCATTTTTTTGTGACGTTATGTATTTTGTGACGTCATTTGTTTTTGTGACGTTATGTATTTTGTGACGTAATTAATTTTGTGACGTCATTTATTTTTGTGACGTTATGTATTTTGTGACGTCATTACTTTTTGTGACGTCATTTATTTTTGTGACGTTAAGTATTTTGTGACGTCATTTATTTTTGTGACGTTATGTATTTTGTGACGTCATTTATTTTAGTGACGTTATGTATTTTGTGACGTCATTTATTTTTGTGACGTTATGTATTTTGTGACGTCATTTATTTTTGTGAGGTTATGTATTTTTTGACGTAATTAATTTTTGTGACGTTATGTATTTTGTGACGTAATTAATTTTTGTGACGTCATTAATTTTGTGACGTTATGTATTTTGTGACGTCATTTATTTTTGTGACGTTATGTATTTTGTGACGTCATTTATTTTTGTGACTTTATTTATTTTGTGACGTCAATTATTTTTGTGACGTTATGTATTTTGTGACGTTATGTATTTTGTGACGTTATTTATTTTTGTGACGTTATGTATTTTGTAACGTAATTAATTTTTGTGACGTCATTTATTTTTGTGACGTTATATATTTTGTGACGTTATGTATTTTGTGACGTCATTTATTTTTGTGACGTTATGTATTTTGTGACGTGATTTATTTTTGTGACGTTATGTATTTTGTGACGTCATTTATTTTTGTGACGTTATGTATTTTGTGACGTCATTTATTTTTGTGACGTTTTGTATTTTGTGACGTCATTTTTTGTGACGTTATGTATTTTGTGACGTCATTTATTTTTGTGACGTTATGTATTTTGTGACGTCATTTATTTTTGTAACGTCATTTATTTCTGTGACGTCATTTATTTTTGTGACGTTATGTATTTTGTGACGTCATTTATTTTTGTGACGTCATGTATTTTGTGACGTCATTTTTTTTACGTTATGTATTTTGTGACGTCATTTATTTTGCGACGTTATGTATTTTGTGACATCATTTATTTTTTTGCCGTTATGTATTTTGTGACGTTATGTATTTTGTGACGTTATTTATTTTTGTGACGTCATTTATTTTTGTGACGTTATGTATTTTGTGACGTCATTTATTTTTGTGACGTTATGTATTTTGTGACGTAATTAATTTTGTGACGTCATTTATTTTTGTGACGTTATGTATTTTTGTGACGTCATTTATTTTTGTGACGTTATGTATTTTGTGACGTAATTAATTTTTGTGACGTAATTAATTTTTGTGACGTCATTTATTTTTGTGACGTTATGTATTTTGTGACGTCATTTATTTTTGTGACGTTATGTAATTTGTGACGTCATTTATTTTTGTGACGTTATGTATTTTGTGACGTTATGTATTTTGTGACGTCATTTATTTTTGTGACGTTATGTATTTTGTGAAGTAATTAATTTTTGTGACGTCATTTATTTTTATGGCGTTATGTATTTTGTGACGTCATTTTTTTGACGTTATGTATTTTGTGACGTCATTTATTTTTGTGACGTTATGTATTTTGTGACATCATTTATTTTTGTGAGGTTATGTATTTTTTGACGTCAATTATTTTTGTGACGTTATGTATTTTGTGACGTAATTAATTTTTGTGACGTCATTTATTTTTGTGGCGTTATGTATTTTGTGACGTCATTAATTTTTGTGACGTCATTTATTTTTGTGACGTTATGTATTTTGTGACGTCATTTATTTTTGTGTCGTTATGTATTTTGTGACGTCATTTATTTTTTTGACGTCATGTTTTTTGTGACGTCATTTATTTTTGTGACGACATTTATTTTTGTGAGGTTATGTATTTTTTGACGTAATTAATGTTTGTGACGTTATGTATTTTGTGACGTAATTAATTTTTGTGACGTCATTAATTTTGTGACGTTATGTATTTTGTGACGTCATTTATTTTTGTGACGTTATGTATTTTGTGACGTCATTTATTTTTGTGTCGTTATGTATTTTGTGACGTCATTTATTTTTGTGACGTTATGTATTTTGTGACGTCATTTTTTTGTGACGTTATGTATTTTGTGACTTCATTTATTTTTGTGACGTTATGTATTTTGTGACGTCATTTATTTTTGTGACGTTATGTATTTTGTGACGTCATTTATTATTGTGACGTCCTTTATTTTTGTGACGTTATGTATTTTGTGACGTCATTTATTTTTGTGACGTTATGTATTTTGTGACGTCATTTATTTTTTTGACGTTATGTGTTTTGTGACGTCATTTATTTTTGTGACGTTATGTATTTTGTGACGTCATTTATTTTTTTGCCGTTATGTATTTTGTGACGTTATGTATTTTGTGACGTTATTTGTTTTTGTGACGTCATTTATTTTTGTGACGTTATGTATTTTGTGACGTCATTTATTTTAGTGACGTTATGTATTTTGTGACATCATTTATTTTTGTGAGGTTATGTATTTTTTGACGTCATTTATTTTTGTGACGTTATGTATTTTGTGACGTCATTTATTTTAGTGACGTTATGTATTTTGTGACGTCATTTATTTTTGTGACGTTATGTATTTTGTGACGTCATTTATTTTTGTGAGGTTATGTATTTTTTGACGTAATTAATTTTTGTGACGTTATGTATTTTGTGACGTAATTAATTTTTGTGACGTCATTAATTTTGTGACGTTATGTATTTTGTGACGTCATTTATTTTTGTGTCGTTATGTATTTTGTGACGTCATTTATTTTTGTGACTTTATTTATTTTGTGACGTCAATTATTTTTGTGACGTTATGTATTTTGTGACGTCATTTTTTTGTGACGTTATGTATTTTGTGACGTCATTTATTTTTGTGACGTTATGTATTTTGTGACGTCATTTATTTTTGTGACGTTATGTATTTTGTGACGTCATTTATTTTTGTGACGTTATGTATTTTGTGACGTCATTTATTATTGTGACGTCATTTATTTTTGTGACGTTATGTATTTTGTGACGTCATTTATTTTTGTGACGTTATGTATTTTGTGACGTCATTTATTTTTTTGACGGTATGTATTTTGTGACGTCATTTATTTTTGTGACGTTATGTATTTTGTGACGACATTTATTTTTGTGCCGTTATGTATTTTGTGACGTTATGTATTTTGTGACGTTATTTATTTTTGTGACGTAATAAATTTTTGTGAGGTCATTTATTTTTGTGACGTTATGTATTTTATGATATCATTTATTTTTGTGACGTTATGTATTTTGTGACATTATTTATTTTTGTGACGTTATGCATTTTGTGACGTAATTTATTTTTTGTGACGTTATGTATTTTGTGACGTCATTAATTTTTGTGACGTTATGTATTTTGTGACGTAATTAATTTTTGTGACGTCATTAATTTTGTGACGTTATGTATTTTGTGACGTCATTTATTTTTGTGACGTTATGTATTTTGTGACGTCATTTATTTTTGTGATTTTATTTATTTTGTGACGTCATTTATTTTTGTAACGTTATATATTTTGTGACGTTATGTATTTTGTGACGTTATTTATTTTTGTGACGTTATGTATTTTGTGACTTAATTAATTTTTGTGACGTCATTTATTTTTGTGACGTTATGTATTTTGTGACGTCATTTATTTTTGTGACGTTATGTATTTTGTGACGTCATTTATTTTTGTGACGTTATGTATTTTGTGACGTCATTTATTTTTGTGACGTTATGTATTTTGTGACGTCATTTGTTTTTGTGACGTAATGTATTTTGTGACGTCATTTATTTTTGTGACGTTATGTATTTTGTGACGTCATTTATTTTTGTGACGTTATGTATTTTGTGACGTCATTTATTTTTGTGACGTTATGTATTTTGTGACGTCATTTATTTTTGTGTCGTTATGTATTTTGTGACGTCATTTATTTTTGTGACGTTATGTATTTTGTGACGTCATTTTTTTGTGACGTTATGTATTTTGTGACGTCATTTGTTTTTGTGACGTTATGTATTTTGTGACGTAATTAATTTTGTGACGTCATTTATTTTTGTGACGTTATGTATTTTGTGACGTCATTACTTTTTGTGACGTCATTTATTTTTGTGACGTTAAGTATTTTGTGACGTCATTTATTTTTGTGACGTTATGTATTTTGTGACGTCATTTATTTTAGTGACGTTATGTATTTTGTGACGTCATTTATTTTTGTGACGTTATGTATTTTGTGACGTCATTTATTTTTGTGAGGTTATGTATTTTTTGACGTAATTAATTTTTGTGACGTTATGTATTTTGTGACGTAATTAATTTTTGTGACGTCATTAATTTTGTGACGTTATGTATTTTGTGACGTCATTTATTTTTGTGACGTTATGTATTTTGTGACGTCATTTATTTTTGTGACTTTATTTATTTTGTGACGTCAATTATTTTTGTGACGTTATGTATTTTGTGACGTTATGTATTTTGTGACGTTATTTATTTTTGTGACGTTATGTATTTTGTAACGTAATTAATTTTTGTGACGTCATTTATTTTTGTGACGTTATATATTTTGTGACGTTATGTATTTTGTGACGTCATTTATTTTTGTGACGTTATGTATTTTGTGACGTGATTTATTTTTGTGACGTTATGTATTTTGTGACGTCATTTATTTTTGTGACGTTATGTATTTTGTGACGTCATTTATTTTTGTGACGTTTTGTATTTTGTGACGTCATTTTTTGTGACGTTATGTATTTTGTGACGTCATTTATTTTTGTGACGTTATGTATTTTGTGACGTCATTTATTTTTGTAACGTCATTTATTTCTGTGACGTCATTTATTTTTGTGACGTTATGTATTTTGTGACGTCATTTATTTTTGTGACGTCATGTATTTTGTGACGTCATTTTTTAACGTTATGTATTTTGTGACGTCATTTATTTTGCGACGTTATGTATTTTGTGACATCATTTATTTTTTTGCCGTTATGTATTTTGTGACGTTATGTATTTTGTGACGTTATTTATTTTTGTGACGTCATTTATTTTTGTGACGTTATGTATTTTGTGACGTCATTTATTTTTGTGACGTTATGTATTTTGTGACGTAATTAATTTTGTGACGTCATTTATTTTTGTGACGTTATGTATTTTTGTGACGTCATTTATTTTTGTGACGTTATGTATTTTGTGACGTAATTAATTTTTGTGACGTAATTAATTTTTGTGACGTCATTTATTTTTGTGACGTTATGTATTTTGTGACGTCATTTATTTTTGTGACGTTATGTAATTTGTGACGTCATTTATTTTTGTGACGTTATGTATTTTGTGACGTTATGTATTTTGTGACGTCATTTATTTTTGTGACGTTATGTATTTTGTGAAGTAATTAATTTTTGTGACGTCATTTATTTTTATGGCGTTATGTATTTTGTGACGTCATTTTTTTGACGTTATGTATTTTGTGACGTCATTTATTTTTGTGACGTTATGTATTTTGTGACATCATTTATTTTTGTGAGGTTATGTATTTTTTGACGTCAATTATTTTTGTGACGTTATGTATTTTGTGACGTAATTAATTTTTGTGACGTCATTTATTTTTGTGGCGTTATGTATTTTGTGACGTCATTAATTTTTGTGACGTCATTTATTTTTGTGACGTTATGTATTTTGTGACGTCATTTATTTTTGTGTCGTTATGTATTTTGTGACGTCATTTATTTTTTTGACGTCATGTTTTTTGTGACGTCATTTATTTTTGTGACGACATTTATTTTTGTGAGGTTATGTATTTTTTGACGTAATTAATGTTTGTGACGTTATGTATTTTGTGACGTAATTAATTTTTGTGACGTCATTAATTTTGTGACGTTATGTATTTTGTGACGTCATTTAGTTTCGTGACGTTATGTATTTTGTGACGTCATTTATTTTTGTGACTTTATTTATTTTGTGACGTCATTTATTTTTGTGACGTTATGTATTTTGTTACGTTATGTATTTTGTGACGTTATTTATTTTTGTGACGTTATGTATTTTGTGACGTAATTAATTATTGTGACGTCATTTATTTTTGTGACGTTATATATTTTGTGACGTTATGTATTTTGTGACGTAATTAATTTTTGTGACGTCATTTATTTTTGTGACGTTATGTATTTTGTGACGTCAATTATTTTTGTGACGTTATGTATTTTGTGAGGTCATTTGTTTTTGTGACGTTATGTATTTTGTGACGTCATTTATTTTTGTGACGTTATGTATTTTGTGACGTCATTTATTTTTGTGACGTTATGTATTTTGTGACGTCATTTATTTTTGTGACGTTATGTTTTTTGTAACGTCATTTATTTTTGTGACGTTATGTATTTTGTGACGTCATTTATTTTTGTGACGTTATGTATTTTGTGACGTCATTTTTTGTGACGTTATGTTTTTTGTGACGTTATTTATTTTTGTGACGTTATGTATTTTGTGACGTAATTAATTATTGTGACGTCATTTATTTTTGTGACGTTATATATTTTGTGACGTTATGTATTTTGTGACGTAATTAATTTTTGTGACGTCATTTATTTTTGTGACGTTATGTATTTGGTGACGTCAATTATTTTTGTGACGTTATGTATTTTGTGACGTCATTTATTTTAGTGACGTTATGTATTTTGTGACGTCATTTTTTGTGACGTTATGTTTTTTGTGACGTTATTTATTTTTGTGACGTTATGTATTTTGTGACGTCATTTATTTTAGTGACGTTATGTATTTTGTGACATCATTTATTTTTGTGAGGTTATGTATTTTTTGACGTCATTTATTTTTGTGACGTTATGTATTTTGTGACGTAATTAATTTTGTGACGTCATTTATTTTTGTGACGTTATGTATTTTTGTGACGTCATTAATTTTTGTGACGTCATTTATTTTTGTGACGTTATGTATTTTGTGACGTCATTTATTTTTGTGACGTTATGTATTTTGTGACGTCATTTATTTTAGTGACGTTATGTATTTTGTGACGTCATTTATTTTTGTGACGTTATGTATTTTGTGACGTCATTTATTTTTGTGAGGTTATGTATTTTTTGACGTAATTAATTTTTGTGACGTTATGTATTTTGTGACGTAATTAATTTTTGTGACGTCATTAATTTTGTGACGTTATGTATTTTGTGACGTCATTTATTTTTGTGTCGTTATGTATTTTGTGACGTCATTTATTTTTGTGACTTTATTTATTTTGTGACGTCAATTATTTTTGTGACGTTATGTATTTTGTGACGTCATTTATTTTTGTGACGTTATGTATTTTGTGACGTCATTTATTATTGTGACGTCATTTATTTTTGTGACGTTATGTATTTTGTGACGTCATTTATTTTTGTGACGTTATGTATTTTGTGACGTCATTTATTTTTTTGACGGTATGTATTTTGTGACGTCATTTATTTTTGTGACGTTATGTATTTTGTGACGTCATTTATTTTTGTGCCGTTATGTATTTTGTGACGTTATGTATTTTGTGACGTTATTTATTTTTGTGACGTAATAAATTTTTGTGAGGTCATTTATTTTTGTGACGTTATGTATTTTATGATATCATTTATTTTTGTGACGTTATGTATTTTGTGACATTATTTATTTTTGTGACGTTATGCATTTTGTGACGTAATTTATTTTTTGTGACGTTATGTATTTTGTGACGTCATTAATTTTTGTGACGTTATGTATTTTGTGACGTAATTAATTTTTGTGACGTCATTAATTTTGTGACGTTATGTATTTTGTGACGTCATTTATTTTTGTGACGTTATGTATTTTGTGACGTCATTTATTTTTGTGATTTTATTTATTTTGTGACGTCATTTATTTTTGTAACGTTATATATTTTGTGACGTTATGTATTTTGTGACGTTATTTATTTTTGTGACGTTATGTATTTTGTGACTTAATTAATTTTTGTGACGTCATTTATTTTTGTGACGTTATGTATTTTGTGACGTCATTTATTTTTGTGACGTTATGTATTTTGTGACGTCATTTATTTTTGTGACGTTATGTATTTTGTGACGTCATTTATTTTTGTGACGTTATGTATTTTGTGACGTCATTTGTTTTTGTGACGTTATGTATTTTGTGACGTCATTTATTTTTGTGACGTTATGTATTTTGTGACGTCATTTATTTTTGTGACGTTATGTATTTTGTGACGTCATTTATTTTTGTGACGTTATGTATTTTGTGACGTCATTTATTTTTGTGTCGTTATGTATTTTGTGACGTCATTTATTTTTGTGACGTTATGTATTTTGTGACGTCATTTTTTTGTGACGTTATGTATTTTGTGACGTCATTTGTTTTTGTGACGTTATGTATTTTGTGACGTAATTAATTTTGTGACGTCATTTATTTTTGTGACGTTATGTATTTTGTGACGTCATTACTTTGTGTGACGTCATTTATTTTTGTGACGTTAAGTATTTTGTGACGTCATTTATTTTTGTGACGTTATGTATTTTGTGACGTCATTTATTTTAGTGACGTTATGTATTTTGTGACGTCATTTATTTTTGTGACGTTATGTATTTTGTGACGTCATTTATTTTTGTGAGGTTATGTATTTTTTGACGTAATTAATTTTAGTGACGTTATGTATTTTGTGACGTAATTAATTTTTGTGACGTCATTAATTTTGTGACGTTATGTATTTTGTGACGTCATTTATTTTTGTGACGTTATGTATTTTGTGACGTCATTTATTTTTGTGACTTTATTTATTTTGTGACGTCAATTATTTTTGTGACGTTATGTATTTTGTGACGTTATGTATTTTGTGACGTTATTTATTTTTGTGACGTTATGTATTTTGTAACGTAATTAATTTTTGTGACGTCATTTATTTTTGTGACGTTATATATTTTGTGACGTTATGTATTTTGTGACGTCATTTATTTTTGTGACGTTATGTATTTTGTGACGTGATTTATTTTTGTGACGTTATGTATTTTGTGACGTCATTTATTTTTGTGACGTTATGTATTTTGTGACGTCATTTATTTTTGTGACGTTTTGTATTTTGTGACGTCATTTTTTGTGACGTTATGTATTTTGTGACGTCATTTATTTTTGTGACGTTATGTATTTTGTGACGTCATTTATTTTTGTAACGTCATTTATTTCTGTGACGTCATTTATTTTTGTGACGTTATGTATTTTGTGACGTCATTTATTTTTGTGACGTCATGTATTTTGTGACGTCATTTTTTTGACGTTATGTATTTTGTGACGTCATTTATTTTGCGACGTTATGTATTTTGTGACATCATTTATTTTTTTGCCGTTATGTATTTTGTGACGTTATGTATTTTGTGACGTTATTTATTTTTGTGACGTCATTTATTTTTGTGACGTTATGTATTTTGTGACGTCATTTATTTTTGTGACGTTATGTATTTTGTGACGTAATTAATTTTGTGACGTCATTTATTTTTGTGACGTTATGTATTTTTGTGACGTCATTTATTTTTGTGACGTTATGTATTTTGTGACGTAATTAATTTTTGTGACGTAATTAATTTTTGTGACGTCATTTATTTTTGTGACGTTATGTATTTTGTGACGTCATTTATTTTTGTGACGTTATGTATTTTGTGACGTCATTTATTTTTGTGACGATATGTATTTTGTGACGTTATGTATTTTGTGACGTCATTTATTTTTGTGACGTTATGTATTTTGTGAAGTAATTAATTTTTGTGACGTCATTTATTTTTATGGCGTTATGTATTTTGTGACGTCATTTTTTTGACGTTATGTATTTTGTGACGTCATTTATTTTTGTGACGTTATGTATTTTGTGACATCATTTATTTTTGTGAGGTTATGTATTTTTTGACGTCAATTATTTTTGTGACGTTATGTATTTTGTGACGTAATTAATTTTTGTGACGTCATTTATTTTTGTGGCGTTATGTATTTTGTGA
Organism: Flexamia atlantica; assembly: GCA_035578135.1. Classification (NCBI taxonomy): domain Eukaryota; kingdom Metazoa; phylum Arthropoda; class Insecta; order Hemiptera; family Cicadellidae; genus Flexamia; species Flexamia atlantica. The sequence continues at coordinate 729,348 of JAQJVK010000056.1, read as the reverse complement.
CGTCATTAATTTTTGTGACGTCATTTATTTTTGTGACGTTATGTATTTTGTGACGTCATTTATTTTTGTGTCGTTATGTATTTTGTGACGTCATTTATTTTTTTGACGTCATGTTTTTTGTGACGTCATTTATTTTTGTGACGACATTTATTTTTGTGAGGTTATGTATTTTTTGACGTAATTAATGTTTGTGACGTTATGTATTTTGTGACGTAATTAATTTTTGTGACGTCATTAATTTTGTGACGTTATGTATTTTGTGACGTCATTTAGTTTCGTGACGTTATGTATTTTGTGACGTCATTTATTTTTGTGACTTTATTTATTTTGTGACGTCATTTATTTTTGTGACGTTATGTATTTTGTTACGTTATGTATTTTGTGACGTTATTTATTTTTGTGACGTTATGTATTTTGTGACGTAATTAATTATTGTGACGTCATTTATTTTTGTGACGTTATATATTTTGTGACGTTATGTATTTTGTGACGTAATTAATTTTTGTGACGTCATTTATTTTTGTGACGTTATGTATTTTGTGACGTCAATTATTTTTGTGACGTTATGTATTTTGTGAGGTCATTTGTTTTTGTGACGTTATGTATTTTGTGACGTCATTTATTTTTGTGACGTTATGTATTTTGTGACGTCATTTATTTTTGTGACGTTATGTATTTTGTGACGTCATTTATTTTTGTGACGTTATGTTTTTTGTAACGTCATTTATTTTTGTGACGTTATGTATTTTGTGACGTCATTTATTTTTGTGACGTTATGTATTTTGTGACGTCATTTTTTGTGACGTTATGTTTTTTGTGACGTTATTTATTTTTGTGACGTTATGTATTTTGTGACGTAATTAATTATTGTGACGTCATTTATTTTTGTGACGTTATATATTTTGTGACGTTATGTATTTTGTGACGTAATTAATTTTTGTGACGTCATTTATTTTTGTGACGTTATGTATTTGGTGACGTCAATTATTTTTGTGACGTTATGTATTTTGTGACGTCATTTTTTGTGACGTTATGTATTTTGTGACGTCATTTTTTGTGACGTTATGTTTTTTGTGACGTTATTTATTTTTGTGACGTTATGTATTTTGTGACGTAATTAATTATTGTGACGTCATTTATTTTTGTGACGTTATATATTTTGTGACGTTATGTATTTTGTGACGTTATGTTTTTTGTAACGTCATTTATTTTTGTGACGTTATGTATTTTGTGACGTCATTTATTTTTGTGACGTTATGTATTTTGTGACGTCATTTTTTGTGACGTTATGTATTTTGTGACGTCATTTTTTGTGACGTTATGTATTTTGTGACGTCATTTATTTTTGTGACGTTATGTATTTTGTGACGTCATTTATTTTTGTAACGTTATGTATTTTGTGACGTCATTTATTTTTGTGACGTTATGTATTTTGTGACGTCATTTATTATTGTGACGTCATTTATTTTTGTGACGTTATGTATTCTGTGACGTCATTTATTTTTGTGACGTTATGTATTTTGTGACGTCATTTATTTTTTTGACGTTATGTATTTTTTGACGTCATTTATTTTTTTGCCGTTATGTATTTTGTGACGTTATGTATTTTGTGACGTTATTTATTTTTGTGACGTCATTTATTTTTGTGACGTTATGTATTTTGTGACGTCATTTATTTTTGTGACGTTATGTATTTTGTGACGTCATTTATTTTTGTGACGTTATGTATTTTGTGACGTCATTTATTTTTGTGACGTTATGTATTTTGTGACGTCATTTATTTTTTTGACGTTATGTATTTTGTGACATCATTTATTTTTGTGAGGTTATGTATTTTTTGACGTCATTTATTTTTGTGACGTTATGTATTTTATGACGTAATTAATTTTTGTGACGTCATTTATTTTTATGACGTTATGTATTTTGTGACGTCATTTTTTTGACGTTTTGTATTTTGTGACGTCATTTATTTTTGTGACGTTATGTATTTTGTGACGTCATTAATTTTGTGACAATATGTATTTTGTGACGTCATTAAGTTTGTGACGTCATTTATTTTTGTGACGTTATGTATTTTGTGACGTCATTAAGTTTGTGACGTCATTTATTTTTGTGACGTTATGTATTTTGTGACGTAATTAATTTTTGTGACGTCATTTTTTTTGTGACGTTATGTATTTTGTGACGTCATTAATTTTGTGACAATATGTATTTTGTGACGTCATTAAGTTTGTGACGTTATTTATTTTTGTGACGTTATGTATTTTGTGACGTAATTAATTTTTGTGACGTCATTTATTTTTGTGACGTTATATATTTTGTGACGTTATGTATTTTGTGACGTAATTAATTTTTGTGACGTCATTTATTTTTGTGACGTTATGTATTTTGTGACGTCATTTATTTTTGTGACGTTATGTATTTTGTGACGTCATTTGTTTTTGTGACGTTATGTATTTTGTGACTTCATTTATTTTTGCGACGTTATGTATTTTGTGACGTCATTTATTTTTGTGACGTTATGTATTTTGTGACGTCATTTATTTTTGTGACGTTATGTATTTTGTGACGTCATTTATTTTTGTGACGTTTTGTATTTTGTGACGTCATTTTTTGTGACGTTATGTATTTTGTGACGTCATTTATTTTTGTGACGTTATGTATTTTGTGACGTCATTTATTTTTGTGACGTTATGTTTTTTGTAACGTCATTTATTTTTGTGACGTTATGAATTTTGTGACGTCATTTATTTTTGTGACGTTATGTATTTTGTGACGTCATTTTTTGTGACGTTATGTTTTTTGTGACGTTATTTATTTTTGTGACGTTATGTATTTTGTGACGTAATTAATTATTGTGACGTCATTTATTTTTGTGACGTTATATATTTTGTGACGTTATATATTTTGTGACGTTATGTATTTTGTGACGTAATTAATTTTTGTGACGTCATTTATTTTTGTGACGTTATGTATTTGGTGACGTCAATTATTTTTGTGACGTTATGTATTTTGTGACGTCATTTTTTGTGACGGTATGTATTTTGTGACGTCATTTTTTGTGACGTTATGTTTTTTGTGACGTTATTTATTTTTGTGACGTTATGTATTTTGTGACGTAATTAATTATTGTGACGTCATTTATTTTTGTGACGTTATATATTTTGTGACGTTATGTATTTTGTGACGTTATGTTTTTTGTAACGTCATTTATTTTTGTGACGTTATGTATTTTGTGACGTCATTTATTTTTGTGACGTTATGTATTTTGTGACGTCATTTTTTGTGACGTTATGTATTTTGTGACGTCATTTTTTGTGACGTTATGTATTTTGTGACGTCATTTATTTTTGTGACGTTATGTATTTTTCTGACGTCATTTATTTTTGTAACGTTATGTATTTTGTGACGTCATTTATTTTTGTGACGTTATGTATTTTGTGACGTCATTTATTATTGTGACGTCATTTATTTTTGTGACGTTATGTATTCTGTGACGTCATTTATTTTTTTGCCGTTATGTATTTTGTGACGTTATGTATTTTGTGACGTTATTTATTTTTGTGACGTCATTTATTTTTGTGACGTTATGTATTTTGTGACGTCATTTATTTTTGTGACGTTATGTATTTTGTGACGTCATTTATTTTTGTGACGTTATGTATTTTGTGACGTCATTTATTTTTGTGACGTTATGTATTTTGTGACGTCATTTATTTTTTTGACGTTATGTATTTTGTGACATCATTTATTTTTGTGAGGTTATGTATTTTTTGACGTCATTTATTTTTGTGACGTTATGTATTTTATGACGTAATTAATTTTTGTGACGTCATTTATTTTTATGACGTTATGTATTTTGTGACGTCATTTTTTTTTGACGTTTTGTATTTTGTGACGTCATTTATTTTTGTGACGTTATGTATTTTGTGACGTCATTAATTTTGTGACAATATGTATTTTGTGACGTCATTAAGTTTGTGACGTCATTTATTTTTGTGACGTTATGTATTTTGTGACGTAATTAATTTTTGTGACGTCATTTTTTTTGTGACGTTATGTATTTTGTGACGTCATTTATTTTTGTGACGTTATGTATTTTGTGACGTCATTTATTTTTGTGACTTTATTTATTTTGTGACGTCAATTATTTTTGTGACGTTATGTATTTTGTGACGTTATGTATTATGTGACGTTATTTATTTTTGTGACGTTATGTATTTTGTGACGTAATTAATTTTTGTGACGTCATTTATTTTTGTGACGTTATATATTTTGTGACGTTATGTATTTTGTGACGTAATTAATTTTTGTGACGTCATTTATTTTTGTGACGTTATGTATTTTGTGACGTCATTTATTTTTGTGACGTTATGTATTTTGTGACGTCATTTGTTTTTGTGACGTTATGTATTTTGTGACTTCATTTATTTTTGCGACGTTATGTATTTTGTGACGTCATTTATTTTTGTGACGTTATGTATTTTGTGACGTCATTTATTTTTGTGACGTTATGTATTTTGTGACGTCATTTATTTTTGTGACGTTTTGTATTTTGTGACGTCATTTTTTGTGACGTTATGTATTTTGTGACGTCATTTATTTTTGTGACGTTATGTATTTTGTGACATCATTTATTTTTGTAACGTTATGTATTTTGTGACGTCATTTATTATTGTGACGTCATTTATATTTGTGACGTTATGTATTTTTTGGAGTCATTTATTTTTGTGACGTTATGTATTTTGTGACGTCTTTTATTTTTTTGACGTTATGTATTTTGTGACGTCATTTATTTTTGTGACGTTATGTATTTTGTGACGTCATTTATTTTTGTGACGTTACGTATTTTGTGACGTCATTTATTTTTGTGAGGTTATGTATTTTTTGACTTAATTAATTTTTGTGACGTTATGTATTTTGTGACGTAATTAATTTTTGTGACGTCATTAATTTTGTGACGTTATGTATTTTGTGACGTCATTTATTTTTGTGACGTTATGTATTTTGTGACGTCATTTATTTTTGTGATTTTATTTATTTTGTGACGTCATTTATTTTTGTAACGTTATGTATTTTGTGACGTTATGTATTTTGTGACGTTATTTATTTTTGTGACGTTATGTATTTTGTGACTTAATTAATTTTTGTGGCGTCATTTATTTTTGTGACGTTATGTATTTTGTGACGTCATTTATTTTTGTGACGTTATGTATTTTGTGACGTCATTTATTTTTGTGACGTTATGTATTTTGTGACGTCATTTATTTTTGTGACGTTATGTATTTTGTGACGTCATTTGTGTTTGTGACGTTATGTATTTTGTGACGTCATTTATTTTTGTGACGTTATGTATTTTGTGACGTCATTTATTTTTGTGACGTTATGTATTTTGTGACGTCATTTATTTTTGTGACGTTATGTATTTTGTGACGTCATTTATTTTTTTGACGTTATGTATTTTGTGACGTCATTTATTTTTGTGACGTTATGTATTTTGTGACGTCATTTATTTTTTTGCCGTTATGTATTTTGTGACGTTATGTATTTTGTGACTTCATTTATTTTTGTGACGTTATGTATTTTGTGACGTCATTTATTTTTGTGACGTTATGTATTTTGTGACGTCATTTATTATTGTGACGTCATTTATTTTTGTGACGTTATGTATTTTGTGACGTCATTTATTTTTGTGACGTTATGTATTTTGTGACGTCATTTATTTTTTTGACGTTATGTATTTTGTGACGTCATTTATTTTTGTGACGTTATGTATTTTGTGACGTCATTATTTTTTTTTGCCGTTATGTATTTTGTGACGTTATGTATTTTGTGACGTTATTTATTTTTGTGACGTCATTTATTTTTGTGACGTTATGTATTTTGTGACGTCATTTATTTTTGTGACGTTATGTATTTTGTGACGCCATTTATTTTTGTGACGTTATGTATTTTGTGACGTCATTTATTTTAGTGACGTTATGCATTTTGTGACATCATTTATTTTTGTGAGGTTATGTATTTTTTGACGTCATTTATTTTTGTGACGTTATGTATTTTGTGACGTAATTAATTTTGTGACGTCATTTATTTTTGTGACGTTATGTATTTTGTGACGTCATTAATTTTTGTGACGTCATTTATTTTTGTGACGTTAAGTATTTTGTGACGTCATTTATTTTTGTGACGTTATGTATTTTGTGACGTCATTTATTTTAGTGACGTTATGTATTTTGTGACGTCATTTATTTTTGTGACGTTATGTATTTTGTGACGTCATTTATTTTTGTGAGGTTATGTATTTTTTGACGTAATTAATTTTTGTGACGTTATGTAATTTGTGACGTAATTAATTTTTGTGACGTCATTAATTTAGTGACGTTATGTATTTTGTGACGTCGTTTATTTTTGTGACGTTATGTATTTTGTGACGTCATTTATTTTTGTGACTTTATTTATTTTGTGACGTCAATTATTTTTGTGACGTTATGTATTTTGTGACGTTATGTATTTTGTGACGTTATTTATTTTTGTGACGTTATGTATTTTGTAACGTAATTAATTTTTGTGACGTCATTTATTTTTGTGACGTTATATATTTTGTGACGTTATGTATTTTGTTACGTAATTAATTTTTGTGACGTCATTTATTTTTGTGACGTTATGTATTTTGTGACGTCATTTATTTTTGTAACGTCATTTATTTCTGTGACGTCATTTATTTTTGTGACGTTATGTATTTTGTGACGTCATTTATTTTTGTGACGTCATGTATTTTGTGACGTCATTTTTTTTGACGTTATGTATTTTGTGACGTCATTTATTTTGCGACGTTATGTATTTTGTGACGTCATTTATTTTTTTGCCGTTATGTATTTTGTGACGTTATGTATTTTGTGACGTTATTTATTTTTGTGACGTAATTTATTTTTTGTGACGTTATGTATTTTGTGACGTCATTTATTTTTGTGACGTTATGTATTATGTGCCGTCATTTATTTTTGTGACGTTAGGTATTTTTCGACGTCATTTATTTTTGTGACGTTATGTATTTTGTGACATCATTTATTTTTGTGAGGTTATGTATTTTTTGACGTCATTTATTTTTGTGACGTTATGTATTTTGTGACGTAATTAATTTTTGTGACGTCATTTATTTTTGTGACGTTATGTATTTTGTGACGTAATTAATTATTGTGACGTCATTTATTTTTGTGACGTTATATATTTTGTGACGTTATGTATTTTGTGACGTTATGTTTTTTGTAACGTCATTTATTTTTGTGACGTTATGTATTTTGTGACGTCATTTATTTTTGTGACGTTATGTATTTTGTGACGTCATTTTTTGTGACGTTATGTATTTTGTGACGTCATTTTTTGTGACGTTATGTATTTTGTGACGTCATTTATTTTTGTGACGTTATGTATTTTGTGACGTCATTTATTTTTGTAACGTTATGTATTTTGTGACGTCATTTATTTTTGTGACGTTATGTATTTTGTGACGTCATTTATTATTGTGACGTCATTTATTTTTGTGACGTTATGTATTCTGTGACGTCATTTATTTTTGTGACGTTATGTATTTTGTGACGTCATTTATTTTTTTGACGTTATGTATTTTTTGACGTCATTTATTTTTTTGCCGTTATGTATTTTGTGACGTTATGTATTTTGTGACGTTATTTATTTTTGTGACGTCATTTATTTTTGTGACGTTATGTATTTTGTGACGTCATTTATTTTTGTGACGTTATGTATTTTGTGACGTCATTTATTTTTGTTACGTTATGTATTTTGTGACGTCATTTATTTTTGTGACGTTATGTATTTTGTGACGTCATTTATTTTTTTGACGTTATGTATTTTGTGACATCATTTATTTTTGTGAGGTTATGTATTTTTTGACGTCATTTATTTTTGTGACGTTATGTATTTTATGACGTAATTAATTTTTGTGACGTCATTTATTTTTATGACGTTATGTATTTTGTGACGTCATTTTTTTTTGACGTTTTGTATTTTGTGACGTCATTTATTTTTGTGACGTTATGTATTTTGTGACGTCATTAATTTTGTGACAATATGTATTTTGTGACGTCATTAAGTTTGTGACGTCATTTATTTTTGTGACGTTATGTATTTTGTGACGTAATTAATTTTTGTGACGTCATTTTTTTTGTGACGTTATGTATTTTGTGACATCATTTATTTTTGTGACGTTATGTATTTTGTGACGTCATTTATTTTTGTGACTTTATTTATTTTGTGACGTCAATTATTTTTGTGACGTTATGTATTTTGTGACGTTATGTATTATGTGACGTTATTTATTTTTGTGACGTTATGTATTTTGTGACGTAATTAATTTTTGTGACGTCATTTATTTTTGTGACGTTATATATTTTGTGACGTTATGTATTTTGTGACGTAATTAATTTTTGTGACGTCATTTATTTTTGTGACGTTATGTATTTTGTGACGTCATTTATTTTTGTGACGTTATGTATTTTGTGACGTCATTTGTTTTTGTGACGTTATGTATTTTGTGACTTCATTTATTTTTGCGACGTTATGTATTTTGTGACGTCATTTATTTTTGTGACGTTATGTATTTTTTGACGTCATTTATTTTTGTGACGTTATGTATTTTGTGACGTCCTTTATTTTTGTGACGTTTTGTATTTTGTGACGTCATTTTTGTGACGTTATGTATTTTGTGACGTCATTTATTTTTGTGACGTTATGTATTTTGTGACATCATTTATTTTTGTAACGTTATGTATTTTGTGACGTCATTTATTATTGTGACGTCATTTATATTTGTGACGTTATGTATTTTTTGGAGTCATTTATTTTTGTGACGTTATGTATTTTGTGACGTCTTTTATTTTTTTGACGTTATGTATTTTGTGACGTCATTTATTTTTGTGACGTTATGTATTTTGTGACGTCATTTATTTTTGTGACGTTATGTATTTTGTGACGTCATTTATTTTTGTGACGTTATGTATTTTGTGACGTCATTTATTTTTGTGAGGTTATGTATTTTTTGACTTAATTAATTTTTGTGACGTTATGTATTTTGTGACGTAATTAATTTTTGTGACGTCATTAATTTTGTGACGTTATGTATTTTGTGACGTCATTTATTTTTGTGACGTTATGTATTTTGTGACGTCATTTATTTTTGTGATTTTATTTATTTTGTGACGTCATTTATTTTTGTAACGTTATGTATTTTGTGACGTTATGTATTTTGTGACGTTATTTATTTTTGTGACGTTATGTATTTTGTGACTTAATTAATTTTTGTGACGTCATTTATTTTTGTGACGTTATGTATTTTGTGACGTCATTTATTTTTGTGACGTTATGTATTTTTTGACGTCATTTATTTTTGTGACGTTATGTATTTTGTGACGTCATTTATTTTTGTGACGTTATGTATTTTGTGACGTCATTTGTTTTTGTGACGTTATGTATTTTGTGACGTCATTTATTTTTGTGACGTTATGTATTTTGTGACGTCATTTATTTTTGTGACGTTATGTATTTTGTGACGTCATTTATTTTTGTGACGTTATGTATTTTGTGACGTCATTTATTTTTTTGACGTTATGTATTTTGTGACGTCATTTATTTTTGTGACGTTATGTATTTTGTGACGTCATTTATTTTTTTGTCGTTATGTATTTTGTGACGTTATGTATTTTGTGACTTCATTTATTTTTGTGACGTTATGTATTTTGTGATGTCATTTATTTTTGTGACGTTATGTATTTTGTGACGTCATTTATTATTGTGACGTCATTTATTTTTGTGACGTTATGTATTTTGTGACGTCATTTATTTTTGTGACGTTATGTATTTTGTGACGTCATTTATTTTTTTGACGTTATGTATTTTGTGACGTCATTTATTTTTGTGACGTTATGTATTTTGTGACGTCATTATTTTTTTTGCCGTTATGTATTTTGTGACGTTATGTATTTTGTGACGTTATTTATTTTTGTGACGTCATTTATTTTTGTGACGTTATGTATTTTGTGACGTCATTTATTTTTGTGACGTTATGTATTTTGTGACGTCATTTATTTTTATGACGTTATGTATTTTGTGACGTCATTTATTTTAGTGACGTTATGTATTTTGTGACATCATTTATTTTTGTGAGGTTATGTATTTTTTGACGTCATTTATTTTTGTGACGTTATGTATTTTGTGACGTAATTAATTTTGTGACGTCATTTATTTTTGTGACGTTATGTATTTTGTGACGTCATTAATTTTTGTGACGTCATTTATTTTTGTGACGTTAAGTATTTTGTGACGTCATTTATTTTTGTGACGTTATGTATTTTGTGACGTCATTTATTTTAGTGACGTTATGTATTTTGTGACGTCATTTATTTTTGTGACGTTATGTATTTTGTGACGTCATTTATTTTTGTGAGGTTATGTATTTTTTGACGTAATTAATTTTTGTGACGTTATGTATTTTGTGACGTAATTAATTTTTGTGACGTCATTAATTTAGTGACGTTATGTATTTTGTGACGTCATTTATTTTTGTGACGTTATGTATTTTGTGACGTCATTTATTTTTGTGACTTTATTTATTTTGTGACGTCAATTATTTTTGTGACGTTATGTATTTTGTGACGTTATGTATTTTGTGACGTTATTTATTTTTGTGACGTTATGTATTTTGTAACGTAATTAATTTTTGTGACGTCATTTATTTTTGTGACGTTATATATTTTGTGACGTTATGTATTTTGTTACGTAATTAATTTTTGTGACGTCATTTATTTTTGTGACGTTATGTATTTTGTGACGTCATTTATTTTTGTAACGTCATTTATTTCTGTGACGTCATTTATTTTTGTGACGTTATGTATTTTGTGACGTCATTTATTTTTGTGACGTCATGTATTTTGTGACGTAATTTTTTTGACGTTATGTATTTTGTGACGTCATTTATTTTGCGACGTTATGTATTTTGTGACGTCATTTATTTTTTTGCCGTTATGTATTTTGTGACGTTATGTATTTTGTGACGTTATTTATTTTTGTGACGTAATTTATTTTTTGTGACGTTATGTATTTTGTGACGTCATTTATTTTTGTGACGTTATGTATTATGTGACGTCATTTATTTTTGTGACGTTAGGTATTTTTCGACGTCATTTATTTTTGTGACGTTATGTATTTTGTGACATCATTTATTTTTGTGAGGTTATGTATTTTTTGACGTCATTTATTTTTGTGACGTTATGTATTTTGTGACGTAATTAATTTTTGTGACGTCATTTATTTTTGTGACGTTATGTATTTTGTGACGTAATTAATTATTGTGACGTCATTTATTTTTGTGACGTTATATATTTTGTGACGTTATGTATTTTGTGACGTTATGTTTTTTGTAACGTCATTTATTTTTGTGACGTTATGTTTTTTGTGACGTCATTTATTTTTGTGACGTTATGTATTTTGTGACGTCATTTTTTGTGACGTTATGTATTTTGTGACGTCATTTTTTGTGACGTTATGTATTTTGTGACGTCATTTATTTTTGTGACGTTATGTATTTTGTGACGTCATTTATTTTTGTAACGTTATGTATTTTGTGACGTCATTTATTTTTGTGACGTTATGTATTTTGTGACGTCATTTATTATTGTGACCTCATTTATTTTTGTGACGTTATGTATTCTGTGACGTCATTTATTTTTGTGACGTTATGTATTTTGTGACGTCATTTATTTTTTTGACGTTATGTATTTTTTGACGTCATTTATTTTTTTGCCGTTATGTATTTTGTGACGTTATGTATTTTGTGACGTTATTTATTTTTGTGACGTCATTTATTTTTGTGACGTTATGTATTTTGTGACGTCATTTATTTTTGTGACGTTATGTATTTTGTGACGTCATTTATTTTTGTTACGTTATGTATTTTGTGACGTCATTTATTTTTGTGACGTTATGTATTTTGTGACGTCATTTATTTTTTTGACGTTATGTATTTTGTGACATCATTTATTTTTGTGAGGTTATGTATTTTTTGACGTCATTTATTTTTGTGACGTTATGTATTTTATGACGTAATTAATTTTTGTGACGTCATTTATTTTTATGACGTTATGTATTTTGTGACGTCATTTTTTTTGACGTTTTGTATTTTGTGACGTCATTTATTTTTGTGACGTTATGTATTTTGTGACGTCATTAATTTTGTGACAATATGTATTTTGTGACGTCATTAAGTTTGTGACGTCATTTATTTTTGTGACGTTATGTATTTTGTGACGTAATTAATTTTTGTGACGTCATTTTTTTTGTGACGTTATGTATTTTGTGACGTCATTTATTTTTGTGACGTTATGTATTTTGTGACGTCATTTATTTTTGTGACTTTATTTATTTTGTGACGTCAATTATTTTTGTGACGTTATGTATTTTGTGACGTTATGTATTATGTGACGTTATTTATTTTTGTGACGTTATGTATTTTGTGACGTAATTAATTTTTGTGACGTCATTTATTTTTGTGACGTTATATATTTTGTGACGTTATGTATTTTGTGACGTAATTAATTTTTGTGACGTCATTTATTTTTGTGACGTTATGTATTTTGTGACGTCATTTATTTTTGTGACGTTATGTATTTTGTGACGTCATTTGTTTTTGTGACGTTATGTATTTTGTGACTTCATTTATTTTTGCGACGTTATGTATTTGTGACGTCATTTATTTTTGTGACGTTATGTATTTTGTGACGTCATTTATTTTTGTGACGTTATGTATTTTGTGACGTCATTTATTTTTTTGACGTTATGTATTTTGTGACATCATTTATTTTTGTGAGGTTATGTATTTTTTGACGTCATTTATTTTTGTGACGTTATGTATTTTATGACGTAATTAATTTTTGTGACGTCATTTATTTTTATGACGTTATGTATTTTGTGACGTCATTTTTTTTTGACGTTTTGTATTTTGTGACGTCATTTATTTTTGTGACGTTATGTATTTTGTGACGTCATTAATTTTGTGACAATATGTATTTTGTGACGTCATTAAGTTTGTGACGTCATTTATTTTTGTGACGTTATGTATTTTGTGACGTAATTAATTTTTGTGACGTCATTTTTTTTGTGACGTTATGTATTTTGTGACGTCATTTATTTTTGTGACGTTATGTATTTTGTGACGTCATTTATTTTTGTGACTTTATTTATTTTGTGACGTCAATTATTTTTGTGACGTTATGTATTTTGTGACGTTATGTATTATGTGACGTTATTTATTTTTGTGACGTTATGTATTTTGTGACGTAATTAATTTTTGTGACGTCATTTATTTTTGTGACGTTATATATTTTGTGACGTTATGTATTTTGTGACGTAATTAATTTTTGTGACGTCATTTATTTTTGTGACGTTATGTATTTTGTGACGTCATTTATTTTTGTGACGTTATGTATTTTGTGACGTCATTTGTTTTTGTGACGTTATGTATTTTGTGACTTCATTTATTTTTGTGACGTTATGTATTTTGTGACGTCATTTTTTGTGACGTTATGTATTTTGTGACGTCATTTTTTGTGACGTTATGTATTTTGTGACGTCATTTATTTTTGTGACGTTATGTATTTTGTGACGTCATTTATTTTTGTAACGTTATGTATTTTGTGACGTCATTTATTTTTGTGACGTTATGTATTTTGTGACGTCATTTATTATTGTGACGTCATTTATTTTTGTGACGTTATGTATTCTGTGACGTCATTTATTTTTGTGACGTTATGTATTTTGTGACGTCATTTATTTTTTTGACGTTATGTATTTTTTGACGTCATTTATTTTTTTGCCGTTATGTATTTTGTGACGTTATGTATTTTGTGACGTTATTTATTTTTGTGACGTCATTTATTTTTGTGACGTTATGTATTTTGTGACGTCATTTATTTTTGTGACGTTATGTATTTTGTGACGTCATTTATTTTTGTTACGTTATGTATTTTGTGACGTCATTTATTTTTGTGACGTTATGTATTTTGTGACGTCATTTATTTTTTTGACGTTATGTATTTTGTGACATCATTTATTTTTGTGAGGTTATGTATTTTTTGACGTTATTTATTTTTGTGACGTTATGTATTTTATGACGTAATTAATTTTTGTGACGTCATTTATTTTTATGACGTTATGTATTTTGTGACGTCATTTTTTTTGACGTTTTGTATTTTGTGACGTCATTTATTTTTGTGACGTTATGTATTTTGTGACGTCATTAATTTTGTGACAATATGTATTTTGTGACGTCATTAAGTTTGTGACGTCATTTATTTTTGTGACGTTATGTATTTTGTGACGTAATTAATTTTTGTGACGTCATTTTTTTTGTGACGTTATGTATTTTGTGACGTCATTTATTTTTGTGACGTTATGTATTTTGTGACGTCATTTATTTTTGTGACTTTATTTATTTTGTGACGTCAATTATTTTTGTGACGTTATGTATTTTGTGACGTTATGTATTATGTGACGTTATTTATTTTTGTGACGTTATGTATTTTGTGACGTAATTAATTTTTGTGACGTCATTTATTTTTGTGACGTTATATATTTTGTGACGTTATGTATTTTGTGACGTAATTAATTTTTGTGACGTCATTTATTTTTGTGACGTTATTAATTTTGTGACGTCATTTATTTTTGTGACGTTATGTATTTTGTGACGTCATTTGTTTTTGTGACGTTATGTATTTTGTGACTTCATTTATTTTTGCGACGTTATGTATTTTGTGACGTCATTTATTTTTGTGACGTTATGTATTTTGTGACGTCATTTATTTTTGTGACGTTATGTATTTTGTGACGTCCTTTATTTTTGTGACGTTTTGTATTTTGTGACGTCATTTTTGTGACGTTATGTATTTTGTGACGTCATTTATTTTTGTGACGTTATGTATTTTGTGACGTCATTTATTTTTGTGACGTTATGTATTTTGTGACGTCATTTATTTTTGTGACGTTATGTATTTTGTGACGTCATTTGTTTTTGTGACGTTATGTATTTTGTGACTTCATTTATTTTTGCGACGTTATGTATTTTGTGACATCATTTATTTTTGTAACGTTATGTATTTTGTGACGTCATTTATTATTGTGACGTCATTTATATTTGTGACGTTATGTATTTTTTGGAGTCATTTATTTTTGTGACGTTATGTATTTTGTGACGTCTTTTATTTTTTTGACGTTATGTATTTTGTGACGTCATTTATTTTTGTGACGTTATGTATTTTGTGACGTCATTTATTTTCGTGACGTTATGTATTTTGTGACGTCATTTATTTTTGTGACGTTATGTATTTTGTGACGTCATTTATTTTTGTGAGGTTATGTATTTTTTGACTTAATTAATTTTTGTGACGTTATGTATTTTGTGACGTAATTAATTTTTGTGACGTCATTAATTTTGTGACGTTATGTATTTTGTGACGTCATTTATTTTTGTGACGTTATGTATTTTGTGACGTCATTTATTTTTGTGATTTTATTTATTTTGTGACGTCATTTATTTTTGTAACGTTATGTATTTTGTGACGTTATGTATTTTGTGACGTTATTTATTTTTGTGACGTTATGTATTTTGTGACTTAATTAATTTTTGTGACGTCATTTATTTTTGTGACGTTATGTATTTTGTGACGTCATTTATTTTTGTGACGTTATGTATTTTGTGACGTCATTTATTTTTGTGACGTTATGTATTTTGTGACGTCATTTATTTTTGTGACGTTATGTATTTTGTGACGTCATTTGTTTTTGTGACGTTATGTATTTTGTGACGTCATTTATTTTTGTAACGTTATGTATTTTGTGACGTCATTTATTTTTGTGACGTTATGTATTTTGTGACGTCATTTATTTTTGTGACGTTATGTATTTTGTGACGTCATTTATTTTTTTGACGTTGTGTATTTTGTGACGTCATTTATTTTTGTGACGTTATGTATTTTGTGACGTCATTTATTTTTTTGCCGTTATGTATTTTGTGACGTTATGTATTTTGTGACTTCATTTATTTTTGTGACGTTATGTATTTTGTGACGTCATTTATTTTTGTGACGTTATGTATTTTGTGACGTCATTTATTATTGTGACGTCATTTATTTTTGTGACGTTATGTATTTTGTGACGTCATTTATTTTTGTGACGTTATGTATTTTGTGACGTCATTTATTTTTTTGACGTTATGTATTTTGTGACGTCATTTATTTTTGTGACGTTATGTATTTTGTGACGTCATTATTTTTTTTGCCGTTATGTATTTTGTGACGTTATGTATTTTGTGACGTTATTTATTTTTGTGACGTCATTTATTTTTGTGACGTTATGTATTTTGTGACGTCATTTATTTTTGTGACGTTATGTATTTTGTGACGTCATTTATTTTTGTGACGTTATGTATTTTGTGACGTCATTTATTTTAGTGACGTTATGTATTTTGTGACATCATTTATTTTTGTGAGGTTATGTATTTTTTGTCGTCATTTATTTTTGTGACGTTATGTATTTTGTGACGTAATTAATTTTGTGACGTCATTTATTTTTGTGACGTTATGTATTTTGTGACGTCATTAATTTTTGTGACGTCATTTATTTTTGTGACGTTAAGTATTTTGTGACGTCATTTATTTTTGTGACGTTATGTATTTTGTGACGTCATTTATTTTAGTGACGTTATGTATTTTGTGACGTCATTTATTTTTGTGACGTTATGTATTTTGTGACGTCATTTATTTTTGTGAGGTTATGTATTTTTTGACGTAATTAATTTTTGTGACGTTATGTATTTTTTGACGTAATTAATTTTTGTGACGTCATTAATTTAGTGACGTTATGTATTTTGTGACGTCATTTATTTTTGTGACGTTATGTATTTTGTGACGTCATTTATTTTTGTGACTTTATTTATTTTGTGACGTCAATTATTTTTGTGACGTTATGTATTTTGTGACGTTATGTATTTTGTGACGTTATTTATTTTTGTGACGTTATGTATTTTGTAACGTAATTAATTTTTGTGACGTCATTTATTTTTGTGACGTTATATATTTTGTGACGTTATGTATTTTGTTACGTAATTAATTTTTGTGACGTCATTTATTTTTGTGACGTTATGTATTTTGTGACGTCATTTATTTTTGTAACGTCATTTATTTCTGTGACGTCATTTATTTTTGTGACGTTATGTATTTTGTGACGTCATTTATTTTTGTGACGTCATGTATTTTGTGACGTAATTTTTTTTGACGTTATGTATTTTGTGACGTCATTTATTTTGCGACGTTATGTATTTTGTGACGTCATTTATTTTTTTGCCGTTATGTATTTTGTGACGTTATGTATTTTGTGACGTTATTTATTTTTGTGACGTAATTTATTTTTTGTGACGTTATGTATTTTGTGACGTCATTTATTTTTGTGACGTTATGTATTATGTGACGTCATTTATTTTTGTGACGTTAGGTATTTTTCGACGTCATTTATTTTTGTGACGTTATGTATTTTGTGACATCATTTATTTTTGTGAGGTTATGTATTTTTTGACGTCATTTATTTTTGTGACGTTATGTATTTTGTGACGTAATTAATTTTTGTGACGTCATTTATTTTTGTGACGTTATGTATTTTGTGACGTAATTAATTTTTGTGACGTCATTTATTTTTGTGACGTTATGTATTTTGTGACGTCATTTATTTTTGTGACGTTATGTATTTTGTGACGTCATTTATTTTTGTGACGTTATGTATTTTGTGACGTTATGTATTTTGTGACGTCATTTATTTTTGTGACGTTATGTATTTTGTGACGTTATGTATTTTGTGAAGTAATTAATTTTTGTGACGTCATTTATTTTTATGGCGTTATGTATTTTGTGACGTCATTTTTTGACGTTATGTATTTTGTGACGTCATTTATTTTTGTGACGTTATGTATTTTGTGACATCATTTATTTTTGTGAGGTTATGTATTTTTTGACGTCAATTATTTTTGTGACGTTATGTATTTTGTGACGTAATTAATCTTTGTGACGTCATTTATTTTTGTGGCGTTATGTATTTTGTGACGTCATTAATTTTTGTGACGTCATTTATTTTTGTGACGTTATGTATTTTGTGACGTCATTTATTTTTGTGTCGTTATGTATTTTGTGACGTCATTTATTTTTGTGACGTTATGTTTTTTGTGACGTCATTTATTTTTGTGACGACATTTATTTTTGTGAGGTTATGTATTTTTTGACGTAATTAATTTTTGTGACGTTATGTATTTTGTGACGTAATTAATTTTTGTGACGTCATTAATTTTGTGACGTTATGTATTTTGTGACGTCATTTATTTTCGTGACGTTATGTATTTTGTGACGTCATTTATTTTTGTGACTTTATTTATTTTGTGACGTCATTTATTTTTGTGACGTTATGTATTTTGTTACGTTATGTATTTTGTGACGTTATTTATTTTTGTGACGTTATGTATTTTGTGACGTAATAAATTATTGTGACGTCATTTATTTTTGTGACGTTATATATTTTGTGACGTTATGTATTTTGTGACGTAATTAATTTTTGTGACGTCATTTATTTTTGTGACGTTATGTATTTTGTGACGTCAATTATTTTTGTGACGTTATGTATTTTGTGAGGTCATTTGTTTTTGTGACGTTATGTATTTTGTGACGTCATTTATTTTTGTGACGTTATGTATTTTGTGACGTCATTTATTTTTGTGACGTTATGTATTTTGTGACGTCATTTATTTTTGTGACGTTATGTTTTTTGTAACGTCATTTATTTTTGTGACGTTATGTATTTTGTGACGTCATTTATTTTTGTGACGTTATGTATTTTGTGACGTCATTTTTTGTGACGTTATGTTTTTTGTGACGTTATTTATTTTTGTGACGTTATGTATTTTGTGACGTAATTAATTATTGTGACGTCATTTATTTTTGTGACGTTATATATTTTGTGACGTTATGTATTTTGTAACGTAATTAATTTTTGTGACGTCATTTATTTTTGTGACGTTATGTATTTTGTGACGTCAATTATTTTTGTGACGTTATGTATTTTGTGAGGTCATTTGTTTTTGTGACGTTATGTATTTTGTGACGTCATTTATTTTTGTGACGTTATGTATTTTGTGACGTCATTTATTTTTGTGACGTTATGTATTTTGTGACGTCATTTATTTTTGTGACGTTATGTTTTTTGTAACGTCATTTATTTTTGTGACGTTATGTATTTTGTGACGTCATTTATTTTTGTGACGTTATGTATATTGTGACGTCATTTTTTGTGACGTTATGTATTTTGTGACGTCATTTATTTTTGTGACGTTATGTATTTTGTGACGTCATTTATTATTGTGACGTCATTTATTTTTGTGACGTTATGTATTCTGTGACGTCATTTATTTTTGTGACGTTATGTATTTTGTGACGTCATTTATTTTTTTGACGTTATGTATTTTTTGACGTCATTTATTTTTTTGCCGTTATGTATTTTGTGACGTTATTTATTTTTGTGACGTCATTTATTTTTGTGACGTTATGTATTTTGTGACGTCATTTATTTTTGTGACGTTATGTATTTTGTGACGTCATTTATTTTTGTGACGTTATGTATTTTGTGACGTCATTTATTTTTGTGACGTTATGTATTTTGTGACGTCATTTATTTTTTTGACGTTATGTATTTTGTGACATCATTTATTTTTGTGAGGTTATGTATTTTTTGACGTCATTTATTTTTGTGACGTTATGTATTTTATGACGTAATTAATTTTTGTGACGTCATTTATTTTTTTGCCGTTATGTATTTTGTGACGTTATGTATTTTGTGACGTTATTTATTTTTGTGACGTCATTTATTTTTGTGACGTTATGTATTTTGTGACGTCATTTATTTTTGTGACGTTATGTATTCTGTGACGTCATTTATTTTTGTGACGTTATGTATTTTGTGACGTCATTTATTTTTTTGACGTTATGTATTTTTTGACGTCATTTATTTTTTTGCCGTTATGTATTTTGTGACGTTATGTATTTTGTGACGTTATTTATTTTTGTGACGTCATTTATTTTTGTGACGTTATGTATTTTGTGACGTCATTTATTTTTGTGACGTTATGTATTTTGTGACTTCATTAATTTTGTGACAATATGTATTTTGTGACGTCATTATGTTTGTGACGTCATTTATTTTTGTGACGTTATGTATTTTGTGACGTTATGTATTTTGTGACGTTATTTATTTTTGTGACGTTATGTATTTTGTAACGTTATTAATTTTTGTGACGTCATTTATTTTTGTGACGTTATATATTTTGTGACGTTATGTATTTTGTGACGTAATTAATTTTTGTGACGTCATTTATTTTTGTGACGTTATGTATTTTGTGACGTCATTTATTTTTGTGACGTTATGTATTTTGTGACGTCATTTATTTTTGTGACGTTATGTATTTTGTGACGTCATTTATTTTTTTGACGTTATGTATTTTGTGACATCATTTATTTTTGTGAGGTTATGTATTTTTTGACGTCATTTATTTTTGTGACGTTATGTATTTTATGACGTAATTAATTTTTGTGACGTCATTTATTTTTATGACGTTATGTATTTTGTAACGTAAATAATTTTTGTGACGTCATTTATTTTTGTGACGTTATGTATTTTGTGACGTCATTTATTTTTGTGAGGTTATGTATTTTTTGACGTAATTAATTTTTGTGACGTTATGTATTTTGTGACGTAGTTAATTTTTGTGACGTCATTAATTTTGTGACGTTATGTATTTTGTGACGTCATTTATTTTTGTGACGTTATGTATTTTGTGACGTCATTTATTTTTGTGACTTTATTTATTTTGTGACGTCAATTATTTTTGTGACGTTATGTATTTTGTGACGTTATGTATTTTGTGACGTTATTTATTTTTGTGACGTTATGTATTTTGTAACGTAATTAATTTTTGTGACGTCATTTATTTTTGTGACGTTATATATTTTGTGACGTTATGTATTTTGTGACGTAATTAATTTTTGTGACGTCATTTATTTTTGTGACGTTATGTATTTTGTGACGTCATTTATTTTTGTGACGTTATGTATTTTGTGACGTCATTTGTTTTTGTGACGTTATGTATTTTGTGACGTCATTTATTTTTGTGACGTTATGTATTTTGTGACGTGATTTATTTTTGTGACGTTATGTATTTTGTGACGTCATTTATTTTTGTGACGTTATGTATTTTGTGACGTCATTTATTTTTGTGACGTTTTGTATTTTGTGACGTCATTTTTTGTGACGTTATGTATTTTGTGACGTCATTTATTTTTGTGACGTTATGTATTTTGTGACGTCATTTATTTTTGTAACGTCATTTATTTCTGTGACGTCATTTATTTTTGTGACGTTATGTATTTTGTGACGTCATTTATTTTTGTGACGTCATGTATTTTGTTACGTCATTTTTTTTGACGTTATGTATTTTGTGACGTCATTTATTTTGCGACGTTATGTATTTTGTGACGTCATTTATTTTTTTGCCGTTATGTATTTTGTAAAGTTATGTATTTTGTGACGTTATTTATTTTTGTGACGTCATTTATTTTTTGTGACGTTATGTATTTTGTGACGTCATTTATTTTTGTGACGTTATGTATTATGTGACGTCATTTATTTTTGTGACGTTAGGTATTTTTCAACGTCATTTATTTTTGTGACGTTATGTATTTTGTGACATCATTTATTTTTGTGAGGTTATGTATTTTTTGACGTCATTTATTTTTGTGACGTTATGTATTTTGTGACGTAATTAATTTTTGTGACGTCATTTATTTTTGTGACGTTATGTATTTTGTGACGTAATTAATTTTTGTGACGTCATTAATTTTTGTGACGTTATGTATTTTGTGACGTCATTTATTTTTGTGACGTTATGTATTTTGTGACGTCATTTATTTTTGTGACGTTATGTATTTTGTGACGTTATGTATTTTGTGACGTCATTTATTTTTGTGACGTTATGTATTTTGTGAAGTAATTAATTTTTGTGACGTCATTTATTTTTATGGCGTTGTGTATTTTGTGACGTCATTTTTTTGACGTTATGTATTTTGTGACGTCATTTATTTTTGTGACGTTATGTATTTTGTGACGTCATTTATTTTTGTGTCGTTATGTATTTTGTGACGTCATTTATTTTTGTGACGACATTTATTTTTGTGAGGTTATGTATTTTTTGACGTAATTAATTTTTGTGACGTTATGTATTTTGTGACGTAATTAATTTTTGTGACGTCATTAATTTTGTGACGTTATGTATTTTGTGACGTCATTTATTTTCGTGACGTTATGTATTTTGTGACGTCATTTATTTTTGTGACTTTATTTATTTTGTGACGTCATTTATTTTTGTGACGTTATGTATTTTGTTACGTTATGTATTTTGTGACGTTATTTATTTTTGTGACGTTATGTATTTTGTGACGTAATTAATTATTGTGACGTCATTTATTTTTGTGACGTTATATATTTTGTGACGTTATGTATTTTGTGACGTCATTTATTTTTGTGACGTTATGTTTTTTGTAACGTCATTTATTTTTGTGACGTTATGTATTTTGTGACTTCATTTATTTTTGTGACGTTATGTATTTTGTGACGTCATTTTTTGTGACGTTATGTTTTTGTGACGTTATTTATTTTTGTGACGTTATGTATTTTGTGACGTAATTAATTATTGTGACGTCATTTATTTTTGTGACGTTATATATTTTGTAACGTTATGTATTTTGTGACGTAATTAATTTTTGTGACTTCATTTATTTTTGTGACGTTATGTATTTTGTGACGTCAATTATTTTTGTGACGTTATGTATTTTGTGAGGTCATTTGTTTTTGTGACGTTATGTATTTTGTGACGTCATTTATTTTTGTGACGTTATGTATTTTGTGACGTCATTTATTTTTGTGACGTTATGTATTTTGTGACGTCATTTTTTGTGACGTTATGTTTTTTGTGACGTTATTTATTTTTGTGACGTTATGTATTTTGTGACGTAATTAATTATTGTGACGTCATTTATTTTTGTGACGTTATATATTTTGTGACGTTATGTATTTTGTGACGTAATTAATTTTTGTGACGTCATTTATTTTTGTGACGTTATGTATTTTGTGACGTCAATTATTTTTGTGACGTTATGTATTTTGTGAGGTCATTTGTTTTTGTGACGTTATGTATTTTGTGACGTCATTTATTTTTGTGACGTTATGTATTTTGTGACGTCATTTATTTTTGTGACGTTATGTATTTTGTGACGTCATTTATTTTTTGACGTTATGTTTTTTGTAACGTCATTTATTTTTGTGACGTTATGTATTTTGTGACGTCATTTATTTTTGTGACGTTATGTATATTGTGACGTCATTTTTTGTGACGTTATGTATTTTGTGACGTCATTTATTTTTGTGACGTTATGTATTTTGTGACGTCATTTATTTTTGTAACGTTATGTATTTTGTGACGTCATTTATTTTTGTGACGTTATGTATTTTGTGACGTCATTTATTATTGTGACGTCATTTATTTTTGTGACGTTATGTATTCTGTGACGTCATTTATTTTTGTGACGTTATGTATTTTGTGACGTCATTTATTTTTTTGACGTTATGTATTTTTTGACGTCATTTATTTTTTTGCCGTTATGTATTTTGTGACGTTATGTATTTTGTGACGTTATTTATTTTTGTGACGTCATTTATTTTTGTGACGTTATGTATTTTGTGACGTCATTTATTTTTGTGACGTTATGTATTTTGTGACGTCATTTATTTTTGTGACGTTATGTATTTTGTGACATCATTCATTTTTGTGACGTTATGTATTTTGTGACGTCATTTATTTTTTTGTCGTTATGTATTTTGTGACATCATTTATTTTTGTGAGGTTATGTATTTTTTGACGTCATTTATTTTTGTGACGTTATGTATTTTATGACGTAATTAATTTTTGTGACGTCATTTATTTTTATGACGTTATGTATTTTGTGACGTCATTTTTTTTGACGTTTTGTATTTTGTGACGTTATTTATTTTTGTGACGTTATGTATTTTGTGACGTAATTAATTTTTGTGACGTCATTTATTTTTGTGACGTTATATATTTTGTGACGTTATGTATTTTGTGACGTAATTAATTTTTGTGACGTCATTTATTTTTGTGACGTTATGTATTTTGTGACGTCATTTATTTTTGTGACGTTATGTATTTTGTAACGTCATTTGTTTTTGTGACGTTATGTATTTTGTGACTTCATTTATTTTTGTGACGTTATGTATTTTATGACGTAATTAATTTTTGTGACGTCATTTATTTTTATGACGTTATGTATTTTGTGACGTCATTTTTTTTTGACGTTTTGTATTTTGTGACGTCATTTATTTTTGTGACGTTATGTATTTTGTGACGTCATTAATTTTGTGACAATATGTATTTTGTGACGTCATTATGTTTGTGACGTCATTTATTTTTGTGACGTTATGTATTTTGTGACGTTATGTATTTTGTGACGTTATTTATTTTTGTGACGTTATGTATTTTGTAACGTAATTAATTTTTGTGACGTCATTTATTTTTGTGACGTTATATATTTTGTGACGTTATGTATTTTGTGACGTAATTAATTTTTGTGACGTCATTTATTTTTGTGACGTTATGTATTTTGTGACGTCATTTATTTTTGTGACGTTATGTATTTTGTGACGTCATTTATTTTTTTGACGTTATGTATTTTGTGACATCATTTATTTTTGTGAGGTTATGTATTTTTTGACGTCATTTATTTTTGTGACGTTATGTATTTTATGACGTAATTAATTTTTGTGACGTCATTTATTTTTATGACGTTATGTATTTTATAACGTAATTAATTTTTGTGACGTCATTTATTTTTGTGACGTTATGTATTTTGTGACGTCATTTATTTTTGTGAAGTTATGTATTTTTTGACGTAATTAATTTTTGTGACGTTATGTATTTTGTGACGTAATTAATTTTTGTGACGTCATTAATTTTGTGACGTTATGTATTTTGTGACGTCATTTATTTTTGTGACGTTATGTATTTTGTGACGTCATTTATTTTTGTGACTTTATTTATTTTGTGACGTCAATTATTTTTGTGACGTTATGTATTTTGTGACGTTATGTATTTTGTGACGTTATTTATTTTTGTGACGTTATGTATTTTGTAACGTAATTAATTTTTGTGACGTCATTTATTTTTGTGACGTTATATATTTTGTGACGTTATGTATTTTGTGACGTAATTAATTTTTGTGACGTCATTTATTTTTGTGACGTTATGTATTTTGTGACGTCATTTATTTTTGTGACGTTATGTATTTTGTGACGTCATTTGTTTTTGTGACGTTATGTATTTTGTGACGTCATTTATTTTTGTGACGTTATGTATTTTGTGACGTGATTTATTTTTGTGACGTTATGTATTTTGTGACGTCATTTATTTTTGTGACGTTATGTATTTTGTGACGTCATTTATTTTTGTGACGTTTTGTATTTTGTGACGTCATTTTTTGTGACGTTATGTATTTTGTGACGTCATTTATTTTTGTGACGTTATGTATTTTGTGACGTCATTTATTTTTGTAACGTCATTTATTTCTGTGACGTCATTTATTTTTGTGACGTTATGTATTTTGTGACGTCATTTATTTTTGTGACGTCATGTATTTTGTTACGTCATTTTTTTTGACGTTATGTATTTTGTGACGTCATTTATTTTGCGACGTTATGTATTTTGTGACGTCATTTATTTTTTTGCCGTTATGTATTTTGTGACGTTATGTATTTTGTGACGTTATTTATTTTTGTGACGTCATTTATTTTTTGTGACGTTATGTATTTTGTGACGTCATTTATTTTTGTGACGTTATGTATTATGTGACGTCATTTATTTTTGTGACGTTATGTATTTTGTGAGGTCATTTGTTTTTGTGACGTTATGTATTTTGTGACGTCATTTATTTTTGTGACGTTATGTATTTTGTGACGTCATTTATTTTTGTAACGTTATGTATTTTGTGACGTCATTTATTTTGCGACGTTATGTATTTTGTGACGTCATTTATTTTTGTGACGTTATGTATTTTGTGACGTCATTTTTTGTGACGTTATGTTTTTTGTGACGTTATTTATTTTTGTGACGTTATGTATTTTGTGACGTAATTAATTATTGTGACGTCATTTATTTTTGTGACGTTATATATTTTGTGACGTTATGTATTTTGTGACGTCATTTATTTTTGTGACGTTATGTATTTTGTGACGTCAATTATTTTTGTGACGTTATGTATTTTGTGAGGTCATTTGTTTTTGTGACGTTATGTATTTTGTGACGTCATTTATTTTTGTGACGTTATGTATTTTGTGACGTCATTTATTTTTGTGACGTTATGTATTTTGTGACGTCATTTATTTTTTGACGTTATGTTTTTTGTAACGTCATTTATTTTTGTGACGTTATGTATTTTGTGACGTCATTTATTTTTGTGACGTTATGTATATTGTGACGTCATTTTTTGTGACGTTATGTATTTTGTGACGTCATTTATTTTTGTGACGTTATGTATTTTGTGACGTCATTTATTTTTGTAACGTTATGTATTTTGTGACGTCATTTATTTTTGTGACGTTATGTATTTTGTGACGTCATTTATTATTGTGACGTCATTTATTTTTGTGACGTTATGTATTCTGTGACGTCATTTATTTTTGTGACGTTATGTATTTTGTGACGTCATTTATTTTTTTGACGTTATGTATTTTTTGACGTCATTTATTTTTTTGCCGTTATGTATTTTGTGACGTTATGTATTTTGTGACGTTATTTATTTTTGTGACGTCATTTATTTTTGTGACGTTATGTATTTTGTGACGTCATTTATTTTTGTGACGTTATGTATTTTGTGACGTCATTTATTTTTGTGACGTTATGTATTTTGTGACATCATTCATTTTTGTGACGTTATGTATTTTGTGACGTCATTTATTTTTTTGTCGTTATGTATTTTGTGACATCATTTATTTTTGTGAGGTTATGTATTTTTTGACGTCATTTATTTTTGTGACGTTATGTATTTTATGACGTAATTAATTTTTGTGACGTCATTTATTTTTATGACGTTATGTATTTTGTGACGTCATTTTTTTTGACGTTTTGTATTTTGTGACGTTATTTATTTTTGTGACGTTATGTATTTTGTGACGTAATTAATTTTTGTGACGTCATTTATTTTTGTGACGTTATATATTTTGTGACGTTATGTATTTTGTGACGTAATTAATTTTTGTGACGTCATTTATTTTTGTGACGTTATGTATTTTGTGACGTCATTTATTTTTGTGACGTTATGTATTTTGTGACGTCATTTGTTTTTGTGACGTTATGTATTTTGTGACTTCATTTATTTTTGTGACGTTATGTATTTTATGACGTAATTAATTTTTGTGACGTCATTTATTTTTATGACGTTATGTATTTTGTGACGTCATTTTTTTATGACGTTTTGTATTTTGTGACGTCATTTATTTTTGTGACGTTATGTATTTTGTGACGTCATTAATTTTGTGACAATATGTATTTTGTGACGTCATTATGTTTGTGACGTCATTTATTTTTGTGACGTTATGTATTTTGTGACGTTATGTATTTTGTGACGTTATTTATTTTTGTGACGTTATGTATTTTGTAACGTAATTAATTTTTGTGACGTCATTTATTTTTGTGACGTTATATATTTTGTGACGTTATGTATTTTGTGACGTAATTAATTTTTGTGACGTCATTTATTTTTGTGACGTTATGTATTTTGTGACGTCATTTATTTTTGTGACGTTATGTATTTTGTGACGTCATTTATTTTTTTGACGTTATGTATTTTGTGACATCATTTATTTTTGTGAGGTTATGTATTTTTTGACGTCATTTATTTTTGTGACGTTATGTATTTTATGACGTAATTAATTTTTGTGACGTCATTTATTTTTATGACGTTATGTATTTTATAACGTAATTAATTTTTGTGACGTCATTTATTTTTGTGACGTTATGTATTTTGTGACGTCATTTATTTTTGTGAAGTTATGTATTTTTTGACGTAATTAATTTTTGTGACGTTATGTATTTTGTGACGTAATTAATTTTTGTGACGTCATTAATTTTGTGACGTTATGTATTTTGTGACGTCATTTATTTTTGTGACGTTATGTATTTTGTGACGTCATTTATTTTTGTGACTTTATTTATTTTGTGACGTCAATTATTTTTGTGACGTTATGTATTTTTTGACGTTATGTATTTTGTGACGTTATTTATTTTTGTGACGTTATGTATTTTGTAACGTAATTAATTTTTGTGACGTCATTTATTTTTGTGACGTTATATATTTTGTGACGTTATGTATTTTGTGACGTAATTAATTTTTGTGACGTCATTTATTTTTGTGACGTTATGTATTTTGTGACGTCATTTATTTTTGTGACGTTATGTATTTTGTGACGTCATTTGTTTTTGTGACGTAATGTATTTTGTGACGTCATTTATTTTTGTGACGTTATGTATTTTGTGACGTGATTTATTTTTGTGACGTTATGTATTTTGTGACGTCATTTATTTTTATGACGTTATGTATTTTGTGACGTCATTTATTTTTGTGACGTTTTGTATTTTGTGACGTCATTTTTTGTGACGTTATGTATTTTGTGACGTCATTTATTTTTGTGACGTTATGTATTTTGTGACGTTATTTATTTTTGTAACGTCATTTATTTCTGTGACGTCATTTATTTTTGTGACGTTATGTATTTTGTGACGTCATTTATTTTTGTGACGTCATGTATTTTGTTACGTCATTTTTTTTTACGTTATGTATTTTGTGACGTCATTTATTTTGCGACGTTATGTATTTTGTGACGTCATTTATTTTTTTGCCGTTATGTATTTTGTGACGTTATGTATTTTGTGACGTTATTTATTTTTGTGACGTCATTTATTTTTTGTGACGTTATGTATTTTGTGACGTCATTTATTTTTGTGACGTTATGTATTATGTGACGTCATTTATTTTTGTGACGTTAGGTATTTTTCGACGTCATTTATTTTTGTGACGTTATGTATTTTGTGACATCATTTATTTTTGTGAGGTTATGTATTTTTTGACGTCATTTATTTTTGTGACGTTATGTATTTTGTGACGTAATTAATTTTTGTGACGTCATTTATTTTTGTGACGTTATGTATTTTGTGACGTAATTAATTTTTGTGACGTCATTTATTTTTGTGACGTTATGTATTTTGTGACGTCATTTATTTTTGTGACGTTATGTATTTTGTGACGTCATTTATTTTTGTGACGTTATGTATTTTGTGACGTTATGTATTTTGTGACGTCATTTATTTTTGTGACGTTATGTATTTTGTGAAGTAATTAATTTTTGTGACGTCATTTATTTTTATGGCGTTATGTATTTTGTGACGTCATTTTTTTGACGTTATGTATTTTGTGACGTCATTTATTTTTGTGACGTTATGTATTTTGTGACATCATTTATTTTTGTGAGGTTATGTATTTTTTGACGTCAATTATTTTTGTGACGTTATGTATTTTGTGACGTAATTAATTTTTGTGATGTCATTTATTTTTGTGGCGTTATGTATTTTCTGACGTCATTAATTTTTGTGACGTCATTTATTTTTGTGACGTTATGTATTTTGTGACGTCATTTATTTTTGTGTCGTTATGTATTTTGTGACGTCATTTATTTTTGTGACGTTATGTTTTTTGTGACGTCATTTATTTTTGTGATGACATTTATTTTTGTGAGGTTATGTATTTTTTGACGTAATTAATTTTTGTGACGTTATGTATTTTGTGACGTAATTAATTTTTGTGACGTCATTAATTTTGTGACGTTATGTATTTTGTGACGTCATTTATTTTCGTGACGTTATGTATTTTGTGACGTCATTTATTTTTGTGACTTTATTTATTTTGTGACGTCATTTATTTTTGTAACGTTATGTATTTTGTGACGTCATTTATTTTGCGACGTTATGTATTTTGTGACGTCATTTATTTTTGTGACGTTATGTATTTTGTGACGTCATTTTTTGTGACGTTATGTTTTTTGTGACGTTATTTATTTTTGTGACGTTATGTATTTTGTGACGTAATTAATTATTGTGACGTCATTTATTTTTGTGACGTTATATATTTTGTGACGTTATGTATTTTGTGACGTAATTAATTTTTGTGACGTCATTTATTTTTGTGACGTTATGTATTTTGTGACGTCAATTATTTTTGTGACGTTATGTATTTTGTGAGGTCATTTGTTTTTGTGACGTTATGTATTTTGTGACGTCATTTATTTTTGTGACGTTATGTATTTTGTGACGTCATTTATTTTTGTGACGTTATGTATTTTGTGACGTCATTTATTTTTTGACGTTATGTTTTTTGTAACGTCATTTATTTTTGTGACGTTATGTATTTTGTGACGTCATTTATTTTTGTGACGTTATGTATATTGTGACGTCATTTTTTGTGACGTTATGTATTTTGTGACGTCATTTATTTTTGTGACGTTATGTATTTTGTGACGTCATTTATTTTTGTAACGTTATGTATTTTGTGACGTCATTTATTTTTGTGACGTTATGTATTTTGTGACGTCATTTATTATTGTGACGTCATTTATTTTTGTGACGTTATGTATTCTGTGACGTCATTTATTTTTGTGACGTTATGTATTTTGTGACGTCATTTATTTTTTTGACGTTATGTATTTTTTGACGTCATTTATTTTTTTGCCGTTATGTATTTTGTGACGTTATGTATTTTGTGACGTTATTTATTTTTGTGACGTCATTTATTTTTGTGACGTTATGTATTTTGTGACGTCATTTATTTTTGTGACGTTATGTATTTTGTGACGTCATTTATTTTTGTGACGTTATGTATTTTGTGACATCATTCATTTTTGTGACGTTATGTATTTTGTGACGTCATTTATTTTTTTGTCGTTATGTATTTTGTGACATCATTTATTTTTGTGAGGTTATGTATTTTTTGACGTCATTTATTTTTGTGACGTTATGTATTTTATGACGTAATTAATTTTTGTGACGTCATTTATTTTTATGACGTTATGTATTTTGTGACGTCATTTTTTTTGACGTTTTGTATTTTGTGACGTTATTTATTTTTGTGACGTTATGTATTTTGTGACGTAATTAATTTTTGTGACGTCATTTATTTTTGTGACGTTATATATTTTGTGACGTTATGTATTTTGTGACGTAATTAATTTTTGTGACGTCATTTATTTTTGTGACGTTATGTATTTTGTGACGTCATTTATTTTTGTGACGTTATGTATTTTGTGACGTCATTTGTTTTTGTGACGTTATGTATTTTGTGACTTCATTTATTTTTGTGACGTTATGTATTTTATGACGTAATTAATTTTTGTGACGTCATTTATTTTTATGACGTTATGTATTTTGTGACGTCATTTTTTTATGACGTTTTGTATTTTGTGACGTCATTTATTTTTGTGACGTTATGTATTTTGTGACGTCATTAATTTTGTGACAATATGTATTTTGTGACGTCATTATGTTTGTGACGTCATTTATTTTTGTGACGTTATGTATTTTGTGACGTTATGTATTTTGTGACGTTATTTATTTTTGTGACGTTATGTATTTTGTAACGTAATTAATTTTTGTGACGTCATTTATTTTTGTGACGTTATATATTTTGTGACGTTATGTATTTTGTGACGTAATTAATTTTTGTGACGTCATTTATTTTTGTGACGTTATGTATTTTGTGACGTCATTTATTTTTGTGACGTTATGTATTTTGTGACGTCATTTATTTTTTTGACGTTATGTATTTTGTGACATCATTTATTTTTGTGAGGTTATGTATTTTTTGACGTCATTTATTTTTGTGACGTTATGTATTTTATGACGTAATTAATTTTTGTGACGTCATTTATTTTTATGACGTTATGTATTTTATAACGTAATTAATTTTTGTGACGTCATTTATTTTTGTGACGTTATGTATTTTGTGACGTCATTTATTTTTGTGAAGTTATGTATTTTTTGACGTAATTAATTTTTGTGACGTTATGTATTTTGTGACGTAATTAATTTTTGTGACGTCATTAATTTTGTGACGTTATGTATTTTGTGACGTCATTTATTTTTGTGACGTTATGTATTTTGTGACGTCATTTATTTTTGTGACTTTATTTATTTTGTGACGTCAATTATTTTTGTGACGTTATGTATTTTTTGACGTTATGTATTTTGTGACGTTATTTATTTTTGTGACGTTATGTATTTTGTAACGTAATTAATTTTTGTGACGTCATTTATTTTTGTGACGTTATATATTTTGTGACGTTATGTATTTTGTGACGTAATTAATTTTTGTGACGTCATTTATTTTTGTGACGTTATGTATTTTGTGACGTCATTTATTTTTGTGACGTTATGTATTTTGTGACGTCATTTGTTTTTGTGACGTAATGTATTTTGTGACGTCATTTATTTTTGTGACGTTATGTATTTTGTGACGTGATTTATTTTTGTGACGTTATGTATTTTGTGACGTCATTTATTTTTGTGACGTTATGTATTTTGTGACGTCATTTATTTTTGTGACGTTTTGTATTTTGTGACGTCATTTTTTGTGACGTTATGTATTTTGTGACGTCATTTATTTTTGTGACGTTATGTATTTTGTGACGTTATTTATTTTTGTAACGTCATTTATTTCTGTGACGTCATTTATTTTTGTGACGTTATGTATTTTGTGACGTCATTTATTTTTGTGACGTCATGTATTTTGTTACGTCATTTTTTTTTACGTTATGTATTTTGTGACGTCATTTATTTTGCGACGTTATGTATTTTGTGACGTCATTTATTTTTTTGCCGTTATGTATTTTGTGACGTTATGTATTTTGTGACGTTATTTATTTTTGTGACGTCATTTATTTTTTGTGACGTTATGTATTTTGTGACGTCATTTATTTTTGTGACGTTATGTATTATGTGACGTCATTTATTTTTGTGACGTTAGGTATTTTTCGACGTCATTTATTTTTGTGACGTTATGTATTTTGTGACATCATTTATTTTTGTGAGGTTATGTATTTTTTGACGTCATTTATTTTTGTGACGTTATGTATTTTGTGACGTAATTAATTTTTGTGACGTCATTTATTTTTGTGACGTTATGTATTTTGTGACGTAATTAATTTTTGTGACGTCATTTATTTTTGTGACGTTATGTATTTTGTGACGTCATTTATTTTTGTGACGTTATGTATTTTGTGACGTCATTTATTTTTGTGACGTTATGTATTTTGTGACGTTATGTATTTTGTGACGTCATTTATTTTTGTGACGTTATGTATTTTGTGAAGTAATTAATTTTTGTGACGTCATTTATTTTTATGGCGTTATGTATTTTGTGACGTCATTTTTTTGACGTTATGTATTTTGTGACGTCATTTATTTTTGTGACGTTATGTATTTTGTGACATCATTTATTTTTGTGAGGTTATGTATTTTTTGACGTCAATTATTTTTGTGACGTTATGTATTTTGTGACGTAATTAATTTTTGTGATGTCATTTATTTTTGTGGCGTTATGTATTTTCTGACGTCATTAATTTTTGTGACGTCATTTATTTTTGTGACGTTATGTATTTTGTGACGTCATTTATTTTTGTGTCGTTATGTATTTTGTGACGTCATTTATTTTTGTGACGTTATGTTTTTTGTGACGTCATTTATTTTTGTGATGACATTTATTTTTGTGAGGTTATGTATTTTTTGACGTAATTAATTTTTGTGACGTTATGTATTTTGTGACGTAATTAATTTTTGTGACGTCATTAATTTTGTGACGTTATGTATTTTGTGACGTCATTTATTTTCGTGACGTTATGTATTTTGTGACGTCATTTATTTTTGTGACTTTATTTATTTTGTGACGTCATTTATTTTTGTGACGTTATGTATTTTGTTACGTTATGTATTTTGTGACGTTATTTATTTTTGTGACGTTATGTATTTTGTGACGTAATTAATTATTGTGACGTCATTTATTTTTGTGACGTTATATATTTTGTGACGTTATGTATTTTGTGACGTAATTAATTTTTGTGACGTCATTTATTTTTGTGACGTTATGTATTTTCTGACGTCAATTATTTTTGTGACGTTATGTATTTTGTGAGGTCATTTGTTTTTGTGACGTTATGTATTTTGTGACGTCATTTATTTTTGTGACGTTATTTTTTTTGTGACGTCATTTATTTTTGTGACGACATTTATTTTTGTGAGGTTATGTATTTTTTGACGTAATTAATTTTTGTGACGTTATGTATTTTGTGACGTAATTAATTTTTGTGACGTCATTTATTTTTATGGCGTTGTGTATTTTGTGACGTCATTTTTTTGACGTTACGTATTTTGTGACGTCATTTATTTTTGTGACGTTATGTATTTTGTGACGTCATTTATTTTTGTGTCGTTATGTATTTTGTGACGTCATTTATTTTTGTGACGTTATTTTTTTTGTGACGTCATTTATTTTTGTGACGACATTTATTTTTGTGAGGTTATGTATTTTTTGACGTAATTAATTTTTGTGACGTTATGTATTTTGTGACGTAATTAATTTTTGTGACGTCATTAATTTTGTGACGTTATGTATTTTGTGACGTCATTTATTTTCGTGACGTTATGTATTTTGTGACGTCATTTATTTTTGTGACTTTATTTATTTTGTGACGTCATTTATTTTTGTGACGTTATGTATTTTGTTACGTTATGTATTTTGTGACGTTATTTATTTTTGTGACGTTATGTATTTTGTGACGTAATTAATTATTGTGACGTCATTTATTTTTGTGACGTTATATATTTTGTGACGTTATGTATTTTGTGACGTCATTTATTTTTGTGACGTTATGTTTTTTGTAACGTCATTTATTTTTGTGACGTTATGTATTTTGTGACGTCATTTATTTTTGTGACGTTATGTATTTTGTGACGTCATTTTTTGTGACGTTATGTTTTTTGTGACGTTATTTATTTTTGTGACGTTATGTATTTTGTGACGTAATTAATTATTGTGACGTCATTTATTTTTGTGACGTTATATATTTTGTGACGTTATGTATTTTGTGACGTAATTAATTTTTGTGACTTCATTTATTTTTGTGACGTTATGTATTTTGTGACGTCAATTATTTTTGTGACGTTATGTATTTTGTGAGGTCATTTGTTTTGGTGACGTTATGTATTTTGTGACGTCATTTATTTTTGTGACGTTATGTATTTTGTGACGTCATTTATTTTTGTGACGTTATGTATTTTGTGACGTCATTTATTTTTGTGACGTTATGTTTTTTGTAACGTCATTTATTTTTGTGACGTTATGTATTTTGTGACGTCATTTATTTTTGTGACGTTATGTATTTTGTGACGTCATTTTTTGTGACGTTATGTTTTTTGTGACGTTATTTATTTTTGTGACGTTATGTATTTTGTGACGTAATTAAATATTGTGACGTCATTTATTTTTGTGACGTTATATATTTTGTGACGTTATGTATTTTGTGACGTAATTAATTTTTGTGACGTCATTTATTTTTGTGACGTTATGTATTTTGTGACGTCAATTATTTTTGTGACGTTATGTATTTTGTGAGGTCATTTGTTTTTGTGACGTTATGTATTTTGTGACGTCATTTATTTTTGTGACGTTATGTATTTTGTGACGTCATTTATTTTTGTGACGTTATGTATTTTGTGACGTCATTTATTTTTTGACGTTATGTATTTTGTGACGTTATGTATTTTGTGACGTTATTTATTTTTGTGACGTCATTTATTTTTTGTGACGTTATGTATTTTGTGACGTCATTTATTTTTGTGACGTTATGTATTATGTGACGTCATTTATTTTTGTGACGTTAGGTATTTTTCGACGTCATTTATTTTTGTGACGTTATGTATTTTGTGACATCATTTATTTTTGTGAGGTTATGTATTTTTTGACGTTATGTATTTTGTAACGTAATTAATTTTTGTGACGTCATTTATTTTTGTGACGTTATATATTTTGTGACGTTATGTATTTTGTGACGTAATTAATTTTGGTGACGTCATTTATTTTTGTGACGTTATGTATTTTGTGACGTCATTTATTTTTGCGACTTTATTTATTTTGTGACGTCAATTATTTTTGTGACGTTATGTATTTTTTGACGTTATGTATTTTGTGACGTTATTTATTTTTGTGACGTTATGTATTTTGTAACGTAATTAATTTTTGTGACGTCATTTATTTTTGTGACGTTATATATTTTGTGACGTTATGTATTTTGTGACGTAATTAATTTTTGTGACGTCATTTATTTTTGTGACGTTATGTATTTTGTGACGTCATTTATTTTTGTGACGTTATGTATTTTGTGACGTCATTTGTTTTTGTGACGTTATGTATTTTGTGACGTCATTTATTTTTGTGACGTTATGTATTTTGTGACGTGATTTATTTTTGTGACGTTATGTATTTTGTGACGTCATTTATTTTTGTGACGTTATGTATTTTGTGACGTCATTTATTTTTGTGACGTTTTGTATTTTGTGACGTCATTTTTTGTGACGTTATGTATTTTGTGACGTCATTTATTTTTGTGACGTTATGTATTTTGTGACGTTATTTATTTTTGTAACGTCATTTATTTCTGTGACGTCATTTATTTTTGTGACGTTATGTATTTTGTGACGTCATTTATTTTTGTGACGTCATGTATTTTGTTACGTCATTTTTTTTACGTTATGTATTTTGTGACGTCATTTATTTTGCGACGTTATGTATTTTGTGACGTCATTTATTTTTTTGCCGTTATGTATTTTGTGACGTTATGTATTTTGTGACGTTATTTATTTTTGTGTTGTCATTTATTTTTTGTGACGTTATGTATTTTGTGACGTCATTTATTTTTGTGACGTTATGTATTATGTGACGTCATTTATTTTTGTGACGTTAGGTATTTTTCGACGTCATTTATTTTTGTGACGTTATGTATTTTGTGACATCATTTATTTTTGTGAGGTTATGTATTTTTTGACGTCATTTATTTTTGTGACGTTATGTATTTTGTGACGTCATTTATTTTTGTGACGTTATGTATTTTGTGACGTAATTAATTTTTGTGACGTCATTTATTTTTGTGACGTTATGTATTTTGTGACGTCATTTATTTTTGTGACGTTATGTATTTTGTGACGTCATTTATTTTTGTGACGTTATGTATTTTGTGACGTTATGTATTTTGTGACGTCATTTATTTTTGTGACGTTATGTATTTTGTGAAGTAATTAATTTTTGTGACGTCATTTATTTTTATGGCGTTATGTATTTTGTGACGTCATTTTTTTGACGTTATGTATTTTGTGACGTCATTTATTTTTGTGACGTTATGTATTTTGTGACATCATTTATTTTTGTGAGGTTATGTATTTTTTGACGTCAATTATTTTTGTGACGTTATGTATTTTGTGACGTAATTAATTTTTGTGATGTCATTTATTTTTGTGGCGTTATGTATTTTCTGACGTCATTAATTTTTGTGACGTCATTTATTTTTGTGACGTTATGTATTTTGTGACGTCATTTATTTTTGTGTCGTTATGTATTTTGTGACGTCATTTATTTTTGTGACGTTATGTTTTTTGTGACGTCATTTATTTTTGTGATGACATTTATTTTTGTGAGGTTATGTATTTTTTGACGTAATTAATTTTTGTGACGTTATGTATTTTGTGACGTAATTAATTTTTGTGACGTCATTAATTTTGTGACGTTATGTATTTTGTGACGTCATTTATTTTCGTGACGTTATGTATTTTGTGACGTCATTTATTTTTGTGACTTTATTTATTTTGTGACGTCATTTATTTTTGTGACGTTATGTATTTTGTTACGTTATGTATTTTGTGACGTTATTTATTTTTGTGACGTTATGTATTTTGTGACGTAATTAATTATTGTGACGTCATTTATTTTTGTGACGTTATATATTTTGTGACGTTATGTATTTTGTGACGTAATTAATTTTTGTGACGTCATTTATTTTTGTGACGTTATGTATTTTCTGACGTCAATTATTTTTGTGACGTTATGTATTTTGTGAGGTCATTTGTTTTTGTGACGTTATGTATTTTGTGACGTCATTTATTTTTGTGACGTTATTTTTTTTGTGACGTCATTTATTTTTGTGACGACATTTATTTTTGTGAGGTTATGTATTTTTTGACGTAATTAATTTTTGTGACGTTATGTATTTTGTGACGTAATTAATTTTTGTGACGTCATTTATTTTTATGGCGTTGTGTATTTTGTGACGTCATTTTTTTGACGTTATGTATTTTGTGACGTCATTTATTTTTGTGACGTTATGTATTTTGTGACGTCATTTATTTTTGTGTCGTTATGTATTTTGTGACGTCATTTATTTTTGTGACGTTATTTTTTTTGTGACGTCATTTATTTTTGTGACGACATTTATTTTTGTGAGGTTATGTATTTTTTGACGTAATTAATTTTTGTGACGTTATGTATTTTGTGACGTAATTAATTTTTGTGACGTCATTAATTTTGTGACGTTATGTATTTTGTGACGTCATTTATTTTCGTGACGTTATGTATTTTGTGACGTCATTTATTTTTGTGACTTTAT
This sequence comes from Flexamia atlantica, assembly GCA_035578135.1. Classification (NCBI taxonomy): domain Eukaryota; kingdom Metazoa; phylum Arthropoda; class Insecta; order Hemiptera; family Cicadellidae; genus Flexamia; species Flexamia atlantica. The sequence continues at coordinate 690,381 of JAQJVK010000056.1, read as the reverse complement.
TTATTTTGTGACGTCATTTATTTTTGTGACGTTATGTATTTTGTTACGTTATGTATTTTGTGACGTTATTTATTTTTGTGACGTTATGTATTTTGTGACGTAATTAATTATTGTGACGTCATTTATTTTTGTGACGTTATATATTTTGTGACGTTATGTATTTTGTGACGTCATTTATTTTTGTGACGTTATGTTTTTTGTAACGTCATTTATTTTTGTGACGTTATGTATTTTGTGACGTCATTTATTTTTGTGACGTTATGTATTTTGTGACGTCATTTTTTGTGACGTTATGTTTTTTGTGACGTTATTTATTTTTGTGACGTTATGTATTTTGTGACGTAATTAATTATTGTGACGTCATTTATTTTTGTGACGTTATATATTTTGTGACGTTATGTATTTTGTGACGTAATTAATTTTTGTGACTTCATTTATTTTTGTGACGTTATGTATTTTGTGACGTCAATTATTTTTGTGACGTTATGTATTTTGTGAGGTCATTTGTTTTGGTGACGTTATGTATTTTGTGACGTCATTTATTTTTGTGACGTTATGTATTTTGTGACGTCATTTATTTTTGTGACGTTATGTATTTTGTGACGTCATTTATTTTTGTGACGTTATGTTTTTTGTAACGTCATTTATTTTTGTGACGTTATGTATTTTGTGACGTCATTTATTTTTGTGACGTTATGTATTTTGTGACGTCATTTTTTGTGACGTTATGTTTTTTGTGACGTTATTTATTTTTGTGACGTTATGTATTTTGTGACGTAATTAAATATTGTGACGTCATTTATTTTTGTGACGTTATATATTTTGTGACGTTATGTATTTTGTGACGTAATTAATTTTTGTGACGTCATTTATTTTTGTGACGTTATGTATTTTGTGACGTCAATTATTTTTGTGACGTTATGTATTTTGTGAGGTCATTTGTTTTTGTGACGTTATGTATTTTGTGACGTCATTTATTTTTGTGACGTTATGTATTTTGTGACGTCATTTATTTTTGTGACGTTATGTATTTTGTGACGTCATTTATTTTTTGACGTTATGTTTTTTGTAACGTCATTTATTTTTGTGACGTTATGTATTTTGTGACGTCATTTATTTTTGTGACGTTATGTATATTGTGACGTCATTTTTTGTGACGTTATGTATTTTGTGACGTCATTTATTTTTGTGACGTTATGTATTTTGTGACGTCATTTATTTTTGTAACGTTATGTATTTTGTGACGTCATTTATTTTTGTGACGTTATGTATTTTGTGACGTCATTTATTATTGTGACGTCATTTATTTTTGTGACGTTATGTATTCTGTGACGTCATTTATTTTTGTGACGTTATGTATTTTGTGACGTCATTTATTTTTTTGACGTTATGTATTTTTTGACGTCATTTATTTTTTTGCCGTTATGTATTTTGTGACGTTATGTATTTTGTGACGTTATTTATTTTTGTGACGTCATTTATTTTTGTGACGTTATGTATTTTGTGACGTCATTTATTTTTGTGACGTTATGTATTTTGTGATGTCATTTATTTTTGTGACGTTATGTATTTTGTGACATCATTCATTTTTGTGACGTTATGTATTTTGTGACGTCATTTATTTTTTTGTCGTTATGTATTTTGTGACATCATTTATTTTTGTGAGGTTATGTATTTTTTGACGTCATTTATTTTTGTGACGTTATGTATTTTATGACGTAATTAATTTTTGTGACGTCATTTATTTTTATGACGTTATGTATTTTGTGACGTCATTTTTTTTGACGTTTTGTATTTTGTGACGTTATTTATTTTTGTGACGTTATGTATTTTGTGACGTAATTAATTTTTGTGACGTCATTTATTTTTGTGACGTTATATATTTTGTGACGTTATGTATTTTGTGACGTAATTAATTTTTGTGACGTCATTTATTTTTGTGACGTTATGTATTTTGTGACGTCATTTATTTTTGTGACGTTATGTATTTTGTGACGTCATTTGTTTTTGTGACGTTATGTATTTTGTGACTTCATTTATTTTTGTGACGTTATGTATTTTATGACGTAATTAATTTTTGTGACGTCATTTATTTTTATGACGTTATGTATTTTGTGACGTCATTTTTTTTTGACGTTTTGTATTTTGTGACGTCATTTATTTTTGTGATGTTATGTATTTTGTGACGTCATTAATTTTGTGACAATATGTATTTTGTGACGTCATTATGTTTGTGACGTCATTTATTTTTGTGACGTTATGTATTTTGTGACGTTATGTATTTTGTGACGTTATTTATTTTTGTGACGTTATGTATTTTGTAACGTAATTAATTTTTGTGACGTCATTTATTTTTGTGACGTTATATATTTTGTGACGTTATGTATTTTGTGACGTAATTAATTTTTGTGACGTCATTTATTTTTGTGACGTTATGTATTTTGTGACGTCATTTATTTTTGTGACGTTATGTATTTTGTGACGTCATTTATTTTTTTGACGTTATGTATTTTGTGACATCATTTATTTTTGTGAGGTTATGTATTTTTTGACGTCATTTATTTTTGTGACGTTATGTATTTTATGACGTAATTAATTTTTGTGACGTCATTTATTTTTATGACGTTATGTATTTTATAACGTAATTAATTTTTGTGACGTCATTTATTTTTGTGACGTTATGTATTTTGTGACGTCATTTATTTTTGTGAAGTTATGTATTTTTTGACGTAATTAATTTTTGTGACGTTATGTATTTTGTGACGTAATTAATTTTTGTGACGTCATTAATTTTGTGACGTTATGTATTTTGTGACGTCATTTATTTTTGTGACGTTATGTATTTTGTGACGTCATTTATTTTTGTGACTTTATTTATTTTGTGACGTCAATTATTTTTGTGACGTTATGTATTTTGTGACGTTATGTATTTTGTGACGTTATTTATTTTTGTGACGTTATGTATTTTGTAACGTAATTAATTTTTGTGACGTCATTTATTTTTGTGACGTTATATATTTTGTGACGTTATGTATTTTGTGACGTAATTAATTTTTGTGACGTCATTTATTTTTGTGACGTTATGTATTTTGTGACGTCATTTATTTTTGTGACGTTATGTATTTTGTGACGTCATTTGTTTTTGTGACGTTATGTATTTTGTGACGTCATTTATTTTTGTGACGTTATGTATTTTGTGACGTGATTTATTTTTGTGACGTTATGTATTTTGTGACGTCATTTATTTTTGTGACGTTATGTATTTTGTGACGTCATTTATTTTTGTGACGTTTTGTATTTTGTGACGTCATTTTTTGTGACGTTATGTATTTTGTGACGTCATTTATTTTTGTGACGTTATGTATTTTGTGACGTCATTTATTTTTGTAACGTCATTTATTTCTGTGACGTCATTTATTTTTGTGACGTTATGTATTTTGTGACGTCATTTATTTTTGTGACGTCATGTATTTTGTTACGTCATTTTTTTTGACGTTATGTATTTTGTGACGTCATTTATTTTGCGACGTTATGTATTTTGTGACGTCATTTATTTTTTTGCCGTTATGTATTTTGTGACGTTATGTATTTTGTGACGTTATTTATTTTTGTGACGTCATTTATTTTTTGTGACGTTATGTATTTTGTGACGTCATTTATTTTTGTGACGTTATGTATTATGTGACGTCATTTATTTTTGTGACGTTATGTATTTTGTGAGGTCATTTGTTTTTGTGACGTTATGTATTTTGTGACGTCATTTATTTTTGTGACGTTATGTATTTTGTGACGTCATTTATTTTTGTAACGTTATGTATTTTGTGACGTCATTTATTTTGCGACGTTATGTATTTTGTGACGTCATTTATTTTTGTGACGTTATGTATTTTGTGACGTCATTTTTTGTGACGTTATGTTTTTTGTGACGTTATTTATTTTTGTGACGTTATGTATTTTGTGACGTAATTAATTATTGTGACGTCATTTATTTTTGTGACGTTATATATTTTGTGACGTTATGTATTTTGTGACGTAATTAATTTTTGTGACGTCATTTATTTTTGTGACGTTATGTATTTTGTGACGTCAATTATTTTTGTGACGTTATGTATTTTGTGAGGTCATTTGTTTTTGTGACGTTATGTATTTTGTGACGTCATTTATTTTTGTGACGTTATGTATTTTGTGACGTCATTTATTTTTGTGACGTTATGTATTTTGTGACGTCATTTATTTTTTGACGTTATGTTTTTTGTAACGTCATTTATTTTTGTGACGTTATGTATTTTGTGACGTCATTTATTTTTGTGACGTTATGTATATTGTGACGTCATTTTTTGTGACGTTATGTATTTTGTGACGTCATTTATTTTTGTGACGTTATGTATTTTGTGACGTCATTTATTTTTGTAACGTTATGTATTTTGTGACGTCATTTATTTTTGTGACGTTATGTATTTTGTGACGTCATTTATTATTGTGACGTCATTTATTTTTGTGACGTTATGTATTCTGTGACGTCATTTATTTTTGTGACGTTATGTATTTTGTGACGTCATTTATTTTTTTGACGTTATGTATTTTTTGACGTCATTTATTTTTTTGCCGTTATGTATTTTGTGACGTTATGTATTTTGTGACGTTATTTATTTTTGTGACGTCATTTATTTTTGTGACGTTATGTATTTTGTGACGTCATTTATTTTTGTGACGTTATGTATTTTGTGACGTCATTTATTTTTGTGACGTTATGTATTTTGTGACATCATTCATTTTTGTGACGTTATGTATTTTGTGACGTCATTTATTTTTTTGTCGTTATGTATTTTGTGACATCATTTATTTTTGTGAGGTTATGTATTTTTTGACGTCATTTATTTTTGTGACGTTATGTATTTTATGACGTAATTAATTTTTGTGACGTCATTTATTTTTATGACGTTATGTATTTTGTGACGTCATTTTTTTTGACGTTTTGTATTTTGTGACGTTATTTATTTTTGTGACGTTATGTATTTTGTGACGTAATTAATTTTTGTGACGTCATTTATTTTTGTGACGTTATATATTTTGTGACGTTATGTATTTTGTGACGTAATTAATTTTTGTGACGTCATTTATTTTTGTGACGTTATGTATTTTGTGACGTCATTTGTTTTTGTGACGTTATGTATTTTGTGACTTCATTTATTTTTGTGACGTTATGTATTTTATGACGTAATTAATTTTTGTGACGTCATTTATTTTTATGACGTTATGTATTTTGTGACGTCATTTTTTTTTGACGTTTTGTATTTTGTGACGTCATTTATTTTTGTGACGTTATGTATTTTGTGACGTCATTAATTTTGTGACAATATGTATTTTGTGACGTCATTATGTTTGTGACGTCATTTATTTTTGTGACGTTATGTATTTTGTGACGTTATGTATTTTGTGACGTTATTTATTTTTGTGACGTTATGTATTTTGTAACGTAATTAATTTTTGTGACGTCATTTATTTTTGTGACGTTATATATTTTGTGACGTTATGTATTTTGTGACGTAATTAATTTTTGTGACGTCATTTATTTTTGTGACGTTATGTATTTTGTGACGTCATTTATTTTTGTGACGTTATGTATTTTGTGACGTCATTTATTTTTTTGACGTTATGTATTTTGTGACATCATTTATTTTTGTGAGGTTATGTATTTTTTGACGTCATTTATTTTTGTGACGTTATGTATTTTATGACGTAATTAATTTTTGTGACGTCATTTATTTTTATGACGTTATGTATTTTATAACGTAATTAATTTTTGTGACGTCATTTATTTTTGTGACGTTATGTATTTTGTGACGTCATTTATTTTTGTGAAGTTATGTATTTTTTTACGTAATTAATTTTTGTGACGTTATGTATTTTGTGACGTAATTAATTTTTGTGACGTCATTAATTTTGTGACGTTATGTATTTTGTGACGTCATTTATTTTTGTGACGTTATGTATTTTGTGACGTCATTTATTTTTGTGACTTTATTTATTTTGTGACGTCAATTATTTTTGTGACGTTATGTATTTTTTGACGTTATGTATTTTGTGACGTTATTTATTTTTGTGACGTTATGTATTTTGTAACGTAATTAATTTTTGTGACGTCATTTATTTTTGTGACGTTATATATTTTGTGACGTTATGTATTTTGTGACGTAATTAATTTTTGTGACGTCATTTATTTTTGTGACGTTATGTATTTTGTGACGTCATTTATTTTTGTGACGTTATGTATTTTGTGACGTCATTTGTTTTTGTGACGTTATGTATTTTGTGACGTCATTTATTTTTGTGACGTTATGTATTTTGTGACGTGATTTATTTTTGTGACGTTATGTATTTTGTGACGTCATTTATTTTTGTGACGTTATGTATTTTGTGACGTCATTTATTTTTGTGACGTTTTGTATTTTGTGACGTCATTTTTTGTGACGTTATGTATTTTGTGACGTCATTTATTTTTGTGACGTTATGTATTTTGTGACGTCATTTATTTTTGTAACGTCATTTATTTCTGTGACGTCATTTATTTTTGTGACGTTATGTATTTTGTGACGTCATTTATTTTTGTGACGTCATGTATTTTGTTACGTCATTTTTTTTGACGTTATGTATTTTGTGACGTCATTTATTTTGCGACGTTATGTATTTTGTGACGTCATTTATTTTTTTGCCGTTATGTATTTTGTGACGTTATGTATTTTGTGACGTTATTTATTTTTGTGACGTCATTTATTTTTTGTGACGTTATGTATTTTGTGACGTCATTTATTTTTGTGACGTTATGTATTATGTGACGTCATTTATTTTTGTGACGTTAGGTATTTTTCGACGTCATTTATTTTTGTGACGTTATGTATTTTGTGACATCATTTATTTTTGTGAGGTTATGTATTTTTTGACGTCATTTATTTTTGTGACGTTATGTATTTTGTGACGTAATTAATTTTTGTGACGTCATTTATTTTTGTGACGTTATGTATTTTGTGACGTAATTAATTTTTGTGACGTCATTTATTTTTGTGACGTTATGTATTTTGTGACGTCATTTATTTTTGTGACGTTATGTATTTTGTGACGTTATGTATTTTGTGACGTCATTTATTTTTGTGACGTTATGTATTTTGTGAAGTAATTAATTTTTGTGACGTCATTTATTTTTATGGCGTTATGTATTTTGTGACGTCATTTTTTTGACGTTATGTATTTTGTGACGTCATTTATTTTTGTGACGTTATGTATTTTGTGACATCATTTATTTTTGTGAGGTTATGTATTTTTTGACGTCAATTATTTTTGTGACGTTATGTATTTTGTGACGTAATTAATTTTTGTGATGTCATTTATTTTTGTGGCGTTATGTATTTTCTGACGTCATTAATTTTTGTGACGTCATTTATTTTTGTGACGTTATGTATTTTGTGACGTCATTTATTTTTGTGTCGTTATGTATTTTGTGACGTCATTTATTTTTGTGACGTTATGTTTTTTGTGACGTCATTTATTTTTGTGATGACATTTATTTTTGTGAGGTTATGTATTTTTTGACGTAATTAATTTTTGTGACGTTATGTATTTTGTGACGTAATTAATTTTTGTGACGTCATTAATTTTGTGACGTTATGTATTTTGTGACGTCATTTATTTTCGTGACGTTATGTATTTTGTGACGTCATTTATTTTTGTGACTTTATTTATTTTGTGACGTCATTTATTTTTGTGACGTTATGTATTTTGTTACGTTATGTATTTTGTGACGTTATTTATTTTTGTGACGTTATGTATTTTGTGACGTAATTAATTATTGTGACGTCATTTATTTTTGTGACGTTATATATTTTGTGACGTTATGTATTTTGTGACGTAATTAATTTTTGTGACGTCATTTATTTTTGTGACGTTATGTATTTTCTGACGTCAACTATTTTTGTGACGTTATGTATTTTGTGAGGTCATTTGTTTTTGTGACGTTATGTATTTTGTGACGTCATTTATTTTTGTGACGTTATGTATTTTGTGACGTCATTTATTTTTGTGACGTTATGTATTTTGTGACGTCATTTATTTTTGTGACGTTATGTTTTTTGTAACGTCATTTATTTTTGTGACGTTATGTATTTTGTGACGTCATTTATTTTTGTGACGTCATTTATTTTTGTGACGTTATGTATTTTGTGACGTCATTTATTTTTGTGACTTTATTTATTTTGTGACGTCAATTATTTTTGTGACGTTATGTATTTTTTGACGTTATGTATTTTGTGACGTTATTTATTTTTGTGACGTTATGTATTTTGTAACGTAATTAATTTTTGTGACGTCATTTATTTTTGTGACGTTATATATTTTGTGACGTTATGTATTTTGTGACGTAATTAATTTTTGTGACGTCATTTATTTTTGTGACGTTATGTATTTTGTGACGTCATTTATTTTTGTGACGTTATGTATTTTGTGACGTCATTTGTTTTTGTGACGTTATGTATTTTGTGACGTCATTTATTTTTGTGACGTTATGTATTTTGTGACGTGATTTATTTTTGTGACGTTATGTATTTTGTGACGTCATTTATTTTTGTGACGCTATGTATTTTGTGACGTCATTTATTTTTGTGACGTTTTGTATTTTGTGACGTCATTTTTTGTGACGTTATGTATTTTGTGACGTCATTTATTTTTGTCACGTTATGTATTTTGTGACGTCATTTATTTTTGTAACGTCATTTATTTCTGTGACGTCATTTATTTTTGTGACGTTATGTATTTTGTGACGTCATTTATTTTTGTGACGTCATGTATTTTGTTACGTCATTTTTTTTGACGTTATGTATTTTGTGACGTCATTTATTTTGCGACGTTATGTATTTTGTGACGTCATTTATTTTTTTGCCGTTATGTATTTTGTGACGTTATGTATTTTGTGACGTTATTTATTTTTGTGACGTCATTTATTTTTTGTGACGTTATGTATTTTGTGACGTCATTTATTTTTGTGACGTTATGTATTATGTGACGTCATTTATTTTTGTGACGTTAGGTATTTTTCGACGTCATTTATTTTTGTGACGTTATGTATTTTGTGACATCATTTATTTTTGTGAGGTTATGTATTTTTTGACGTCATTTATTTTTGTGACGTTATGTATTTTGTGACGTAATTAATTTTTGTGACGTCATTTATTTTTGTGACGTTATGTATTTTGTGACGTAATTAATTTTTGTGACGTCATTTATTTTTGTGACGTTATGTATTTTGTGACGTCATTTATTTTTGTGACGTTATGTATTTTGTGACGTCATTTATTTTTGTGACGTTATGTATTTTGTGAAGTAATTAATTTTTGTGACGTCATTTATTTTTATGGCGTTATGTATTTTGTGACGTCATTTTTTTGACGTTATGTATTTTGTGACGTCATTTATTTTTGTGACGTTATGTATTTTGTGACATCATTTATTTTTGTGAGGTTATGTATTTTTTGACGTCAATTATTTTTGTGACGTTATGTATTTTGTGACGTAATTAATTTTTGTGATGTCATTTATTTTTGTGGCGTTATGTATTTTCTGACGTCATTAATTTTTGTGACGTCATTTATTTTTGTGACGTTATGTATTTTGTGACGTCATTTATTTTTGTGTCGTTATGTATTTTGTGACGTCATTTATTTTTGTGACGTTATGTTTTTTGTGACGTCATTTATTTTTGTGATGACATTTATTTTTGTGAGGTTATGTATTTTTTGACGTAATTAATTTTTGTGACGTTATGTATTTTGTGACGTAATTAATTTTTGTGACGTCATTAATTTTGTGACGTTATGTATTTTGTGACGTCATTTATTTTCGTGACGTTATGTATTTTGTGACGTCATTTATTTTTGTGACTTTATTTATTTTGTGACGTCATTTATTTTTGTGACGTTATGTATTTTGTTACGTTATGTATTTTGTGACGTTATTTATTTTTGTGACGTTATGTATTTTGTGACGTAATTAATTATTGTGACGTCATTTATTTTTGTGACGTTATATATTTTGTGACGTTATGTATTTTGTGACGTAATTAATTTTTGTGACGTCATTTATTTTTGTGACGTTATGTATTTTCTGACGTCAATTATTTTTGTGACGTTATGTATTTTGTGAGGTCATTTGTTTTTGTGACGTTATGTATTTTGTGACGTCATTTATTTTTGTGACGTTATGTATTTTGTGACGTCATTTATTTTTGTGACGTTATGTATTTTGTGACGTCATTTATTTTTGTGACGTTATGTTTTTTGTAACGTCATTTATTTTTGTGACGTTATGTATTTTGTGACGTCATTTATTTTTGTGACGTTATGTATTTTGTGACGTCATTTATTTTTGTGACGTTATGTATTTTGTGACGTCATTTATTTTTGTAACGTTATGTATTTTGTGACGTCATTTATTTTTGTGACGTTATGTATTTTGTGACGTCATTTATTATTGTGACGTCATTTATTTTTGTGACGTTATGTATTCTGTGACGTCATTTATTTTTATGTTGTTATGTATTTTGTGACGTCATTTATTTTTTTGACGTTATGTATTTTTTGACGTCATTTATTTTTTTGCCGTTATGCATTTTGTGACGTTATGTATTTTGTGACGTTATTTATTTTTGTGACGTCATTTATTTTTGTGACGTTATGTATTTTGTGACGTCATTTATTTTTGTGACGTTATGTATTTTGTGACGTCAGTTATTTTTGTGACGTTATGTATTTTGTGACGTCATTTATTTTTGTGACGTTATGTATTTTGTGACGTCATTTATTTTTTTGACGTTATGTATTTTGTGACATCATTTATTTTTGTGAGGTTATGTATTTTTTGACGTCATTTATTTTTGTGACGTTATGTATTTTGTGACGTCATTAATTTTGTGACAATATGTATTTTGTGACGTCATTATGTTTGTGACGTCATTTATGTTTGTGACGTTATGTATTTTGTGACGTAATTAATTTTTGTGACGTCATTTTTTTTGTGACGTTATGTATTTTGTGACGTCATTTATTTTTGTGACGTTATGTATTTTGTGACGTCATTTATTTTTGTGACTTTATTTATTTTGTGACGTCAATTATTTTTGTGACGTTATGTATTTTGTGACGTTATGTATTATGTGACGTTATTTATTTTTGTGACGTTATGTATTTTTTGACGTAATTAATTTTTGTGACGTCATTTATTTTTGTGACGTTATATATTTTGTGACGTTATGTATTTTGTGACGTAATTAATTTTTGTGACGTCATTTATTTTTGTGACGTTATGTATTTTGTGACGTCATTTATTTTTGTGACGTTATGTATTTTGTGACGTCATTTGTTTTTGTGACGTTATGTATTTTGTGACTTCATTTATTTTTGTGACGTTATGTATTTTGTGACGTCATTTATTTTTGTGACGTTATGTATTTTGTGACGTCATTTATTTTTGTGACGTTATGTATTTTGTGACGTCATTTATTTTTGTGACGTTTTGTATTTTGTGACGTCATTTTTTGTGACGTTATGTATTTTGTGACGTCATTTATTTTTGTGACGTTATGTATTTTGTGACGTCATTTATTTTTGTAACGTTATGTATTTTGTGACGTAATTTATTTTTGTGGCGTTATGTATTTTGTGACGTCATTTATTATTGTGACGTCATTTATATTTGTGACGTTATGTATTTTTTGGAGTCATTTATTTTTGTGACGTTATGTATTTTGTGACGTCTTTTATTTTTTTGACGTTATGTATTTTGTGACGTTATGTATTTTGTGACGTTATTTATTTTTGTGACGTCATTTATTTTTGTGACGTTATGTATTTTGTGACGTCATTTATTTTTGTGACGTTATGTATTATGTGACGTCATTTATTTTTGTGACGTTATGTATTTTGTGACGTCATTTATTTTTGTGACGTTATGTATTTTGTGACATCATTTATTTTTGTGAGGTTATGTATTTTTTGACGTCATTTATTTTTGTGACGTTATGTATTTTGTGACGTAATTAATTTTTGTGACGTCATTTATTTTTGTGACGCTATGTATATTGTGACGTAACTAATTTTTGTGACGTCATTTATTTTTTTGACGTTATGTATTTTGTGACGTCATTTATTTTTGTGAGGTTATGTATTTTTTGACGTAATTAATTTTTTTGACGTTATGTATTTTGTGACGTCATTTATTTTTGTGACGTTATGTATTTTGTGACGTCATTTATTTTTGTGACTTTAATTATTTTGTGACGTCATTTATTTTTGTGACGTTATGTATTTTTTGACGTTATGTATTTTGTGACGTTATTTATTTTTGTGACGTTATGTATTTTGTGACGTAATTAATTTTTGTGACGTCATTTATTTTTGTGACGTTATGTATTTTGTGACGTCATTTATTTTTGTGACGTTATGTATTTTGTGACGTCATTTATTTTTGTGACGTTATGTTTTTTGTAACGTCATTTATTTTTGTGACGTTATGTATTTTGTGACGTCATTTATTTTTGTGACGTTATGTATTTTGTGACGTCATTTTTTGTGACGTTATGTATTTTGTGACGTCATTTATTTTTGTGACGTTTTTTTATGACGTCATTTATTTTTGTAACGTTATGTATTTTGTGACGTCATTTATTTTTGTGACGTTATGTATTTTGTGACGTCATTTATTATTGTGACGTCATTTATTTTTGTGACGTTATGTATTTTGTGACGTCATTTATTTTTGTGACGTTATGTATTTTGTGAGGTCATTTATTTTTGTGACGTTATGTATTTTGTGACGTCATTTATTATTGTGACGTCATTTATTTTTGTGACGTTATGTATTTTGTGACGTCATTTATTTTTGTGACGTTATGTATTTTGTGACGTCATTTATTTTTGTGACGTTATGTATTTTGTGACGTCATTTATTTTTTGCCGTTATGTATTTTGTGACGTTATGTATTTTGTGACGTTATTTATTTTTGTGACGTCATTTATTTTTGTGACGTTATATATTTTGTGACGTTATGTATTTTGTGACGTAATTAATTTTTGTGACGTTATTAATTTTGTGACGTTATGTATTTTGTGACGTCATTTATTTTTGTGACGTTATGTATTTCGTGACGTCATTTATTTTTGTGACTTTATTTATTTTGTGACGTCAATTATTTTTGTGACGTTATGTATTTTGTGACTTTATGTATTATGTGACGTTATTTATTTTTGTGACGTTATGTATTTTGTGACGTAATTAATTTTTGTGACGTCATTTATTTTTGTGACGTTATATATTATGTGACGTTATGTATTTTGTGACGTAATTAATTTTTGTGACGTCATTTATTTTTGTGACGTTATGTATTTTGTGACGTCATTTATTTTTGTAACGTTATGTATTTTGTGACGTCATTTGTTTTTGTGACGTTATGTATTTTGTGACTTCATTTATTTTTGTGACGTTATGTATTTTGTGACGTCATTTATTTTTGTAACGTTATGTATTTTGTGACGTCATTTGTTTTTGTGACGTTATGTATTTTGTGACTTCATTTATTTTTGTGACGTTATGTATTTTGTGACGTCATTTATTTTTGTGACGTTATGTATTTTGTGACGTCATTTATTTTTGTGACGTTATGTATTTTGTGACGTCATTTATTTTTGTGACGTTATGTATTTTGTGACGTCATTTATTTTTGTGACGTTTTGTATTTTGTGACGTCATTTTTTTGTGACGTTATGTATTTTGTGACGTCATTTATTTTTGTGACGTTATGTATTTTGTGACGTCATTTATTTTTGTGACGTTATGTATTTTGTGACGTCATTTATTTTTGTGACGTTATGTATTTTGTGACGTCATTTATTTTTGTGACGTTTTGTATTTTGTGACGTCATTTATTTTTGTGACGTTATGTATTTTGTGACGTCACTTATTATTGTGACGTCATTTATTTTTGTGACGTTATGTATTTTTTGACGTCATTTATTTTTGTGACGTTATGTATTTTGTGACGTCATTTATTTTTTTGACGTTATGTATTTTGTGACGTCATTTATTTTTGCGACGTTATGTATTTTGTGACGTCATTTATTTTTTTGCCGTTATGTATTTTGTGACGTTATGTATTTTGTGACGTTATTTATTTTTGTGACGTCATTTATTTTTGTGACGTTATGTATTTTGTGACGTCATTTATTTTTGTGACGTTATGTATTATGTGACGTCATTTATTTTTGTGACGTTATGTATTTTGTGACGTCATTTATTTTTGTGACGTTATGAATTTTGTGACATCATTTATTTTTGTGAGGTTATGTATTTTTTGACGTCATTTATTTTTGTGACGTTATGTATTTTGTGACGTAATTAATTTTTGTGACGTCATTTATTTTTGTGACGCTATGTATTTTGTGACGTAACTAATTTTTGTGACGTCATTTATTTTTTTGACGTTATGTATTTTGTGACGTCATTTATTTTTGTGAGGTTATGTATTTTTTGACGTAATTAATTTTTGTGACGATATGTATTTTTTGACGTAATTAATTTTTGTGACGTCATTAATTTTGTGACGTTATGTATTTTGTGACGTCATTTATTTTTGTGACGTTATGTATTTTGTGACGTCATTTATTTTTGTGACTTTAATTATTTTGTGACGTCATTTATTTTTGTGACGTTATGTATTTTGTGACGTTATGTATTTTGTGACGTTATTAATTTTTGTGACGTTATGTATTTTGTGACGTAATTAATTTTTGTGACGTCATTTATTTTTGTGACGTTATATTTTTTGTGAAGTTATATATTTTGTGACGTAATTAATTTTTGTGACGTCATTTATTTTTGTGACGTTATGTATTTTGTGACGTCATTTATTTTTGTGACGTTATGTATTTTGTGACGTCATTTGTTTTTGTGACGTTATGTATTTTGTGACGTCATTTATTTTTGTGACGTTATGTATTTTGTGACGTCATTTATTTTTGTGACGTTATTATTTTGTGACGTCATTTATTTTTGTGACGTTATGTTTTATGTAACGTCATTTATTTTTGTGACGTTATGTATTTTGTGACGTCATTTTTTTTTGTGACGTTATGTATTTTGTGACGTCATTTTTTGTGACGTTATGTATTTTGTGACGTCATTTATTTTTGTGACGTTATGTATTTTGTGACGTCATTTATTTTTGTAACGTTATGTATTTTGTGACGTCATTTATTTTTGTGACGTTATATATTTTGTGACGTCATTTATTATTGTGACGTCATTTATTTTTGTGACGTTATGTATTTTCTGACGTCATTTATTTTTGTGACGTTATGTATTTTTTGACTTCATTTATTTTTTTGACGTTATGTATTTTGTGACGTCATTTATTTTTGTGACGTTATGTATTTTGTGACGTCATTTATTTTTGTGACGTTATGTATTTTGTGACGTTATGTATTTTGTGACGTTATTTATTTTTGTGACGTCATTTATTTTTGTGACGTTATGTATTTTGTGACGTCATTTATTTTTGTGACGTTATGTATTTTGTGACGTCATTTATTTTTGTGACATTATGTATTTTGTGACGTCATTTTTTTTTGACGTTATGTATTTTGTGACGTCATTTATTTTTGTGACGTTATGTATTTTGTGACGTCATTTATTTTTGTGACAATATGTATTTTGTGACGTCATTATGTTTGTGACGTCATTTATTTTTGTGACGTTATGTATTTTGTGACATCATTAATTTTTGTCAGGTCATGTATTTTTTGACGTCATTTATTTTTGTGACGTTATGTATTTTGTGACGTAATTAATTTTTCTGACGTCATTTATTTTTGTGACGTTATGTATTTTGGGACGTCATTAATTTTTGTGACGTCATTTATTTTTGTGACGTTATGTATTTTTTGACGTTATGTATTTTGTGACGTTATTTATTTTTGTGACGTTATGTATTTTGTGACGTAATTAATTTTTGTGACGTCATTTATTTTTGTGACGTTATGTATTTTGTGTCGTCATTTATTTTTGTGACGTTATGTATTTTGTGACGTCATTTATTTTTGTGACGTTATGTTTTTTGTAACGTCATTTATTTTTGTGACGTTATGTATTTTGTGACGTCATTTATTTTTGTGACGTTATGTATTTTGTGACGTCATTTTTTGTGACGTTATGTATTTTGTGACGTCATTTATTTTTGTGACGTTTTTTTATGACGTCATTTATTTTTGTAACGTTATGTATTTTGTGACGTCATTTATTTTTGTGACGTTATGTATTTTGTGACGTCATTTATTATTGTGACGTCATTTATTTTTGTGACGTTATGTATTTTGTGACGTCATTTATTTTTGTGACGTTATGTATTTTGTGACGTCATTTATTTTTGTGACGTTATGTATTTTGTGACGTCATTTATTATTGTGACGTCATTTATTTTTGTGACGTTATGTATTTTGTGACGTCATTTATTTTTGTGACGTTATGTATTTTGTGACGTCATTTATTTTTGTGACGTTATGTATTTTGTGACGTCATTTATTTTTTGCCGTTATGTATTTTGTGACGTTATGTATTTTGTGACGTTATTTATTTTTGTGACGTCATTTATTTTTGTGACGTTATATATTTTGTGACGTTATGTATTTTGTGACGTAATTAATTTTTGTGACGTCATTAATTTTGTGACGTTATGTATTTTGTGACGTCATTTATTTTTGTGACGTTATGTATTTTGTGACGTCATTTATTTTTGTGACTTTATTTATTTTGTGACGTCAATTATTTTTGTGACGTTATGTATTTTGTGACGTTATGTATTATGTGACGTTATTTATTTTTGTGACGTTATGTATTTTGTGACGTAATTAATTTTTGTGACGTCATTTATTTTTGTGACGTTATATATTTTGTGACGTTATGTATTTTGTGACGTAATTAATTTTTGTGACGTCATTTATTTTTGTGAAGTTATGTATTTTGTGACGTCATTTATTTTTGTAACGTTATGTATTTTGTGACGTCATTTGTTTTTGTGACGTTATGTATTTTGTGACTTCATTTATTTTTGTGACGTTATGTATTTTGTGACGTCATTTATTTTTGTGACGTTATGTATTTTGTGACGTCATTTATTTTTGTGACGTTATGTATTTTGTGACGTCATTTATTTTTGTGACGTTATGTATTTTGTGACGTCATTTATTTTTGTGACGTTTTGTATTTTGTGACGTCATTTTTTTGTGACGTTATGTATTTTGTGACGTCATTTATTTTTGTGACGTTATGTATTTTGTGACGTCATTTATTTTTGTAACGTTATGTACTTTGTGACGTCATTTATTTTTGTGACGTTATGTATTTTGTGACGTCACTTATTATTGTGACGTCATTTATTTTTGTGACGTTATGTATTTTTTGACGTCATTTATTTTTGTGACGTTATGTATTTTGTGACGTCATTTATTATTGTGACGTCATTTATTTTTGTGACGTTATGTATTTTGTGACGTCATTTATTTTTGTGACGTTATGTATTTTGTGACGTCATTTATTTTTGTGACGTTATGTATTTTGTGACGTCATTTATTATTGTGACGTCATTTATTTTTGTGACGTTATGTATTTTGTGACGTCATTTATTTTTGTGACGTTATGTATTTTGTGACGTCATTTATTTTTGTGACGTTATGTATTTTGTGACGTCATTTATTTTTTGCCGTTATGTATTTTGTGACGTTATGTATTTTGTGACGTTATTTATTTTTGTGACGTCATTTATTTTTGTGACGTTATATATTTTGTGACGTTATGTATTTTGTGACGTAATTAATTTTTGTGACGTCATTAATTTTGTGACGTTATGTATTTTGTGACGTCATTTATTTTTGTGACGTTATGTATTTTGTGACGTCATTTATTTTTGTGACTTTATTTATTTTGTGACGTCAATTATTTTTGTGACGTTATGTATTTTGTGACGTTATGTATTATGTGACGTTATTTATTTTTGTGACGTTATGTATTTTGTGACGTAATTAATTTTTGTGACGTCATTTATTTTTGTGACGTTATATATTTTGTGACGTTATGTATTTTGTGACGTAATTAATTTTTGTGACGTCATTTATTTTTGTGAAGTTATGTATTTTGTGACGTCATTTATTTTTGTAACGTTATGTATTTTGTGACGTCATTTGTTTTTGTGACGTTATGTATTTTGTGACTTCATTTATTTTTGTGACGTTATGTATTTTGTGACGTCATTTATTTTTGTGACGTTATGTATTTTGTGACGTCATTTATTTTTGTGACGTTATGTATTTTGTGACGTCATTTATTTTTGTGACGTTATGTATTTTGTGACGTCATTTATTTTTGTGACGTTTTGTATTTTGTGACGTCATTTTTTTGTGACGTTATGTATTTTGTGACGTCATTTATTTTTGTGACGTTATGTATTTTGTGACGTCATTTATTTTTGTAACGTTATGTACTTTGTGACGTCATTTATTTTTGTGACGTTATGTATTTTGTGACGTCACTTATTATTGTGACGTCATTTATTTTTGTGACGTAATGTATTTTTTGACGTCATTTATTTTTGTGACGTTATGTATTTTGTGACGTCATTTATTTTTTTGACGTTATGTATTTTGTGACGTCATTTATTTTTGCGACGTTATGTATTTTGTGACGTCATTTATTTTTTTGCCGTTATGTATTTTGTGACGTTATGTATTTTGTGACGTTATTTATTTTTGTGACGTCATTTATTTTTGTGACGTTATGTATTTTGTGACGTCATTTATTTTTGTGACGTTATGTATTATGTGACGTCATTTATTTTTGTGACGTTATGTATTTTGTGACGTCATTTATTTTTGTGACGTTATGAATTTTGTGACATCATTTATTTTTGTGAGGTTATGTATTTTTTGACGTCATTTATTTTTGTGACGTTATGTATTTTGTGACGTAATTAATTTTTGTGACGTCATTTATTTTTGTGACGCTATGTATTTTGTGACGTAACTAATTTTTGTGACGTCATTTATTTTTTTGACGTTATGTATTTTGTGACGTCATTTATTTTTGTGAGGTTATGTATTTTTTGACGTAATTAATTTTTGTGACGATATGTATTTTTTGACGTAATTAATTTTTGTGACGTCATTAATTTTGTGACGTTATGTATTTTGTGACGTCATTTATTTTTGTGACTTTAATTATTTTGTGACGTCATTTATTTTTGTGACGTTATGTATTTTGTGACGTTATGTATTTTGTGACGTTATTAATTTTTGTGACGTTATGTATTTTGTGACGTAATTAATTTTTGTGACGTCATTTATTTTTGTGACGTTATATTTTTTGTGAAGTTATGTATTTTGTGACGTAATTAATTTTTGTGACGTCATTTATTTTTGTGACGTTATGTATTTTGTGACGTCATTTATTTTTGTGACGTTATGTATTTTGTGACGTCATTTGTTTTTGTGACGTTATGTATTTTGTGACGTCATTTATTTTTGTGACGTTATGTATTTTGTGACGTCATTTATTTTTGTGACGTTATTATTTTGTGACGTCATTTATTTTTGTGACGTTATGTTTTATGTAACGTCATTTATTTTTGTGACGTTATGTATTTTGTGACGTCATTTATTTTTGTGACGTTATGTATTTTGTGACGTCATTTTTTGTGACGTTATGTATTTTGTGACGTCATTTATTTTTGTGACGTTATGTATTTTGTGACGTCATTTATTTTTGTAACGTTATGTATTTTGTGACGTCATTTATTTTTGTGACGTTATATATTTTGTGACGTCATTTATTATTGTGACGTCATTTATTTTTGTGACGTTATGTATTTTCTGACGTCATTTATTTTTGTGACGTTATGTATTTTTTGACTTCATTTATTTTTTTGACGTTATGTATTTTGTGACGTCATTTATTTTTGTGACGTTATGTATTTTGTGACGTCATTTATTTTTGTGACGTTATGTATTTTGTGACGTTATGTATTTTGTGACGTTATTTATTTTTGTGACGTCATTTATTTTTGTGACGTTATGTATTTTGTGACGTCATTTATTTTTGTGACGTTATGTATTTTGTGACGTCATTTATTTTTGTGACATTATGTATTTTGTGACGTCATTTTTTTTGACGTTATGTATTTTGTGACGTCATTTATTTTTGTGACGTTATGTATTTTGTGACGTCATTTATTTTTGTGACAATATGTATTTTGTGACGTCATTATGTTTGTGACGTCATTTATTTTTGTGACGTTATGTATTTTGTGACATCATTAATTTTTGTCAGGTCATGTATTTTTTGTCGTCATTTATTTTTGTGACGTTATGTATTTTGTGACGTTATGTATTTTGTGACGTTATTTATTTTTGTGACGTTATGTATTTTGTGACGTAATTAATTTTTGTGACGTCATTTATTTTTGTGACGTTATATTTTTTGTGACGTTATGTATTTTCTGACGTAATTAATTTTTGTGACGTCATTTATTTTTGTGACGTTATGTATTTTGTGACGTCATTTATTTTTGTGACGTTATGTATTTTGTGACGTCATTTGTTTTTGTGACGTTATGTATTTTGTGACGTCATTTATTTTTGTGACGTTATGTATTTTGTGACGTCATTTATTTTTGTGACGTTATGTATTTTGTGACGTCATTTATTTTTGTGACGTTATGTTTTATGTAACGTCATTTAATTTTGTGACGTTATGAATTTTGTGACGTCATTTATTTTCGTGACGTTATGTATTTTGTGACGTCATTTTTTGTGACGTTATGTATTTTGTGACGTCATTTATTTTTGTGACGTTATGTATTTTGTGACGTCATTTATTTTTGTAACGTTATGTATTTTGTGACGTCATTTATTTTTGTGACGTTATGTATTTTGTGACGTCATTTATTATTGTGACGTCATTTATTTTTGTGACGTTATGTATTTTCTGACGTCATTTATTTTTGTGACGTTATGTATTTTGTGACGTCATTTATTTTTTTGACGTTATGTATTTTGTGACGTCATTTATTTTTGTGACGTTATGTATTTTGTCACGTCATTTATTTTTGTGACGTTATGTATTTTGTGACGTTATGTATTTTGTGACGTTATTTATTTTTGTGACGTCATTTATTTTTGTGACGTTATGTATTTTGTGACGTCATTTATTTTTGTGAAGTTATGTATTTTGTGACGTCATTTATTTTTGTGACATTATGTATTTTGTGACGTCATTTTTTTGACGTTATGTATTTTGTGACGTCATTTTTTTGTGACGTTATGTATTTTGTGACGTCATTTATTTTTGTGACAATATGTATTTTGTGACGTCATTATGTTTGTGACGTCATTTATTTTTGTGACGTTATGTATTTTGTGACATCATTAATTTTTGTCTGGTCATGTATTTTTTGACGTCATTTATTTTTGTGACGTTATGTATTTTGTGACGTAATTAATTTTTCTGACGTCATTTATTTTTGTGACGTTATGTATTTTTTGACGTCATTAATTTTTGTGACGTCATTTATTTTTGTGACGTTATATATTTTGTGACGTTATTTATTTTTTGACGTCATTTATTTTTGTGACGTTATGTATTTTATGACGTAATTAATTTTTGTGACGTCATTTATTTTTATGACGTTATGTATTTTGTGACGTCATTTTTTTTTACGTTTTGTATTTTGTGACGTCATTTATTTTTTTGACGTTATGTATTTTGTGACGTCATTAATTTTGTGACAATATGTATTTTGTGACGTCATTATGTTTGTGACGTCATTTATTTTTGTGACGTTATGTATTTTGTGACGTAATTAATTTTTGTGACGTCATTAATTTTGTGACGCTATGTATTTTGTGACACCATTTATTTTTGTGACGTTATGTATTTTGTGACGTCATTTATTTTTGTGACTTTATTTATTTTGTGACGTCAATTATTTTTGTGACGTTATGTATTTTGTGACGTTATGTATTATGTGACGTTATTTATTTTTGTGACGTTATGTATTTTGTGACGTAATTAATTTTTGTGACGTCATTAATTTTTGTGACGTTATATATTTTGTGACGTTATGTATTTTGTGACGTAATTAATTTTTGTGACGTCATTTATTTTTGTGACGTTATGTATTTTTTGACGTCATTTATTTTTGTGACGTTATGTATTTTGTGACGTCATTTATTTTTGTGACGTTATGTATTTTGTGACGTCATTTGTTTTTGTGACGTTATGTATTTTGTGACGTCATTTATTTTTGTGACGTTATGTATTTTGTGACGTCATTTATTTTTGTGACGTTATGTATTTTGTGACGTCATTTATTTTTGTGACGTTATGTTTTATGTAACGTCATTTAATTTTGTGACGTTATGAATTTTGTGACGTCATTTATTTTCGTGACGTTATGTATTTTGTGACGTCATTTTTTTTGACGTTATGTATTTTGTGACGTCATTTATTTTTGTGACGTTATGTATTTTGTGACGTCATTTATTTTTGTAACGTTATGTATTTTGTGACGTCATTTATTTTTGTGACGTTATGTATTTTTTGACGTCATTTATTATTGTGACGTCATTTATTTTTGTGACGTTATGTATTTTCTGACGTCATTTATTTTTGTGACGTTATGTATTTTGTGACGTCATTTATTTTTTTGACGTTATGTATTTTGTGACGTCATTTATTTTTGTGACGTTATGTATTTTGTCACGTCATTTATTTTTGTGACGTTATGTATTTTGTGACGTTATGTATTTTGTGACGTTATTTATTTTTGTGACGTCATTTATTTTTGTGACGTTATGTATTTTGTGACGTCATTTATTTTTGTGACGTTATGTATTTTGTGACGTCATTTATTTTTGTGACATTATGTATTTTGTGACGTCATTTTTTTTGACGTTATGTATTTTGTGACGTCATTTTTTTGTGACGTTATGTATTTTGTGACGTCATTTATTTTTGTGACAATATGTATTTTGTGACGTCATTATGTTTGTGACGTCATTTATTTTTGTGACGTTATGTATTTTGTGACATCATTAATTTTTGTCTGGTCATGTATTTTTTGACGTCATTTATTTTTGTGACGTTATGTATTTTGTGACGTAATTAATTTTTCTGACGTCATTTATTTTTGTGACGTTATGTATTTTTTGACGTCATTAATTTTTGTGACGTCATTTATTTTTGTGACGTTATATATTTTGTGACGTTATTTATTTTTTGACGTCATTTATTTTTGTGACGTTATGTATTTTATGACGTAATTAATTTTTGTGACGTCATTTATTTTTATGACGTTATGTATTTTGTGACGTCATTTTTTTTTTACGTTTTGTATTTTGTGACGTCATTTATTTTTGTGACGTTATGTATTTTGTGACGTCATTAATTTTGTGACAATATGTATTTTGTGACGTCATTATGTTTGTGACGTCATTTATTTTTGTGACGTTATGTATTTTGTGACGTAATTAATTTTTGTGACGTCATTAATTTTGTGACGCTATGTATTTTGTGACACCATTTATTTTTGTGACGTTATGTATTTTGTGACGTCATTTATTTTTGTGACTTTATTTATTTTGTGACGTCAATTATTTTTGTGACGTTATGTATTTTGTGACGTTATGTATTATGTGACGTTATTTATTTTTGTGACGTTATGTATTTTGTGACGTAATTAATTTTTGTGACGTCATTAATTTTTGTGACGTTATATATTTTGTGACGTTATGTATTTTGTGACGTAATTAATTTTTGTGACGTCATTTATTTTTGTGACGTTATGTATTTTTTGACGTCATTTATTTTTGTGACGTTATGTATTTTGTGACGTCATTTATTTTTTTGACGTTTTGTATTTTGTGACGTCATTTATTTTTGCGACGTTATGTATTTTGTGACGTCATTTATTTTTTTGCCGTTATGTATTTTGTGACGTTATGTATTTTTTGACGTTATTTATTTTTGTGACGTCATTTATTTTTGTGACGTTATGTATTTTGTGACGTCATTTATTTTTGTGACGTTATGTATTATGTGACGTCATTTATTTTTGTGACGTTATGTATTTTGTGACGTCATTTATTTTTGTGACGTTATGTATTTTGTGACATCATTTATTTTTGTGAGGTTATGTATTTTTTGACGTCATTTATTTTTGTGACGTTATGTATTTTGTGACGTAATTAATTTTTGTGACGTCATTTATTTTTGTGACGCTATGTATTTTGTGACATATCTAATTTTTGTGACGTCATTTATTTTTTTGACGTTATGTATTTTGTGACGTCATTTATTTTTGTGAGGTTATGTATTTTTTGACGTAATTAATTTTTGTGACGTTATGTATTTTTGACGTAATTAATTTTTGTGACGTCATTTATTTTTGTGACGTTATGTATTTTGTGACGTCATTTATTTTTGTGACTTTAATTATTTTGTGACGTCATTTATTTTTGTGACGTTATGTACTTTGTGACGTTATGTATTTTGTGACGTTATGTATTTTGTGACTTTATTTATTTTTGTGACGTTATGTATTTTGTGACGTAATTAATTTTTGTGACGTCATTTATTTTTGTGACGTTATATTTTTTGTGACGTTATGTATTTTGTGACGTAATTAATTTTTGTGACGTCATTTATTTTTGTGACGTTATGTATTTTGTGACGTCATTTATTTTTGTGACGTTATGTATTTTGTGACGTCATTTGTTTTTGTGACGTTATGTATTTTGTGACGTCATTTATTTTTGTGACGTTATGTATTTTGTGACGTCATTTATTTTTGTGACGTTATGTATTTTGTTACGTCATTTATTTCTGTGACGTTATGTTTTATGTAACGTCATTTATTTTTGTGACGTTATGTATTTTGTGACGTCATTTATTTTTGTGACGTTATGTATTTTGTGACGTCATTTTTTGTGACGTTATGTATTTTGTGACGTCATTTATTTTTGTGACGTTATGTATTTTGTGACGTCATTTATTTTTGTAACGTTATGTATTTTGTGACGTCATTTATTTTTGTGACGTTATGTATTTTGTGACGTCATTTATTATTGTAACGTCATTTATTTTTGTGACGTTATGTATTTTCTGACGTCATTTATGTTTGTGACGTTATGTATTTTGTGACGTCATTTATTTTTTTGACGTTATGTATTTTGTGACGTCATTTATTTTTGTGACGTTATGTATTTTGTGACGTCATTTATTTTTGTGACGTTATGTATTTTGTGACGTTATTTATTTTTGTGACGTCATTTATTTTTGTGACGTTATGTATTTTGTGACGTCATTTATTTTTGTGACGTTATGTATTTTGTGACGTCATTTATTTTTGTGACATTATGTATTTTGTGACGTTATTTTTTTTGACGTTATGTATTTTGTGACGTCATTTATTTTTGTGACGTTATGTATTTTGTGACGTCATTTATTTTTGTGACAATATGTATTTTGTGACGTCATTATGTTTGTGACGTCATTTATTTTTGTGACGTTATGTATTTTGTGACATCATTAATTTTTGTCAGGTCATGTATTTTTTGACGTCATTTATTTTTTTGACGTTATGTATTTTGTGACGTAATTAATTTTTCTGACGTCATTTATTTTTGTGACGTTATGTATTTTGTGACGTCATTAATTTTTGTGACGTCATTTATTTTTGTGACGTTATGTATTTTGTGACGTTATTTATTTTTGTGACGTCATTTATTTTTGTGACGTTATGTATTTTGTGACGTCATTTATTTTTGTGACGTTATGTATTTTGTGACGTCATTTATTTTTGTGACGTTATGTATTTTGTGACGTCATTTATTTTTGTGACTTTAATTATTTTGTGACGTCATTTATTTTTGTGACGTTATGTATTTTGTGACGTTTTGTATTTTGTGACGTTATTTATTTTTGTGACGTTATGTATTTTGTGACGTAATTAATTTTTGTGACGTCATTTATTTTTGTGACGTTATATTTTTTGTGACGTTATGTATTTTGTGACGTAATTAATTTTTCTGACGTCATTTATTTTTGTGACGTTATGTATTTTGTGACGTCATTAATTTTTGTGACGTCATTTATTTTTGTGACGTTATGTATTTTGTGACGTCATTTATTTTTGTGACATTATGTATTTTGTGACGTCATTTTTTTTTGACGTTATGTATTTTGTGACGTCATTTATTTTTGTGACGTTATGTATTTTGTGACGTCATTTATTTTTGTGACAATATGTATTTTGTGACGTCATTATGTTTGTGACGTCATTTATTTTTGTGACGTTATGTATTTTGTGACATCATTAATTTTTGTCAGGTCATGTATTTTTTGACGTCATTTATTTTTGTGACGTTATGTATTTTGTGACGTAATTAATTTTTCTGACGTCATTTATTTTTGTGACGTTATGTATTTTGTGACGTCATTAATTTTTGTGACGTCATTTATTTTTGTGACGTTATGTATTTTGTGACGTTATTTATTTTTGTGACGTCATTTATTTTTGAGACGTTATGTATTTTGTGACGTCATTTATTTTTGTGACGTTATGTATTTTGTGACGTCATTTATTTTTGTGACGTTATGTATTTTGTTACGTCATTTATTTCTGTGACGTTATGTTTTATGTAACGTCATTTATTTTTGTGACGTTATGTATTTTGTGACGTCATTTATTTTTGTGACGTTATGTATTTTGTGACGTCATTTTTTGTGACGTTATGTATTTTGTGACGTCATTTATTTTTGTGACGTTATGTATTTTGTGACGTCATTTATTTTTGTAACGTTATGTATTTTGTGACGTCATTTATTTTTGTGACGTTATGTATTTTGTGACGTCATTTATTATTGTAACGTCATTTATTTTTGTGACGTTATGTATTTTCTGACGTCATTTATTTTTGTGACGTTATGTATTTTGTGACGTCATTTATTTTTTTGACGTTATGTATTTTGTGACGTCATTTATTTTTGTGACGTTATGTATTTTGTGACGTCATTTATTTTTGTGACGTTATGTATTTTGTGACGTTATGTATTTTGTGACGTTATTTATTTTTGTGACGTCATTTATTTTTGTGACGTTATGTATTTTGTGACGTCATTTATTTTTGTGACGTTATGTATTTTGTGACGTCATTTATTTTTGTGACATTATGTATTTTGTGACGTTATTTTTTTTGACGTTATGTATTTTGTGACGTCATTTATTTTTGTGACGTTATGTATTTTGTGACGTCATTTATTTTTGTGACAATATGTATTTTGTGACGTCTTTATGTTTGTGACGTCATTTATTTTTGTGACGTTATGTATTTTGTGACATCATTAATTTTTGTCAGGTCATGTATTTTTTGACGTCATTTATTTTTTTGACGTTATGTATTTTGTGACGTAATTAATTTTTCTGACGTCATTTATTTTTGTGACGTTATGTATTTTGTGACGTCATTAATTTTTGTGACGTCATTTATTTTTGTGACGTTATGTATTTTGTGACGTTATTTATTTTTGTGACGTCATTTATTTTTGTGACGTTATGTATTTTGTGACGTCATTTATTTTTGTGACGTTATGTATTTTGTGACGTCATTTATTTTTGTGACGTTATGTATTTTGTGACGTCATTTATTTTTGTGACTTTAATTATTTTGTGACGTCATTTATTTTTGTGACGTTATGTATTTTGTGACGTTTTGTATTTTGTGACGTTATTTATTTTTGTGACGTTATGTATTTTGTGACGTAATTAATTTTTGTGACGTCATTTATTTTTGTGACGTTATATTTTTTGTGACGTTATGTATTTTGTGACGTAATTAACTTTTGTGACGTCATTTATTTTTGTGACGTTATGTATTTTGTGACGTCATTTATTTTTGTGACGTTATGTATTTTTTGACGTCATTTATTTTTGTGACGTTATGTATTTTGTGACGTTATGTATTTTGTGACGTTATTTATTTTTGTGACGTCATTTATTTTTGTGACGTTATGTATTTTGTGACGTCATTTATTTTTGTGACGTTATGTATTTTGTGACGTCATTTATTTTTGTGACATTATGTATTTTGTGACGTCATTTTTTTTTGACGTTATGTATTTTGTGACGTCATTTATTTTTGTGACGTTATGTATTTTGTGACGTCATTTATTTTTGTGACAATATGTATTTTGTGACGTCATTATGTTTGTGACGTCATTTATTTTTGTGACGTTATGTATTTTGTGACATCATTAATTTTTGTCAGGTCATGTATTTTTTGACGTCATTTATTTTTGTGACGTTATGTATTTTGTGTTGTAATTAATTTTTCTGACGTCATTTATTTTTGTGACGTTATGTATTTTGTGACGTCATTAATTTTTGTGACGTCATTTATTTTTGTGACGTTATGTATTTTGTGACGTTATTTATTTTTGTGACGTCATTTATTTTTGAGACGTTATGTATTTTGTGACGTCATTTATTTTTGTGACGTTATGTATTTTGTGACGTCATTTATTTTTTTGACGTTATGTATTTTGTGACATCATTTATTTTTGTGAGGTTATGTATTTTTTGACGTCATTTATTTTTGTGACGTTATGTATTTTGTGACGTCATTTATTTTTGTGACTTTATTTATTTTGTGACGTCATTTATTTTTGTGACGTTATGTATTTTGTGACGTTTTGTATTTTGTGACGTTATTTATTTTTGTGACGTTATGTATTTTGTGACGTAATTAATTTTTGTGACGTCATTTATTTTTGTGACGTTATATTTTTTGTGACGTTATGTATTTTGTGACGTAATTAATTTTTGTGACGTCATTTATTTTTGTGACGTTATGTATTTTGTGACGTCATTTATTTTTGTGACGTTATGTACTTTGTGACGTCATTTGTTTTTGTGACGTTATGTATTTTGTGACGTCATTTATTTTTGTGACGTTATGTATTTTGTGACGTCATTTATTTTTGTGACGTTATGTATTTTGTGACGTCATTTATTTTTGTGACGTTATGTACTTTGTGACGTCATTTGTTTTTGTGACGTTATGTATTTTGTGACGTCATTTATTTTTGTGACGTTATGTATTTTGTGACGTCATTTATTTTTGTGACGTTATGTATTTTGTGACGTCATTAATTTTTGTGACGGTATGTATTTTGTGACGTCATTTATTTTTGTGACTTTATTTATTTTGTGACGTCATTTATTTTTGTGACGTTATGTATTTTGTGACGTTATGTATTTTGTGACGTTATTTATTTTTGTGACGTTATGTATTTTGTGACATAATTAATTTTTGTGACGTCATTTATTTTTGTGACGTTATGTATTTTGTGACGTCATTTATTTTTGTGACGTTATGTATTATGTGACGTCATTTATTTTTGTGACGTTATGTATTTTGTGACGTCATTTATTTTTGTGACGTTATGTATTTTGTGACGTTATGTATTTTGTGACGTTATTTATTTTTGTGACGTTATGTATTTTGTGACGTAATTAATTTTTGTGACGTCATTTATTTTTGTGACGTTATATTTTTTGTGACGTTATGTATTTTGTGACGTCATTTATTTTTGGACTTTAATTATTTTGTGACGTCATTTATTTTTGTGACGTTATGTATTTTGTGACGTTATGTATTTTGTGACGTTATTTATTTTTGTGACGTTATGTATTTTGTGACGTAATTAATTTTTGTGACGTCATTTATTTTTGTGACGTTATATTTTTTGTGACGTTATGTATTTTGTGACGTAATTAATTTTTGTGACGTCATTTATTTTTGTGACGTTATGTATTTTGTGACGTCATTTATTTTTGTGACGTTATGTATTTTGTGACGTCATTTGTTTTTGTGACGTTGTGTATTTTGTGACGTCATTTATTTTTGTGAAGTTATGTATTTTGTGACGTCATTTATTTTTGTGACGTTATGTATTTTGTGACGTCATTTATTTTTGTGACGTTATGTTTTATGTAACGTCATTTATTTTTGTGTCGTTATGTATTTTGTGACGTCATTTATTTTTGTGACGTTATGTATTTTGTGACGTCATTTTTTTGTGACGTTATGTATTTTGTGACGTCATTTATTTTTGTGACGTTATGTATTTTGTGACGTCATTTATTTTTGTAACGTTATGTATTTTGTGACGTCATTTATTTTTGTTACGTTATGTATTTTGTGACGTCATTTATTATTGTGACGTCATTTATTTTTGTGACGTTATGTATTTTCTGACGTCATTTATTTTTGTGACGTTATGTATTTTGTGACGTCATTTATTTTTGTGACGTTATGTATTTTGTGACGTCATTTATTTTTGTGACATTATGTATTTTGTGACGTCATTTTTTTTTGACGTTATGTATTTTGTGACGTCATTTATTTTTGTGACGTTATGTATTTTGTGACGTCATTTATTTTTGTGACAATATGTATTTTGTGACGTCATTATGTTTGTGACGTCATTTATTTTTGTGACGTTATGTATTTTGTGACATCATTAATTTTTGTCAGGTCATGTATTTTTTGACGTCATTTATTTTTGTGACGTTATGTATTTTGTGACGTAATTAATTTTTCTGACGTCATTTATTTTTGTGACGTTATGTATTTTGTGACGTCATTAATTTTTGTGACGTCATTTATTTTTGTGACGTTATGTATTTTGTGACGTTATTTATTTTTGTGACGTCATTTATTTTTGTGACGTTATGTATTTTGTGACGTCATTTATTTTTGTGACGTTATGTATTTTGTGACGTCATTTATTTTTGTGACGTTATGTATTTTGTGACGTCATTTATTTTTTTGACGTTATGTATTTTGTGACATCATTTATTTTTGTTAGGTTATGTATTTTTTGACGTCATTTATTTTTGTGACGTTATGTATTTTGTGACGTCATTTATTTTTGTGACTTTAATTTTTTTGTGACGTCATTTATTTTTGTGACGTTATGTATTTTGTGACGTTTTGTATTTTGTGACGTTATTTATTTTTGTGACGTTATGTATTTTGTGACGTAATTAATTTTTGTGACGTCATTTATTATTGTGACGTTATATTTTTTGTGACGTTATGTATTTTGTGACGTAATTAATTTTTGTGACGTCATTTATTTTTGTGACGTTATGTATTTTGTGACGTCATTTATTTTTGTGACGTTATGTACTTTGTGACGTCATTTGTTTTTGTGACGTTATGTATTTTGTGACGTCATTTATTTTTGTGACGTTATGTATTTTGTGACGTCATTTATTTTTGTGACGTTATGTATTTTGTGACGTCATTTATTTTTGTGACGGTATGTATTTTGTGACGTCATTTATTTTTGTGACTTTATTTATTTTGTGACGTCATTTATTTTTGTGACGTTATGTATTTTGTGACGTTATGTATTTTGTGACGTTATTTATTTTTGTGACGTTATGTATTTTGTGACGTAATTAATTTTTGTGACGTCATTTATTTTTGTGACGTTATATATTTTGTGACGTCATTTATTTTTGTGACGTTGTGTATTTTGTGACGTCATTTATTTTTGTGACTTTATTTATTTTGTGACGTCATTTATTTTTGTGACGTTATGTATTTTGTGACGTTATGTATTCTGTGACGTTATTTATTTTTGTGACGTTATGTATTTTGTGACGTAATTAATTTTTGTGACGTCATTTATTTTTGTGACGTTATATATTTTGTGACGTTATGTATTGTGTGACGTAATTAATTTTTGTGACGTCATTTATTTTTGTGACAATATGTATTTTGTGACGTCATTTATTTTTGTGACGTTATGTATACATATGACGTTATGTATTTTGTGACGTCATTTATTTTCGTGACGTTGTGTATTTTGTTACGTCATATATTTTTGTGACGTTATTTATTTTGTGAAGTCATTTATTTTTGTGACGTTATGTATTTTATGAAATATGTATTTTGTGACGTCATTTAATTTTGTGTCGTTAAATATTTTGTGACGTCATTTATTTTTGTGACGTTATGTATTTTGTGACGTCATTTTTTTTGTGACGTTATGTATTTTGTGACGTCATTTATTTTTGTGACGTTATGTATTTTGTGACGTCATTTATTTTTGTGACGTTATGTATTTTGTGACGTCATTTATTTTTGTGACATTATGTATTTTGTGACGTCATTTATTATTGTGACGTCATTTATTTTTGTGACGTTATGTATTTTGTGACGTCATTTATTTTTGTGACGTTATGTATTTTGTGACGTTATGTATTTTGTGACGTCATTTATTTTTGTGACGTTATGTATTTTGTGACGTCATTTATTTTTGTGAGGTTATGTATTTTTTGACGTAATTAATTTTTGTGACGTTATGTATTTTGTGACGTCATTTATTTTTGTGACGTTATGTATTTTGTGACGTCATTTAATTTTGTGTCGTTAAATATTTTGTTACGTCATTTATTTTTTTGACGGTATGTATTTTGTGACGTCATTTATTTTTGTGACGTTATGTATTTTGTGACGTCATTTATTTTTGTGCCGTTATGTATTTTGTGACGTTATGTATTTTGTGACGTTATTTATTTTTGTGACGTAATAAATTTTTGTGACGTCATTTATTTTTGTGACGTTATGTATTTTATGACGTCATTTATTTTTGTAACGTTATGTATTTTGTGACATTATTTATTTTTGTGACGTTATGCATTCTGTGACGTAATTTATTTTTTGTGACGTTATGTATTTTGTGACGTCATTTATTTTTTTGACGTTATGTATTTTGTGACGTCATTTATTTTTGTGACGTTATGTATTTTGTGACGTCATTTAATTTTGTGTCGTTAAATATTTTGTGACGTCATTTATTTTTGTGACGTTATGTATTTTGTGACGTCATTTATTTTTGTGACGTTATGTATTTTGTGACGTCATTTTTTGTGTGACGTTATGAATTTTGTGACGTCATTTATTTTTGTAACGTTATGTATTTTGTGACGTCATTTATTTTTTTGACGGTATGTATTTTGTGACGTCATTTATTTTTGTGACGTTATGTATTTTGTGACGTCATTTATTTTTGTGCCGTTATGTATTTTGTGACGTTATCTATTTTGTGACGTTATTTATTTTTGTGACGTAATAAAATTTTGTGACGTCATTTATTTTTGTGACGTTATGTATTTTATGACGTCATTTATTTTTGTGACGTTGTGTATTTTGTGACATTATTTATTTTTGTGACGTTATGCATTTTGTGACGTAATTTATTTTTTGTGACGTTATGTATTTTGTGACGTCATTTATTTTTTTGACGTTATGTATTTTGTGACGTTATTTATTTTTGTGACGTTATGTATTTTGTGACGTTATGTATTTTGTGACGTCATTTATTTTTGTGACGTTATGTATTTTGTGACGTAATTAATTTTTCTGACGTCATTTATTTTTGTGACGTTATGTATTTTGTGACGTCATTAATTTTTGTGACGTCATTTATTTTTGTGACGTTATGTATTTTGTGACGTTATTTATTTTTGTGACGTCATTTATTTTTGTGACGTTATGTATTTTGTGACGTTATTTATTTTTGTGACGTCATATATTTTTGTGACGTTATGTATTTTGTGACGTCATTTATTTTTGTGACGTTATGTATTTTGTGACGTCATTTATTTTTGTGACGTTATGTATTTTGTGACGTCATTTATTTTTTTGACGTTATGTATTTTGTGACATCATTTATTTTTGTGAGGTTATGTATTTTTTGACGTCATTTATTTTTGTGACGTTATGTATTTTGTGACGTCATTTATTTTTGTGACTTTAATTATTTTGTGACGTCATTTATTTTTGTGACGTTATGTATTTTGTGACGTTTTGTATTTTGTGACGTTATTTATTTTTGTGAAGTTATGAATTTTGTGACGTAATTAATTTTTGTGACGTCATTTATTTTTGTGACGTTATATTTTTTGTGACGTTATGTATTTTGTGACGTAATTAATTTTTGTGACGTCATTTATTTTTGTCACGTTATGTATTTTGTGACGTCATTTATTTTTGTGACGTTATGTACTTTGTGACGTCATTTGTTTTTGTGACGTTATGTATTTTGTGACGTCATTTATTTTTGTGACGTTATGTACTTTGTGACGTCATTTGTTTTTGTGACGTTATGTATTTTGTGACGTCATTTATTTTTGTGACGTTATGTATTTTGTGACGTCATTTATTTTTGTGACGTTATGTATTTTGTGACGTCATTTATTTTTGTGACGTTATGTACTTTGTGACGTCATTTGTTTTTGTGACGTTATGTATTTTGTGACGTCATTTATTTTTGTGACGTTATGTATTTTGTGACGTCATTTATTTTTGTGACGTTATGTATTTTGTGACGTCATTAATTTTTGTGACGGTATGTATTTTGTGACGTCATTTATTTTTGTGACTTTATTTATTTTGTGACGTCATTTATTTTTGTGACGTTATGTATTTTGTGACGTTATGTATTTTGTGACGTTATTTATTTTTGTGACGTTATGTATTTTGTGACATAATTAATTTTTGTGACGTCATTTATTTTTGTGACGTTATGTATTTTGTGACGTCATTTATTTTTGTGACGTTATGTATTATGTGACGTCATTTATTTTTGTGACGTTATGTATTTTGTGACGTCATTTATTTTTGTGACGTTATGTATTTTGTGACATCATTTATATTTGTGAGGTTATGTATTTTTTGACGTCATTTATTTTTGTGACGTTATGTATTTTGTGACGTAATTAATTTTTGTGACGTCATTTATTTTTGTGACGCTATGTATTTTGTAACGTAACTAATTTTTGTGACGTCATCTATTTTTTTGACGTTATGTATTTTGTGACGTCATTTATTTTTGTGAGGTTATGTATTTTTTGACGTAATTAATTTTTGTGACGTTATGTATTTTTTGACGTAATTAATTTTTGTGACGTCATTAATTTTGTGACGTTATGTATTTTGTGACGTCATTTATTTTTGTGACGTTATGTATTTTGTGACGTCATTTATTTTTGGACTTTAATTATTTTGTGACGTCATTTATTTTTGTGACGTTATGTATTTTGTGACGTTATGTATTTTGTGACGTTATTTATTTTTGTGACGTTATGTATTTTGTGACGTAATTAATTTTTGTGACGTCATTTATTTTTGTGACGTTATATTTTTTGTGACGTTATGTATTTTGTGACGTAATTAATTTTTGTGACGTCATTTATTTTTGTGACGTTATGTATTTTGTGACGTCATTTATTTTTGTGACGTTATGTATTTTGTGACGTCATTTGTTTTTGTGACGTTATGTATTTTGTGACGTCATTTATTTTTGTGACGTTATGTATTTTGTGACGTCATTTATTTTTGTGACGTTATGTATTTTGTGACGTCATTTATTTTTGTGACGTTATGTTTTATGTAACGTCATTTATTTTTGTGTCGTTATGTATTTTGTGACGTCATTTATTTTTGTGACGTTATGTATTTTGTGACGTCATTTTTTTGTGACGTTATGTATTTTGTGACGTCATTTATTTTTGTGACGTTATGTATTTTGTGACGTCATTTATTTTTGTAACGTTATGTATTTTGTGACGTCATTTATTTTTGTTACGTTATGTATTTTGTGACGTCATTTATTATTGTGACGTCATTTATTTTTGTGACGTTATGTATTTTCTGACGTCATTTATTTTTGTGACGTTATGTATTTTGTGACGTCATTTATTTTTGTGACATTATGTATTTTGTGACGTCATTTTTTTTGACGTTATGTATTTTGTGACGTCATTTATTTTTGTGACGTTATGTATTTTGTGACGTCAT
This sequence comes from Flexamia atlantica, assembly GCA_035578135.1. NCBI lineage: Eukaryota > Metazoa > Arthropoda > Insecta > Hemiptera > Cicadellidae > Flexamia > Flexamia atlantica. The sequence goes on along the minus strand of JAQJVK010000056.1, from coordinate 654,364 downwards.
TTATTTTTGTGACAATATGTATTTTGTGACGTCATTATGTTTGTGACGTCATTTATTTTTGTGACGTTATGTATTTTGTGACATCATTAATTTTTGTCAGGTCATGTATTTTTTTACGTCATTTATTTTTGTGACGTTATGTATTTTGTGACGTAATTAATTTTTCTGACGTCATTTATTTTTGTGACGTTATGTATTTTGTGACGTCATTATTTTTTGTGACGTCATTTATTTTTGTGACGTTATGTATTTTGTGACGTTATTTATTTTTGTGACGTCATTTATTTTTGTGACGTTATGTATTTTGTGACGTCATTTATTTTTGTGACGTTATGTATTTTGTGACGTCATTTATTTTTGTGACGTTATGTATTTTGTGACGTCATTTATTTTTGTGACGTTATGTATTTTGTGACGTAATTAATTTTTGTGACGTCATTTATTATTGTGACGTTATATTTTTTGTGACGTTATGTATTTTGTGACGTCATTTATTTTTGTGACGTTATGTATTTTGTGACGTCATTTATTTTTGTGACGTTATGTACTTTGTGACGTCATTTGTTTTTGTGACGTTATGTATTTTGTGACGTCATTTATTTTTGTGACGTTATGTATTTTGTGACGTCATTTATTTTTGTGACGTTATGTATTTTGTGACGTCATTTATTTTTGTGACGGTATGTATTTTGTGACGTCATTTATTTTTGTGACTTTATTTATTTTGTGACGTCATTTATTTTTGTGACGTTATGTATTTTGTGACGTTATGTATTTTGTGACGTTATTTATTTTTGTGACGTTATGTATTTTGTGACGTAATTAATTTTTGTGACATCATTTATTTTTGTGACGTTATATATTTTGTGACGTCATTTATTTTTGTGACGTTGTGTATTTTGTGACGTCATTTATTTTTGTGACTTTATTTATTTTGTGACGTCATTTATTTTTGTGACGTTATGTATTTTGTGACGTTATGTATTCTGTGACGTTATTTATTTTTGTGACGTTATGTATTTTGTGACGTAATTAATTTTTGTGACGTCATTTATTTTTGTGACGTTATATATTTTGTGACGTTATGTATTGTGTGACGTAATTAATTTTTGTGACGTCATTTATTTTTGTGACAATATGTATTTTGTGACGTCATTTATTTTTGTGACGTTATGTATACATATTACGTTATGTATTTTGTGACGTCATTTATTTTCGTGACGTTGTGTATTTTGTGACGTCATATATTTTTGTGACGTTATTTATTTTGTGACGTCATTTATTTTTGTGACGTTATGTATTTTATGAAATATGTATTTTGTGACGTCATTTAATTTTGTGTCGTTAAATATTTTGTGACGTCATTTATTTTTGTGACGTTATGTATTTTGTGACGTCATTTATTTTTGTGACGTTATGTATTTTGTGACGTCATTTTTTTGTGACGTTATGTATTTTGTGACGTCATTTATTTTTGTGACGTTATGTATTTTGTGACGTCATTTATTTTTGTGACGTTATGTATTTTGTGACGTCATTTATTTTTGTGACATTATGTATTTTCTGACGTCATTTATTATTGTGACGTCATTTATTTTTGTGACGTTATGTATTTTGTGACGTCATTTATTTTTGTGACGTTATGTATTTTGTGACGTTATGTATTTTGTGACGTCATTTATTTTTGTGACGTTATGTATTTTGTGACGTCATTTATTTTTGTGAGGTTATGTATTTTTTGACGTAATTAATTTTTGTGACGTTATGTATTTTGTGACGTCATTTATTTTTGTGACGTTATGTATTTTGTGACGTCATTTAATTTTGTGTCGTTAAATATTTTGTTACGTCATTTTTTTTTTTGACGGTATGTATTTTGTGACGTCATTTATTTTTGTGACGTAATAAATTTTTGTGACGTCATTTATTTTTGTGACGTTATGTATTTTATGACGTCATTTATTTTTGTGACGTTATGTATTTTGTGACATTATTTATTTTTGTGACGTTATGCATTTTGTGACGTAATTTATTTTTTGTGACGTTATGTATTTTGTGACGTCATTTATTTTTTTGACGTTATGTATTTTGTGACGTCATTTATTTTTGTGACGTTATGTATTTTGTGACGTCATTTAATTTTGTGTCGTTAAATATTTTGTGACGTCATTTATTTTTGTGACGTTATGTATTTTGTGACGTCATTTATTTTTGTGACGTTATGTATTTTGTGACGCCATTTTTTGTGTGACGTTATGAATTTTGTGACGTCATTTATTTTTGTAACGTTATGTATTTTGTGACGTCATTTATTTTTTTGACGGTATGTATTTTGTGACGTCATTTATTTTTGTGACGTTATGTATTTTGTGACGTCATTTATTTTTGTGCCGTTATGTATTTTGTGACGTTATGTATTTTGTGACGTTATTTATTTTTGTGACGTAATAAAATTTTGTGACGTCATTTATTTTTGTGACGTTATGTATTTTATGACGTCATTTATTTTTGTGACGTTGTGTATTTTGTGACATTATTTATTTTTGTGACGTTATGCATTTTGTGACGTAATTTATTTTTTGTGACGTTATGTATTTTGTGACGTCATTTATTTTTTTGACGTTATGTATTTTGTGACGTTATTTATTTTTGTGACGTTATGTATTTTGTGACGTTATGTATTTTGTGACGTCATTTATTTTTGTGACGTTATGTATTTTGTGACGTAATTAATTTTTCTGACGTCATTTATTTTTGTGACGTTATGTATTTTGTGACGTCATTAATTTTTGTGACGTCATTTATTTTTGTGACGTTATGTATTTTGTGACGTTATTTATTTTTGTGACGTCATTTATTTTTGTGACGTTATGTATTTTGTGACGTTATTTATTTTTGTGACGTCATATATTTTTGTGACGTTATGTATTTTGTGACGTCATTTATTTTTGTGACGTTATGTATTTTGTGACGTCATTTATTTTTGTGACGTTATGTATTTTGTGACGTCATTTATTTTTTTGACGTTATGTATTTTGTGACATCATTTATTTTTGTGAGGTTATGTATTTTTTGACGTCATTTATTTTTGTGACGTTATGTATTTTGTGACGTCATTTATTTTTGTGACTTTAATTATTTTGTGACGTCATTTATTTTTGTGACGTTATGTATTTTGTGACGTTTTGTATTTTGTGACGTTATTTATTTTTGTGACGTTATGAATTTTGTGACGTAATTAATTTTTGTGACGTCATTTATTTTTGTGACGTTATATTTTTTGTGACGTTATGTATTTTGTGACGTAATTAATTTTTGTGACGTCATTTATTTTTGTCACGTTATGTATTTTGTGACGTCATTTATTTTTGTGACGTTATGTACTTTGTGACGTCATTTGTTTTTGTGACGTTATCGATTTTGTGACGTCATTTATTTTTGTGACGTTATGTATTTTGTGACGTCATTTATTTTTGTGACGGTATGTATTTTGTGACGTCATTTATTTTTGTGACTTTATTTATTTTGTGACGTCATTTATTTTTGTGACGTTATGTATTTTGTGACGTTATGTATTTTGTGACGTTATTTATTTTTGTGACGTTATGTATTTTGTGACGTAATTAATTTTTGTGACGTCATTTATTTTTGTGACGTTATATATTTTGTGACGTCATTTATTTTTGTGACGTTGTGTATTTTGTGACGTCATTTATTTTTGTGACTTTATTTATTTTGTGACGTCATTTATTTTTGTGACGTTATGTATTTTGTGACGTTATTTATTCTGTGACGTTATTTATTTTTGTGACGTTATGTATTTTGTGACGTAATTAATTTTTGTGACGTCATTTATTTTTGTGACGTTATATATTTTATGACGTTATGTATTGTGTGACGTAATTAATTTTTGTGACGTCATTTATTTTTGTGACAATATGTATTTTGTCACGTCATTTATTTTGTGACGTTATGTATACATATGACGTTATGTATTTTGTGACGTCATTTATTTTCGTGACGTTGTGTATTTTGTGACGTCATTTATTTTTGTGACGTTATTTATTTTGTGACGTCATTTATTTTTGTGACGTTATGTATTTTATGAAATATGTATTTTGTGACGTCATTTAATTTTGTTTAGTTAAATATTTTGTGACGTCATTTATTTTTGTGACGTTATGTATTTTGTGACGTCATTTATTTTTGTGACGTTATGTATTTTGTGACGTCATTTTTTTTGTGACGTTATGTATTTTGTGACGTCATTTATTTTTGTGACGTTATGTATTTTGTGACGTCATTTATTTTTGTGACGTTATGTATTTTGTGACGTCATTTATTTTTGTGACATTATGTATTTTGTGACGTCATTTATTATTGTGACGTCATTTATTTTTGTGACGTTATGTATTTTGTGACGTCATTTATTTTTGTGACGCTATGTATTTTGTGACTTTATGTATTATGTGACGTCATTTATTTTTGTGACGTTATGTATTTTGTGACGTCATTTATTTTTGAGAGGTTATGTATTTTTTGACGTAATTAATTTTTGTGACGTTATGTATTTTGTGACGTCATTTATTTTTGTGACGTTATGTATTTTGTGACGTCATTTAATTTTGTGTCGTTAAATATTTTGTGACGTCATTTATTTTTGTGACGTTATGTATTTTGTGACGTCATTTATTTTTGTGACGTTATGTATTTTGTGACGTCATTTTTTTGTGACGTTATGAATTTTGTGACGTCATTTATTTTTGTAACGTTATGTATTTTGTGACGTCATTTATTTTTTTGACGGTATGTATTTTGTGACGTCATTTATTTTTGTGACGTTATGTATTTTGTGACGTCATTTATTTTTGTGCCGTTATGTATTTTGTGACGTTATGTATTTTGTGACGTTATTTATTTTTGTGACGTAATAAATTTTTGTGACGTCATTTATTTTTGTGACGTTATGTATTTTATGACGTCATTTATTTTTGTGACGTTATGTATTTTGTGACATTATTTATTTTTGTGACGTTATGCATTTTGTGACGTAATTTATTTTTTGTGACGTTATGTATTTTGTGACGTCATTTATTTTTTTGACGTTATGTATTTTGTGACGTCTTTTATTTTTGTGACGTTATGTATTTTGTGACGTCATTTAATTTTGTGTCGTTATATATTTTGTGACGTCATTTATTTTTGTGACGTTATGTATTTTGTGACGTCATTTATTTTTGTGACGTTATGTATTTTGTGACGTCATTTTTTTGTGTGACGTTATGAATTTTGTGACGTCATTTATTTTTGTAACGTTATGTATTTTGTGACGTCATTTATTTTTTTGACGGTATGTATTTTGTGACGTCATTTATTTTTGTGACGTTATGTATTTTGTGACGTCATTTATTTTTGTGCCGTTATGTATTTTGTGACGTTATGTATTTTGTGACGTTATTTATTTTTGTGTCGTAATAAATTTTTGTGACGTCATTTATTTTTGTGACGTTATGTATTTTATGACGTCATTTATTTTTGTGACGTTATGTATTTTGTGATATTATTTATTTTTGTGACGTTATGCATTTTGTGACGTAATTTATTTTTTGTGACGTTATGTATTTTGTGACGTCATTTATTTTTTTGACGTTATGTATTTTGTGACGTTATTTATTTTTGTGACGTTATGTATTTTGTGACGTTATGTATTTTGTGACGTCATTTATTTTTGTGACGTTATGTATTTTGTGACGTAATTATTTTTTGTGACGTCATTTATTTTTGTGACGTTTTGTATTTTGTGACGTCATTTATTTTTGTGACGTTATGTATTTTGTGACGTCATTACTTTTTGTGACGTCATTTATTTTTGTGACGTTATGTATTTTGTGACGTCATTTATTTTTGTGACGTTATGTATTTTGTGACGTCATTTATTTTTGTGACGTTATGTATTTTGTGACGTCATTTATTTTTGTGACGTTATGTATTTTGTGACGTCATTTATTTTTCTGACGTTATGTATTTTGTGACGTCATTTATTTTTGTGACTTTATTTATTTATGACGTCATTTATTTTTGTAACGTTATGTATTTTGTGACGTTATGTATTTTGTGACGTTATTTATTTTTGTGACGTTATTTATTTTGTGACGTAATTAATTTTTGTGACGTCATTTATTTTTGTGACGTTATGTATTTTGTGACGTCATTTATTTTTGTGACGTTATGTATTTTGTGACGTCATTTATTTTTGTGACGTTATGTATTTTGTGACGTCATTTGTTTTTGTGACGTTATGTATTTTGTGACGTCATTTATTTTTGTGACGTTATGTATTTTGTGACGTCATTTATTTTTGTGACGTTATGTATTTTGTGACGTCATTTATTTTTGTGTCGTTATGTATTTTGTGACGTCATTTATTTTTGTGAGGTTATGTATTTTTTGACGTAATTAATTTTTGTGACGTTATGTATTTTGTGACCTAATTAATTTTTGTGACGTCATTAATTTTGTGACGTTATGTATTTTGTGACGTCATTTATTTTTGTGACGGTATGTATTTTGTGACGTCATTTATTTTTGTGACTTTATTTATTTTGTGACGTCATTTATTTTTGTGACGTTATGTATTTTGTGACGTTATGTATTTTGTGACGTTATTTATTTTTGTAACGTTATGTATTTTGTGACGTAATTAATTTTTGTGACGTCATTTATTTATGTGACGTTATATATTTTGTGACGTCATTTATTTTTGTGACGTTGTGTATTTTGTGACGTCATTTATTTTTGTGACTTTATTTATTTTGTGACGTCATTTATTTTTGTGACGTTATGTATTTTGTGACGTTATGTATTCTGTGACGTTATTTATTTGTGTGACGTTATGTATTTTGTGACGTAATTAATTTTTGTGACGTCATTTATTTTTGTGACGTTATATATTTTGTGACGTTATGTATTGTGTGACGTAATTAATTTTTGTGACGTCATTTATTTTTGTGACAATATGTATTTTGTGACGTCATTTATTTTTGTGACGTTATGTATACATATGACGTTATGTATTTTGTGACGTCATTTATTTTTGTGACGTTATGTATTTTGTGACATCATTTATTTTTGTGAGGTTATGTATTTTTTGACGTCATTTATTTTTGTGACGTTATGTATTTTGTGACGTAATTAATTTTTGTGACGTCATTTATTTTTGTGACGCTATGTATTTTGTGACGTAACTAATTTTTGTGACGTCATTTATTTTTGTGACGTTATGTATTTTGTGACGTCATTTATTTTTGTGACTTTAATTATTTTGTGACGTCATTTATTTTTGTGACGTTATGTATTTTGTGACGTTATGTATTTTGTGACGTTATTTATTTTTGTGACGTTATGTATTTTGTGACGTAATTAATTTTTGTGACGTCATTTATTTTTGTGACGTTATATTTTTTGTGACGTTATGTATTTTGTGACGTAATTAATTTTTGTGACGTCATTTATTTTTGTGACGTTATGTATTTTGTGACGTCATTTATTTTTGTGACGTTATGTATTTTGTGACGTCATTTGTTTTTGTGACGTTATGTATTTTGTGACGTCATTTATTTTTGTGACGTTATGTATTTTGTGACGTCATTTATTTTTGTGACGTTATGTATTTTGTGACGTCATTTATTTTTGTGACGTTATGTTTTATGTAACGTCATTTATTTTTGTGACGTTATGTATTTTGTGACGTCATTTATTTTTGTGACGTTATGTATTTTGTGACGTCATTTTTTGTGACGTTATGTATTTTGTTACGTCATTTATTTTTGTGACGTTATGTATTTTGTGACGTCATTTATTTTTGTAACGTTATGTATTTTGTGACGTCATTTATTTTTGTGACGTTATGTATTTTGTGACGTCATTTATTATTGTGAAGTCATTTATTTTTGTGACGTTATGTATTTTCTGACGTCATTTATTTTTGTGACGTTATGTATTTTGTGACGTCATTTATTTTTTTGACGTTATGTATTTTGTGACGTCATTTATTTTTGTGACGTTATGTATTTTGTGACGTCATTTATTTTTGTGACGTTATGTATTTTGTGACGTTATTTATTTTTGTGACGTCATTTATTTTTGTGACGTTATTTATTTTGTGACGTCATTTATTTTTGTGACGTTATGTATTTTGTGACGTCATTTATTTTTGTGACATTATGTATTTTGTGACGTCATTTTTTTTTGACGTTATGTATTTTGTGACGTCATTTATTTTTGTGACGTTATGTAATTTGTGACGTCATTTATTTTTGTGACAATATGTATTTTGTGACGTCATTATGTTTGTGACGTCATTTATTTTTGTGACGTTATGTATTTTGTGACATCATTAATTTTTGTCAGGTCATGTATTTTTTGACGTCATTTATTTTTGTGACGTTATGTATTTTGTGACGTAATTAATTTTTCTGACGTCATTTATTTTTGTGACGTTATGTATTTTGTGACGTCATTAATTTTTGTGATGTCATTTATTTTTGTGACGTTATGTATTTTGTGACGTTATTTTTTTTTTTGACGTTATGTATTTTGTGACGTAATTAATTTTTGTGACGTCATTTATTTGTGTGACGTTATATTTTTTGTGACGTTATGTATTTTGTGACGTAATTAATTTTTGTGACGTCATTTATTTTTGTGACGTTATGTATTTTGTGACGTCATTTATTTTTGTGACGTTATGTACTTTGTGACGTCATTTGTTTTTGTGACGTTATGTATTTTGTGACGTCATTTATTTTTGTGACGTTATGTATTTTGTGACGTCATTTATTTTTGTGACGTTATGTATTTTGTGACGTCATTTATTTTTGTGACGGTATGTATTTTGTGACGTCATTTTTTTTTGTGACTTTATTTATTTTGTGACGTCATATATTTTTGTGACGTTATGTATTTTGTGATGTTATGTATTTTGTGACGTTATTTATTTTTGTGACGTTAAGTATTTTGTGACGTAATTAATTTTTGTGACGTCATTTATTTTTGTGACGTTATATATTTTGTGACGTCATTTATTTTTGTGACGTTGTGTATTTTGTGACGTCATTAATTTTTGTGACTTTATTTATTTTGTGACGTCATTTATTTTTGTGACGTTATGTATTTTGTGACGTTATGTATTCTGTGACGTTATTTATTTTTGTGACGTTATGTATTTTGTGACGTAATTAATTTTTGTGACGTCATTTATTTTTGTGACGTTATATATTTTGTGACGTTATGTATTGTGTGACGTAATTAATTTTTGTGACGTCATTTATTTTTGTGACAATATGTATTTTGTGACGTCATTTATTTTTGTGACGTTATGTATACATATGACGTTATGTATTTTGTGACGTCATTTATTTTCGTGACGTTGTGTATTTTGTGACGTCATTTATTTTTGTGACGTTATTTATTTTGTGACGTCATTTATTTTTGTGACGTTATGTATTTTATGAAATATGTATTTTGTGACGTCATTTAATTTTGTGTCGTTAAATATTTTGTGACGTCATTTATTTTTGTGACGTTATGTATTTTGTGACGTCATTTATTTTTGTGACGTTATGTATTTTGTGACGTCATTTTTTTGTTACGTTATGTATTTTGTGACGTCATTTATTTTTGTGACGTTATGTATTTTGTGACGTCATTTATTTTTGTGACGTTATGTATTTTGTGACGTCATTTATTTTTGTGACATTATGTATTTTGTGACGTCATTTATTATTGTGACGTCATTTATTTTTGTGACGTTATGTATTTTGTGACGTCATTTATTTTTGTGACGTTATGTATTTTGTGACGTTATGTATTTTGTGACGTCATTTATTTTTGTGACGTTATGTATTTTGTGACGTCATTTATTTTTGTGAGGTTATGTATTTTTTGACGTAATTAATTTTTGTGACGTTATGTATTTTGTGACGTCATTTATTTTTGTGACGTTATGTATTTTGTGACATCATTTAATTTTGTGTCGTTAAATATTTTGTGACGTCATTTATTTTTGTGACGTTATGTATTTTGTGACGTCATTTATTTTTGTGACGTTATGTATTTTGTGACGTCATTTTTTTGTGACGTTATGAATTTTGTGACGTCATTTATTTTTGTAACGTTATGTATTTTGTGACGTCATTTATTTTTTTGACGGTATGTATTTTGTGACGTCATTTATTTTTGTGACGTTATGTATTTTGTGACGTCATTTATTTTTGTGCCGTTATGTATTTTGTGACGTTATGTATTTTGTGACGTTATTTATTTTTGTGACGTAATAAATTTTTGTGACGTCATTTATTTTTGTGACGTTATGTATTTTATGACGTCATTTATTTTTGTGACGTTATGTATTTTGTGACATTATTTATTTTTGTGACGTTATGCATTTTGTGACGTAATTTATTTTTTGTGACGTTATGTATTTTATGACGTCATTTTTTTGACGTTATGTATTTTGTGACTTATTTATTTTTGTGACGTTATGTATTTTGTGACGTTATGTATTTTGTGACGTCATTTATTTTTGTGACGTTATGTATTTTGTGACGTAATTAATTTTTGTGACGTCATTTATTTTTGTGACGTTTTGTATTTTGTGACGTCATTTATTTTTGTGACGTTATGTATTTTGTGACGTCATTACTTTTTGTGACGTCATTTATTTTTGTGACGTTATGTATTTTGTGACGTCATTTATTTTTGTGACTTTATATATTTTGTGACGTCATTTATTTTTGTGACGTTATGTATTTTGTGACGTCATTTTTTTTGACGTTATGTATTTTGTGACGTCATTTATTTTTGTGACGTTATGTAATTTGTGACGTCATTAATTTTTGTGACTTTAATTATTTTGTGACGTCATTTATTTTTGTGACAATATGTATTTTGTGACGTCATTATGTTTGTGACGTCATTTATTTTTGTGACGTTATGTATTTTGTGACATCATTAATTTTTGTCAGGTCATGTATTTTTTGACGTCATTTATTTTTGTGACGTTATGTATTTTGTGACGTAATTAATTTTTCTGACGTCATTTATTTTTGTGACGTTATGTATTTTGTGACGTCATTAATTTTTGTGACGTCATTTATTTTTATGACGTTATGTATTTTGTGACGTTATTTATTTTTGTGACGTTATGTATTTTGTGACGTCATTTATTTTTGTGACGTTATGTATTTTGTGACGTCATTTATTTTTGTGACGTTATGTATTTTGTGACGTCATTTATTTTTTTGCCGTTATGTATTTTGTGACATCATTTATTTTTGTGAGGTTATGTATTTTTGACGTCATTTATTTTTGTGACGTTATGTATTTTGTGACGTCATTTATTTTTGTGACGTTATGTACTTTGTGACGTCATTTGTTTTTGTGACGTTATGTATTTTGTGACGTCATTTATTTTTGTGACGTTATGTATTTTGTGACGTCATTTATTTTTGTGACGTTATGTATTTTGTGACGTCATTTATTTTTGTGACGGTATGTATTTTGTGACGTCATTTATTTTTGTGACTTTATTTATTTTGTGACGTCATATATTTTTGTGACGTTATGTATTTTGTGACGTTATGTATTTTGTGACGTTATTTATTTTTGTGACGTTATGTATTTTGTGACGTAATTAATTTTTGTGACGTCATTTATTTTTGTGACGTTATATATTTTGTGACGTCATTTATTTTTGTGACGTTGTGTATTTTGTGACGTCATTTATTTTTGTGACTTTATTTATTTTGTGACGTCATTTATTTTTGTGACGTTATGTATTTTGTGACGTTATGTATTCTGTGACGTTATTTATTTTTGTGACGTTATGTATTTTGTGACGTAATTAATTTTTGTGACGTCATTTATTTTTGTGACGTTATATATTTTGTGACGTTATGTATTGTGTGACGTAATTAATTTTTGTGACGTCATTTATTTTTGTGACAATATGTATTTTGTGACGTCATTTATTTTTGTGACGTTATGTATACATATGACGTTATGTATTTTGTGACGTCATTTATTTTCGTGACGTTGTGTATTTTGTGACGTCATTTATTTTTGTGACGTTATTTATTTTGTGACGTCATTTATTTTTGTGACGTTATGTATTTTATGAAATATGTATTTTGTGACGTCATTTAATTTTGTGTCGTTAAATATTTTGTGACGTCATTTATTTTTGTGACGTTATGTATTTTGTGACGTCATTTATTTTTGTGACGTTATGTATTTTGTGACGTCATTTTTTTGTGACGTTATGTATTTTGTGACGTCATTCATTTTTGTGACGTTATGTATTTTGTGACGTCATTTATTTTTGTGACGTTATGTATTTTGTGACGTCATTTATTTTTGTGACATTATGTATTTTGTGACGTCATTTATTATTGTGACGTCATTTATTTTTGTGACGTTATGTATTTTGTGACGTCATTTATTTTTGTGACGTTATGTATTTTGTGACGTCATTTATTTTTGTGACGGTATGTATTTTGTGACGTCATTTATTTTTGTGACTTTATTTATTTTGTGACGTCATATATTTTTGTGACGTTATGTATTTTGTGACGTTATGTATTTTGTGACGTTATTTATTTTTGTGACGTTATGTATTTTGTGACGTAATTAATTTTTGTGACGTCATTTATTTTTGTGACGTTATATATTTTGTGACGTCATTTATTTTTGTGACGTTGTGTATTTTGTGACGTCATTTATTTTTGTGACTTTATTTATTTTGTGACGTCATTTATTTTTGTGACGTTATGTATTTTGTGACGTTATGTATTCTGTGACGTTATTTATTTTTGTGACGTTATGTATTTTGTGACGTAATTAATTTTTGTGACGTCATTTATTTTTGTGACGTTATATATTTTGTGACGTTATGTATTGTGTGACGTAATTAATTTTTGTGACGTCATTTATTTTTGTGACAATATGTATTTTGTGACGTCATTTATTTTTGTGACGTTATGTATACATATGACGTTATGTATTTTGTGACGTCATTTATTTTCGTGACGTTGTGTATTTTGTGACGTCATTTATTTTTGTGACGCTATTTATTTTGTGACGTCATTTATTTTTGTGACGTTATGTATTTTATGAAATATGTATTTTGTGACGTCATTTAATTTTGTGTCGTTAAATATTTTGTGACGTCATTTATTTTTGTGACGTTATGTATTTTGTGACGTCATTTATTTTTGTGACGTTATGTATTTTGTGACGTAATTTTTTTGTGACGTTATGTATTTTGTGACGTCATTCATTTTTGTGACGTTATGTATTTTGTGACGTCATTTATTTTTGTGACGTTATGTATTTTGTGACGTCATTTATTTTTGTGACATTATGTATTTTGTGACGTCATTTATTATTGTGACGTCATTTATTTTTGTGACGTTATGTATTTTGTGACGTCATTTATTTTTGTGACGTTATGTATTTTGTGACGTTATGTATTTTGTGACGTCATTTATTTTTGTGACGTTATGTATTTTGTGACGTCATGAATTTTTGTGAGGTTATGAATTATTTGACGTAATTAATTTTTGTGACGTTATGTATTTTGTGACGTCATTTATTTTTGTGACGTTATGTATTTTGTGACGTCATTTAATTTTGTGTCGTTAAATATTTTGTGACGTCATTTATTTTTGTGACGTTATGTATTTTGTGACGTCATTTATTTTTGTGACGTTATGTATTTTGTGACGTCATTTTTTTGTGACGTTATGAATTTTGTGACGTCATTTATTTTTGTAACGTTATGTATTTTGTGACGTCATTTATTTTTTTGACGGTATGTATTTTGTGACGTCATTTATTTTTGTGACGTTATGTATTTTGTGACGTCATTTATTTTTGTGCCGTTATGTATTTTGTGACGTTATGTATTTTGTGACGTTATTTATTTTTGTGACGTAATAAATTTTTGTGACGTCATTTATTTTTTGTGACGTTATGTATTTTATGACGTCATTTTTTTTGACGTTATGTATTTTGTGACGTTATTTATTTTTGTGACGTTATGTATTTTGTGACGTTATGTATTTTGTGACGTCATTTATTTTTGTGACGTTATGTATTTTGTGACGTAATTAATTTTTGTGACGTCATTTATTTTTGTGTCGTTTTGTATTTTGTGACGTCATTTATTTTTGTGACGTTATGTATTTTGTGACGTCATTACTTTTTGTGACGTCATTTATTTTTGTGACGTTATGTATTTTGTGACGTCATTTATTTTTGTGACGTTATATATTTTGTGACGTCATTTATTTTTGTGACGTTATGTATTTTGTGACGTCATTTATTTTTGTGACGTTATGTATTTTGTGACGTCATTTATTTTTGTGACTTTATTTATTTATGACGTCATTTATTTTTGTAACGTTATGTATTTTGTGACGTTATGTATTTTGTGACGTTATTTATTTTTGTGACGTTACGTATTTTGTGACGTAATTAATTTTTGTGACGTCATTTATTTTTGTGACGTTATGTATTTTGTGACGTCATTTATTTTTGTGACGTTATGTATTTTGTGACGTCATTTATTTTTGTGACGTTATGTATTTTGTGACGTCATTTGTTTTTGTGACGTTATGTATTTTGTGACGTCATTTATTTTTGTGACGTTATGTATTTTGTGACGTCATTTATTTTTGTGACGTTATGTATTTTGTGACGTCATTTATTTTTGTGTCGTTATGTATTTTGTGACGTCATTTATTTTTGTGAGGTTATGTATTTTTTGACGTAATTTATTTTTGTGACTTTATTTATTTTGTGACGTCATTTATTTTTGTGACGTTATGTATTTTGTGACGTTATGTATTTTGTGACGTTATTTATTTTTGTGACGTTATGTATTTTGTGACGTAATTAATTTTTGTGACGTCATTTATTTATGTGACGTTATATATTTTGTGACGTCATTTATTTTTGTGACGTTGTGTATTTTGTGACGTCATTTATTTTTGTGACTTTATTTATTTTGTGACGTCATTTATTTTTGTGACGTTATGTATTTTGTGACGTTATGTATTCTGTGACGTTATTTATTTTTGTGACGTTATGTATTTTGTGACGTAATTAATTTTTGTGACGTCATTTATTTTTGTGACGTTATATATTTTGTGACGTTATGTATTGTGTGACGTAATTAATTTTTGTGACGTCATTTATTTTTGTGACAATATGTATTTTGTGACGTCATTTATTGTTTTGACGTTATGTATACATATGACGTTATGTATTTTGTGACGTCATTCATTTTCGTGACGTTGTGTATTTTGTGACGTCATTTATTTTTGTGACGTTATTTATTTTGTGACGTCATTTATTTTTGTGACGTTATGTATTTTATGAAATATGTATTTTGTGACGTCATTTAATTTTGTGTCGTTAAATATTTTGTGACGTCATTTATTTTTGTGACGTTATGTATTTTGTGACGTCATTTATTTTTGTGACGTTATATATTTTGTGACGTCATTTTTTTGTGACGTTATGTATTTTGTGACGTCATTTATTTTTGTGACGTTATGTATTTTGTGACGTCATTTATTTTTGTGACGTTATGTATTTTGTGACGTCATTTATTTTTGTGACATTATGTATTTTGTGACGTCATTTATTATTGTGAAGTCATTTATTTTTGTGACGTTATGTATTTTGTGACGTCATTTATGTTTGTGACGTTATGTATTTTGTGACGTTATGTATTTTGTGACGTCATTTATTTTTGTGACGTTATGTATTTTGTGACGTCATTTATTTTTGTGAGGTTATGTATTTTTTGACGTAATTAATTTTTGTGACGTTATGTATTTTGTGACGTCATTTATTTTTGTGACGTTATGTATTTTGTGACGTCATTTAATTTTGTGTCGTTAAATATTTTGTGACGTCATTTATTTTTGTGACGTTATGTATTTTGTGACGTCATTTATTTTTGTGACGTTATGTATTTTGTGACGTCATTTTTTTGTGACGTTATGAATTTTGTGACGTCATTTATTTTTGTAACGTTATGTATTTTGTGACGTCATTTATTTTTTTGACGGTATGTATTTTGTGACGTCATTTATTTTTGTGACGTTATGTATTTTGTGACGTCATTTATTTTTGTGCCGTTATGTATTTTGTGACGTTATGTATTTTGTGACGTTATTTATTTTTGTGACGTAATAAATTTTTGTGACGTCATTTATTTTTTGTGACGTTATGTATTTTATGACGTCATTTTTTTTTGACGTTATGTATTTTGTGACGTTATTTATTTTTGTGACGTTATGTATTTTGTGACGTTATGTATTTTGTGACGTCATTTATTTTTGTGACGTTATGTATTTTGTGACGTAATTAATTTTTGTGACGTCATTTATTTTTGTGACGTTTTGTATTTTGTGACGTCATTTATTTTTGTGACGTTATGTATTTTGTGACGTCATTACTTTTTGTGACGTCATTTATTTTTGTGACGTTATGTATTTTGTGACGTCATTTATTTTTGTGACGTTATATATTTTGTGACGTCATTTATTTTTGTGATGTTATGTATTTTGTGACGTCATTTATTTTTGTGACGTTATGTATTTTGTGACGTCATTTATTTTTGTGACTTTATTTATTTATGACGTCATTTATTTTTGTAACGTTATGTATTTTGTGACGTTATGTATTTTGTGACGTTATTTATTTTTGTGACGTTATGTATTTTGTGACGTAATTAATTTTTGTGACGTCATTTATTTTTGTGACGTTATGTATTTTGTGACGTCATTTATTTTTGTGACGTTATGTATTTTGTGACGTCATTTATTTTTGTGACGTTATGTATTTTGTGACGTCATTTGTTTTTGTGACGTTATGTATTTTGTGACGTCATTTATTTTTGTGACGTTATGTATTTTGTGACGTCATTTATTTTTGTGACGTTATGTATTTTGTGACGTCATTTATTTTTGTGTCGTTATGTATTTTGTGACGTCATTTATTTTTGTGAGGTTATGTATTTTTTGACGTAATTTATTTTTGTGACTTTATTTATTTTGTGACGTCATTTATTTTTGTGACGTTATGTATTTTGTGACATTATGTATTTTGTGACGTTATTTATTTTTGTGACGTTATGTATTTTGTGACGTAATTAATTTTTGTGACGTCATTTATTTATGTGACGTTATATATTTTGTGACGTCATTTATTTTTGTGACGTTGTGTATTTTGTGACGTCATTTATTTTTGTGACTTTATTTATTTTGTGACGTCATTTATTTTTGTGACGTTATGTATTTTGTGACGTTATGTATTCTGTGACGTTATTTATTTTTGTGACGTTATGTATTTTGTGACGTAATTAATTTTTGTGACGTCATTTATTTTTGTGACGTTATATATTTTGTGACGTTATGTATTGTGTGACATAATTAATTTTTGTGACGTCATTTATTTTTGTGACAATATGTATTTTGTGACGTCATTTATTGTTTTGACGTTATGTATACATATGACGTTATGTATTTTGTGACGTCATTTATTTTCGTGACGTTGTGTATTTTGTGACGTCATTTATTTTTGTGACGTTATTTATTTTGTGACGTCATTTATTTTTGTGACGTTATGTATTTTATGAAATATGTATTTTGTGACGTCATTTAATTTTGTGTCGTTAAATATTTTGTGACGTCATTTATTTTTGTGACGTTATGTATTTTGTGACGTCATTTATTTTTGTGACGTTATATATTTTGTGACGTCATTTTTTTGTGACGTTATGTATTTTGTGACGTCATTTATTTTTGTGACGTTATGTATTTTGTGACGTCATTTATTTTTGTGACGTTATGTATTTTGTGACGTCATTTATTTTTGTGACATTATGTATTTTGTGACGTCATTTATTATTGTGACTTCATTTATTTTTGTGACGTTATGTATTTTGTGACGTCATTTATTTTTGTGACGTTATGTATTTTGTGACGTTATGTATTTTGTGACGTCATTTATTTTTGTGACGTTATGTATTTTGTGACGTCATTTATTTTGTGAGGTTATGTATTTTTTGACGTAATTAATTTTTGTGACGTTATGTATTTTTTGACGTCATTTATTTTTGTGACGTTATGTATTTTGTGACGTCATTTAATTTTGTGTCGTTAAATATTTTGTGACGTCATTTATTTTTGTGACGTTATGTATTTTGTGACGTCATTTATTTTTGTGACGTTATGTATTTTGTGACGTCATTTTTTTTGTGAAGTTATGAATTTTGTGACGTCATTTATTTTTGTGACGTTATGTATTTTGTGACGTCATTTATTTTTTTGACGGTATGTATTTTGTGACGTCATTTATTTTTGTGACGTTATGTATTTTGTGACGTCATTTATTTTTGTGCCGTTATGTATTTTGTGACGTTATGTATTTTGTGACGTTATTTATTTTTGTGACGTAATAAATTTTTGTGACGTCATTTATTTTTGTGACGTTATGTATTTTATGACGTCATTTATTTTTGTGACGTTATGTATTTTGTGACATTATTTATTTTTGTGACGTTATGCATTTTGTGACGTAATTTATTTTTTGTGACGTTATGTATTTTGTGACGTCATTTATTTTTTTGACGTTATGTATTTTGTGACGTTATTTATTTTTGTGACGTTATGTATTTTGTGACGTTATGTATTTTGTGACGTTATGTATTTTGTGACGTCATTTATTTTTGTGACGTTATGTATTTTGTGACGTAATTAATTTTTGTGACGTCATTTATTTTTTGACGTTTTGTATTTTGTGACGTCATTTATTTTTGTGACGTTATGTATTTTGTGACGTCATTACTTTTTGTGAGGTCATTTATTTTTGTGACGTTATGTATTTTGTGACGTCATTTATTTTTGTGACGTTATGTATTTTGTGACGTCATTTATTTTTGTGACGTTATGTATTTTGTGACGTCATTTATTTTTGTGACGTTATGTATTTTGTGACGTCATTTATTTTTGTGACTTTATTTATTTTGTGACGTCATTTATTTTTGTAACGTTATGTATTTTGTGACGTTATTTATATTTGTGACGTTATGTATTTTGTGACGTCATTTATTTTTGTGACGTTATGTATTTTGTGACGTCATTTATTTTTGTGACGTTATGTATTTTGTGACGTCATTTATTTTTGTGACGTTATGTATTTTGTGACGTCATTTGTTTTTGTGACGTTATGTATTTTGTGACGTCATTTATTTTTGTGACGTTATGTATTTTGTGACGTCATTTATTTTTGTGACGTTATGTATTTTGTGACGTCATTTATTTTTGTGACGTTATGTATTTTGTGACGTCATTTATTTTTGTGTCGTTATGTATTTTGTGACGTCATTTATTTTTGTGACGTTATGTATTTTGTGACGTCATTTTTTTGTGACGTTATGTATTTTGTGACTTCATTTATTTTTGTGACGTTATGTATTTTGTGACGTCATTTATTTTTGTGACGTTATGTATTTTGTGACGTCATTTATTATTGTGACGTCATTTATTTTTGTGACGTTATGTATTTTGTGACGTCATTTATTTTTGTGACGTTATGTATTTTGTGACGTCATATATTTTTTTGTCGGTATGTATTTTGTGACGTCATTTATTTTTGTGACGTTATGTATTTTGTGACGTCATTTATTTTTTTGCCGTTATGTATTTTGTGACGTTATGTATTTTGTGACGTTATTTATTTTTGTGACGTTAAGTATTTTGTGACGTCATTTATTTTTGTGACGTTATGTATTTTGTGACGTCATTTATTTTTGTGACGTTATGTATTTTGTGACGTCATTTATTTTAGTGACGTTATGTATTTTGTGACATCATTTATTTTTGTGAGGTTATGTATTTTTTGACGTCATTTATTTTTGTGACGTTATGTATTTTGTGACGTCATTTATTTTTGTGACGTTATGTATTTTGTGACGTCATTTATTTTAGTGACGTTATGTATTTTGTGACGTCATTTATTTTTGTGACGTTATGTATTTTGTGACGACATTTATTTTTGTGAGGTTATGTATTTTTTGACGTAATTAATTTTTTTGACGTTATGTATTTTGTGACGTAATTAATTTTTGTGACGTCATTAATTTTGTGACGTTATTTATTTTGTGACGTCATTTATTTTTGTGACGTTATGTATTTTGTGACGTCATTTATTTTTGTGACTTTATTTATTTTGTGACGTCAATTATTTTTGTGACGTTATGTATTTTGTGACGTTATGTATTTTGTGACGTTATTTATTTTTGTGACGTTATGTATTTTGTGACGTAATTAATTTTTGTGACGTCATTTATTTTTGTGACGTTATGTATTTTGTGACGTCATTTATTTTTGTGACGTTATGTATTTTGTGACGTCATTTATTTTTGTGACGTTATGTATTTTGTGACGTCATTTATTTTTGTGACGTAATGTATTTTGTGACGTCATTTATTTTTGTGACGTTATGTATTTTGTGACGTCATTTATTTTTGTGAAGTTTTGTATTTTGTGACGTCATTTTTTGTGACGTTATGTATTTTTTGACGTCATTTATTTTTTTGACGTTATGTATTTTATGACATCATTTATTTTTGTAGCGTTATGTATTTTGTGACGTCATTTTTTTTGTGACGTTATGTATTTTGTGACGTCATTTATTATTGTGACGTCATTTATTTTTGTGACGTTATGTATTTTGTGACGTCATTTATTTTTGAGACGTCATGTATTTTGTGACGTCATTTTTTTTAACGTTATGTATTTTGTGACGTCATTTATTTTTGCGACGTTATGTATTTTGTGACGTCATTTATTTTTTTGCCGTTATGTATTTTGTGACGTTATGTATTTTTTGACGTTATTTATTTTTGTGACGTCATTTATTTTTTGTGACGTTATGTATTTTGTGACGTCATTTATTTTTGTGACGTTATGTATTATGTGACGTCATTTATTTTTGTGACGTTATGTATTTTGTGACGTCATTTATTTTTGTGACGTTATGTATTTTGTGACATTATTTATTTTTGTGAGGTTATATATTTTTTGACGTCATTTATTTTTGTGACGTTATGTATTTTGTGACGTAATTAATTTTTGTGACGTAATTTATTTTTGTGACGTTATGTATTTTGTGACGTAATTAATTTTTGTGACGTCATTTATTTTTGTGACGTTATGTATTTTGTGACGTCATTTATTTTTGTGACGTTATGTATTTTGTGACGTCATTTATTTTTGTGACGTTATGTATTTTGTGACGTTATGTATTTTGTGACGTCATTTATTTTTGTGACGTTATGTATTTTGTGAAGTAATTAATTTTTGTGATGTAATTTATTTTTATGACGTTATGTATTTTGTGACGTCATTTTTTTTTGACGTTATGTATTTTGTGACGTCATTTATTTTTGTGACGTTACGTATTTTGTGACATCATTTATTTTTGTGAGGTTATGTATTTTTTGACGTCAATTATTTTTGTGACGTTATGTATTTTGTGACGTAATTAATTTTTGTGACCTCATTTATTTTTGTGGCGTTATGTATTTTGTGACGTCATTAATTTTTGTGACGTCATTTATTTTTGTGACGTTATGTATTTTGTGACGTCATTTATTTTTGTGTCGTTATGTATTTTGTGACGTCATTTATTTTTGTGACGTAATGTATTTTGTGACGTCATTTATTTTTGTGACGTTATGTATTTTGTGACGTCATTTATGTTTGTGAGGTTATGTATTTTTTGACGTAAATAATTTTTGTGACGTTATGTATTTTGTGACGTAATTAATTTTTGTGACGTCATTAATTTTGTGACGTTATGTATTTTGTGACGTCATTTATTTTTGTGACGTTATGTATTTTGTGACGTCATTTATTTTTGTGACTTTATTTATTTTGTGACGTCATTTATTTTTGTGACGTTATGTATTTTGTGACGTTATGTATTTTGTGACGTTATTTATTTTTGTGACGTTATGTATTTTGTGACGTAATTAATTTTTGTGACGTCATTTATTTTTGTGACGTTATATATTTTGTGACGTTATATATTTTGTGACGTTATGTATTTTGTGACGTAATTAATTTTTGTGACGTCATTTATTTTTGTGACGTTATGTATTTTGTGACGTCAATTATTTTTTTTTGTTATGTATTTTGTGACTTCATTTGTTTTTGTGACGTTATGTATTTTGTGACGTCATTTATTTTTGTGACGTTATGTATTTTGTGACGTCATTTATTTTTGTGACGTTATGTATTTTGTGACGTCATTTATTTTTGTGACGTTATGTTTTTTGTAACGTCATTTATTTTTGTGACGTCATTTTTTGTGACGTTATGTATTTTGTGACGTCATTTATTTTTGTGACGTTATGTATTTTGTGACGTCATTTATTTTTGTAACGTTATGTATTTTGTGACGTCATTTATTTTTGTGACGTTATGTATTTTGTGACGTCATTTATTTTTTTGACGTTATGTATTTTGTGACGTCATTTATTTTTGTGATCTTATGTATTTTGTGACGTCATTTATTTTTTTGCCGTTATGTATTTTGTGACGTTATATATTTTGTGACGTTATTTATTTTTGTGACGTCATGTATTTTTGTGACGTTATGTATTTTGTGACGTTATTTATTTTTGTGACGTAATAAATTTTTGTGACGTCATTTATTTTTTGTGACGTTATGTATTTTATGACGTCATTTTTTTGACGTTATGTATTTTGTGACGTTATTTATTTTTGTGACGTTATGTATTTTGTGACGTTATGTATTTTGTGACGTCATTTATTTTTGTGACGTTATGTATTTTGTGACGTAATTAATTTTTGTGACGTCATTTATTTTTGTGACGTTTTGTATTTTGTGACGTCATTTATTTTTGTGACGTTATGTA
Source organism: Flexamia atlantica (assembly GCA_035578135.1). Lineage (NCBI taxonomy): Eukaryota > Metazoa > Arthropoda > Insecta > Hemiptera > Cicadellidae > Flexamia > Flexamia atlantica. The sequence goes on along the minus strand of JAQJVK010000056.1, from coordinate 631,344 downwards.
TTTTGTGACGTCATTACTTTTTGTGACGTCATTTATTTTTGTGACGTTATATATTTTGTGACGTCATTTATTTTTGTGACGTTATGTATTTTGTGACGTCATTTATTTTTGTGACGTTATGTATTTTGTGACGTCATTTATTTTTGTGACTTTATTTATTTATGACGTCATTTATTTTTGTAACGTTATGTATTTTGTGACGTTATGTATTTTGTGACGTTATTTATTTTTGTGACGTTATGTATTTTGTGACGTAATTAATTTTTGTGACGTCATTTATTTTTGTGACGTTATGTATTTTGTGACGTCATTTATTATTGTGACGTTATGTATTTTGTGACGTCATTTATTTTTGTGACGTTATGTATTTTGTGACGTCATTTGTTTTTGTGACGTTATGTATTTTGTGACGTCATTTATTTTTGTGACGTTATGTATTTTGTGACGTCATTTATTTTTGTGACGTTATGTATTTTGTGACGTCATTTATTTTTGTGTCGTTATGTATTTTGTGACGTCATTTATTTTTGTGAGGTTATGTATTTTTTGACGTAATTTATTTTTGTGACTTTATTTATTTTGTGACGTCATTTATTTTTGTGACGTTATGTATTTTGTGACGTTATGTATTTTGTGACGTTATTTATTTTTGTGACGTTATGTATTTTGTGACGTAATTAATTTTTGTGACGTCATTTATTTATGTGACGTTATATATTTTGTGACGTCATTTATTTTTGTGACGTTGTGTATTTTGTGACGTCATTTATTTTTGTGACTTTATTTATTTTGTGACGTCATTTATTTTTGTGACGTTATGTATTTTGTGACGTTATGTATTTTGTGACGTTATTTATTTTTGTGACGTTATGTATTTTGTGACGTAATTAATTTTTGTGACGTCATTTATTTTTGTGACGTTATGTATTTTGTGACGTCATTTATTTTTGTGACGTTATGTATTTTGTGACGTCATTTATTTTTGTGACGTTATGTATTTTGTGACGTCATTTGTTTTTGTGACGTTATGTATTTTGTGACGTTATTTATTTTTGTGACGTTATGTATTTTGTGACGTAATTAATTTTTGTGACGTCATTTATTTTTGTGACGTTATATATTTTGTGACGTTATGTATTGTGTGACATAATTAATTTTTGTGACGTCATTTATTTTTGTGACAATATGTATTTTGTGACGTCATTTATTGTTTTGACGTTATGTATACATATGACGTTATGTATTTTGTGACGTCATTTATTTTCGTGACGTTGTGTATTTTGTGACGTCATTTATTTTTGTGACGTTATTTATTTTGTGACGTCATTTATTTTTGTGACGTTATGTATTTTATGAAATATGTATTTTGTGACGTCATTTAATTTTGTGTCGTTAAATATTTTGTGACGTCATTTATTTTTGTGACGTTATGTATTTTGTGACGTCATTTATTTTTGTGACGTTATATATTTTGTGACGTCATTTCTTTGTGACGTTATGTATTTTGTGACGTCATTTATTTTTGTGACGTTATGTATTTTGTGACGTCATTTATTTTTGTGACGTTATGTATTTTGTGACGTTATTTATTTTTGTGACATTATGTATTTTGTGACGTCATTTATTATTGTGACTTCATTTATTTTTGTGACGTTATGTATTTTGTGACGTCATTTATTTTTGTGACGTTATGTATTTTGTGACGTTATGTATTTTGTGACGTCATTTATTTTTGTGACGTTATGTATTTTGTGACGTCATTTATTTTGTGAGGTTATGTATTTTTTGACGTAATTAATTTTTGTGACGTTATGTATTTTTTGACGTCATTTATTTTTGTGACGTTATGTATTTTGTGACGTCATTTAATTTTGTGTCGTTAAATATTTTGTGACGTCATTTATTTTTGTGACGTTATGTATTTTGTGACGTCATTTATTTTTGTGACGTTATGTATTTTGTGACGTCATTTTTTTGTGAAGTTATGAATTTTGTGACGTCATTTATTTTTGTGACGTTATGTATTTTGTGACGTCATTTATTTTTTTGACGGTATGTATTTTGTGACGTCATTTATTTTTGTGACGTTATGTATTTTGTGACGTCATTTATTTTTGTGCCGTTATGTATTTTGTGACGTTATGTATTTTGTGACGTTATTTATTTTTGTGACGTAATAAATTTTTGTGACGTCATTTATTTTTGTGACGTTATGTATTTTATGACGTCATTTATTTTTGTGACGTTATGTATTTTGTGACATTATTTATTTTTGTGACGTTATGCATTTTGTGACGTAATTTATTTTTTGTGACGTTATGTATTTTGTGACGTCATTTATTTTTTTGACGTTATGTATTTTGTGACGTTATTTATTTTTGTGACGTTATGTATTTTGTGACGTTATGTATTTTGTGACGTCATTTATTTTTGTGACGTTATGTATTTTGTGACGTAATTAATTTTTGTGACGTCATTTATTTTTTGACGTTTTGTATTTTGTGACGTCATTTATTTTTGTGACGTTATGTATTTTGTGACGTCATTACTTTTTGTGAGGTCATTTATTTTTGTGACGTTATGTATTTTGTGACGTCATTTATTTTTGTGACGTTATGTATTTTGTGACGTCATTTATTTTTGTGACGTTATGTATTTTGTGACGTCATTTATTTTTGTGACGTTATGTATTTTGTGACGTCATTTATTTTTGTGACTTTTTTTATTTTGTGACGTCATTTATATTTGTAACGTTATGTATTTTGTGACGTTATTTATATTTGTGACGTTATGTATTTTGTGACGTCATTTATTTTTGTGACGTTATGTATTTTGTGACGTCATTTATTTTTGTGACGTTATGTATTTTGTGACGTCATTTATTTTTGTGACGTTATGTATTTTGTGACGTCATTTATTTTTGTGACGTTATGTATTTTGTGACGTCATTTTTTTGTGACGTTATGTATTTTGTGACATCATTTATTTTTGTGACGTTATGTATTTTGTGACGTCATTTATTATTGTGACGTCATTTATTTTTGTGACGTTATGTATTTTGTGACGTCATTTATTTTTGTGACGTTATGTATTTTGTGACGTCATATATTTTTTTGACGGTATGTATTTTGTGACGTCATTTATTTTTGTGACGTTATGTATTTTGTGACGTCATTTATTTTTTTGCCGTTATGTATTTTGTGACGTTATGTATTTTGTGACGTTATTTATTTTTGTGACGTCATTTATTTTTGTGACGTTAAGTATTTTGTGACGTCATTTATTTTTGTGACGTTATGTATTTTGTGACGTCATTTATTTTTGTGACGTTATGTATTTTGTGACGTCATTTATTTTAGTGACGTTATGTATTTTGTGACATCATTTATTTTTGTGAGGTTATGTATTTTGTGACGTTATTTATATTTGTGACGTTATGTATTTTGTGACGTCATTTATTTTTGTGACGTTATGTATTTTGTGACGTCATTTTTTTGTGACGTTATGTATTTTGTGACGTCATTTATTTTTGTGACGTTATGTATTTTGTGACGTCATTTATTTTAGTGACGTTATGTATTTTGTGACGTTATTTATATTTGTGACGTTATGTATTTTGTGACGTCATTTATTTTTGTGACGTTATGTATTTTGTGACGTCATTTATTTTTGTGACGTTATGTATTTTGTGACGTCATTTATTTTTGTGACGTTATGTATTTTGTGACGTCATTTGTTTTTGTGACGTTATGTATTTTGTGACGTTATTTATATTTGTGACGTTATGTATTTTGTGACGTCATTTATTTTTGTGACGTTATGTATTTTGTAACGTCATTTTTTTGTGACGTTATGTATTTTGTGACTTCATTTATTTTTGTGACGTTATGTATTTTGTGACGTCATTTTTTTGTGACGTTATGTATTTTCGTGACTTCATTTATTTTTGTGACGTTATGTATTTTGTGACGTCATTTATTTTTGTGACGTTATGTATTTTGTGACGTCATTTATTATTGTGACGTCATTTATTTTTGTGACGTTATGTATTTTGTGACGTCATTTATTTTTGTGACGTTATGTATTTTGTGACGTCATATATTTTTTTGACGGTATGTATTTTGTGACGTCATTTATTTTTGTGACGTTATGTATTTTGTGACGTCATTTATTTTTTTGCCGTTATGTATTTTGTGACGTTATGTATTTTGTGACGTTATTTATTTTTGTGACGTCATTTATTTTTGTGACGTTAAGTATTTTGTGACGTCATTTATTTTTGTGACGTTATGTATTTCGTGACGTCATTTATTTTTGTGACGTTATGTATTTTGTGACGTCATTTATTTTAGTGACGTTATGTATTTTGTGACATCATTTATTTTTGTGAGGTTATGTATTTTTTGACGTCATTTATTTTTGTGACGTTATGTATTTTGTGACGTCATTTATTTTTGTGACGTTATGTATTTTGTGACGTCATTTATTTTAGTGACGTTATGTATTTTGTGACGTCATTTATTTTTGTGACGTTATGTATTTTGTGACGACATTTATTTTTGTGAGGTTATGTATTTTTTGACGTAATTAATTTTTTTGACGTTATGTATATTGTGACGTAATTAATTTTTGTGACGTCATTAATTTTGTGACGTTATTTATTTTGTGACGTCATTTATTTTTGTGACGTTATGTATTTTGTGACGTCATTTATTTTTGTGACTTTATTTATTTTGTGACGTCAATTATTTTTGTGACGTTATGTATTTTGTGACGTTATGTATTTTGTGACGTTATTTATTTTTGTGACGTTATGTATTTTGTGACGTAATTAATTTTTGTGACGTCATTTATTTTTGTGACGTTATGTATTTTGTGACGTCATTTATTTTTGTGACGTTATGTATTTTGTGACGTCATTTATTTTTGTGACGTTATGTATTTTGTGACGTCATTTATTTTTGTGACGTAATGTATTTTGTGACGTCATTTATTTTTGTGACGTTATGTATTTTGTGACGTCATTTATTTTTGTGAAGTTTTGTATTTTGTGACGTCATTTTTTGTGACGTTATGTATTTTTTGACGTCATTTATTTTTTTGACGTTATGTATTTTATGACATCATTTATTTTTGTAGCGTTATGTATTTTGTGACGTCATTTTTTTTGTGACGTTATGTATTTTGTGACGTCATTTATTATTGTGACGTCATTTATTTTTGTGACGTTATGTATTTTGTGACGTCATTTATTTTTGAGACGTCATGTATTTTGTGACGTCATTTTTTTTAACGTTATGTATTTTGTGACGTCATTTATTTTTGCGACGTTATGTATTTTGTGACGTCATTTATTTTTGTGACGTTATGTATTTTGTGACGTCATTTATTTTTGTGACGTTATGTATTTTGTGACGTCATTTATTTTTGTGACGTTATGTATTTTGTGACGTCATTTTTTTGTGACGTTATGTATTTTGTGACTTCATTTATTTTTGTGACGTTATGTATTTTGTGACGTCATTTATTTTTGTGACGTTATGTATTTTGTGACGTCATTTATTATTGTGACGTCATTTATTTTTGTGACGTTATGTATTTTGTGACGTCATTTATTTTTGAGACGTCATGTATTTTGTGACGTCATTTTTTTTAACGTTATGTATTTTGTGACGTCATTTATTTTTGCGACGTTATGTATTTTGTGACGTCATTTATTTTTGTGACGTTATGTATTTTGTGACGTCATTTATTTTTGTGACGTTATGTATTTTGTGACGTCATTTATTTTTGTGACGTTATGTATTTTGTGACGTCATTTTTTTGTGACGTTATGTATTTTGTGACTTCATTTATTTTTGTGACGTTATGTATTTTGTGACGTCATTTATTTTTGTGACGTTATGTATTTTGTGACGTCATTTATTATTGTGACGTCATTTATTTTTGTGACGTTATGTATTTTGTGACGTCATTTATTTTTGTGACGTTATGTATTTTGTGACGTCATATATTTTTTTGACGGTATGTATTTTGTGACGTCATTTATTTTTGTGACGTTATGTATTTTGTGACGTCATTTATTTTTTTGCCGTTATGTATTTTGTGACGTTATGTATTTTGTGACGTTATTTATTTTTGTGACGTCATTTATTTTTGTGACGTTAAGTATTTTGTGACGTCATTTATTTTTGTGACGTTATGTATTTTGTGACGTCATTTATTTTTGTGACGTTATGTATTTTGTGACGTCATTTATTTTAGTGACGTTATGTATTTTGTGACATCATTTATTTTTGTGAGGTTATGTATTTTGTGACGTTATTTATATTTGTGACGTTATGTATTTTGTGACGTCATTTATTTTTGTGACGTTATGTATTTTGTGACGTCATTTTTTTGTGACGTTATGTATTTTGTGACGTCATTTATTTTTGTGACGTTATGTATTTTGTGACGTCATTTATTTTAGTGACGTTATGTATTTTGTGACGTTATTTATATTTGTGACGTTATGTATTTTGTGACGTCATTTATTTTTGTGACGTTATGTATTTTGTGACGTCATTTATTTTTGTGACGTTATGTATTTTGTGACGTCATTTATTTTTGTGACGTTATGTATTTGGTGACGTCATTTGTTTTTGTGACGTTATGTATTTTGTGACGTTATTTATATTTGTGACGTTATGTATTTTGTGACGTCATTTATTTTTGTGACGTTATGTATTTTGTGACGTCATTTTTTTGTGACGTTATGTATTTTGTGACTTCATTTATTTTTATGACGTTATGTATTTTGTGACGTCATTTTTTTGTGACGTTATGTATTTTGTGACTTCATTTATTTTTGTGACGTTATGTATTTTGTGACGTCATTTATTTTTGTGACGTTATGTATTTTGTGACGTCATTTATTATTGTGACGTCATTTATTTTTGTGACGTTATGTATTTTGTGACGTCATTTATTTTTGTGACGTTATGTATTTTGTGACGTCATATATTTTTTTGACGGTATGTATTTTGTGACGTCATTTATTTTTGTGACGTTATGTATTTTGTGACGTCATTTATTTTTTTGCCGTTATGTATTTTGTGACGTTATGTATTTTGTGACGTTATTTATTTTTGTGACGTCATTTATTTTTGTGACGTTAAGTATTTTGTGACGTCATTTATTTTTGTGACGTTATGTATTTTGTGACGTCATTTATTTTTGTGACGTTATGTATTTTGTGACGTCATTTATTTTAGTGACGTTATGTATTTTGTGACATCATTTATTTTTGTGAGGTTATGTATTTTTTGACGTCATTTATTTTTGTGACGTTATGTATTTTGTGACGTCATTTATTTTTGTGACGTTATGTATTTTGTGACGTCATTTATTTTAGTGACGTTATGTATTTTGTGACGTCATTTATTTTTGTGACGTTATGTATTTTGTGACGACATTTATTTTTGTGAGGTTATGTATTTTTTGACGTAATTAATTTTTTTGACGTTATGTATATTGTGACGTAATTAATTTTTGTGACGTCATTAATTTTGTGACGTTATTTATTTTGTGACGTCATTTATTTTTGTGACGTTATGTATTTTGTGACGTCATTTATTTTTGTGACTTTATTTATTTTGTGACGTCAATTATTTTTGTGACGTTATGTATTTTGTGACGTTATGTATTTTGTGACGTTATTTATTTTTGTGACGTTATGTATTTTGTGACGTAATTAATTTTTGTGACGTCATTTATTTTTGTGACGTTATGTATTTTGTGACGTCATTTATTTTTGTGACGTTATGTATTTTGTGACGTCATTTATTTTTGTGACGTTATGTATTTTGTGACGTCATTTATTTTTGTGACGTAATGTATTTTGTGACGTCATTTATTTTTGTGACGTTATGTATTTTGTGACGTCATTTATTTTTGTAGCGTTATGTATTTTGTGACGTCATTTTTTTTGTGACGTTATGTATTTTGTGACGTCATTTATTATTGTGACGTCATTTATTTTTGTGACGTTATGTATTTTGTGACGTCATTTATTTTTGAGACGTCATGTATTTTGTGACGTCATTTTTTTTAACGTTATGTATTTTGTGACGTCATTTATTTTTGCGACGTTATGTATTTTGTGACGTCATTTATTTTTTTGCCGTTATGTATTTTGTGACGTTATGTATTTTGTGACGTTATTTATTTTTGTGACGTCATTTATTTTTTGTGACGTTATGTATTTTGTGACGTCATTTATTTTTGTGACGTTATGTATTATGTGACGTCATTTATTTTTGTGACGTTATGTATTTTGTGACGTCATTTATTTTTGTGACGTTATGTATTTTGTGACATTATTTATTTTTGTGAGGTTATGTATTTTTTGACGTCATTTATTTTTGTGACGTTATGTATTTTGTGACGTAATTAATTTTTGTGACGTAATTTATTTTTGTGACGTTATGTATTTTGTGACGTAATTAATTTTTGTGACGTCATTTATTTTTGTGACGTTATGTATTTTGTGACGTCATTTATTTTTGTGACGTTATGTATTTTGTGACGTCATTTATTTTTGTGACGTTATGTATTTTGTGACGTTATGTATTTTGTGACGTCATTTATTTTTGTGACGTTATGTATTTTGTGAAGTAATTAATTTTTGTGATGTAATTTATTTTTATGACGTTATGTATTTTGTGACGTCATTTTTTTTTGACGTTATGTATTTTGTGACGTCATTTATTTTTGTGACGTTATGTATTTTGTGACATCATTTATTTTTGTGAGGTTATGTATTTTTTGACGTCAGTTATTTTTGTGACGTTATGTATTTTGTGACGTAATTAATTTTTGTGACCTCATTTATTTTTGTGGCGTTATGTATTTTGTGACGTCATTAATTTTTGTGACGTCATTTATTTTTGTGACGTTATGTATTTTGTGACGTCATTTATTTTTGTGTCGTTATGTATTTTGTGACGTCATTTATTTTTGTGACGTTATGTATTTTGTGACGTCATTTATTTTTGTGACGTTATGTATTTTGTGACGTCATTTATTTTTGTGAGGTTATGTATTTTTTGACGTAAATAATTTTTGTGACGTTATGTATTTTGTGACGTAATTAATTTTTGTGACGTCATTAATTTTGTGACGTTATGTATTTTGTGACGTCATTTATTTTCGTGACGTTATGTATTTTGTGACGTCATTTATTTTTGTGACTTTATTTATTTTGTGACGTCATTTATTTTTGTGACGTTATGTATTTTGTGACGTTATGTATTTTGTGACGTTATTTATTTTTGTGACGTTATGTATTTTGTGACGTAATTAATTTTTGTGACGTCATTTATTTTTGTGACGTTATATATTTTGTGACGTTATATATTTTTTGACGTTATGTATTTTGTGACGTAATTAATTTTTGTGACGTCATTTATTTTTGTGACGTTATGTATTTTGTGACGTCAATTATTTTTGTGACGTTATGTATTTTGTGACGTCATTTGTTTTTGTGACGTTATGTATTTTGTGACGTCATTTATTTTTGTGACGTTATGTATTTTGTGACGTCATTTATTTTTGTGACGTTATGTATTTTGTGACGTCATTTATTTTTGTGACGTTATGTTTTTTGTAACGTCATTTATTTTTGTGACGTTATGTATTTTGTGACGTCATTTTTTGTGACGTTATGTATTTTGTGACGTCATTTATTTTTGTGACGTTATGTATTTTGTGACGTCATTTATTTTTGTAACGTTATGTATTTTGTGACGTCATTTATTTTTGTGACGTTATGTATTTTGTGACGTCATTTATTTTTTTGACGTTATGTATTTTGTGACGTCATTTATTTTTGTGATCTTATGTATTTTGTGACGTCATTTATTTTTTTGCCGTTATGTATTTTGTGACGTTATATATTTTGTGACGTTATTTATTTTTGTGACGTCATGTATTTTTGTGACGTTATGTATTTTGTGACGTCATTTATTTTTGTGACGTTATGTATTTTGTGACGTCATTTATTTTTGTGACGTTATGTATTTTGTGACGTCATTTATTTTTGTGACGTTATGTATTTTGTGACATCATTTATTTTTTTGAGGTTATGTATTTTTTGACGTCATTTATTTTTGTGACGTTATGTATTTTGTGACGTAATTAATTTTTGTGACGTCATTTATTTTTATGACGTTATGTATATTGTGACGTCATTTTTTTTGACGTTTTGTATTTTGTGACGTCATTTATTTTTGTGACGTTATGTATTTTGTGACGTCATTAATTTTGTGACAATATGTATTTTGTGACGTCATTATGTTTGTGACGTCATTTATTTTTGTGACGTTATGTATTTTGTGACGTAATTAATTTTTGTGACGTCAATTATTTTGTGACGTTATGTATTTTGTGACGTCATTTATTTTTGTGACGTTATGTATTTTGTGACGTCATTTATTTTTGTGACTTTATTTATTTTGTGACGTCAATTATTTTTGTGACGTTATGTATTTTGTGACGTTATGTATTATGTGACGTTATTTATTTTTGTGACGTTATGTATTTTGTGACGTAATTAATTTTTGTGACGTCATTTATTTTTGTGACGTTATATATTTTGTGACGTTATGTATTTTGTGACATAATTAATTTTTGTGACGTCATTTATTTTTGTGACGTTATGTATTTTGTGACGTCATTTATTTTTGTGACGTTATGTATTTTGTGACGTCATTTGTTTTTGTGACGTTATGTATTTTGTGACGTCATTTATTTTTGTGACGTTATGTATTTTGTGACGTCATTTATTTTTGTGACGTTATGTATTTTGTGACGTCATTTATTTTTGTGACGTTATGTATTTTTTGACGTCATTTATTTTTGTGACGTTATGTATTTTGTGACGTCATTTATTTTTTGACGTTTTGTATTTTGTGACGTCATTTTTTTGTGACGTTATGTATTTTGTGACGTCATTTATTTTTGTGACGTTATGTATTTTGTGACGTCATTTATTTTTGTAACGTTATGTATTTTGTGACGTGATTTATTTTTGTGACGTTATGTATTTTATGACGTCATTTATTATTGTGACGTCATTTATTTTTATGACGTTATGTATTTTTTGACGTCATTTATTTTTGTGACGTTATGTATTTTGTGACGTCATTTATTTTTTTGACGTTATGTATTTTGTGACGACATTTATTTTTGCGACGTTATGTATTTTGTGACGTCATTTATTTTTTTGCCGTTATGTATTTTGTGACGTTATGTATTTTGTGACGTTATTTATTTTTGTGACGTCATTTATTTTTGTGACGTTATGTATTTTGTGACGTCATTTATTTTTGTGACGTTATGTATTATGTGACGTCATTTATTTTTGTGACGTTATGTATTTTGTGACGTCATTTATTTTTGTGACGTTATGTATTTTGTGACATTATTTATTTTTGTGAGGTTATGTATTTTTTGACGTCATTTATTTTTGTGACGTTATGTATTTTGTGACGTAATTAATTTTTGTGACGTAATTTATTTTTGTGACGTTATGTATTTTGTGACGTAATTAATTTTTGTGACGTCATTTATTTTTGTGACGTTATGTATTTTGTGACGTCATTTATTTTTGTGACGTTATGTATTTTGTGACGTCATTTATTTTTGTGACGTTATGTATTTTGTGACGTTATGTATTTTGTGACGTCATTTATTTTTGTGACGTTATGTATTTTGTGAAGTAATTAATTTTTGTGTCGTAATTTATTTTTATGACGTTATGTATTTTGTGACGTCATTTTTTTTGACGTTATGTATTTTGTGACGTCATTTATTTTTGTGACGTTATGTATTTTGTGACATCATTTATTTTTGTGAGGTTATGTATTTTTTGACGTCAATTATTTTTGTGACGTTATGTATTTTGTGACGTAATTAATTTTTGTGACGTCATTTATTTTTGTGGCGTTATGTATTTTGTGACGTCATTAATTTTTGTGACGTCATTTATTTTTGTGACGTTATGTATTTTGTGACGTCATTTATTTTTGTGTCGTTATGTATTTTGTGACGTCATTTATTTTTGTGACGTTATGTATTTTGTGACGTCATTTATTTTTGTGACGTTATGTATTTTGTGACGTCATTTATTTTTGCGAGGTTATGTATTTTTTGACGTAAATAATTTTTGTGACGTTATGTATTTTGTGACGTAATTAATTTTTGTGACGTCATTAATTTTGTGACGTTATGTATTTTGTGACGTCATTTATTTTCGTGACGTTATGTATTTTGTGACGTCATTTATTTTTGTGACTTTATTTATTTTGTGACGTCATTTATTTTTGTGACGTCATTTATTTTTGTGACGTTATATATTTTGTGACGTTATATATTTTGTGACGTTATGTATTTTGTGACGTAATTAATTTTTGTGACGTCATTTATTTTTGTGACGTTATGTATTTTGTGACGTCAATTATTTTTGTGACGTTATGTATTTTGTGACGTCATTTGTTTTTGTGACGTTATGTATTTTGTGACGTCATTTATTTTTGTGACGTTATGTATTTTGTGACGTCATTTATTTTTGTGACGTTATGTATTTTGTGACGTCATTTATTTTTGTGACGTTATGTTTTTTGTAACGTCATTTATTTTTGTGACGTTATGTATTTTGTGACGTCATTTATTTTTGTGACGTTATGTATTTTGTGACGTCATTTTTTGTGACGTTATGTATTTTGTGACGTCATTTATTTTTGTGACGTTATGTATTTTGTGACGTCATTTATTTTTGTAACGTTATGTATTTTGTGACGTCATTTATTTTTGTGACGTTATGTATTTTGTGACGTCATTTATTTTTTTGACGTTATGTATTTTGTGACGTCATTTATTTTTGTGATCTTATGTATTTTGTGACGTCATTTATTTTTTTGCCGTTATGTATTTTGTGACGTTATATATTTTGTGACGTTATTTATTTTTGTGACGTCATGTATTTTTGTGACGTTATGTATTTTGTGACGTCATTTATTTTTGTGACGTTATGTATTTTGTGACGTCATTTATGTTTGTGACGTTATGTATTTTGTGACGTCATTTATTTTTGTGACGTTATGTATTTTGTGACATCATTTATTTTTGTGAGGTTATGTATTTTTTGACGTCATTTATTTTTGTGACGTTATGTATTTTGTGACGTAATTAATTTTTGTGACGTCATTTATTTTTATGACGTTATGTATATTGTGACGTCATTTTTTTTTGACGTTTTGTATTTTGTGACGTCATTTATTTTTGTGACGTTATGTATTTTGTGACGTCATTAATTTTGTGACAATATGTATTTTGTGACGTGATTATGTTTGTGACGTCATTTATTTTTGTGACGTTATGTATTTTGTGACGTAATTAATTTTTGTGACGTCAATTATTTTGTGACGTTATGTATTTTGTGACGTCATTTATTTTTGTGACGTTATGTATTTTGTGACGTCATTTATTTTTGTGACTTTATTTATTTTGTGACGTCAATTATTTTTGTGACGTTATGTATTTTGTGACGTTATGTATTATGTGACGTTATTTATTTTTGTGACGTTATGTATTTTGTGACGTCATTTATTATTGTGACGTTATGTATTTTGTGACGTCATTTATTTTTGTGACGTTATGTATTTTGTGACGTAATTAATTTTTGTGACGTCATTTATTTTTGTGACGTTATATATTTTGTGACGTTATGTATTTTGTGACATAATTAATTTTTGTGACGTCATTTATTTTTGTGACGTTATGTATTTTGTGACGTCATTTATTTTTGTGACGTTATGTATTTTGTGACGTCATTTGTTTTTGTGACGTTATGTATTTTGTGACGTCATTTATTTTTGTGACGTTATGTATTTTGTGACGTCATTTATTTTTGTGACGTTATGTATTTTGTGACGTCATTTATTTTTGTGACGTTATGTATTTTTTGACGTCATTTATTTTTGTGACGTTATGTATTTTGTGACGTCATTTATTTTTTGACGTTTTGTATTTAGTGACGTCATTTTTTTGTGACGTTATGTATTTTGTGACGTCATTTATTTTTGTGACGTTATGTATTTTGTGACGTCATTTATTTTTGTAACGTTATGTATTTTGTGACGTCATTTATTTTTGTGACGTTATGTATTTTGTGACGTCATTTATTATTGTGACGTCATTTATTTTTATGACGTTATGTATTTTTTGACGTCATTTATTTTTGTGACGTTATGTATTTTGTGACGTCATTTATTTTTTTGACGTTATGTATTTTGTGACGACATTTATTTTTGCGACGTTATGTATTTTGTGACGTCATTTATTTTTTTGCCGTTATGTATTTTGTGACATTATGTATTTTGTGACGTTATTTATTTTTGTGACGTCATTTATTTTTGTGACGTTATGTATTTTGTGACGTCATTTATTTTTGTGACGTTATGTATTATGTGACGTCATTTATTTTTGTGACGTTATGTATTTTGTGACGTCATTTATTTTTGTGACGTCATTTATTTTTGTGACGTTATGTATTTTGTGACGTCATTTATTTTTGTGAGGTTATGTATTTTTTGACGTAATTAATTTTTGTGACGTTATGTATTTTTTGACGTAATTAATTTTTGTGACGTCATTAATTTTGTGACGTTATGTATTTTGTGACGTCATTTATTTTTGTGACGTTATGTATTTTGTGACGTCATTTATTTTTGTGACTTTAATTATTTTGTGACGTCATTTATTTTTGTGACGTTATGTATTTTGTGACGTTATGTATTTTGTGACGTTATTTATTTTTGTGACGTTATGTATTTTGTGACGTAATCAATTTTTGTGACGTCATTAATTTTTGTGACGTTATATATTTTGTGACGTTATGTATTTTGTGACGTAATTAATTTTTGTGACGTCATTTATTTTTGTGACGTTATGTATTTTGTGACGTCATTTATTTTTGTGACGTTATATATTTTGTGACGTCATTTGTTTTTGTGACGTTATGTACTTTGTGACGTCATTTATTTTTGTGACGTTATGTATTTTGTGACGTCATTTATATTTGTGACGTTATGTATTTTGTGACGTCATTTATTTTTGTGACGTTATGTTTTTTGTAACGTCATTTATTTTTGTGACGTTATGTATTTTGTGACGTCATTTATTTTTGTGACGTTATGTATTTTGTGACGTCATTTTTTGTGACGTTATGTATTTTGTGACGTCATTTTTTTTGTGACGTTATGTATTTTGTGACGTCATTTATTTTTGTAACGTTATGTATTTTGTGACGTCATTTATTTTTGTGACGTTATGTATTTTGTGACGTCATTTATTATTGTGACGTCATTTATTTTTGTGACGTTATGTATTTTGTGACGTCATTTATTTTTGTGACGTTATGTATTTTGTGACGTCATTTATTTTTTTGACGTTATGTATTTTGTGACGTCATTTATTTTTGTGACGTTATGTATTTTGTGACGTTATTTATTTTTGTGACGTTATGTATTTTGTGACGTTATGTATTTTGTGACGTTATTTATTTTTGTGACGTCATTTATTTTTGTGACGTTATGTATTTTGTGACGTCATTTATTTTTGTGACGTTATGTATTTTGTGACGTTATGTATTTTGTGACGTTATTTATTTTTGTGACGTCATTTATTTTTGTGACGTTATGTATTTTGTGACGTCATTTATTTTTGTGACATTATGTATTTTGTGACGTCATTTTTTTGACGTAATGTATTTTGTGACGTCATTTATTTTTGTGACGTTACGTATTTTGTGACGTCATTTATTTTTGTCACAATATGTATTTTGTGACGTCATTATGTTTGTGACGTCATTTATTTTTGTGACGTTATGTATTTTGAGACGTCATTTATTTTTGTGACGTTATGTATTTTGTGACGTCATTTATTTTTCGGACGTAATGTATTTTGTGACGTTATGTATTTTGTGACGTCATTTATTTTTGTGACGTTATGTATTTTGTGAAGTAATTAATTTTGTGACGTCATTTATTTTTATGACGTTATGTATTTTGTGACGTCATTTTTTTTGACGTTATGTGTTTTGTGACGTCATCTATTTTTGTGAGGTTATGTATTTTGTGACGTCATTTATTTTTGTGACAATATGTATTTTGTGACGTCATTATGTTTGTGACGTCATTTATTTTTGTGACGTTATGTATTTTGTGACGTCATTTATTTTTGTGACGTTATGTATTTTGTGACGTCATTTATTTTTGTTACGTTATGTATTTTGGGACGTCATTTATTTTTGTGACATTATGTATTTTGTGACGTCATTTTTTTGTGACGTTATGTATTTTGTGACGTCATTTATTTTTGTGACATTATGTATTTTGTGACGTCATTTAATTTGTGACGTTATGTATTTTGTAACGTCATTTATTTTTTTGACGTTATGTATTTTGTGACGTCATTTTTTGTGACGTTATGTATTTTATGACGTTATGTATTTTGTGACGTCATTTATTTTTGTCACAATATGTATTTTGTGACGTCATTATGTTTGTGACGTCATTTATTTTTGTGACGTTATGTATTTTGAGACGTCATTTATTTTTGTGACGTTATGTATTTTGTGACGTCATTTATTTTTCTGACGTAATGTATTTTGTGACGTTATGTATTTTGTGACGTCATTTATTTTTGTGACGTTATGTATTTTGTGAAGTAATTAATTTTTGTGACGTCATTTATTTTTATGACGTTATGTATTTTGTGACGTCATTTTTTGACGTTATGTGTTTTGTGACGTCATTTATTTTTGTGACGTTATGTATTTTGTGACGTCATTTATTTTTGTGACAATATGTATTTTGTGACGTCATTATGTTTGTGACGTCATTTATTTTTGTGACGTTATGTATTTTGTGACGTCATTTATTTTTGTGACGTTATGTATTTTGTGACGTCATTTATTTTTGTGACTTTAATTATTTTGTGACGTCATTTATTTTTGTGACGTTATGTATTTTGTGACGTAATGTATTTTGTGACGTTATATATTTTGTGACGTTATGTATTTTGTGACGTAATTAATTTTTGTGACGTCATTTATTTTTGTGACGTTATGTATTTTGTGACGTCATTTATTTTTGTGACGTTATGTATTTTGTGACATCATTTATTTTTGTGAGGTTATGTATTTTTTGACGTCATTTATTTTTGTGACGTTATGTATTTTGTGACGTAATTAATTTTTGTGACGTCATTTATTTTTGTGACGTTATGTATTTTGTGACGTCATTTATTTTTGTGAGGTTATGTATTTTTTGACGTAATTAATTTTTGTGACGTTATGTATTTTTGACGTCATTAATTTTTGTGACGTCATTAATTTTGTGACGTTATGTATTTTGTGACGTCATTTATTTTTGTGACGTTATGTATTTTGTGACGTCATTTATTTTTGTGACTTTAATTATTTTGTGACGTCATTTATTTTTGTGACGTTATGTATTTTGTGACGTAATCAATTTTTGTGACGTCATTTATTTTTGTGACGTTATATATTTTGTGACGTTATGTATTTTGTGACGTAATTAATTTTTGTGACGTCATTTATTTTTGTGACGTTATGTATTTTGTGACGTCATTTATTTTTGTGACGTTATATATTTTGTGACGTCATTTGTTTTTGTGACGTTATGTATTTTGTGACGTCATTTATTTTTGTGACGTTATGTATTTTGTGACGTCATTTATTTTTGTGACGTTATGTATTTTGTGACGTCATTTATTTTTGTGACGTTATGTTTTTTGTAACGTCATTTATTTTTGTGACGTTATGTATTTTGTGACGTCATTTATTTTTGTGACGTTATGTATTTTGTGACGTCATTTTTTGTGACGTTATGTATTTTGTGACGTCATTTTTTTTGTGACGTTATGTATTTTGTGACGTCATTTATTTTTGTAACGTTATGTATTTTGTGACGTCATTTATTTTTGTGACGTTATGTATTTTGTGACGTCATTTATTATTGTGACGTCATTTATTTTTGTGACGTTATGTATTTTGTGACGTCATTTATTTTTGTGACGTTATGTATTTTGTGACGTCATTTATTTTTGTGACGTTATGTATTTTGTGACGTCATTTATTTTTGTGACATTATGTATTTTGTGACGTCATTTTTTTTGACGTTATGTATTTTGTGACGTCATTTATTTTTGTGACGTTATGTATTTTGTGACTTCATTTATTTTTGTCACAATATGTATTTTCTGACGTCATTATGTTTGTGACGTCATTTATTTTCGTGACGTTATGTATTATGTGACGTCATTTATTTTTGTGACGTTATGTATTTTGTTACGTCATTTATTTTTCTGTTGTAATGTATTTTGTGACGTTATGTATTTTGTGACGTCATTTATTTTTATGACGTTATGTATTTTGTGACGTCATTTATTTTTTTGACGTTATGTATTTTGTGACGTCATTTATTTTTGTGACGTTATGTATTTTGTGACGTCATTTATTTTTGTGACGTTATGTATTTTGTGACGTTATGTATTTTGTGACGTTATTTATTTTTGTGACGTCATTTATTTTTGTGACGTTATGTATTTTGTGACGTCATTTATTTTTGTGACGTTACGTATTTTGTGACGTCATTTATTTTTGTCACAATATGTATTTTGTGACGTCATTATGTTTGTGACGTCATTTATTTTTGTGACGTTATGTATTTTGAGACGTCATTTATTTTTGTGACGTTATGTATTTTGTGACGTCATTTATTTTTCGGACGTAATGTATTTTGTGACGTTATGTATTTTGTGACGTCATTTATTTTTGTGACGTTATGTATTTTGTGAAGTAATTAATTTTGTGACGTCATTTATTTTTATGACGTTATGTATTTTGTGACGTCATTTTTTTTGACGTTATGTGTTTTGTGACGTCATTTATTTTTGTGACGTTATGTATTTTGTGACGTCATTTATTTTTGTGACAATATGTATTTTGTGACGTCATTATGTTTGTGACGTCATTTATTTTTGTGACGTTATGTATTTTGTGACGTCATTTATTTTTGTGACGTTATGTATTTTGTGACGTCATTTATTTTTGTTACGTTATGTATTTTGGGACGTCATTTATTTTTGTGACATTATGTATTTTGTGACGTCATTTTTTTGTGACGTTATGTATTTTGTGACGTCATTTATTTTTGTGACAGTATGTATTTTGTGACGTCATTTAATTTGTGACGTTATGTATTTTGTAACGTCATTTATTTTTTTGACGTTATGTATTTTGTGACGTCATTTTTTGTGACGTTATGTATTTTATGACGTTATGTATTTTGTGACGTCATTTATTTTTGTGACGTTATGTATTTTGTGACGTCATTTATTTTTGTGACGCTATATATTTTGTGACGTTATGCATTTTGTGACGTAATTAATTTTTGTGACGTCATTTATTTTTGTGAGTTTATTTATTTTGTGACGTCATTTAATTTTGTGTCGTAAAATATTTTGTGACGTCATTTATTTTTGTGACGTTATGTATTTTGTGACGTAATTTATTTTGTGACGTCATTTATTTTTGTGACGTTATGTATTTTGTGACGTCATTTTTTTGTGACGTTATGTATTTTGGACGTCATTTATTTTTGTGACGTTATGTATTTTGTTACGTCATTTATTTTTGTAACGTTATGTATTTTGTGACGTCATTTATTTTTGTGACGTTATGTATTTTGTGACGTCATTTATTATTGTGACGTCATTTATTTTTGTGACACTATGTATTTTGTGACGTTATGTATTTTGTGACGTCATTTATTTTTTTGACGTTATGTATTTTGTGACGTCATTTATTTTTGTGACGTTATGTACTTTGTGACGTCATTTATTTTTGTGCCGCTATGTATTTTGTGACGTTATGTATTTTGTGACGTTATTTATTTTCGTGACGTAATAAATTTTTGTGACGTCATTTATTTTTGTGACGTTATGTATTTTATGACGTCATTTATTTTTGTGACGTTATGTATGTTGTGACATCATTTATTTTTGTGACGTTGTGCATTTTGTGACGTCATTTATTTTTGTGACTTTATTTATTTTGTGACGTCATTTATTTTTGTGACGTTATGTATTTTGTGACGTTATGTATTTTGTGACGTAATTAATTTTTGTGACGTCATTTATTTTTGTGACGTTATATATTTTGTGACGTTATGTATTTTGTGACGTAATTAATTTTTGTGACGTCATTTATTTTTGTGACGTTATGTATTTTGTGACGTCATTTATTTTTGTGACGTTATGTATTTTGTGACGTCATTTATTTTTGTGACCTTATGTATTTTGTGACGTCATTTATTTTTGTGACGTTATGTATTTTGTGACGTCATTTATTTTTGTGACGTTATGTATTTTGTGACGTCATTTATTTTTGTGACGTTATGTATTTTATGAAATATGTATTTTGTGACGTCATTTAATTTTGTAACGTTAAATATTTTGTGACGTCATTTATTTTTGTAACGTTATGTATTTCGTGACGTCATTTATTTTTGTGACGTTATGCATTTTGTGACGTCATTTATTTTTGTGACTTTATTTATTTTGTGACGTCATTTATTTTTGTGACGTTATGTATTTTGTGACGTTATGTATTTTGTGACGTTATTTATTTTTTTGACGTTATGTATTTTGTGACTTAATTAATTTTTGTGACGTCATTTATTTTTGTGACGTTATATATTTTGTGACGTTATGTATTTTGTGACGTAATTAATTTTTGTGACGCCATTTATTTTTGTGACGTTATGTATTTTGTGACGTCATTTATTTTTGTGACGTTATGTATTTTGTGACGTCATTTATTATTGTGACGTCATTTATTTTTGTGACGATATGTATTTTGTGACGTCATTTATTTTTGTGACGTTATGTATTTTATGAAATATGTATTTTGTGACGTCATTTAATTTTGTGTCGTTAAATATTTTGTGACGTCATTTATTTTTGTAACGTTATGTATTTTGTGACGCCATTTATTTTTGCGACGTTATGTATTTTTTGACGTCATTTATTTTTGTGACGTTATGTATTTTGTGACGTCATTTTTTTGTGACGTTATGTATTTTGTGACGTAATTTATTTTTGTGACAATATGTATTTTGTGACGTTATTTATTTTTGTAACGTTATGTATTTTGTGACGTCATTTATTTTTGTGACGTTATGTATTTTGTGACGTCATTTATTATTGTGACGTCATTTATTTTTGTGACGTTATGTATTTTGTGACGTCATTTATTTTTGTGACGTTATGTATTTTGTGACGTCATTTATATTTTTGACGTTATGTATTTTGTGACGTCATTTATTTTTGTGACGTTATGTATTTTGTGACATCATTTATTTTTGTGCCGCTATGTATTTTGTGTCGTTATGTATTTTGTGACGTTATTTATTTTTTGACATAATAAATTTTTGTGACGTCATTTATTTTTGTGACGTTATGTATTTTGTGACGTCATTTTTTTTGACGTTATGTATTTTGTGACGTCATTTATTTTTGTGACGTTATGTATTTTGTGACGTCATTTATTCTTGTCACAATATGTATTTTGTGACGTCATTATGTTTGTGACGTCATTTATTTTTGTGACGTTATGTATTATGTGACGACATTTATTTTTGTGACGTTATGTATTTTGTGACGTCATTTATTTTTCTGACGTAATGTATTTTGTGACGTTATGTATTTTGTGACGTCATTTATTTTTATGACGTTATGTATTTTGTGACGTCATTTATTTTTTTGACGTTATGTATTTTGTGACGTCATTTATTTTTGTGACGTTATGTATTTTGTGACGTCATTTATTTTTGTGACGTTATGTATTTTGTGACGTTATGTATTTTGTGACGTTATTTATTTTTGTGACGTCATTTACTTTTGTGACGTTATGTATTTTGTGACGTCATTTATATTTGTGACATTATGTATTTTGTGACGTCATTTTATTTTGACGTAATGTATTTTGTGACGTCATTTATTTTTGTGACGTTATGTATTTTGTGACGTCATTTATTTTTGTCACAATATGTATTTTGTGACGTCATTATGTTTGTGACGTCATTTATTTTTGTGATGTTATGTATTTTGTGACGTCATTTATTTTTGTGACGTTATGTATTTTGTGACGTCATTTATTTTTCTAACGTAATGTATTTTGTGACGTTATGTATTTTGTGACGTCATTTATTTTTGTGACGTTATGTATTTTGTGAAGTAATTAATTTTTGTGACGTCATTTATTTTTATGACGTTATGTATTTTGTGACGTCATTTTTTTTTGACGTTATGTATTTTGTGACGTCATTTATTTTTGTGACGTTATGTATTTTGTGACGTCATTTATTTTTGTGACAATATGTATTTTGTGACGTCATTATGTTTGTGACGTCATTTATTTTTGTGACGTTATGTATTTTGTGACGTCATTTATTTTTGTGACGTTATGTTTTTTGTGACGTCATTTATTTTTGTTAAGTTATGTATTTTGGGACGTCATTTATTTTTGTGACATTATGTATTTTGTGACGTCATTTTTTTGTGACGTTATGTATTTTGTGACGTCATTTATTTTTGTGACATTAGGTATTTTGTGACGTCATTTAATTTGTGACGTTATGTATTTTGTAACGTCATTTATTTTTTTGACGTTATGTATTTTGTGACGTCATTTTTTGTGACGTTATGTATTTTATGACGTTATGTATTTTGTGACGTCATTTATTTTTGTGACGTTATGTATTTTGTGACGTCATTTATTTTTGTGACGTTATGTATTTTGTAACGTCATTTATTTTTTTGACGTTATGTATTTTGTGACGTTATGTATTTTATGACGTTATGTATTTTGTGACGTCATTTATTTTTGTGACGTTATATATTTTGTGACGTTATGTATTTTGTGACGTTATTTATTTTTGTGACGCTATGTATTTTGTGACGTACTTAATTTTTGTGACGTCATTTATTTTTGTGACGCTATATATTTTGTGACGTTATGCATTTTGTGACGTAATTAATTTTTGTGACGTCATTTATTTTTGTGAGTTTATTTATTTTGTGACGTCATTTAATTTTGTGTCGTTAAATATTTTGTGACGTCATTTATTTTTGTAACGTTATGTATTTTGTGACGTCATTTATTTTTGTGACGTTATGTATTTTTTGACGTCATTTATTTTTGTGACGTTATGTATTTTGTGACGTCATTTTTTTGTGACGTTATGTATTTTGTGACGTCATTTATTTTTGTGACGTTATGTATTTTGTGACGTTATTTATTTTTGTAACGTTATGTATTTTGTGACGTCATTTATTTTTGTGACGTTATGTATTTTGTGACGTCATTTATTATTGTGACGTCATTTATTTTTGTGACGTTATGTATTTTGTGACGTCATTTATTTTTGTGACGTTATGTATTTTGTGACGTCATTTATATTTTTGACGTTATGTATTTTGTGACGTCATTTTTTTTGTGACGTTATGTATTTTGTGACGTCATTTATTTTTGTGCCGCTATGTATTTTGTGACGTTATGTATTTTGTGACGTTATTTATTTTTGTGACATAATAAATTTTTGTGACGTCATTTATTTTTGTGACGTTATGTATTTTATGACGTCATTTATTTTTGTGACGTTATGTATTTTGTGACATCATTTATTTTTGTTACGTTATGCATTTTGTGACGTCATTTATTTTTGTGACTTTATTTATTTTGTGACGTCATTTATTTTTGTGACGTTATGTATTTTGTGACGTTATGTATTTTGTGACGTTATCTATTTTTGTGACGTTATGTATTTTGTGACTTAATTAATTTTTGTGACGTCATTTATTTTTGTGACGTTATATATTTTGTGACGTTATGTATTTTGTGACGTAATTAATTTTTGTGACGTATTTTTTTGTGACGTTATGTATTTTGTGACGTCATTTATTTTTGTGACGTTATGTATTTTGTGACGTCATTTATTTTTGTGACGTTATGTATTTTGGGACGTCATTTATTTTTGTGACATTATGTATTTTATGACGTCATTTATTTTTGTGACGTTATGTATTTTGTGACGTCATTTATTTTTGTGACGTTATGTATTTTGTAACGTCATTTATTTTTTTGACGTTATGTATTTTATGACGTCATTTTTTGTGACGTTATGTATTTTATGACGTTATGTATTTTGTGACGTCATTTATTTTTGTGACGTTATGTATTTTGTGACGTCATTTATTTTTGTGACGTTATGTATTTTGTAACGTCATTTATTTTTTTGACGTTATGTATTTTGTGACGTCATTTTTTGTGACGTTATGTATTTTATGACATTATGTATTTTGTGACGTCATTTATTTTTGTGACGTTATGTATTTTGTGACGTTATGTATTTTGTGACGTTATTTATTTTTGTGACGCTATGTATTTTGTGACGTACTTAATTTTTGTGACGTCATTTATTTTTGTGACGCTATATATTTTGTGACGTTATGCATTTTGTGACGTAATTAATTTTTGTGACGTCATTTATTTTTGTGAGTTTATTTATTTTGTGACGTCATTTAATTTTGTGTCGTTAAATATTTTGTGAAGTCATTTATTTTTGTGACGTTATGTATTTTGTGACGTAAATTATTTTGTGACGTCATTTATTTTTGTGACGTTATGTATTTTTTGACGTCATTTATGTTTGTGACGTTATGTATTTTGTGACGTCATTTTTTTGTGACGTTATGTATTTTGGACGTCATTTATTTTTGTGACGTTATGTATTTTGTGACGTCATTTATTTTTGTAACGTTATGTATTTTGTGACGTCATTTATTTTTGTGACGTTATGTATTTTGTGACGTCATTTATTATTGTGACGTCATTTATTTTTGTGACACTATGTATTTTGTGACGTCATTTATTTTTGTGACGTTATGTATTTTGTGACGTCATTTATTTTTTTGACGTTATGTATTTTGTGACGTCATTTATTTTTGTGACGTTATGTACTTTGTGACGTCATTTATTTTTGTGCCGCTATGTATTTTGTGACGTTATGTATTTTGTGACGTTATTTATTTTCGTGACTTAATAAATTTTTGTGACGTCATTTATTTTTGTGACGTTATGTATTTTATGACGTCATTTATTTTTGTGACGTTATGTATTTTGTGACACCATTTATTTTTGTGACGTTATGCATTTTGTGACGTCATTTATTTTTGTGACTTTATTTATTTTGTGACGTCATTTATTTTTGTGACGTTGTGTATTTTGTGACGTTATGTATTTTGTGACGTTATTTATTTTTGTGACGTTATGTATTTTGTGACTTAATTAATTTTTGTGACGTCATTTATTTTTGTGACGTTATATATTTTGTGACGTTATGTATTTTGTGACGTAATTAATTTTTGTGACGTCATTTATTTTTGTGACGTTATGTATTTTGTGACGTCATTTATTTTTGTGACGTTATGTATTTTGTGACGTCATTTGTTTTTGTGACGTTATGTATTTTGTGACGTCATTTATTTTTGTGACGTTATGTATTTTGTGACGTCATTTATTTTTGTGACGTTATGTATTTTGTGACGTCATTTATTTTTGTGACGTTATGTATTTTATGAAATATGTATTTTGTGACGTCATTTAATTTTGTAACGTTAAATATTTTGTGACGTCATTTATTTTTGTGACGTCATTTATTTTTGTAACGTTATGTATTTCGTGACGTCATTTATTTTTGTGACGTTATGTATTTTGTGACGTCATTTATTTTTGTGACGTTATGTATTTTGTGACGTCATTTTTTGTGACGTTATGTATTTTGTGACGTCATTTATTTTTGTGACGTTATGTATTTTGTGACGTCATTTATTTTTGTAACGTTATGTATTTTGTGACGTCATTTATTTTTGTGACGTTATGTATTTTGTGACGTCATTTATTATTGTGACGTCATTTATTTTTGTGACGTTATGTATTTTGTGACGTCATTTATTTTTGTGACGTTATGTATTTTGTGACGTCATTTATTTTTGTGACGTTATGTATTTTGTGACGTGATTTATTTTTGTGACTTTATTTATTTTGTGACGTCAATTATTTTTGTGAAGTTATGTATTTTGTGACGTTATGTATTATGTGACGTTATGTATTTTGTGACATAATTAATTTTTGTGACGTCATTTATTTTTATGACGTTATGTATTTTGTGACGTCATTTTTTTTGACGTTTTGTATTTTGTGACGTCATTTATTTTTGTGACGTTATGTATTTTGTGATGTCATTAATTTTGTGACAATATGTATTTTGAGACGTCATTATGTTTGTGACGTCATTTATTTTTGTGACGTTATGTATTTTGTGACGTAATTAATTTTTGTGACGTCATTTATTTTGCGACGTTATGGATTTTGTGACGTCATTTATTTTTGTGACGTTATGTATTTTGTGACGTCATTTATTTTTGTGACTTTATTTATTTTGTGACGTCAATTATTTTTGTGACGTTATGTATTTTGTGACGTTATGTATTATGTGACGTTATTTATTTTTGTGACGTTATGTATTTTGTGACGTAATTAATTTTTGTGACGTCATTTATTTTTGTGACGTTATATATTTTGTGACGTTATGTATTTTGTGACGTAATTAATTTTTGTGACGTAATTTATTTTTGTGACGTTATGTATTTTGTGACGTCATTTATTTTTGTGACGTTATGTATTTTGTGACGTCATTTGTTTTTGTGACGTTATGTATTTTGTGACTTCATTTATTTTTGTGACGTTATTATGTATTTTGTGACGTCATTTATTTTTGTGACGTTATGTATTTTGTGACGTCATTTATTTTTGTGACGTTATGTATTTTTGACGTCATTTATTTTTGTGACGTTATGTATTTTGTGACGTCATTTATTTTTGTGACGTTTTGTATTTTGTGACGTCATTTTTTTGTGACGTTATTTTTTTGTGACGTCATTTATTTTTGTGACGTTATGTATTTTGTGACGTCATTTATTTTTGTAACGTTATGTATTTTGTGACGTCATTTATTTTTGTGACGTTATGTATTTTGTGACGTCATTTATTATTGTGACGTCATTTATTTTTATGACGTCATGTATTTTTTGACGTCATTTATTTTTGTGACGTTATGTATTTTGTGACGTCATTTATTTTTTTGACGTTATGTATTTTGTGACGTCATTTATTTTTGCGACGTTATGTATTTTGTGACGTCATTTATTTTTTTGCCGTTATGTATTTTGTGACGTTATGTATTTTGTGACGTTATTTATTTTTGTGACGTCATTTATTTTTGTGACGTTATGTATTTTGTGACGTCATTTATTTTTGTGACGTTTTGTATTATGTGACGTCATTTATTTTTGTGACGTTATGTATTTTGTGACGTCATTTATTATTGTGACGTCATTTATTTTTGTGACGTTATGTATTTTGTGACGTCATTTATTTTTGTTACGTTATGTATTTTGTGACGTTATTTATTTTTGTAACGTTATGTATTTTGTGACGTCATTTATTTTTGTGACGTTATGTATTTTGTGACGTCATTTATTATTGTGACGTCATTTATTTTTGTGACGTTATGTATTTTGTGACATCATTTATTTTTGTGACGTTATGTATTTTGTGACGTCATTTATATTTTTGACGTTATGTATTTTGTGACGTCATTTTTTTTGTGACGTTATGTATTTTGTGACGTCATTTATTTTTGTGCCGCTATGTATTTTGTGACGTTATGTATTTTGTGACGTTATTTATTTTTGTGACATAATAAATTTTTGTGACGTCATTTATTTTTGTGACGTTATGTATTTTATGACGTCATTTATTTTTGTGACGTTATGTATTTTGTGACATCATTTATTTTTGTTACGTTATGCATTTTGTGACGTCATTTATTTTTGTGACTTTATTTATTTTGTGACGTCATTTATTTTTGTGACGTTATGTATTTTGTGACGTTATGTATTTTGTGACGTTATCTATTTTTGTGACGTTACGTATTTTGTGACTTAATTAATTTTTGTGACGTCATTTATTTTTGTGACGTTATATATTTTGTGACGTTATGTATTTTGTGACGTAATTAATTTTTGTGACGTATTTTTTTGTGACGTTATGTATTTTGTGACGTCATTTATTTTTGTGACGTTATGTATTTTGTGACGTCATTTATTTTTGTGACGTTATGTATTTTGGGACGTCATTTATTTTTGTGACATTATGTATTTTGTGACGTCATTTTTTTGTGACATTATGTATTTTGTGACGTCATTTATTTTTGTGACATTATGTATTTTGTGACGTCATTTAATTTGTGACGTTATGTATTTTGTAACGTCATTTATTTTTTTGACGTTATGTATTTTGTGACGTCATTTTTTGTGACGTTATGTATTTTATGACGTTATGTATTTTGTGACGTCATTTATTTTTGTGACGTTATGTATTTTGTGACGTCATTTATTTTTGTGACGTTATGTATTTTGTAACGTCATTTATTTTTTTGACGTTATGTATTTTTTGACGTCATTTTTTGTGACGTTATGTATTTTATGACGTTATGTATTTTGTGACGTCATTTATTTTTGTGACGTTATGTATTTTGTGACGTTATGTATTTTGTGACGTTATTTATTTTTGTGACGCTATGTATTTTGTGACGTACTTAATTTTTGTGACGTCATTTATTTTTGTGACGCTATATATTTTGTGACGTTATGCATTTTGTGACGTAATTAATTTTTGTGACGTCATTTATTTTTGTGAGTTTATTTATTTTGTGACGTCATTTAATTTTGTGTCGTTAAATATTTTGTGAAGTCATTTATTTTTGTGACGTTATGTATTTTGTGACGTAAATTATTTTGTGACGTCATTTATTTTTGTGACGTTATGTATTTTTTGACGTCATTTATGTTTGTGACGTTATGTATTTTGTGACGTCATTTATTTTTGTGACGTTATGTATTTTGTGACGTCATTTTTTGTGACGTTATGTATTTTGTGACGTCATTTTTTTTTGTGACGTTATGTATTTTGTGACGTCATTTATTTTTGTGACTTTATTTATTTTGTGACGTCATTTATTTTTGTGACGTTATGTATTTTGTGACGTTATGTATTTTGTGACGTTATCTATTTTTGTGACGTTATGTATTTTGTGACTTAATTAATTTTTGTGACGTCATTTATTTTTGTGACGTTATATATTTTGTGACGTTATGTATTTTGTGACGTAATTAATTTTTGTGACGTATTTTTTTGTGACGTTATGTATTTTGTGACGTCATTTATTTTTGTGACGTTTTGTATTTTGTGACGTCATTTATTTTTGTGACGTTATGTATTTTGGGACGTCATTTATTTTTGTGACATTATGTATTTTGTGACGTCATTTTTTTGTGACATTATGTATTTTGTGACGTCATTTATTTTTGTGACATTATGTATTTTGTGACGTCATTTAATTTGTGACGTTATGTATTTTGTAACGTCATTTATTTTTTTGACGTTATGTATTTTGTGACGTCATTTTTTGTGACGTTATGGATTTTATGACGTTATGTATTTTGTGACGTCATTTATTTTTGTGACGTTATGTATTTTGTGACGTCATTTATTTTTGTGACGTTATGTATTTTGTAACGTCATTTATTTTTTTGACGTTATGTATTTTGTGACGTCATTTTTTGTGACGTTATGTATTTTATGACGTTATGTATTTTGTGACGTCATTTATTTTTGTGACGTTATGTATTTTGTGACGTTATGTATTTTGTGACGTTATTTATTTTTGTGACGCTATGTATTTTGTGACGTACTTAATTTTTGTGACGTCATTTATTTTTGTGACGCTATATATTTTGTGACGTTATGCATTTTGTGACGTAATTAATTTTTGTGACGTCATTTATTTTTGTGAGTTTATTTATTTTGTGACGTCATTTATTTTTGTGACGTTATGTATTTTGTGACGTCATTTTTTGTGACGTTATGTATTTTGTGACGTCATTTATTTTTGTGACGTTATGTATTTTGTGACGTCATTTATTTTTGTAACGTTATGTATTTTGTGACGTCATTTATTTTTGTGACGTTATGTATTTTGTGACGTCATTTATTATTGTGACGTCATTTATTTTGTGACGTTATGTATTTTGTTACGTCATTTATTTTTGTGACGTTATGTATTTTGTGACGTCATTTATTTTTGTGACGTTATGTATTTTGTGACGTGATTTATTTTTGTGACTTTATTTATTTTGTGACGTCAATTATTTTTGTGAAGTTATGTATTTTGTGACGTTATGTATTATGTGACGTTATGTATTTTGTGACATAATTAATTTTTGTGACGTCATTTATTTTTATGACGTTATGTATTTTGTGACGTCATTTTTTTGACGTTTTGTATTTTGTGACGTCATTTATTTTTGTGACGTTATGTATTTTGTGATGTCATTAATTTTGTGACAATATGTATTTTGAGACGTCATTATGTTTGTGACGTCATTTATTTTTGTGACGTTATGTATTTTGTGACGTAATTAATTTTTGTGACGTCATTTATTTTGTGACGTTATGGATTTTGTGACGTCATTTATTTTTGTGACGTTATGTATTTTGTGACGTCATTTATTTTTGTGACTTTATTTATTTTGTGACGTCAATTATTTTTGTGACGTTATGTATTTTGTGACGTTATGTATTATGTGACGTTATTTATTTTTGTGACGTTATGTATTTTGTGACGTAATTAATTTTTGTGACGTCATTTATTTTTGTGACGTTATATATTTTGTGACGTTATGTATTTTGTGACGTAATTAATTTTTGTGACGTAATTTATTTTTGTGACGTTATGTATTTTGTGACGTCATTTATTTTTGTGACGTTATGTATTTTGTGACGTCATTTATTTTTGTGACGTTATGTATTTTGTGACGTCATTTATTTTTGTGACGTTATGTATTTTTTGACGTCATTTATTTTTGTGACGTTATGTATTTTGTGACGTCATTTATTTTTGTGACGTTTTGTATTTTGTGACGTCATTTTTTTGTGACGTTATGTATTTTGTGACGTCATTTATTTTTGTAACGTTATGTATTTTGTGACGTCATTTATTTTTGTGACGTTATGTATTTTGTGACGTCATTTATTATTGTGACGTCATTTATTTTTATGACGTCATGTATTTTTTGACGTCATTTATTTTTGTGACGTTATGTATTTTGTGACGTCATTTATTTTTTTGACGTTATGTATTTTGTGACGTCATTTATTTTTGCGACGTTATGTATTTTGTGACGTCATTTATTTTTTTGCCGTTATGTATTTTGTGACGTTATGTATTTTGTGACGTTATTTATTTTTGTGACGTCATTTATTTTTGTGACGTTATGTATTTTGTGACGTCATTTATTTTTGTGACGTTATGTATTTTGTGACGTCATTTATTTTTGTAACGTTATGTATTTTGTGACGTCATTTATTTTTGTGACGTTATGTATTTTGTGACGTCATTTATTATTGTGACGTCATTTATTTTGTGACGTTATGTATTTTGTTACGTCATTTATTTTTGTGACGTTATGTATTTTGTGACGTCATTTATTTTTGTGACGTTATGTATTTTGTGACGTGATTTATTTTTGTGACTTTATTTATTTTGTGACGTCAATTATTTTTGTGAAGTTATGTATTTTGTGACGTTATGTATTATGTGACGTTATGTATTTTGTGACATAATTAATTTTTGTGACGTCATTTATTTTTATGACGTTATGTATTTTGTGACGTCATTTTTTTGACGTTTTGTATTTTGTGACGTCATTTATTTTTGTGACGTTATGTATTTTGTGATGTCATTAATTTTGTGACAATATGTATTTTGAGACGTCATTATGTTTGTGACGTCATTTATTTTTGTGACGTTATGTATTTTGTGACGTAATTAATTTTTGTGACGTCATTTATTTTGTGACGTTATGGATTTTGTGACGTCATTTATTTTTGTGACGTTATGTATTTTGTGACGTCATTTATTTTTGTGACTTTATTTATTTTGTGACGTCAATTATTTTTGTGACGTTATGTATTTTGTGACGTTATGTATTATGTGACGTTATTTATTTTTGTGACGTTATGTATTTTGTGACGTAATTAATTTTTGTGACGTCATTTATTTTTGTGACGTTTTATATTTTGTGACGTTATGTATTTTGTGACGTAATTAATTTTTGTGACGTAATTTATTTTTGTGACGTTATGTATTTTGTGACGTCATTTATTTTTGTGACGTTATGTATTTTGTGACGTCATTTATTTTTGTGACGTTATGTATTTTGTGACGTCATTTATTTTTGTGACGTTATGTATTTTTTGACGTCATTTATTTTTGTGACGTTATGTATTTTGTGACGTCATTTATTTTTGTGACGTTTTGTATTTTGTGACGTCATTTTTTTGTGACGTTATGTATTTTGTGACGTCATTTATTTTTGTAACGTTATGTATTTTGTGACGTCATTTATTTTTGTGACGTTATGTATTTTGTGACGTCATTTATTATTGTGACGTCATTTATTTTTATGACGTCATGTATTTTTTGACGTCATTTATTTTTGTGACGTTATGTATTTTGTGACGTCATTTATTTTTTTGACGTTATGTATTTTGTGACGTCATTTATTTTTGCGACGTTATGTATTTTGTGACGTCATTTATTTTTTTGCCGTTATGTATTTTGTGACGTTATGTATTTTGTGACGTTATTTATTTTTGTGACGTCATTTATTTTTGTGACGTTATGTATTTTGTGACGTCATTTATTTTTGTGACGTTTTGTATTATGTGACGTCATTTATTTTTGTGACGTTATGTATTTTGTGACGTCATTTATTATTGTGACGTCATTTATTTTTGTGACGTTATGTATTTTGTGACGTCATTTATTTTTGTGACGTTATGTATTTTGTGACGTTATTTATTTTTGTAACGTTATGTATTTTGTGACGTCATTTATTTTTGTGACGTTATGTATTTTGTGACGTCATTTATTATTGTGACGTCATTTATTTTTGTGACGTTATGTATTTTGTGACGTCATTTATTTTTGTGACGTTATGTATTTTGTGACGTCATTTATATTTTTGACGTTATGTATTTTGTGACGTCATTTTTTTTGTGACGTTATGTATTTTGTGACGTCATTTATTTTTGTGCCGCTATGTATTTTGTGACGTTATGTATTTTGTGACGTTATTTATTTTTGTGACATAATAAATTTTTGTGACGTCATTTATTTTTGTGACGTTATGTATTTTATGACGTCATTTATTTTTGTGACGTTATGTATTTTGTGACATCATTTATTTTTGTTACGTTATGCATTTTGTGACGTCATTTATTTTTGTGACTTTATTTATTTTGTGACGTCATTTATTTTTGTGACGTTATGTATTTTGTGACGTTATGTATTTTGTGACGTTATCTATTTTTGTGACGTTATGTATTTTGTGACTTAATTAATTTTTGTGACGTCATTTATTTTTGTGACGTTATATATTTTGTGACGTTATGTATTTTGTGACGTAATTAATTTTTGTGACGTATTTTTTTGTGACGTTATGTATTTTGTGACGTCATTTATTTTTGTGACGTTATGTATTTTGTGACGTCATTTATTTTTGTGACGTTATGTATTTTGGGACGTCATTTATTTTTGTGACATTATGTATTTTGTGACGTCATTTTTTTGTGACATTATGTATTTTGTGACGTCATTTATTTTTGTGACATTATGTATTTTGTGACGTCATTTAATTTGTGACGTTATGTATTTTGTAACGTCATTTATTTTTTGACGTTATGTATTTTGTGACGTCATTTTTTGTGACGTTATGTATTTTATGACGTTATGTATTTTGTGACGTCATTTATTT
This sequence comes from Flexamia atlantica, assembly GCA_035578135.1. Classification (NCBI taxonomy): domain Eukaryota; kingdom Metazoa; phylum Arthropoda; class Insecta; order Hemiptera; family Cicadellidae; genus Flexamia; species Flexamia atlantica. Next base: position 597,213 of record JAQJVK010000056.1, on the reverse strand, counting down.
TTGTGACGTTATGTATTTTGTGACGTCATTTATTTTTGTGACGTTATGTATTTTGTAACATCATTTATTTTTGTGAGGTTATGTATTTTGTGACGTCATTTTTTGTGACGTTATGTATTTTATGACGTTATGTATTTTGTGACGTCATTTATTTTTGTGACGTTATGTATTTTGTGACGTTATGTATTTTGTGACGTTATTTATTTTTGTGACGCTATGCATTTTGTGACGTACTTAATTTTTGTGACGTCATTTATTTTTGTGACGCTATATATTTTGTGACGTTATGCATTTTGTGACGTAATTAATTTTTGTGACGTCATTTATTTTTGTGACGTTATGTATTTTGGACGTCATTTATTTTTGTGACGTTATGTATTTTGTGACGTCATTTATTTTTGTAACGTTATGTATTTTGTGACGTCATTTATTTTTGTGACGTTATGTATTTTGTGACGTCATTTATTATTGTGACGTCATTTATTTTTGTGACACTATGTATTTTGTGACGTCATTTATTTTTGTGACGTTATGTATTTTGTGACGTCATTTTTTTTTTGACGTTATGTATTTTGTGACGTCATTTATTTTTGTGACGGTATGTACTTTGTGACGTCATTTATTTTTGTGCCGCTATGTATTTTGTGACGTTATGTATTTTATGACGTTATTTATTTTCGTGACTTAATAAATTTTTGTGACGTCATTTATTTTTGTGACGTTATGTATTTTATGACGTCATTTATTTTTGTGACGTTATGTATTTTGTGACACCATTTATTTTTGTGACGTTATGCATTTTGTGACGTCATTTATTTTTGTGACTTTATTTATTTTGTGACGTCATTTATTTTTGTGACGTTGTGTATTTTGTGACGTTATGTATTTTGTGACGTTATTTATTTTTGTGACGTTATGTATTTTGTGACTTAATTAATTTTTGTGACGTCATTTATTTTTGTGACGTTATATATTTTGTGACGTTATGTATTTTGTGACGTAATTAATTTTTGTGACGTCATTTATTTTTGTGACGTTATGTATTTTGTGACGTCATTTATTTTTGTGACGTTATGTATTTTGTGACGTCATTTGTTTTTGTGACGTTATGTATTTTGTGACGTCATTTATTTTTGTGACGTTATGTATTTTGTGACGTCATTTATTTTTGTGACGTTATGTATTTTGTGACGTCATTTATTTTTGTGACGTTATGTATTTTATGAAATATGTATTTTGTGACGTCATTTAATTTTGTAACGTTAAATATTTTGTGACGTCATTTATTTTTGTAACGTTATGTATTTCGTGACGTCATTTATTTTTGTGACGTTATGTATTTTGTGACGTCATTTATTTTTGTGACGTTATGTATTTTGTGACGTCATTTGTTTTTGTGACGTTATGTATTTTGTGACTTCATTTATTTTTGTGACGTTATGTATTTTGTGACGTCATTTATTTTTGTGACGTTATGTATTTTGTGACGTCATTTATTTTTGTGACGTTATGTATTTTTTGACGTCATTTATTTTTGTGACGTTATGTATTTTGTGACGTCATTTATTTTTGTGACGTTTTGTATTTTGTGACGTCATTTTTTTGTGACGTTATTTTTTTGTGACGTCATTTATTTTTGTGACGCTATGTATTTTGTGACGTCATTTATTTTTGTAACGTTATGTATTTTGTGACGTCATTTATTTTTGTGACGTTATGTATTTTGTGACGTCATTTATTATTGTGACGTCATTTATTTTTATGACGTCATGTATTTTTTGACGTCATTTATTTTTGTGACGTTATGTATTTTGTGACGTCATTTATTTTTTTGACGTTATGTATTTTGTGACGTCATTTATTTTTGTGACGTTATGTATTTTGTGACGTCATTTATTTTTGTGACGTTTTGTATTATGTGACGTCATTTATTTTTGTGACGTTATGTATTTTGTGACATCATTTATTTTTGTGAGGTTATGTATTTTTTGACGTCATTTATTTTGGTGACGTTATGTATTTTGTGACGTAATTAATTTTTGTGACGTCATTTATTTTTGTGACGTTATGTATTTTGTGACGTCATTTATTTTTGTGAGGTTATGTATTTTTTGACGTAATTAATTTTTGTGACGTTATGTATTTTTTGACGTAATCAATTTTTGTGACGTCATTAATTTTGTGACGTTATGTATTTTGTGACGTCATTTATTTTTGTGACGTTATGTATTTTGTGACGTCATTTATTTTTGTGACTTTAATTATTTTGTGACGTCATTTATTTTTGTGACGTTATGTATTTTGTGACGTAATGTATTTTGTGACGTTATTTATTTTTTTGACGTTATGTATTTTGTGACGTAATTAATTTTTGTGACGTCATTTATTTTTGTGACGTTATATATTTTGTGACGTTATGTATTTTGTGACGTAATTAATTTTTGTGACGTCATTTATTTTTGTGACGTTATGTATTTTGTGACGTCATTTATTTTTGTGACGTTATATATTTTGTGACGTCATTTGTTTTTGTGACGTTATGTATTTTGCGACGTCATTTATTTTTGTGACGTTATGTATTTTGTGACGTCATTTATTTTTGTGACGTTATGTATTTTGTGACGTCATTTATTTTTGTGACGTTATGTGTTTTGTGACGTCATTTATTTTTGTGACGTTATGTATTTTGTGACGTTATGTATTTTGTGACGTTATTTATTTTTGTGACGTCATTTATTTTTGTGACGTTATGTATTTTGTGACGTCATTTATTTTTGTGACATTATGTATTTTGTGACGTCATTTTTTTGACGTAATGTATTTTGTGACGTCATTTATTTTTGTGACGTTATGTATTTTGTGACGTCATTTATTTTTGTCACAATATGTATTTTGTGACGTCATTATGTTTGTGACGTCATTTATTTTTGTGACGTTATGTATTTTGTGACGTCATTTATTTTTGTGACGTTATGTATTTTGTGACGTCATTAATTTTGTGACAATATGTATTTTGTGACGTCATTATGTTTGTGACGTCATTTATTTTTGTGACGTTATGTATTTTGTGACGTAATTAATTTTTGTGACGTCATTTATTTTGTGACGTTATGGATTTTGTGACGTCATTTATTTTTGTGACGTTATGTATTTTGTGACGTCATTTATTTTTGTGACTTTATTTATTTTGTGACGTCAATTATTTTTGTGACGTTATGTATTTTGTGACGTTATGTATTATGTGACGTTATTTATTTTTGTGACGTTATGTATTTTGTGACGTAATTAATTTTTGTGACGTCATTTATTTTTGTGACGTTATATATTTTGTGACGTTATGTATTTTGTGACGTAATTAATTTTTGTGACGTAATTTATTTTTGTGACGTTATGTATTTTGTGACGTCATTTATTTTTGTGACGTTATGTATTTTGTGACGTCATTTGTTTTTGTGACGTTATGTATTTTGTGACTTCATTTATTTTTGTGACGTTATGTATTTTGTGACGTCATATATTTTTTTGACGTTATGTATTTTGTGACGTCATTTATTTTTGTGACGTTATGTATTTTTTGACGTCATTTATTTTTGTGACGTTATGTATTTTGTGACGTCATTTATTTTTGTGACGTTTTGTATTTTGTGACGTCATTTTTTTGTGACGTTATTTTTTTGTGACGTCATTTATTTTTGTGACGTTATGTATTTTGTGACGTCATTTATTTTTGTAACGTTATGTATTTTGTGACGTCATTTGTTTTTGTGACGTTATGTATTTTGTGACGTCATTTATTATTGTGACGTCATTTATTTTTATGACGTTATGTATTTTTTGACGTCATTTATTTTTGTGACGTTATGTATTTTGTGACGTCATTTATTTTTTTGACGTTATGTATTTTGTGACGTCATTTATTTTTGCGACGTTATGTATTTTGTGACGTCATTTATTTTTTTGCCGTTATGTATTTTGTGACGTTATGTATTTTGTGACGTTATTTATTTTTGTGACGTCATTTATTTTTGTGACGTTATGTATTTTGTGACGTCATTTATTATTGTGACGTTTTGTATTATGTGACGTCATTTATTTTTGTGACGTTATGTATTTTGTGACATCATTTATTTTTGTGAGGTTATGTATTTTTTGACGTCATTTATTTTGGTGACGTTATGTATTTTGTGACGTAATTAATTTTTGTGACGTCATTTATTTTTGTGACGTTATGTATTTTGTGACGTCATTTATTTTTGTGAGGTTATGTATTTTTTGACGTAATTAATTTTTGTGACGTTATGTATTTTTTGACGTAATCAATTTTTGTGACGTCATTAATTTTGTGACGTTATGTATTTTGTGACGTCATTTATTTTTGTGACGTTATGTATTTTGTGACGTCATTTATTTTTGTGACTTTAATTATTTTGTGACGTCATTTATTTTTGTCACGTTATGTATTTTGTGACGTTATGTATTTTGTGACGTTATTTATTTTTTTGACGTTATGTATTTTGTGACGTAATTAATTTTTGTGACGTCATTTATTTTTGTGACGTTATATATTTTGTGACGTTATGTATTTTGTGACGTAATAAATTTTTGTGACGTCATTTATTTTTGTGACGTTATGTATTTTGTGACGTCATTTATTTTTGTGACGTTATATATTTTGTGACGTCATTTGTTTTTGTGACGTTATGTATTTTGCGACGTCATTTATTTTTGTGACGTTATGTATTTTGTGACGTCATTTATTTTTGTGACGTTATGTATTTTGTGACGTCATTTATTTTTGTGACGTTATGTATTTTGTGACGTCATTTATTTTTGTGACGTTATGTATTTTGTGACGTTATGTATTTTGTGACGTTATTTATTTTTGTGACGTCATTTATTTTTGTGACGTTATGTATTTTGTGACGTCATTTATTTTTGTGACATTATGTATTTTGTGACGTCATTTTTTTTTGACGTAATGTATTTTGTGACGTCATTTATTTTTGTGACGTTATGTATTTTGTGACGTCATTTATTTTTGTCACAATATGTATTTTGTGACGTCATTATGTTTGTGACGTCATTTATTTTTGTGACGTTATGTATTTTGTGACGTCATTTATTTTTGTGACGTTATGTATTTTGTGACGTCATTTATTTTTCTGACGTAATGTATTTTGTGACGTTATGTATTTTGTGACGTCATTTATTTTTGTGACGTTATGTATTTTGTGAAGTAATTAATTTTTGTGACGTCATTTATTTTTATGACGTTATGTATTTTGTGACGTCATTTTTTTTTGACGTTATGTATTTTGTGACGTCATTTATTTTTGTGACGTTATGTATTTTGTGACGTCATTTATTTTTGTGACAATATGTATTTTGTGACGTCATTATGTTTGTGACGTCATTTATTTTTGTAACGTTATGTATTTTGTGACGTCATTTATTTTTGTGACGTTATGTATTTTGTGACGTCATTTATTTTTGTTACGTTATGTATTTTGGGACGTCATTTATTTTTGTGACATTATGTATTTTGTGACGTCATTTTTTTTGTGACGTTATGTATTTTGTGACGTCATTTATTTTTGTGACATTATGTATTTTGTGACGTCATTTAATTTGTGACGTTATGTATTTTGTAACGTCATTTATTTTTTTGACGTTATGTATTTTGTGACGTCATTTTTTGTGACGTTATGTATTTTATGACGTTATGTATTGTGTGACGTCATTTATTTTTGTGACGTTATGTATTTTGTGACGTCATTTATTTTTGTGACGTTATGTATTTTGTAACGTCATTTATTTTTTTGACGTTATGTATTTTGTGACGTCATTTTTTGTGACGTTATGTATTTTATGACGTAATGTATTTTGTGACGTCATTTATTTTTGTGAAGTTATGTATTTTGTGACGTTATGTATTTTGTGACGTTATTTATTTTTGTGACGCTATGTATTTTGTGACGTACTTAATTTTTGTGACGTCATTTATTTTTGTGACGCTATATATTTTGTGACGTTATGCATTTTGTGACGTAATTAATTTTTGTGACGTCACAAAAATATTTATTATGTATTTTGTGACGTCATTTTTTTGTGACGTTATGTATTTTGTGACGTCATTTATTTTTGTGACAATATGTATTTTGTGACGTTATTTATTTTTGTAACGTTATGTATTTTGTGACGTCATTTATTTTTGTGACGTTATGTATTTTGTGACGTCATTTATTTTTGTGACGTTATGTATTTTGTGACGTCATTTGTTTTTGTGACGTTATGTATTTTGTGACTTCATTTATTTTTGTGACGTTATGTATTTTGTGACGTCATATATTTTTTTGACGTTATGTATTTTGTGACGTCATTTATTTTTGTGACGTTATGTATTTTTTGACGTCATTTATTTTTGTGACGTTATGTATTTTGTGACGTCATTTATTTTTGTGACGTTTTGTATTTTGTGACGTCATTTTTTTGTGACGTTATTTTTTTGTGACGTCATTTATTTTTGTGACGTTATGTATTTTGTGACGTCATTTATTTTTGTAACGTTATGTATTTTGTGACGTCATTTGTTTTTGTGACGTTATGTATTTTGTGACGTCATTTATTATTGTGACGTCATTTATTTTTATGACGTTATGTATTTTTTGACGTCATTTATTTTTGTGACGTTATGTATTTTGTGACGTCATTTATTTTTTTGACGTTATGTATTTTGTGACGTCATTTATTTTTGCGACGTTATGTATTTTGTGACGTCATTTATTTTTTTGCCGTTATGTATTTTGTGACGTTATGTATTTTGTGACGTTATTTATTTTTGTGACGTCATTTATTTTTGTGACGTTATGTATTTTGTGACGTCATTTATTATTGTGACGTTTTGTATTATGTGACGTCATTTATTTTTGTGACGTTATGTATTTTGTGACATCATTTATTTTTGTGAGGTTATGTATTTTTTGACGTCATTTATTTTGGTGACGTTATGTATTTTGTGACGTAATTAATTTTTGTGACGTCATTTATTTTTGTGACGTTATGTATTTTGTGACGTCATTTATTTTTGTGAGGTTATGTATTTTTTGACGTAATTAATTTTTGTGACGTTATGTATTTTTTGACGTAATCAATTTTTGTGACGTCATTAATTTTGTGACGTTATGTATTTTGTGACGTCATTTATTTTTGTGACGTTATGTATTTTGTGACGTCATTTATTTTTGTGACTTTAATTATTTTGTGACGTCATTTATTTTTGTCACGTTATGTATTTTGTGACGTTATGTATTTTGTGACGTTATTTATTTTTTTGACGTTATGTATTTTGTGACGTAATTAATTTTTGTGACGTCATTTATTTTTGTGACGTTATATATTTTGTGACGTTATGTATTTTGTGACGTAATAAATTTTTGTGACGTCATTTATTTTTGTGACGTTATGTATTTTGTGACGTCATTTATTTTTGTGACGTTATATATTTTGTGACGTCATTTGTTTTTGTGACGTTATGTATTTTGCGACGTCATTTATTTTTGTGACGTTATGTATTTTGTGACGTCATTTATTTTTGTGACGTTATGTATTTTGTGACGTCATTTATTTTTGTGACGTTATGTATTTTGTGACGTCATTTATTTTTGTGACGTTATGTATTTTGTGACGTTATGTATTTTGTGACGTTATTTATTTTTGTGACGTCATTTATTTTTGTGACGTTATGTATTTTGTGACGTCATTTATTTTTGTGACATTATGTATTTTGTGACGTCATTTTTTTTTGACGTAATGTATTTTGTGACGTCATTTATTTTTGTGACGTTATGTATTTTGTGACGTCATTTATTTTTGTCACAATATGTATTTTGTGACGTCATTATGTTTGTGACGTCATTTATTTTTGTGACGTTATGTATTTTGTGACGTCATTTATTTTTGTGACGTTATGTATTTTGTGACGTCATTTATTTTTCTGACGTAATGTATTTTGTGACGTTATGTATTTTGTGACGTCATTTATTTTTGTGACGTTATGTATTTTGTGAAGTAATTAATTTTTGTGACGTCATTTATTTTTATGACGTTATGTATTTTGTGACGTCATTTTTTTTTGACGTTATGTATTTTGTGACGTCATTTATTTTTGTGACGTTATGTATTTTGTGACGTCATTTATTTTTGTGACAATATGTATTTTGTGACGTCATTATGTTTGTGACGTCATTTATTTTTGTAACGTTATGTATTTTGTGACGTCATTTATTTTTGTGACGTTATGTATTTTGTGACGTCATTTATTTTTGTTACGTTATGTATTTTGGGACGTCATTTATTTTTGTGACATTATGTATTTTGTGACGTCATTTTTTTTGTGACGTTATGTATTTTGTGACGTCATTTATTTTTGTGACATTATGTATTTTGTGACGTCATTTAATTTGTGACGTTATGTATTTTGTAACGTCATTTATTTTTTTGACGTTATGTATTTTGTGACGTCATTTTTTGTGACGTTATGTATTTTATGACGTTATGTATTGTGTGACGTCATTTATTTTTGTGACGTTATGTATTTTGTGACGTCATTTATTTTTGTGACGTTATGTATTTTGTAACGTCATTTATTTTTTTGACGTTATGTATTTTGTGACGTCATTTTTTGTGACGTTATGTATTTTATGACGTAATGTATTTTGTGACGTCATTTATTTTTGTGAAGTTATGTATTTTGTGACGTTATGTATTTTGTGACGTTATTTATTTTTGTGACGCTATGTATTTTGTGACGTACTTAATTTTTGTGACGTCATTTATTTTTGTGACGCTATATATTTTGTGACGTTATGCATTTTGTGACGTAATTAATTTTTGTGACGTCACAAAAATATTTATTATGTATTTTGTGACGTCATTTTTTTGTGACGTTATGTATTTTGTGACGTCATTTATTTTTGTGACAATATGTATTTTGTGACGTTATTTATTTTTGTAACGTTATGTATTTTGTGACGTCATTTATTTTTGTGACGTTATGTATTTTGTGACGTTATGTATTTTGTGACGTTATTTATTTTTGTGACGCTATGTATTTTGTGACGTACTTAATTTTTGTGACGTCATTTATTTTTGTGACGCTATATATTTTGTGACGTTATGCATTTTGTGACGTAATTAATTTTTGTGACGTCATTTATTTTTGCGACGTTATGTATTTTTTGACGTCATTTATTTTTGTGACGTTATGTATTTTGTGACGTCATTTTTTTGTGACGTTATGTATTTTGTGACGTCATTTATTTTTGTGACAATATGTATTTTGTGACGTCATTTATTTTTGTGACGTTATGTATTTTGTGACGTTATGTATTTTGTGACGTTATTTATTTTTGTGACGCTATGTATTTTGTGACGTACTTAATTTTTGTGACGTCATTTATTTTTGTGACGCTATATATTTTGTGACGTTATGCATTTTGTGACGTAATTAATTTTTGTGACGTCATTTATTTTTGTGAGTTTATTTATTTTGTGACGTCATTTAATTTTGTGTCGTTAAATATTTTGTGACGTCATTTTTTTTGTGACGTTATGTATTTTGTGACGTAATTTATTTTGTGACGTCATTTATGTTTGTGACGTTATGTATTTTTTGACGTCATTTATGTTTGTGACGTTATGTATTTTATGACGTCATTTTTTTGTGACGTCATTTATTTTTGTGACGTTATATATTTTGTGACGTTATGTATTTTGTGACGTAATTAATTTTTGTGACGTCATTTATTTTTGTGACGTTATGTATTTTGTGACGTCATTTATTTTTGTGACGTTATGTATTTTGTGACGTCATTTGTTTTTGTGACCTTATGTATTTTGTGACGTCATTTATTTTTGTGACGTTATGTATTTTGTGACGTCATTTTTTGTGACGTTATGTATTTTGTGACGTCATTTATTTTTGTGACGTTATGTATTTTGTGACGTTATTTATTTTTGTAACGTTATGTATTTTGTGACGTCATTTATTTTTGTGACGTTATGTATTTTGTGACGTCATTTATTATTGTGCCGCTATGTATTTTGTGACGTCATTTTTTTTGTGACGTTATGTATTTTGTGACGTCATTTATTTTTGTGACAATATGTATTTTGTGACGTTATGTATTTTGTGACGTTATTTATTTTTGTGACATAATAAATTTTTGTGACGTCATTTATTTTTGCGACGTTATGTATTTTGTGACGTCATTTTTTTGTGACGTTATGTATTTTGTGACGTCATTTATTTTTGTGACAATATGTATTTTGTGACGTTATTTATTTTTGTAACGTTATGTATTTTGTGACGTCATTTATTTTTGTGACGTTATGTATTTTGTGACGTCATTTATTATTGTGACGTCATTTATTTTTGTGACGTTATGTATTTTGTGACGTCATTTATTTTTGTGACGTTATGTATTTTGTGACGTCATTTATATTTTTGACGTTATGTATTTTGTGACGTCATTTATTTTTGTGACGTTATGTATTTTGTGACGTCATTTATTTTTGTGCCGCTATGTATTTTGTGACGTTATGTATTTTGTGACGTTATTTATTTTTTGACATAATAAATTTTTGTGACGTCAATTATTTTTGTGACGTTATGTATTTTGTGACGTCATTTTTTGACGTTATGTATTTTGTGACGTCATTTATTTTTGTGGCGTTATGTATTTTGTGACGTCATTTATTTTTGTCACAATATGTATTTTGTGACGTCATTATGTTTGTGACGTCATTTATTTTTGTGACGTTATGTATTATGTGACGACATTTATTTTTGTGACGTTATGTATTTTGTGACGTCATTTATTTTTCTGACGTAATGTATTTTGTGACATTATGTATTTTGTGACGTTATGTATTTTGTGACGTTATTTATTTTTTGACATAATAATTTTTTGTGACGTCATTTATTTTTGTGACGTTATGTATTTTGTGACGTCATTTTTTTTGACGTTATGTATTTTGTGACGTTATTTATTTTTGTGACGTTATGTATTTTGTGACGTCATTTATTTTTGTCACAATATGTATTTTGTGACGTCATTATGTTTGTGACGTCATTTATTTTTGTGACGTTATGTATTATGTGACGACATTTATTTTTGTGACGTTATGTATTTTGTGACGTCATTTATTTTTGTGACGTTATGTATTTTGTGACGTCATTTATTTTTGTTAAGTTATGTATTTTGGGACGTCATTTATTTTTGTGACATTATGTATTTTGTGACGTCATTTTTTTTGTGACGTTATGTATTTTGTGACGTCATTTATTTTTGTGACATTATGTATTTTGTGACGTCATTTAATTTGTGACGTTATGTATTTTGTAACGTCATTTATTTTTTTGACGTTATGTATTTTGTGACGTCATTTATTTTTGTGACGTTATGTATTTTGTGACGTCATTTATTTTTGTGACGTTTTGTATTTTGTGACGTCATTTTTTTGTGACGTTATTTTTTTGTGACGTCATTTATTTTTGTGACGTTATGTATTTTGTGACGTCATTTATTTTTGTAACGTTATGTATTTTGTGACGTCATTTGTTTTTGTGACGTTATGTATTTTGTGACGTCATTTATTATTGTGACGTCATTTATTTTTATGACGTTATGTATTTTTTGACGTCATTTATTTTTGTGACGTTATGTATTTTGTGACGTCATTTATTTTTTTGACGTTATGTATTTTGTGACGTCATTTATTTTTGCGACGTTATGTATTTTGTGACGTCATTTATTTTTTTGCCGTTATGTATTTTGTGACGTTATGTATTTTGTGACGTTATTTATTTTTGTGACGTCATTTATTTTTGTGACGTTATGTATTTTGTGACGTCATTTATTATTGTGACGTTTTGTATTATGTGACGTCATTTATTTTTGTGACGTTATGTATTTTGTGACATCATTTATTTTTGTGAGGTTATGTATTTTTTGACGTCATTTATTTTGGTGACGTTATGTATTTTGTGACGTAATTAATTTTTGTGACGTCATTTATTTTTGTGACGTTATGTATTTTGTGACGTCATTTATTTTTGTGAGGTTATGTATTTTTTGACGTAATTAATTTTTGTGACGTTATGTATTTTTTGACGTAATCAATTTTTGTGACGTCATTAATTTTGTGACGTTATGTATTTTGTGACGTCATTTATTTTTGTGACGTTATGTATTTTGTGACGTCATTTATTTTTGTTAAGTTATGTATTTTGGGACGTCATTTATTTTTGTGACATTATGTATTTTGTGACGTCATTTTTTTTGTGACGTTATGTATTTTGTGACGTCATTTATTTTTGTGACGTTATGTATTTTGTGACGTCATTTGTTTTTGTGACGTTATGTATTTTGTGACTTCATTTATTTTTGTGACGTTATGTATTTTGTGACGTCATATATTTTTTTGACGTTATGTATTTTGTGACGTCATTTATTTTTGTGACGTTATGTATTTTTTGACGTCATTTATTTTTGTGACGTTATGTATTTTGTGACGTCATTTATTTTTGTGACGTTTTGTATTTTGTGACGTCATTTTTTTGTGACGTTATTTTTTTGTGACGTCATTTATTTTTGTGACGTTATGTATTTTGTGACGTCATTTATTTTTGTAACGTTATGTATTTTGTGACGTCATTTGTTTTTGTGACGTTATGTATTTTGTGACGTCATTTATTATTGTGACGTCATTTATTTTTATGACGTTATGTATTTTTTGACGTCATTTATTTTTGTGACGTTATGTATTTTGTGACGTCATTTATTTTTTTGACGTTATGTATTTTGTGACGTCATTTATTTTTGCGACGTTATGTATTTTGTGACGTCATTTATTTTTTTGCCGTTATGTATTTTGTGACGTTATGTATTTTGTGACGTTATTTATTTTTGTGACGTCATTTATTTTTGTGACGTTATGTATTTTGTGACGTCATTTATTATTGTGACGTTTTGTATTATGTGACGTCATTTATTTTTGTGACGTTATGTATTTTGTGACATCATTTATTTTTGTGAGGTTATGTATTTTTTGACGTCATTTATTTTGGTGACGTTATGTATTTTGTGACGTAATTAATTTTTGTGACGTCATTTATTTTTGTGACGTTATGTATTTTGTGACGTCATTTATTTTTGTGAGGTTATGTATTTTTTGACGTAATTAATTTTTGTGACGTTATGTATTTTTTGACGTAATCAATTTTTGTGACGTCATTAATTTTGTGACGTTATGTATTTTGTGACGTCATTTATTTTTGTGACGTTATGTATTTTGTGACGTCATTTATTTTTGTGACTTTAATTATTTTGTGACGTCATTTATTTTTGTCACGTTATGTATTTTGTGACGTTATGTATTTTGTGACGTTATTTATTTTTTTGACGTTATGTATTTTGTGACGTAATTAATTTTTGTGACGTCATTTATTTTTGTGACGTTATATATTTTGTGACGTTATGTATTTTGTGACGTAATAAATTTTTGTGACGTCATTTATTTTTGTGACGTTATGTATTTTGTGACGTCATTTATTTTTGTGACGTTATATATTTTGTGACGTCATTTGTTTTTGTGACGTTATGTATTTTGCGACGTCATTTATTTTTGTGACGTTATGTATTTTGTGACGTCATTTATTTTTGTGACGTTATGTATTTTGTGACGTCATTTATTTTTGTGACGTTATGTATTTTGTGACGTCATTTATTTTTGTGACGTTATGTATTTTGTGACGTTATGTATTTTGTGACGTTATTTATTTTTGTGACGTCATTTATTTTTGTGACGTTATGTATTTTGTGACGTCATTTATTTTTGTGACATTATGTATTTTGTGACGTCATTTTTTTTTGACGTAATGTATTTTGTGACGTCATTTATTTTTGTGACGTTATGTATTTTGTGACGTCATTTATTTTTGTCACAATATGTATTTTGTGACGTCATTATGTTTGTGACGTCATTTATTTTTGTGACGTTATGTATTTTGTGACGTCATTTATTTTTGTGACGTTATGTATTTTGTGACGTCATTTATTTTTCTGACGTAATGTATTTTGTGACGTTATGTATTTTGTGACGTCATTTATTTTTGTGACGTTATGTATTTTGTGAAGTAATTAATTTTTGTGACGTCATTTATTTTTATGACGTTATGTATTTTGTGACGTCATTTTTTTTTGACGTTATGTATTTTGTGACGTCATTTATTTTTGTGACGTTATGTATTTTGTGACGTCATTTATTTTTGTGACAATATGTATTTTGTGACGTCATTATGTTTGTGACGTCATTTATTTTTGTAACGTTATGTATTTTGTGACGTCATTTATTTTTGTGACGTTATGTATTTTGTGACGTCATTTATTTTTGTTACGTTATGTATTTTGGGACGTCATTTATTTTTGTGACATTATGTATTTTGTGACGTCATTTTTTTTGTGACGTTATGTATTTTGTGACGTCATTTATTTTTGTGACATTATGTATTTTGTGACGTCATTTAATTTGTGACGTTATGTATTTTGTAACGTCATTTATTTTTTTGACGTTATGTATTTTGTGACGTCATTTTTTGTGACGTTATGTATTTTATGACGTTATGTATTGTGTGACGTCATTTATTTTTGTGACGTTATGTATTTTGTGACGTCATTTATTTTTGTGACGTTATGTATTTTGTAACGTCATTTATTTTTTTGACGTTATGTATTTTGTGACGTCATTTTTTGTGACGTTATGTATTTTATGACGTAATGTATTTTGTGACGTCATTTATTTTTGTGAAGTTATGTATTTTGTGACGTTATGTATTTTGTGACGTTATTTATTTTTGTGACGCTATGTATTTTGTGACGTACTTAATTTTTGTGACGTCATTTATTTTTGTGACGCTATATATTTTGTGACGTTATGCATTTTGTGACGTAATTAATTTTTGTGACGTCACAAAAATATTTATTATGTATTTTGTGACGTCATTTTTTTGTGACGTTATGTATTTTGTGACGTCATTTATTTTTGTGACAATATGTATTTTGTGACGTTATTTATTTTTGTAACGTTATGTATTTTGTGACGTCATTTATTTTTGTGACGTTATGTATTTTGTGACGTTATGTATTTTGTGACGTTATTTATTTTTGTGACGCTATGTATTTTGTGACGTACTTAATTTTTGTGACGTCATTTATTTTTGTGACGCTATATATTTTGTGACGTTATGCATTTTGTGACGTAATTAATTTTTGTGACGTCATTTATTTTTGCGACGTTATGTATTTTTTGACGTCATTTATTTTTGTGACGTTATGTATTTTGTGACGTCATTTTTTTGTGACGTTATGTATTTTGTGACGTCATTTATTTTTGTGACAATATGTATTTTGTGACGTCATTTATTTTTGTGACGTTATGTATTTTGTGACGTTATGTATTTTGTGACGTTATTTATTTTTGTGACGCTATGTATTTTGTGACGTACTTAATTTTTGTGACGTCATTTATTTTTGTGACGCTATATATTTTGTGACGTTATGCATTTTGTGACGTAATTAATTTTTGTGACGTCATTTATTTTTGTGAGTTTATTTATTTTGTGACGTCATTTAATTTTGTGTCGTTAAATATTTTGTGACGTCATTTTTTTTGTGACGTTATGTATTTTGTGACGTAATTTATTTTGTGACGTCATTTATGTTTGTGACGTTATGTATTTTTTGACGTCATTTATGTTTGTGACGTTATGTATTTTATGACGTCATTTTTTTGTGACGTCATTTATTTTTGTGACGTTATATATTTTGTGACGTTATGTATTTTGTGACGTAATTAATTTTTGTGACGTCATTTATTTTTGTGACGTTATGTATTTTGTGACGTCATTTATTTTTGTGACGTTATGTATTTTGTGACGTCATTTGTTTTTGTGACCTTATGTATTTTGTGACGTCATTTATTTTTGTGACGTTATGTATTTTGTGACGTCATTTTTTGTGACGTTATGTATTTTGTGACGTCATTTATTTTTGTGACGTTATGTATTTTGTGACGTTATTTATTTTTGTAACGTTATGTATTTTGTGACGTCATTTATTTTTGTGACGTTATGTATTTTGTGACGTCATTTATTATTGTGCCGCTATGTATTTTGTGACGTCATTTTTTTTGTGACGTTATGTATTTTGTGACGTCATTTATTTTTGTGACAATATGTATTTTGTGACGTTATGTATTTTGTGACGTTATTTATTTTTGTGACATAATAAATTTTTGTGACGTCATTTATTTTTGCGACGTTATGTATTTTGTGACGTCATTTTTTTGTGACGTTATGTATTTTGTGACGTCATTTATTTTTGTGACAATATGTATTTTGTGACGTTATTTATTTTTGTAACGTTATGTATTTTGTGACGTCATTTATTTTTGTGACGTTATGTATTTTGTGACGTCATTTATTATTGTGACGTCATTTATTTTTGTGACGTTATGTATTTTGTGACGTCATTTATTTTTGTGACGTTATGTATTTTGTGACGTCATTTATATTTTTGACGTTATGTATTTTGTGACGTCATTTATTTTTGTGACGTTATGTATTTTGTGACGTCATTTATTTTTGTGCCGCTATGTATTTTGTGACGTTATGTATTTTGTGACGTTATTTATTTTTTGACATAATAAATTTTTGTGACGTCAATTATTTTTGTGACGTTATGTATTTTGTGACGTCATTTTTTGACGTTATGTATTTTGTGACGTCATTTATTTTTGTGGCGTTATGTATTTTGTGACGTCATTTATTTTTGTCACAATATGTATTTTGTGACGTCATTATGTTTGTGACGTCATTTATTTTTGTGACGTTATGTATTATGTGACGACATTTATTTTTGTGACGTTATGTATTTTGTGACGTCATTTATTTTTCTGACGTAATGTATTTTGTGACATTATGTATTTTGTGACGTTATGTATTTTGTGACGTTATTTATTTTTTGACATAATAATTTTTTGTGACGTCATTTATTTTTGTGACGTTATGTATTTTGTGACGTCATTTTTTTGACGTTATGTATTTTGTGACGTTATTTATTTTTGTGACGTTATGTATTTTGTGACGTCATTTATTTTTGTCACAATATGTATTTTGTGACGTCATTATGTTTGTGACGTCATTTATTTTTGTGACGTTATGTATTATGTGACGACATTTATTTTTGTGACGTTATGTATTTTGTGACGTCATTTATTTTTGTGACGTTATGTATTTTGTGACGTCATTTATTTTTGTTAAGTTATGTATTTTGGGACGTCATTTATTTTTTTGACGTTATGTATTTTGTGACGTCATTTATTTTTGTGACGTTATGTATTTTGTGACGTCATTTATTTTTGTGACGTTATGTATTTTGTGACGTTATGTATTTTGTGACGTTATTTATTTTTGTGACGTCATTTATTTTTGTGACGTTATGTATTTTGTGACGTCATTTATTTTTGTGACATTATGTATTTTGTGACGTCATTTTTTTGACGTAATGTATTTTGTGACGTCATTTATTTTTGTGACGTTATGTATTTTGTGACGTCATTTATTTTTGTCACAATATGTATTTTGTGACGTCATTATGTTTGTGACGTCATTTATTTTTGTGACGTTATGTATTTTGTGACGTCATTTATTTTTGTGACGTTATGTATTTTGTGACGTCATTTATTTTTGTGACGTTATGTATTTTGTGAAGTAATTAATTTTTGTGACGTCATTTATTTTTATGACGTTATGTATTTTGTGACGTCATTTTTTTTTGACGTTATGTATTTTGTGACGTCATTTATTTTTGTGACGTTATGTATTTTGTGACGTCATTTATTTTTGTGACAATATGTATTTTGTGACGTCATTATGTTTGTGACGTCATTTATTTTTGTGACGTTATGTATTTTGTGACGTCATTTATTTTTGTGACGTTATGTATTTTGTGACGTCATTTATTTTTGTTAAGTTATGTATTTTGGGACGTCATTTATTTTTGTGACATTATGTATTTTGTGACGTCATTTTTTTGTGACGTTATGTATTTTGTGACGTCATTTATTTTTGTGACGTTATGTATTTTGTGACGTCATTTATTTTTCTGACGTAATGTATTTTGTGACGTAATGTATTTTGTGACGTTATGTATTTTGTGACGTTATTTATTTTTTGACATAATAATTTTTTGTGACGTCATTTATTTTTGTGACGTTATGTATTTTGTGACGTCATTTTTTTGACGTTATGTATTTTGTGACGTCATTTATTTTTGTGACGTTATGTATTTTGTGACGTCATTTATTTTTCTGACGTAATGTATTTTGTGACGTTATGTATTTTGTGACGTTATGTATTTTGTGACGTTATTTTTTTTTTGACATAATAATTTTTTGTGACGTCATTTATTTTTGTGACGTTATGTATTTTGTGACGTCATTTTTTTGACGTTATGTATTTTGTGACGTCATTTATTTTTGTGACGTTATGTATTTTGTGACGTCATTTATTTTTGTCACAATATGTATTTTGTGACGTCATTTATTTTTGTGACGTTATGTATTTTGTGACGTCATTTATTTTTGTTAAGTTATGTATTTTGGGACGTCATTTATTTTTGTGACATTATGTATTTTGTGACGTCATTTTTTTTGTGACGTTATGTATTTTGTGACGTCATTTATTTTTGTGACATTATGTATTTTGTGACGTCATTTAGTTTGTGACGTTATGTATTTTGTAACGTCATTTATTTTTTTGACGTTATGTATTTTGTGACGTCATTTATTTTTGTGACGTTATGTATTTTGTGACGTCATTTATTTTTGTGACGTTATGTATTTTGTGACGTTATGTATTTTGTGACGTTATTTATTTTTGTGACGTCATTTATTTTTGTGACGTTATGTATTTTGTGACGTCATTTATTTTTGTGACATTATGTATTTTGTGACGTCATTTTTTTTGACGTAATGTATTTTGTGACGTCATTTATTTTTGTGACGTTATGTATTTTGTGACGTCATTTATTTTTGTTAAGTTATGTATTTTGTGACGTCATTTATTTTTGTGACGTTATGTATTTTGTGACGTCATTTATTTTTGTGACAATATGTATTTTGTGACGTCATTATGTTTGTGACGTCATTTATTTTTGTGACGTTATGTATTTTGTGACGTCATTTATTTTTGTGACGTTATGTATTTTGTGACGTCATTTATTATTGTGACGTCATTTATTTTTGTGACGTTATGTATTTTGTGACGTCATTTATTTTTGTGACGTTATGTATTTTGTGACGTCATTTATATTTTTGACGTTATGTATTTTGTGACGTCATTTATTTTTGTGACGTTATGTATTTTGTGACGTCATTTATTTTTGTGCCGCTATGTATTTTGTGACGTTATGTATTTTGTGACGTTATTTATTTTTTGACATAATAAATTTTTGTGACGTCATTTATTTTTGTGACGTTATGTATTTTGTGACGTCATTTTTTTGACGTTATGTATTTTGTGACGTCATTTATTTTTGTGGCGTTATGTATTTTGTGACGTCATTTATTTTTGTCACAATATGTATTTTGTGACGTCATTATGTTTGTGACGTCATTTATTTTTGTGACGTTATGTATTATGTGACGACATTTATTTTTGTGACGTTATGTATTTTGTGACGTCATTTATTTTTCTGACGTAATGTATTTTGTGACGTTATGTATTTTGTGACGTTATGTATTTTGTGACGTTATTTATTTTTTGACATAATAATTTTTTGTGACGTCATTTATTTTTATGACGTTATGTATTTTGTGACGTCATTTTTTTTTACGTTATGTATTTTGTGACGTCATTTATTTTTGTGACGTTATGTATTTTGTGACGTCATTTATTTTTGTCACAATATGTATTTTGTGACGTCATTATGTTTGTGACGTCATTTATTTTTGTGACGTTATGTATTATGTGACGACATTTATTTTTGTGACGTTATGTATTTTGTGACGTCATTTATTTTTGTGACGTTATGTATTTTGTGACGTTATTTATTTTTGTTAAGTTATGTATTTTGGGACGTCATTTATTTTTGTGACATTATGTATTTTGTGACGTCATTTTTTTGTGACGTTATGTATTTTGGGACGTCATTTATTTTTGTGACATTATGTATTTTGTGACGTCATTTTTTTTGTGACGTTATGTATTTTGTGACGTCATTTATTTTTGTGACATTATGTATTTTGTGACGTCATTTAATTTGTGACGTTATGTATTTTGTAACGTCATTTATTTTTTTGACGTTATGTATTTTGTGACGTCATTTATATTTGTGACGTTATGTATTTTGTGACGTCATTTATTTTTGTGACGTTATGTATTTTGTGACGTTATGTATTTTGTGACGTTATTTATTTTTGTGACGTCATTTATTTTTGTGACGTTATGTATTTTGTGACGTCATTTATTTTTGTGACATTATGTATTTTGTGACGTCATTTTTTTTGACGTAATGTATTTTGTGACGTCATTTATTTTTGTGACGTTATGTATTTTGTGACGTCATTTATTTTTGTCACAATATGTATTTTGTGACGTCATTATGTTTGTGACGTCATTTATTTTTGTGACGTTATGTATTTTGTGACGTCATTTATTTTTGTGACGTTATGTATTTTGTGACGTCATTTATTTTTGTGACGTTATGTATTTTGTGAAGTAATTAATTTTTGTGACGTCATTTATTTTTATGACGTTATGTATTTTGTGACGTCATTTTTTTTTTTTGACGTTATGTATTTTGTGACGTCATTTATTTTTGTGACGTTATGTATTTTGTGACGTCATTTATTTTTGTGACAATATGTATTTTGTGACGTCATTATGTTTGTGACGACATTTATTTTTGTGACGTTATGTATTTTGTGACGTCATTTATTTTTGTGACGTTATGTATTTTGTGACGTCATTTATTTTTGTTAAGTTATGTATTTTGGGCCGTCATTTATTTTTGTGACATTATGTATTTTGTTTCGTAATTTTTTTTGTGACGTTATGTATTTTGTGACGTCATTTATTTTTGTGACATTATGTATTTTGTGACGTCATTTTATTTGTGACGTTATGTATTTTGTAACGTCATTTATTTTTTTGACGTTATGTATTTTGTGACGTCATTTTTTGTGACGTTATGTATTTTATGACGTTATGTATTTTGTGACGTCATTTATTTTTGTGACGTTATGTATTTTGTGATGTCATTTATTTTTGTGACGTTATGTATTTTGTAACGTCATTTATTTTTTTGACGTTATGTATTTTGTGACGTCATTTTTTGTGACGTTATGTATGTTATGACGTTATGTATTTTGTGACGTCATTTATTTTTGTGACGTTATATATTTTGTGACGTTATGTATTTTGTGACGTTATTTATTTTTGTGACGCTATGTATTTTGTGACGTACTTAATTTTTGTGACGTCATTTATTTTTGTGACGCTATATATTTTGTGACGTTATGCATTTTGTAACGTAATTAATTTTTGTGACGTCATTTATTTTTGTGAGTTTATTTATTTTGTGACGTCATTTAATTTTGTGTCGTTAAATATTTTGTGACGTCATTTATTTTTGTAACGTTATGTATTTTGTGACGTCATTTATTTTTGTGACGTTATGTATTTTTTGACATCATTTTTTTTGTGACGTTATGTATTTTGTGACGTCATTTATTTTTGTGACGTTATGTATTTTGTGACGTTATTTATTTTTGTAACGTTATGTATTTTGTGACGTCATTTATTTTTGTGACGTTATGTATTTTGTGACGTCATTTATTATTGTGACGTCATTTATTTTTGTGACGTTATGTATTTTGTGACGTCATTTATTTTTGTGACGTTATGTATTTTGTGACGTCATTTATATTTTTGACGTTATGTATTTTGTGACGTCATTTTTTTGTGACGTTATGTATTTTGTGACGTCATTTATTTTTGTGACGCTATGTATTTTGTGACGTTATGTATTTTGTGACGTTATTTATTTTTGTGACATAATAAATTTTTGTGACGTCATTTATTTTTGTGACGTTATATTTTGTGAGGTTATGTATTTTGTGACGTCATTTATTTTTGTGACGTTATGTATTTTGTGACGTCATTTATTTTTGTAACGTTATGTATTTTGTGACGTCATTTATTTTTGTGACCTTATGTATTTTGTGACGTCATTTATTATTGTGACGTCATTTATTTTTGTGACGTTATGTATTTTGTGACGTCATTTATTTTTGTGACGTTATGTATTTTGTGACGTCATTTATTTTTTTGACGTTATGTATTTTGTGACGTCATTTATTTTTATGACGTTATGTATTTTGTGACGTCATTTATTTTTGTGCCGCTATGAATTTTGTGACGTTATGTATTTTGTGACGTTATTTAATTATGTGACGTAATCAATTTTTGTGAAGTCATTTATTTTTGTGACGTTATGTATTTTGTGACATCATTTATTTTTGTGACGTCATTTATTTTTGTGACTTTATTTATTTTGTGACGTCATTTATTTTTGTGACGTTATGTATTTTTTGACGTTATTTATTTTTGTGACGTTATGTATTTTTTGACGTAATTAATTTTTGTGACGTCATTTATTTTTGTGACGTTATATATTTTGTGACGTTATGTATTTTGTGACGTAATTAATTTTTGTGACGTCATTTATTTTGTTGACGTTATGTATTTTGTGACGTCATTTATTTTTGTGATGTTATGTATTTTGTGACGTCATTTGTTTTTGTGACGTTATGTATTTTGTGACGTAATTTATTTTCGTGACGTTATGTATTTTGTGACGTCATTTATTTTTGTGACGTTATGTATTTTGTGACGTCAATTATTTTGTGACGTTATGTATTTTATAAAATATGTATTTTGAGACGTCATTTAATTTTGTGTCGTTAAATATTTTGTGACGTCATTTATTTTTGTAACGTTATGTATTTTGTGACGTCATTTATTTTTGTGACGTTATGTATTTAGTGACGTCATTTATTTTTGTGACGTTATGTATTTTGTGACATCATTTATTTTTTTGACGTTATGTATTTTGTGACGTCATTTATTTTTGTGACGTTATGAATTTTGTGACGTCATTTATTTTTGTGACGTTATGTATTTTGTTACGTTATGTATTTTGTGACGTTATTTATTTTTTTGACGTAAGGAATTTTTGTGACGTCATTTATTTTTGTGACGTTATGTATTTTATGACGTCATTTATTTTTGTGACGTTATGTATTTTGTGACGTCATTTATTTTTTAGACGTTATGTATTTTGTGACGTCATTTATTTTTTGACGTTATGTTATTTGTGACGTTATGTATTTTGTGACGTCATTTATTTTTGTGACGTTATGTATTTTGTGACGTCATTTATTTTTGTGTCGTCATTTATTTTTGGGACGTTATGTATTTTGTGACGTCATTTATTTTTGTGACGTTATGTATTTTGTGACGTCATTTATTTTTGTGACGTAATGTATTTTTAGACGTCATTTATTTTTGTGACGTTATTTATTTTGTGACGTCATTTATTTTTGTGACGTTATGTATTTTATGAAATATGTATTTTGTGACGTCATTTAATTTTGTGTCATTAAATATTTTGTGACGTCATTTATTTTTGTGACGTTAGGTATTTTGTGACGTCATTTATTTTTGTGACGTTATGTATTTTGTGACGTCATTTTTTGTGACGTTATGTATTTTGTGACGTCATTTATTTTTGTGACGTTATGTATTTTGTGACGTCATTTATTTTTGTAACGTTATGTATTTTGTGACGTCATTTATTTTTGTGACGTTATGTATTTTGTGACGTCATTTATTATTGTGACGTAATTTATTTTTGTGACGTTATGTATTTTGTGACGTCATTTATGTTTGTGACGTTATGTATTTTGTGAAGTCATTTTTTTTTGACGTTATGTATTTTGTGACGTCATTTATTTTGTGACGTTATGTATTTTGTGACTTCATTTATTTTTGTGCCGTTATGTATTTTGTGACTTTATGTATTTTTTGACGTTATTTATTTTTGTGACGTAATAAATTTTTGTGACGTCATTTATTTTTGTGACGGTATGTATTTTATGACGTCATTTATTTTTGTGACGTTATGTATTTTGTGACATAATTTATTTTTGTCACGTTATGCATTTTGTGACGTCATTTATTTTTTGTGACGTTATGTATTTTGTGACGTCATTTATTTTTGTGACGTTATGTATTTTGTGACGTTATGTATTTTGTGACGTCATTTATTTTCGTGACGTTATGTATTTTGTGACGTCATTTATTTTTGTGACGTTATGTATTTTGTGACGTCATTTATTTTTGTGAGGTTATGTATTTTTTGACGTCATTTATTTTCGTGACGTTATGTATTTTGTGACGTAATTAAGTTTTGTGACGTGATTAATTTTGTGACGTTATGTATTTTCCGACGTCATTTATTTTTGTGACGTTATGTATTTTGTGACGTCATTTATTTTTGTGACTTTATTTATTTTGTGACGTCATTAATTTTTGTGACGTTATGTATTTTGTGACGTTATGTATTTTGTGACGTTATTTATTTTTGTGACGTTATGTATTTTGTGACGTAATTAATTTTTGTGACGTCATTTATTTTTGTGAGTTTATTTATTTGTGACGTCATTTAATTTTGTGTCGTTAAATATTTTGTGACGTCATTTATTTTTGTAACGTTATGTATTTTGTGACGTCATTTATTTTTGTGACGTTATGTATTTTTTGACGTCATTTATTTTTGTGACGTTATGTATTTTGTGACGTCATTTTTTTTGTGACGTTATGTATTTTGTGACGTCATTTATTATTGTGACGTCATTTATTTTTGTGACATTATGTATTTTGTGACGTCATTTATTTTTGTGACGTTATGTATTTTGTGACGTCATTTATATTTTTGACGTTATGTATTTTGTGACGTCATTTTTTTGTGACGTTATGTATTTTGTGACGTCATTTATTTTTGTAACGTTATGTATTTTGTGACGTCATTTATTTTTGTGACGTTATGTATTTTGTGACGTCATTTATTATTGTGACGTAATTTATTTTTGTGACGTTATGTATTTTGTGACGTCATTTATGTTTGTGACGTTATGTATTTTGTGAAGTCATTTTTTTTTGACGTTATGTATTTTGTGACGTCATTTATTTTGTGACGTTATGTATTTTGTGACTTCATTTATTTTTGTGCCGTTATGTATTTTGTGACTTTATGTATTTTTTGACGTTATTTATTTTTGTGACGTAATAAATTTTTGTGACGTCATTTATTTTTGTGACGGTATGTATTTTATGACGTCATTTATTTTTGTGACGTTATGTATTTTGTGACATAATTTATTTTTGTCACGTTATGCATTTTGTGACGTCATTTATTTTTTGTGACGTTATGTATTTTGTGACGTCATTTATTTTTGTGACGTTATGTATTTTGTGACGTTATGTATTTTGTGACGTCATTTATTTTCGTGACGTTATGTATTTTGTGACGTCATTTATTTTTGTGACGTTATGTATTTTGTGACGTCATTTATTTTTGTGAGGTTATGTATTTTTTGACGTCATTTATTTTCGTGACGTTATGTATTTTGTGACGTAATTAAGTTTTGTGACGTCATTAATTTTGTGACGTTATGTATTTTCCGACGTCATTTATTTTTGTGACGTTATGTATTTTGTGACGTCATTTATTTTTGTGACTTTATTTATTTTGTGACGTCATTAATTTTTGTGACGTTATGTATTTTGTGACGTTATGTATTTTGTGACGTTATTTATTTTTGTGACGTTATGTATTTTGTGACGTAATTAATTTTTGTGACGTCATTTATTTTTGTGAGTTTATTTATTTGTGACGTCATTTAATTTTGTGTCGTTAAATATTTTGTGACGTCATTTATTTTTGTAACGTTATGTATTTTGTGACGTCATTTATTTTTGTGACGTTATGTATTTTTTGACGTCATTTATTTTTGTGACGTTATGTATTTTGTGACGTCATTTTTTTTGTGACGTTATGTATTTTGTGACGTCATTTATTATTGTGACGTCATTTATTTTTGTGACATTATGTATTTTGTGACGTCATTTATTTTTGTGACGTTATGTATTTTGTGACGTCATTTATATTTTTGACGTTATGTATTTTGTGACGTCATTTTTTTTTGTGACGTTATGTATTTTGTGACGTCATTTATTTTTGTGACGCTATGTATTTTGTGACGTTATGTATTTTGTGACGTTATTTATTTTTGTGACATAATAAATTTTTGTGACGTAATTTATTTTTGTGACGTTATATTTTGTGAGGTTATGTATTTTGTGACGTCATTTATTTTTGTGACGTTATGTATTTTGTGACGTCATTTATTTTTGTAACGTTATGTATTTTGTGACGTCATTTATTTTTGTGACCTTATGTATTTTGTGACGTCATTTATTATTGTGACGTCATTTATTTTTGTGACGTTATGTATTTTGTGACGTCGTTTATTTTTGTGACGTTATGTATTTTGTGACGTCATTTATTTTTTTGACGTTATGTATTTTGTGACGTCATTTATTTTTATGACGTTATGTATTTTGTGACGTCATTTATTTTTGTGCCGCTATGAATTTTGTGACGTTATGTATTTTGTGACGTTATTTAATTTTGTGACGTAATCAATTTTTGTGACGTCATTTATTTTTGTGACGTTATGTATTTTGTGACATCATTTATTTTTGTGACGTCATTTATTTTTGTGACTTTATTTATTTTGTGACGTCATTTATTTTTGTGACGTTATGTATTTTTTGACGTTATTTATTTTTGTGACGTTATGTATTTTGTGACGTAATTAATTTTTGTGACGTCATTTATTTTTGTGACGTTATATATTTTGTGACGTTATGTATTTTGTGACGTAATTAATTTTTGTGACGTCATTTATTTTGTTGACGTTATGTATTTTGTGACGTCATTTATTATTGTGACGTTATGTATTTTGTGACGTCATTTGTTTTTGTGACGTTATGTATTTTGTGACGTAATTTATTTTCGTGACGTTATGTATTTTGTGACGTCATTTATTTTTGTGACGTTATGTATTTTGTGACGTCATTTATTTTTGTGACGTTATGTATTTTATGAAATATGTATTTTGAGACGTCATTTAATTTTGTGTCGTTAAATATTTTGTGACGTCATTTATTTTTGTGTCGTCATTTATTTTTGGGACGTTATGTATTTTGTGACGTCATTTATTTTTGTGACGTTATGTATTTTGTGACGTCATTTATTTTTGTGACGTAATGTATTTTTAGACGTCATTTATTTTTGTGACGTTATTTATTTTGTGACGTCATTTATTTTTGTGACGTTATGTATTTTATGAAATATGTATTTTGTGACGTCATTTAATTTTGTGTCATTAAATATTTTGTGACGTCATTTATTTTTGTGACGTTAGGTATTTTGTGACGTCATTTATTTTTGTGACGTTATGTATTTTGTGACGTCATTTTTTGTGACGTTATGTATTTTGTGACGTCATTTATTTTTGTGACGTTATGTATTTTGTGACGTCATTTATTTTTGTAACGTTATGTATTTTGTGACGTCATTTATTTTTGTGACGTTATGTATTTTGTGACGTCATTTATTATTGTGACGTAATTTATTTTTGTGACGTTATGTATTTTGTGACGTCATTTATGTTTGTGACGTTATGTATTTTGTGAAGTCATTTTTTTTTGACGTTATGTATTTTGTGACGTCATTTATTTTGTGACGTTATGTATTTTGTGACTTCATTTATTTTTGTGCCGTTATGTATTTTGTGACTTTATGTATTTTTTGACGTTATTTATTTTTGTGACGTAATAAATTTTTGTGACGTCATTTATTTTTGTGACGGTATGTATTTTATGACGTCATTTATTTTTGTGACGTTATGTATTTTGTGACATAATTTATTTTTGTCACGTTATGCATTTTGTGACGTCATTTATTTTTTGTGACGTTATGTATTTTGTGACGTCATTTATTTTTGTGACGTTATGTATTTTGTGACGTTATGTATTTTGTGACGTCATTTATTTTCGTGACGTTATGTATTTTGTGACGTCATTTATTTTTGTGACGTTATGTATTTTGTGACGTCATTTATTTTTGTGAGGTTATGTATTTTTTGACGTCATTTATTTTCGTGACGTTATGTATTTTGTGACGTAATTAAGTTTTGTGACGTCATTAATTTTGTGACGTTATGTATTTTCCGACGTCATTTATTTTTGTGACGTTATGTATTTTGTGACGTCATTTATTTTTGTGACTTTATTTATTTTGTGACGTCATTAATTTTTGTGACGTTATGTATTTTGTGACGTTATGTATTTTGTGACGTTATTTATTTTTGTGACGTTATGTATTTTGTGACGTAATTAATTTTTGTGACGTCATTTATTTTTGTGAGTTTATTTATTTGTGACGTCATTTAATTTTGTGTCGTTAAATATTTTGTGACGTCATTTATTTTTGTAACGTTATGTATTTTGTGACGTCATTTATTTTTGTGACGTTATGTATTTTTTGACGTCATTTATTTTTGTGACGTTATGTATTTTGTGACGTCATTTTTTTTGTGACGTTATGTATTTTGTGACGTCATTTATTATTGTGACGTCATTTATTTTTGTGACATTATGTATTTTGTGACGTCATTTATTTTTGTGACGTTATGTATTTTGTGACGTCATTTATATTTTTGACGTTATGTATTTTGTGACGTCATTTTTTTTGTGACGTTATGTATTTTGTGACGTCATTTATTTTTGTAACGTTATGTATTTTGTGACGTCATTTATTTTTGTGACGTTATGTATTTTGTGACGTCATTTATTATTGTGACGTAATTTATTTTTGTGACGTTATGTATTTTGTGACGTCATTTATGTTTGTGACGTTATGTATTTTGTGAAGTCATTTTTTTTTGACGTTATGTATTTTGTGACGTCATTTATTTTGTGACGTTATGTATTTTGTGAAGTCATTTATTTTTGTGACGTTATGTATTTTGTGACATCATTTATTTTTGTGACGTCATTTATTTTTGTGACTTTATTTATTTTGTGACGTCATTTATTTTTGTGACGTTATGTATTTTTTGACGTTATTTATTTTTGTGACGTTATGTATTTTTTGACGTAATTAATTTTTGTGACGTCATTTATTTTTGTGACGTTATATATTTTGTGACGTTATGTATTTTGTGACGTAATTAATTTTTGTGACGTCATTTATTTTGTTGACGTTATGTATTTTGTGACGTCATTTATTTTTGTGATGTTATGTATTTTGTGACGTCATTTGTT
The DNA here is from genome assembly GCA_035578135.1 of Flexamia atlantica. Lineage (NCBI taxonomy): Eukaryota > Metazoa > Arthropoda > Insecta > Hemiptera > Cicadellidae > Flexamia > Flexamia atlantica. The sequence continues at coordinate 567,635 of JAQJVK010000056.1, read as the reverse complement.
TTTGTGACGTTATGTATTTTGTGACGTAATTTATTTTCGTGACGTTATGTATTTTGTGACGTCATTTATTTTTGTGACGTTATGTATTTTGTGACGTCAATTATTTTGTGACGTTATGTATTTTATAAAATATGTATTTTGAGACGTCATTTAATTTTGTGTCGTTAAATATTTTGTGACGTCATTTATTTTTGTAACGTTATGTATTTTGTGACGTCATTTATTTTTGTGACGTTATGTATTTAGTGACGTCATTTATTTTTGTGACGTTATGTATTTTGTGACATCATTTATTTTTTTGACGTTATGTATTTTGTGACGTCATTTATTTTTGTGACGTTATGAATTTTGTGACGTCATTTATTTTTGTGACGTTATGTATTTTGTTACGTTATGTATTTTGTGACGTTATTTATTTTTTTGACGTAAGGAATTTTTGTGACGTCATTTATTTTTGTGACGTTATGTATTTTATGACGTCATTTATTTTTGTGACGTTATGTATTTTGTGACGTCATTTATTTTTTAGACGTTATGTATTTTGTGACGTCATTTATTTTTTGACGTTATGTTATTTGTGACGTTATGTATTTTGTGACGTCATTTATTTTTGTGACGTTATGTATTTTGTGACGTCATTTATTTTTGTGTCGTCATTTATTTTTGGGACGTTATGTATTTTGTGACGTCATTTATTTTTGTGACGTTATGTATTTTGTGACGTCATTTATTTTTGTGACGTAATGTATTTTTAGACGTCATTTATTTTTGTGACGTTATTTATTTTGTGACGTCATTTATTTTTGTGACGTTATGTATTTTATGAAATATGTATTTTGTGACGTCATTTAATTTTGTGTCATTAAATATTTTGTGACGTCATTTATTTTTGTGACGTTAGGTATTTTGTGACGTCATTTATTTTTGTGACGTTATGTATTTTGTGACGTCATTTTTTGTGACGTTATGTATTTTGTGACGTCATTTATTTTTGTGACGTTATGTATTTTGTGACGTCATTTATTTTTGTAACGTTATGTATTTTGTGACGTCATTTATTTTTGTGACGTTATGTATTTTGTGACGTCATTTATTATTGTGACGTAATTTATTTTTGTGACGTTATGTATTTTGTGACGTCATTTATGTTTGTGACGTTATGTATTTTGTGAAGTCATTTTTTTTTGACGTTATGTATTTTGTGACGTCATTTATTTTGTGACGTTATGTATTTTGTGACTTCATTTATTTTTGTGCCGTTATGTATTTTGTGACTTTATGTATTTTTTGACGTTATTTATTTTTGTGACGTAATAAATTTTTGTGACGTCATTTATTTTTGTGACGGTATGTATTTTATGACGTCATTTATTTTTGTGACGTTATGTATTTTGTGACATAATTTATTTTTGTCACGTTATGCATTTTGTGACGTCATTTATTTTTTGTGACGTTATGTATTTTGTGACGTCATTTATTTTTGTGACGTTATGTATTTTGTGACGTTATGTATTTTGTGACGTCATTTATTTTCGTGACGTTATGTATTTTGTGACGTCATTTATTTTTGTGACGTTATGTATTTTGTGACGTCATTTATTTTTGTGAGGTTATGTATTTTTTGACGTCATTTATTTTCGTGACGTTATGTATTTTGTGACGTAATTAAGTTTTGTGACGTGATTAATTTTGTGACGTTATGTATTTTCCGACGTCATTTATTTTTGTGACGTTATGTATTTTGTGACGTCATTTATTTTTGTGACTTTATTTATTTTGTGACGTCATTAATTTTTGTGACGTTATGTATTTTGTGACGTTATGTATTTTGTGACGTTATTTATTTTTGTGACGTTATGTATTTTGTGACGTAATTAATTTTTGTGACGTCATTTATTTTTGTGAGTTTATTTATTTGTGACGTCATTTAATTTTGTGTCGTTAAATATTTTGTGACGTCATTTATTTTTGTAACGTTATGTATTTTGTGACGTCATTTATTTTTGTGACGTTATGTATTTTTTGACGTCATTTATTTTTGTGACGTTATGTATTTTGTGACGTCATTTTTTTTGTGACGTTATGTATTTTGTGACGTCATTTATTATTGTGACGTCATTTATTTTTGTGACATTATGTATTTTGTGACGTCATTTATTTTTGTGACGTTATGTATTTTGTGACGTCATTTATATTTTTGACGTTATGTATTTTGTGACGTCATTTTTTTGTGACGTTATGTATTTTGTGACGTCATTTATTTTTGTAACGTTATGTATTTTGTGACGTCATTTATTTTTGTGACGTTATGTATTTTGTGACGTCATTTATTATTGTGACGTAATTTATTTTTGTGACGTTATGTATTTTGTGACGTCATTTATGTTTGTGACGTTATGTATTTTGTGAAGTCATTTTTTTTTGACGTTATGTATTTTGTGACGTCATTTATTTTGTGACGTTATGTATTTTGTGACTTCATTTATTTTTGTGCCGTTATGTATTTTGTGACTTTATGTATTTTTTGACGTTATTTATTTTTGTGACGTAATAAATTTTTGTGACGTCATTTATTTTTGTGACGGTATGTATTTTATGACGTCATTTATTTTTGTGACGTTATGTATTTTGTGACATAATTTATTTTTGTCACGTTATGCATTTTGTGACGTCATTTATTTTTTGTGACGTTATGTATTTTGTGACGTCATTTATTTTTGTGACGTTATGTATTTTGTGACGTTATGTATTTTGTGACGTCATTTATTTTCGTGACGTTATGTATTTTGTGACGTCATTTATTTTTGTGACGTTATGTATTTTGTGACGTCATTTATTTTTGTGAGGTTATGTATTTTTTGACGTCATTTATTTTCGTGACGTTATGTATTTTGTGACGTAATTAAGTTTTGTGACGTCATTAATTTTGTGACGTTATGTATTTTCCGACGTCATTTATTTTTGTGACGTTATGTATTTTGTGACGTCATTTATTTTTGTGACTTTATTTATTTTGTGACGTCATTAATTTTTGTGACGTTATGTATTTTGTGACGTTATGTATTTTGTGACGTTATTTATTTTTGTGACGTTATGTATTTTGTGACGTAATTAATTTTTGTGACGTCATTTATTTTTGTGAGTTTATTTATTTGTGACGTCATTTAATTTTGTGTCGTTAAATATTTTGTGACGTCATTTATTTTTGTAACGTTATGTATTTTGTGACGTCATTTATTTTTGTGACGTTATGTATTTTTTGACGTCATTTATTTTTGTGACGTTATGTATTTTGTGACGTCATTTTTTTTGTGACGTTATGTATTTTGTGACGTCATTTATTATTGTGACGTCATTTATTTTTGTGACATTATGTATTTTGTGACGTCATTTATTTTTGTGACGTTATGTATTTTGTGACGTCATTTATATTTTTGACGTTATGTATTTTGTGACGTCATTTTTTTTTGTGACGTTATGTATTTTGTGACGTCATTTATTTTTGTGACGCTATGTATTTTGTGACGTTATGTATTTTGTGACGTTATTTATTTTTGTGACATAATAAATTTTTGTGACGTAATTTATTTTTGTGACGTTATATTTTGTGAGGTTATGTATTTTGTGACGTCATTTATTTTTGTGACGTTATGTATTTTGTGACGTCATTTATTTTTGTAACGTTATGTATTTTGTGACGTCATTTATTTTTGTGACCTTATGTATTTTGTGACGTCATTTATTATTGTGACGTCATTTATTTTTGTGACGTTATGTATTTTGTGACGTCGTTTATTTTTGTGACGTTATGTATTTTGTGACGTCATTTATTTTTTTGACGTTATGTATTTTGTGACGTCATTTATTTTTATGACGTTATGTATTTTGTGACGTCATTTATTTTTGTGCCGCTATGAATTTTGTGACGTTATGTATTTTGTGACGTTATTTAATTTTGTGACGTAATCAATTTTTGTGACGTCATTTATTTTTGTGACGTTATGTATTTTGTGACATCATTTATTTTTGTGACGTCATTTATTTTTGTGACTTTATTTATTTTGTGACGTCATTTATTTTTGTGACGTTATGTATTTTTTGACGTTATTTATTTTTGTGACGTTATGTATTTTGTGACGTAATTAATTTTTGTGACGTCATTTATTTTTGTGACGTTATATATTTTGTGACGTTATGTATTTTGTGACGTAATTAATTTTTGTGACGTCATTTATTTTGTTGACGTTATGTATTTTGTGACGTCATTTATTATTGTGACGTTATGTATTTTGTGACGTCATTTGTTTTTGTGACGTTATGTATTTTGTGACGTAATTTATTTTCGTGACGTTATGTATTTTGTGACGTCATTTATTTTTGTGACGTTATGTATTTTGTGACGTCATTTATTTTTGTGACGTTATGTATTTTATGAAATATGTATTTTGAGACGTCATTTAATTTTGTGTCGTTAAATATTTTGTGACGTCATTTATTTTTGTGTCGTCATTTATTTTTGGGACGTTATGTATTTTGTGACGTCATTTATTTTTGTGACGTTATGTATTTTGTGACGTCATTTATTTTTGTGACGTAATGTATTTTTAGACGTCATTTATTTTTGTGACGTTATTTATTTTGTGACGTCATTTATTTTTGTGACGTTATGTATTTTATGAAATATGTATTTTGTGACGTCATTTAATTTTGTGTCATTAAATATTTTGTGACGTCATTTATTTTTGTGACGTTAGGTATTTTGTGACGTCATTTATTTTTGTGACGTTATGTATTTTGTGACGTCATTTTTTGTGACGTTATGTATTTTGTGACGTCATTTATTTTTGTGACGTTATGTATTTTGTGACGTCATTTATTTTTGTAACGTTATGTATTTTGTGACGTCATTTATTTTTGTGACGTTATGTATTTTGTGACGTCATTTATTATTGTGACGTAATTTATTTTTGTGACGTTATGTATTTTGTGACGTCATTTATGTTTGTGACGTTATGTATTTTGTGAAGTCATTTTTTTTTGACGTTATGTATTTTGTGACGTCATTTATTTTGTGACGTTATGTATTTTGTGACTTCATTTATTTTTGTGCCGTTATGTATTTTGTGACTTTATGTATTTTTTGACGTTATTTATTTTTGTGACGTAATAAATTTTTGTGACGTCATTTATTTTTGTGACGGTATGTATTTTATGACGTCATTTATTTTTGTGACGTTATGTATTTTGTGACATAATTTATTTTTGTCACGTTATGCATTTTGTGACGTCATTTATTTTTTGTGACGTTATGTATTTTGTGACGTCATTTATTTTTGTGACGTTATGTATTTTGTGACGTTATGTATTTTGTGACGTCATTTATTTTCGTGACGTTATGTATTTTGTGACGTCATTTATTTTTGTGACGTTATGTATTTTGTGACGTCATTTATTTTTGTGAGGTTATGTATTTTTTGACGTCATTTATTTTCGTGACGTTATGTATTTTGTGACGTAATTAAGTTTTGTGACGTCATTAATTTTGTGACGTTATGTATTTTCCGACGTCATTTATTTTTGTGACGTTATGTATTTTGTGACGTCATTTATTTTTGTGACTTTATTTATTTTGTGACGTCATTAATTTTTGTGACGTTATGTATTTTGTGACGTTATGTATTTTGTGACGTTATTTATTTTTGTGACGTTATGTATTTTGTGACGTAATTAATTTTTGTGACGTCATTTATTTTTGTGAGTTTATTTATTTGTGACGTCATTTAATTTTGTGTCGTTAAATATTTTGTGACGTCATTTATTTTTGTAACGTTATGTATTTTGTGACGTCATTTATTTTTGTGACGTTATGTATTTTTTGACGTCATTTATTTTTGTGACGTTATGTATTTTGTGACGTCATTTTTTTTGTGACGTTATGTATTTTGTGACGTCATTTATTATTGTGACGTCATTTATTTTTGTGACATTATGTATTTTGTGACGTCATTTATTTTTGTGACGTTATGTATTTTGTGACGTCATTTATATTTTTGACGTTATGTATTTTGTGACGTCATTTTTTTTGTGACGTTATGTATTTTGTGACGTCATTTATTTTTGTAACGTTATGTATTTTGTGACGTCATTTATTTTTGTGACGTTATGTATTTTGTGACGTCATTTATTATTGTGACGTAATTTATTTTTGTGACGTTATGTATTTTGTGACGTCATTTATGTTTGTGACGTTATGTATTTTGTGAAGTCATTTTTTTTTGACGTTATGTATTTTGTGACGTCATTTATTTTGTGACGTTATGTATTTTGTGACTTCATTTATTTCTGTGCCGTTATGTATTTTGTGACTTTATGTATTTTTTGACGTTATTTATTTTTGTGACGTAATAAATTTTTGTGACGTCATTTATTTTTGTGACGGTATGTATTTTATGACGTCATTTATTTTTGTGACGTTATGTATTTTGTGACATAATTTATTTTTGTCACGTTATGCATTTTGTGACGTCATTTATTTTTTGTGACGTTATGTATTTTGTGACGTCATTTATTTTTGTGACGTTATGTATTTTGTGACGTTATGTATTTTGTGACGTCATTTATTTTCGTGACGTTATGTATTTTGTGACGTCATTTATTTTTGTGACGTTATGTATTTTGTGACGTCATTTATTTTTGTGAGGTTATGTATTTTTTGACGTCATTTATTTTCGTGACGTTATGTATTTTGTGACGTAATTAAGTTTTGTGACGTCATTAATTTTGTGACGTTATGTATTTTCCGACGTCATTTATTTTTGTGACGTTATGTATTTTGTGACGTCATTTATTTTTGTGACTTTATTTATTTTGTGACGTCATTAATTTTTGTGACGTTATGTATTTTGTGACGTTATGTATTTTGTGACGTTATTTATTTTTGTGACGTTATGTATTTTGTGACGTAATTAATTTTTGTGACGTCATTTATTTTTGTGAGTTTATTTATTTGTGACGTCATTTAATTTTGTGTCGTTAAATATTTTGTGACGTCATTTATTTTTGTAACGTTATGTATTTTGTGACGTCATTTATTTTTGTGACGTTATGTATTTTTTGACGTCATTTATTTTTGTGACGTTATGTATTTTGTGACGTCATTTTTTTTGTGACGTTATGTATTTTGTGACGTCATTTATTATTGTGACGTCATTTATTTTTGTGACGTTATGTATTTTGTGACGTCATTTGTTTTTGTGACGTTATGTATTTTGTGAGTCATTTATTTTCGTGACGTTATGTATTTTGTGACGTCATTTAATTTTGTGTCGTTAAATATTTTGTGACGTCATTTATTTTTGTAACGTTATGTATTTTGTGACGTCATTTATTTTTGTGACGTTATGTATTTTTTGACATCATTTTTTTTGTGACGTTATGTATTTTGTGACGTCATTTATTTTTGTGACGTTATGTATTTTGTGACGTTATTTATTTTTGTAACGTTATGTATTTTGTGACGTCATTTATTTTTGTGACGTTATGTATTTTGTGACGTCATTTATTATTGTGACGTCATTTATTTTTGTGACGTTATGTATTTTGTGACGTCATTTATTTTTGTGACGTTATGTATTTTGTGACGTCATTTATATTTTTGACGTTATGTATTTTGTGACGTCATTTTTTTGTGACGTTATGTATTTTGTGACGTCATTTATTTTTGTGACGCTATGTATTTTGTGACGTTATGTATTTTGTGACGTTATTTATTTTTGTGACATAATAAATTTTTGTGACGTCATTTATTTTTGTGACGTTATATTTTGTGAGGTTATGTATTTTGTGACGTCATTTATTTTTGTGACGTTATGTATTTTGTGACGTCATTTATTTTTGTAACGTTATGTATTTTGTGACGTCATTTATTTTTGTGACCTTATGTATTTTGTGACGTCATTTATTATTGTGACGTCATTTATTTTTGTGACGTTATGTATTTTGTGACGTCATTTATTTTTGTGACGTTATGTATTTTGTGACGTCATTTATTTTTTTGACGTTATGTATTTTGTGACGTCATTTATTTTTATGACGTTATGTATTTTGTGACGTCATTTATTTTTGTGCCGCTATGAATTTTGTGACGTTATGTATTTTGTGACGTTATTTAATTTTGTGACGTAATCAATTTTTGTGAAGTCATTTATTTTTGTGACGTTATGTATTTTGTGACATCATTTATTTTTGTGACGTCATTTATTTTTGTGACTTTATTTATTTTGTGACGTCATTTATTTTTGTGACGTTATGTATTTTTTGACGTTATTTATTTTTGTGACGTTATGTATTTTTTGACGTAATTAATTTTTGTGACGTCATTTATTTTTGTGACGTTATATATTTTGTGACGTTATGTATTTTGTGACGTAATTAATTTTTGTGACGTCATTTATTTTGTTGACGTTATGTATTTTGTGACGTCATTTATTTTTGTGATGTTATGTATTTTGTGACGTCATTTGTTTTTGTGACGTTATGTATTTTGTGACGTAATTTATTTTCGTGACGTTATGTATTTTGTGACGTCATTTATTTTTGTGACGTTATGTATTTTGTGACGTCAATTATTTTGTGACGTTATGTATTTTATAAAATATGTATTTTGAGACGTCATTTAATTTTGTGTCGTTAAATATTTTGTGACGTCATTTATTTTTGTAACGTTATGTATTTTGTGACGTCATTTATTTTTGTGACGTTATGTATTTAGTGACGTCATTTATTTTTGTGACGTTATGTATTTTGTGACATCATTTATTTTTTTGACGTTATGTATTTTGTGACGTCATTTATTTTTGTGACGTTATGAATTTTGTGACGTCATTTATTTTTGTGACGTTATGTATTTTGTTACGTTATGTATTTTGTGACGTTATTTATTTTTTTGACGTAAGGAATTTTTGTGACGTCATTTATTTTTGTGACGTTATGTATTTTATGACGTCATTTATTTTTGTGACGTTATGTATTTTGTGACGTCATTTATTTTTTAGACGTTATGTATTTTGTGACGTCATTTATTTTTTGACGTTATGTTATTTGTGACGTTATGTATTTTGTGACGTCATTTATTTTTGTGACGTTATGTATTTTGTGACGTCATTTATTTTTGTGTCGTCATTTATTTTTGGGACGTTATGTATTTTGTGACGTCATTTATTTTTGTGACGTTATGTATTTTGTGACGTCATTTATTTTTGTGACGTAATGTATTTTTAGACGTCATTTATTTTTGTGACGTTATTTATTTTGTGACGTCATTTATTTTTGTGACGTTATGTATTTTATGAAATATGTATTTTGTGACGTCATTTAATTTTGTGTCATTAAATATTTTGTGACGTCATTTATTTTTGTGACGTTAGGTATTTTGTGACGTCATTTATTTTTGTGACGTTATGTATTTTGTGACGTCATTTTTTGTGACGTTATGTATTTTGTGACGTCATTTATTTTTGTGACGTTATGTATTTTGTGACGTCATTTATTTTTGTAACGTTATGTATTTTGTGACGTCATTTATTTTTGTGACGTTATGTATTTTGTGACGTCATTTATTATTGTGACGTAATTTATTTTTGTGACGTTATGTATTTTGTGACGTCATTTATGTTTGTGACGTTATGTATTTTGTGAAGTCATTTTTTTTTGACGTTATGTATTTTGTGACGTCATTTATTTTGTGACGTTATGTATTTTGTGACTTCATTTATTTTTGTGCCGTTATGTATTTTGTGACTTTATGTATTTTTTGACGTTATTTATTTTTGTGACGTAATAAATTTTTGTGACGTCATTTATTTTTGTGACGGTATGTATTTTATGACGTCATTTATTTTTGTGACGTTATGTATTTTGTGACATAATTTATTTTTGTCACGTTATGCATTTTGTGACGTCATTTATTTTTTGTGACGTTATGTATTTTGTGACGTCATTTATTTTTGTGACGTTATGTATTTTGTGACGTTATGTATTTTGTGACGTCATTTATTTTCGTGACGTTATGTATTTTGTGACGTCATTTATTTTTGTGACGTTATGTATTTTGTGACGTCATTTATTTTTGTGAGGTTATGTATTTTTTGACGTCATTTATTTTCGTGACGTTATGTATTTTGTGACGTAATTAAGTTTTGTGACGTCATTAATTTTGTGACGTTATGTATTTTCCGACGTCATTTATTTTTGTGACGTTATGTATTTTGTGACGTCATTTATTTTTGTGACTTTATTTATTTTGTGACGTCATTAATTTTTGTGACGTTATGTATTTTGTGACGTTATGTATTTTGTGACGTTATTTATTTTTGTGACGTTATGTATTTTGTGACGTAATTAATTTTTGTGACGTCATTTATTTTTGTGAGTTTATTTATTTGTGACGTCATTTAATTTTGTGTCGTTAAATATTTTGTGACGTCATTTATTTTTGTAACGTTATGTATTTTGTGACGTCATTTATTTTTGTGACGTTATGTATTTTTTGACGTCATTTATTTTTGTGACGTTATGTATTTTGTGACGTCATTTTTTTTGTGACGTTATGTATTTTGTGACGTCATTTATTATTGTGACGTCATTTATTTTTGTGACATTATGTATTTTGTGACGTCATTTATTTTTGTGACGTTATGTATTTTGTGACGTCATTTATATTTTTGACGTTATGTATTTTGTGACGTCATTTTTTTTGTGACGTTATGTATTTTGTGACGTCATTTATTTTTGTAACGTTATGTATTTTGTGACGTCATTTATTTTTGTGACGTTATGTATTTTGTGACGTCATTTATTATTGTGACGTAATTTATTTTTGTGACGTTATGTATTTTGTGACGTCATTTATGTTTGTGACGTTATGTATTTTGTGAAGTCATTTTTTTTTGACGTTATGTATTTTGTGACGTCATTTATTTTGTGACGTTATGTATTTTGTGACTTCATTTATTTTTGTGCCGTTATGTATTTTGTGACTTTATGTATTTTTTGACGTTATTTATTTTTGTGACGTAATAAATTTTTGTGACGTCATTTATTTTTGTGACGGTATGTATTTTATGACGTCATTTATTTTTGTGACGTTATGTATTTTGTGACATAATTTATTTTTGTCACGTTATGCATTTTGTGACGTCATTTATTTTTTGTGACGTTATGTATTTTGTGACGTCATTTATTTTTGTGACGTTATGTATTTTGTGACGTTATGTATTTTGTGACGTCATTTATTTTCGTGACGTTATGTATTTTGTGACGTCATTTATTTTTGTGACGTTATGTATTTTGTGACGTCATTTATTTTTGTGAGGTTATGTATTTTTTGACGTCATTTATTTTCGTGACGTTATGTATTTTGTGACGTAATTAAGTTTTGTGACGTCATTAATTTTGTGACGTTATGTATTTTCCGACGTCATTTATTTTTGTGACGTTATGTATTTTGTGACGTCATTTATTTTTGTGACTTTATTTATTTTGTGACGTCATTAATTTTTGTGACGTTATGTATTTTGTGACGTTATGTATTTTGTGACGTTATTTATTTTTGTGACGTTATGTATTTTGTGACGTAATTAATTTTTGTGACGTCATTTATTTTTGTGAGTTTATTTATTTGTGACGTCATTTAATTTTGTGTCGTTAAATATTTTGTGACGTCATTTATTTTTGTAACGTTATGTATTTTGTGACGTCATTTATTTTTGTGACGTTATGTATTTTTTGACGTCATTTATTTTTGTGACGTTATGTATTTTGTGACGTCATTTTTTTTGTGACGTTATGTATTTTGTGACGTCATTTATTATTGTGACGTCATTTATTTTTGTGACATTATGTATTTTGTGACGTCATTTATTTTTGTGACGTTATGTATTTTGTGACGTCATTTATATTTTTGACGTTATGTATTTTGTGACGTCATTTTTTTTTGTGACGTTATGTATTTTGTGACGTCATTTATTTTTGTGACGTTATGTATTTTTTGACGTTATTTATTTTTGTGACGTTATGTATTTTGTGACGTAATTAATTTTTGTGACGTCATTTATTTTTGTGACGTTATGTATTTTGTGACGTCATTTATTTTTGTAACGTTATGTATTTTGTGACGTCATTTATTTTTGTGACCTTATGTATTTTGTGACGTCATTTATTATTGTGACGTCATTTATTTTTGTGACGTTATGTATTTTGTGACGTCGTTTATTTTTGTGACGTTATGTATTTTGTGACGTCATTTATTTTTTTGACGTTATGTATTTTGTGACGTCATTTATTTTTATGACGTTATGTATTTTGTGACGTCATTTATTTTTGTGCCGCTATGAATTTTGTGACGTTATGTATTTTGTGACGTTATTTAATTTTGTGACGTAATCAATTTTTGTGACGTCATTTATTTTTGTGACGTTATGTATTTTGTGACATCATTTATTTTTGTGACGTCATTTATTTTTGTGACTTTATTTATTTTGTGACGTCATTTATTTTTGTGACGTTATGTATTTTTTGACGTTATTTATTTTTGTGACGTTATGTATTTTGTGACGTAATTAATTTTTGTGACGTCATTTATTTTTGTGACGTTATATATTTTGTGACGTTATGTATTTTGTGACGTAATTAATTTTTGTGACGTCATTTATTTTGTTGACGTTATGTATTTTGTGACGTCATTTATTATTGTGACGTTATGTATTTTGTGACGTCATTTGTTTTTGTGACGTTATGTATTTTGTGACGTAATTTATTTTCGTGACGTTATGTATTTTGTGACGTCATTTATTTTTGTGACGTTATGTATTTTGTGACGTCATTTATTTTTGTGACGTTATGTATTTTATGAAATATGTATTTTGAGACGTCATTTAATTTTGTGTCGTTAAATATTTTGTGACGTCATTTATTTTTGTGTCGTCATTTATTTTTGGGACGTTATGTATTTTGTGACGTCATTTATTTTTGTGACGTTATGTATTTTGTGACGTCATTTATTTTTGTGACGTAATGTATTTTTAGACGTCATTTATTTTTGTGACGTTATTTATTTTGTGACGTCATTTATTTTTGTGACGTTATGTATTTTATGAAATATGTATTTTGTGACGTCATTTAATTTTGTGTCATTAAATATTTTGTGACGTCATTTATTTTTGTGACGTTAGGTATTTTGTGACGTCATTTATTTTTGTGACGTTATGTATTTTGTGACGTCATTTTTTGTGACGTTATGTATTTTGTGACGTCATTTATTTTTGTGACGTTATGTATTTTGTGACGTCATTTATTTTTGTAACGTTATGTATTTTGTGACGTCATTTATTTTTGTGACGTTATGTATTTTGTGACGTCATTTATTATTGTGACGTAATTTATTTTTGTGACGTTATGTATTTTGTGACGTCATTTATGTTTGTGACGTTATGTATTTTGTGAAGTCATTTTTTTTTGACGTTATGTATTTTGTGACGTCATTTATTTTGTGACGTTATGTATTTTGTGACTTCATTTATTTTTGTGCCGTTATGTATTTTGTGACTTTATGTATTTTTTGACGTTATTTATTTTTGTGACGTAATAAATTTTTGTGACGTCATTTATTTTTGTGACGGTATGTATTTTATGACGTCATTTATTTTTGTGACGTTATGTATTTTGTGACATAATTTATTTTTGTCACGTTATGCATTTTGTGACGTCATTTATTTTTTGTGACGTTATGTATTTTGTGACGTCATTTATTTTTGTGACGTTATGTATTTTGTGACGTTATGTATTTTGTGACGTCATTTATTTTCGTGACGTTATGTATTTTGTGACGTCATTTATTTTTGTGACGTTATGTATTTTGTGACGTCATTTATTTTTGTGAGGTTATGTATTTTTTGACGTCATTTATTTTCGTGACGTTATGTATTTTGTGACGTAATTAAGTTTTGTGACGTCATTAATTTTGTGACGTTATGTATTTTCCGACGTCATTTATTTTTGTGACGTTATGTATTTTGTGACGTCATTTATTTTTGTGACTTTATTTATTTTGTGACGTCATTAATTTTTGTGACGTTATGTATTTTGTGACGTTATGTATTTTGTGACGTTATTTATTTTTGTGACGTTATGTATTTTGTGACGTAATTAATTTTTGTGACGTCATTTATTTTTGTGAGTTTATTTATTTGTGACGTCATTTAATTTTGTGTCGTTAAATATTTTGTGACGTCATTTATTTTTGTAACGTTATGTATTTTGTGACGTCATTTATTTTTGTGACGTTATGTATTTTTTGACGTCATTTATTTTTGTGACGTTATGTATTTTGTGACGTCATTTTTTTTGTGACGTTATGTATTTTGTGACGTCATTTATTATTGTGACGTCATTTATTTTTGTGACATTATGTATTTTGTGACGTCATTTATTTTTGTGACGTTATGTATTTTGTGACGTCATTTATATTTTTGACGTTATGTATTTTGTGACGTCATTTTTTTTGTGACGTTATGTATTTTGTGACGTCATTTATTTTTGTAACGTTATGTATTTTGTGACGTCATTTATTTTTGTGACGTTATGTATTTTGTGACGTCATTTATTATTGTGACGTAATTTATTTTTGTGACGTTATGTATTTTGTGACGTCATTTATGTTTGTGACGTTATGTATTTTGTGAAGTCATTTTTTTTTGACGTTATGTATTTTGTGACGTCATTTATTTTGTGACGTTATGTATTTTGTGACTTCATTTATTTCTGTGCCGTTATGTATTTTGTGACTTTATGTATTTTTTGACGTTATTTATTTTTGTGACGTAATAAATTTTTGTGACGTCATTTATTTTTGTGACGGTATGTATTTTATGACGTCATTTATTTTTGTGACGTTATGTATTTTGTGACATAATTTATTTTTGTCACGTTATGCATTTTGTGACGTCATTTATTTTTTGTGACGTTATGTATTTTGTGACGTCATTTATTTTTGTGACGTTATGTATTTTGTGACGTTATGTATTTTGTGACGTCATTTATTTTCGTGACGTTATGTATTTTGTGACGTCATTTATTTTTGTGACGTTATGTATTTTGTGACGTCATTTATTTTTGTGAGGTTATGTATTTTTTGACGTCATTTATTTTCGTGACGTTATGTATTTTGTGACGTAATTAAGTTTTGTGACGTCATTAATTTTGTGACGTTATGTATTTTCCGACGTCATTTATTTTTGTGACGTTATGTATTTTGTGACGTCATTTATTTTTGTGACTTTATTTATTTTGTGACGTCATTAATTTTTGTGACGTTATGTATTTTGTGACGTTATGTATTTTGTGACGTTATTTATTTTTGTGACGTTATGTATTTTGTGACGTAATTAATTTTTGTGACGTCATTTATTTTTGTGAGTTTATTTATTTGTGACGTCATTTAATTTTGTGTCGTTAAATATTTTGTGACGTCATTTATTTTTGTAACGTTATGTATTTTGTGACGTCATTTATTTTTGTGACGTTATGTATTTTTTGACGTCATTTATTTTTGTGACGTTATGTATTTTGTGACGTCATTTTTTTTGTGACGTTATGTATTTTGTGACGTCATTTATTATTGTGACGTCATTTATTTTTGTGACATTATGTATTTTGTGACGTCATTTATTTTTGTGACGTTATGTATTTTGTGACGTCATTTATATTTTTGACGTTATGTATTTTGTGACGTCATTTTTTTTTGTGACGTTATGTATTTTGTGACGTCATTTATTTTTGTGACGCTATGTATTTTGTGACGTTATGTATTTTGTGACGTTATTTATTTTTGTGACATAATAAATTTTTGTGACGTAATTTATTTTTGTGACGTTATATTTTGTGAGGTTATGTATTTTGTGACGTCATTTATTTTTGTGACGTTATGTATTTTGTGACGTCATTTATTTTTGTAACGTTATGTATTTTGTGACGTCATTTATTTTTGTGACCTTATGTATTTTGTGACGTCATTTATTATTGTGACGTCATTTATTTTTGTGACGTTATGTATTTTGTGACGTCGTTTATTTTTGTGACGTTATGTATTTTGTGACGTCATTTATTTTTTTGACGTTATGTATTTTGTGACGTCATTTATTTTTATGACGTTATGTATTTTGTGACGTCATTTATTTTTGTGCCGCTATGAATTTTGTGACGTTATGTATTTTGTGACGTTATTTAATTTTGTGACGTAATCAATTTTTGTGACGTCATTTATTTTTGTGACGTTATGTATTTTGTGACATCATTTATTTTTGTGACGTCATTTATTTTTGTGACTTTATTTATTTTGTGACGTCATTTATTTTTGTGACGTTATGTATTTTTTGACGTTATTTATTTTTGTGACGTTATGTATTTTGTGACGTAATTAATTTTTGTGACGTCATTTATTTTTGTGACGTTATATATTTTGTGACGTTATGTATTTTGTGACGTAATTAATTTTTGTGACGTCATTTATTTTGTTGACGTTATGTATTTTGTGACGTCATTTATTATTGTGACGTTATGTATTTTGTGACGTCATTTGTTTTTGTGACGTTATGTATTTTGTGACGTAATTTATTTTCGTGACGTTATGTATTTTGTGACGTCATTTATTTTTGTGACGTTATGTATTTTGTGACGTCATTTATTTTTGTGACGTTATGTATTTTATGAAATATGTATTTTGAGACGTCATTTAATTTTGTGTCGTTAAATATTTTGTGACGTCATTTATTTTTGTAACGTTATGTATTTTGTGACGTCATTTATTTTTGTGACGTTATGTATTTTGTGACGTCATTTATTTTTGTGACGTTATGTATTTTGTGACATCATTTATTTTTTTGACGTTATGTATTTTGTGACGTCATTTATTTTTGTGACGTTATGAATTTTGTGACGTCATTTATTTTTGTGCCGTTATGTATTTTGTTACGTTATGTATTTTGTGACGTTATTTATTTTTTTGACGTAAGGAATTTTTGTGACGTCATTTATTTTTGTGACGTTATGTATTTTATGACGTCATTTATTTTTGTGACGTTATGTATTTTGTGACGTCATTTATTTTTTAGACGTTATGTATTTTGTGACGTCATTTATTTTTTGACGTTATGTTATTTGTGACGTTATGTATTTTGTGACGTCATTTATTTTTGTGACGTTATGTATTTTGTGACGTCATTTATTTTTGTGTCGTCATTTATTTTTGGGACGTTATGTATTTTGTGACGTCATTTATTTTTGTGACGTTATGAATTTTGTGACGTCATTTATTTTTGTGCCGTTATGTATTTTGTTACGTTATGTATTTTGTGACGTTATTTATTTTTTTGACGTAAGGAATTTTTGTGACGTCATTTATTTTTGTGACGTTATGTATTTTATGACGTCATTTATTTTTGTGACGTTATGTATTTTGTGACGTCATTTATTTTTTAGACGTTATGTATTTTGTGACGTCATTTATTTTTTGACGTTATGTTATTTGTGACGTTATGTATTTTGTGACGTCATTTATTTTTGTGACGTTATGTATTTTGTGACGTCATTTATTTTTGTGTCGTCATTTATTTTTGGGACGTTATGTATTTTGTGACGTCATTTATTTTTGTGACGTTATGTATTTTGTGACGTCATTTATTTTTGTGACGTAATGTATTTTTAGACGTCATTTATTTTTGTGACGTTATTTATTTTGTGACGTCATTTATTTTTGTGACGTTATGTATTTTATGAAATATGTATTTTGTGACGTCATTTAATTTTGTGTCATTAAATATTTTGTGACGTCATTTATTTTTGTGACGTTATGTATTTTGTGACGTCATTTATTTTTGTGACGTTATATATTTTGTGACGTCATTTTTTGTGACGTTATGTATTTTGTGACGTCATTTATTTTTGTGACGTTATGTATTTTGTGACGTCATGTATTTTTGTAACGTTATGTATTTTGTGACGTCATTTATTTTTGTGACGTTATGTATTTTGTGACGTCATTTATTATTGTGACGTAATTTATTTTTGTGACGTTATGTATTTTGTGACGTCATTTATGTTTGTGACGTTATGTATTTTGTGAAGTCATTTATCTTTTTGACGTTATGTATTTTGTGACGTCATTTATTTTGTGACGTTATGTATTTTGTGACTTCATTTATTTTTGTGCCGTTATGTATTTTGTGACTTTATGTATTTTGTGACGTTATTTATTTTTGTGACGTAATAATTTTTTGTGACGTCATTTATTTTTGTGACGGTATGTATTTTATGACGTCATTTATTTTTGTGACGTTATGTATTTTGTGACATAATTTATTTTTGTCACTTTATGCATTTTGTGACGTCATTTATTTTTTGTGACGTTATGTATTTTGAGACGTCATTTATTTTTTTGACGTTATGTATTTTGTGACGTCATTTATTTTTGTGACGTTATGTATTTGGTGACGTTATGTATTTTGTGACGTCATTTATTTTTGTGACGTTATGTATTTTGTGACGTCATTTATTTTTGTGACGTTATGTATTTTGTGACGTCATTTATTTTTGTGAGGTTATGTATTTTTTGACGTCATTTATTTTCGTGACGTTATGTATTTTGTGACGTAATTAAGTTTTGTGACGTCATTAATTTTGTGACGTTATGTATTTTCCGACGTCATTTATTTTTGTGACGTTATGTATTTTGTGACGTCATTTATTTTTGTGACTTTATTTATTTTGTGACGTCATTTATTTTTGTGACGTTATGTATTTTGTGACGTTATGTATTTTGTGACGTTATTTATTTTTGTGACGTTATGTATTTTGTGACGTAATTAATTTTTGTGACGTCATTTATTTTTGTGACGTTATATATTTTGTGACGTTATGTATTTTGTGACGTAATTAATTTTTGTGACGTCATTTATTTTTGTGACGTTATGTATTTTGTGACGTCATTTATTTTTGTGACGTTATGTATTTTGTGACGTCATTTATTTTTGTGAGGTTATGTATTTTTTGACGTCATTTATTTTTGTGACGTTATGTATTTTGTGACGTAATTAAGTTTTGTGACGTCATTAATTTTGTGACGTTATGTATTTTGTGACGTCATTTATTTTTTTGACGTTATGTATTTTGTGACGTCATTTATTTTTGTGACTTTATTTATTTTGTGACGTCATTTATTTTTGTGACGTTATGTATTTTGTGACGTTATGTATTTTGTGACGTTATTTATTTTTGTGACGTTATGTATTTGTGACGTAATTAATTTTTGTGACGTCATTTATTTTTGTGACGTTATATATTTTGTGACGTTATGTATTTTGTGACGTAATTAATTTTTGTGACGTCATTTATTTTTGTGACGTTATGTATTTTGTGACGTCATTTATTTTTGTGATGTTATGTATTTTGTGACGTCATTTGTTTTTGTGACGTTATGTATTTTGTGACGTCATTTATTTTTGTGACGTTATGTATTTTGTGACGTCATTTATTTTGGTGACGTTATGTATTTTGTGACGTCATTTATTTTTGTGACGTTATGTATTTTGTGACGTAATTAATTTTGTGACGTCATATATTTTTGTGACGTTATGTATTTTTTGACGTCATTTATTTTTGTGACGTTAAGTATTTTGTGACGTCATTTTTTTGTGACGTTATGTATTTTGTGACGTCATTTATTTTTGTGACGTTATGTATTTTGTGACGTCATTTATTTTTGTAACGTTATGTATTTTGTGACGTCATTTATTTTTGTGACGTTATGTATTTTGTGACGTCATTTATTACTGTGACGTCATTTATTTCTGTGACGTTATGTATTTTGTGACGTAATTAATTTTTGTGACGTCATTTATTTTTGTGACGTTATATATTTTGTGACGTTATGTATTTTGTGACGTAATTAATTTTTGTTACGTCATTTATTTTGGTGACGTTATGTATTTTGTGACGTCATTTATTTTTGTGACGTTATGTATTTTGTGACGTCATTTTTTTGTGACGTTATGTATTTTGTGACGTCATTTATTTTTGTGACGTTATGTATTTTGTGACGTCATTTATTTTTGTAACGTTATGTATTTTGTGACGTCATTTATTTTTGTGACCTTATGTATTTTGTGACGTCATTTATTATTGTGACGTCATTTATTTTTGTGACGTTATGTATTTTGTGACGTCATTTATTTTTGTGACGTTATGTATTTTGTGACGTCATTTATTTTTTTGACGTTATGTATTTTGTGACGTCATTTACTTTTGTGACGATATGTATTTTGTGACGTCATTTATTTTTGTGCCGCTATGAATTTTGTGACGTTATGTATTTTGTGACGTTATTTAATTTTGTGACGTAATAAATTTTTGTGACGTCATTTATTTTTGTGACGTTATGTATTTTGTGACATCATTTATTATTGTGACGTTATGTATTTTGTGACGTCATTTATTTTTGTGACGATATGTATTTTGTGACGTCATTTATTTTTGTGCCGCTATGAATTTTGTGACGTTATGTATTTTGTGACGTTATTTAATTTTGTGACGTAATAAATTTTTGTGACGTCATTTATTTTTGTGACGTTATGTATTTTGTGACATCATTTATTATTGTGACGTTATGCATTTTGTGACGTCATTTATTTTTGTGACGTTATGTATTTTGTGACGTTATGTATTTTGTGACGTTATTTATTTTTGTGACGTTATGTATTTTGTGACGTAATTAATTTTTGTGACGTCATTTATTTTTGTGACGTTATATATTTTGTGACGTTATGTATTTTGTGACGTAATTAATTTTTGTGACGTCATTTATTTTGGTGACGTTATGTATTTTGTGACGTCATTTATTTTTGTGACGTTATGTATTTTGTGACGTCATTTATTTTTGTGACGTTATGTATTTTGTGACGTTATGTATTTTGTGACGTTATTTATTTTTGTGACGTTATGTATTTTGTGACGTAATTAATTTTCGTGACGTCATTTGTTTTTGTGACGTTATGTATTTTGTGACGTCATTTATTTTTGTGACGTTATGTATTTTGTGACGTCATTTATTTTTGTGACGTTATGTATTTTATGAAATATGTATTTTGAGACGTCATTTAATTTTGTGTCTTTAAATATTTTGTGACGTCATTTATTTTTGTAACGTTATGTATTTTGTGACGTCATTTATTTTTGTGACGTTATGTATTTTGTGACGTCATTTATTTTTGTGACGTTATGTATTTTGTGACGTCATTTATTTTTTTGACGTTATGTATTTTGTGACGTCATTTATTTTTGTGACGTTATGTATTTTGTGACGTCATTTATTTTTGTGCCGTTATGTATTTTGTTACGTTATGTATTTTGTGACGTTATTTATTTTTGTGACGTAAGGAATTTTTTTGACGTCATTTATTTTTGTGACGTTATGTATTTTATGACGTCATTGATTTTTGTGACGTTATGTATTTTGTGACGTTATTTATTTTTGTGACGTAAGGAATTTTTGTGACGTCATTTATTTTTGTGACGTTATGTATTTTATGACGTCATTTATTTTTGTGACGTTATGTATTTTGTGACGTCATTTATTTTTTGACGTTATGTTATTTTTGACGTTATGTATTTTGTGACGTCATTTATTTTTGTGACGTTATGTATTTTGTGACGTCATTTAATTTTGTGACGTCATTTATTTTTGTGACGTTATGTATTTTGTGACGTCATTTATTTTTGTGACGTTATGTATTTTGTGACGTCATTTATTTTTGTGACGTAATGTATTTTTAGACGTCATTTATGTTTGTGACGTTATTTATTTTGTGACGTCATTTATTTTTGTGACGTTATGTATTTTATGAAATATGTATTTTGTGACGTCATTTAATTTTGTTTCATTAAATATTTTGTGACGTCATTTATTTTTGTGACGTTATGTATTTTGTGACGTCATTTATTTTTGTGACGTTATGTATTTAGTGACGTCATTTTTTATGACGTTATGTATTTTGTGACGTCATTTATTTTTGTGACGTTATGTATTTTGTGACGTCATTTATTTTTGTAACGTTATGTATTTTGTGACGTCATTTATTTTTGTGACGTTATGTATTTTGTGACGTCATTTATTATTGTGACGTCATTTATTTTTGTGACGTTATGTTTTTGTGACGTCATTTATTTTTGTGACGTTATGTATTTTGTGAAGTCATTTATTTTTTTGACGTTATGTATTTTGTGACGTCATTTATTTTGTGACGTTATGTATTTTGTGACTTCATTTATTTTTGTGCCGTTATGTATTTTGTGACTTCATGTATTTTGTGACGTTATTTATTTTTGTGACGTAATAAATTTTTGTGACGTCATTTATTTTTGTGACGTTATGTATTTTATGACGTCATTTATTTTTGTGAGGTTATGTATTTTGTGACATCATTTATTTTTGTCACGTTATGCATTTTGTGACGTCATTTATTTTTTGTGACGTTATGTATTTTTTGACGTCATTTATTTTTGTGACGTTATGTATTTTGTGACGTAATTAAGTTTTGTGACGTCATTAATTTTGTGACGTTATGTATTTTGTGACGTCATTTATTTTTGTGACGTTATGTATTTTGTGACGTCATTTATTTTTGTTACTTTATTTATTTTGTGACGTCATTTATTTTTGTGACGTTATGTATTTTGTGACGTTATGTATTTTGTGACGTTATTTATTTTTGTGACGTTATGTATTTGTGACGTAATTAATTTTTGTGACGTCATTTATTTTTGTGACGTTATATATTTTGTGACGTTATGTATTTTGTGACGTAATTAATTTTTGTGACGTCATTTATTTTTGTGACGTTATGTATTTTGTGACGTCATTTATTTTTGTGATGTTATGTATTTTGTGACGTCATTTGTTTTTGTGACGTTATGTATTTTGTGACGTCATTTATTTTTGTGACGTTATGTATTTTGTGACGTCATTTATTTTGGTGACGTTATGTATTTTGTGACGTCATTTATTTTTGTGACGTTATGTATTTTGTGACGTAATTAATTTTGTGACGTCATATATTTTTGTGACGTTATGTATTTTTTGACGTCATTTATTTTTGTGACGTTAAGTATTTTGTGACGTCATTTTTTTGTGACGTTATGTATTTTGTGACGTCATTTATTTTTGTGACGTTATGTATTTTGTGACGTCATTTATTTTTGTAACGTTATGTATTTTGTGACGTCATTTATTTTTGTGACGTTATGTATTTTGTGACGTCATTTATTACTGTGACGTCATTTATTTCTGTGACGTTATGTATTTTGTGACGTAATTAATTTTTGTGACGTCATTTATTTTTGTGACGTTATATATTTTGTGACGTTATGTATTTTGTGACGTAATTAATTTTTGTTACGTCATTTATTTTGGTGACGTTATGTATTTTGTGACGTCATTTATTTTTGTGACGTTATGTATTTTGTGACGTCATTTTTTTGTGACGTTATGTATTTTGTGACGTCATTTATTTTTGTGACGTTATGTATTTTGTGACGTCATTTATTTTTGTAACGTTATGTATTTTGTGACGTCATTTATTTTTGTGACCTTATGTATTTTGTGACGTCATTTATTATTGTGACGTCATTTATTTTTGTGACGTTATGTATTTTGTGACGTCATTTATTTTTGTGACGTTATGTATTTTGTGACGTCATTTATTTTTGTGACGTTATGTATTTTGTGACGTCATTTATTTTTTTGACGTTATGTATTTTGTGACGTCATTTATTTTTGTGACGTTATGTATTTTGTGACGTCATTTATTTTTGTGCCGTTATGTATTTTGTTACGTTATGTATTTTGTGACGTTATTTATTTTTGTGACGTAAGGAATTTTTGTGACGTCATTTATTTTTGTGACGTTATGTATTTTATGACGTCATTGATTTTTGTGACGTTATGTATTTTGTGACGTTATTTATTTTTGTGACGTAAGGAATTTTTGTGACGTCATTTATTTTTGTGACGTTATGTATTTTATGACGTCATTTATTTTTGTGACGTTATGTATTTTGTGACGTCATTTATTTTTTGACGTTATGTTATTTTTGACGTTATGTATTTTGTGACGTCATTTATTTTTGTGACGTTATGTATTTTGTGACGTCATTTAATTTTGTGACGTCATTTTTTTTTGTGACGTTATGTATTTTGTGACGTCATTTATTTTTGTGACGTTATGTATTTTGTGACGTCATTTATTTTTGTGACGTAATGTATTTTTAGACGTCATTTATTTTTGTGACGTTATTTATTTTGTGACGTCATTTATTTTTGTGACGTTATGTATTTTATGAAATATGTATTTTGTGACGTCATTTAATTTTGTTTCATTAAATATTTTGTGACGTCATTTATTTTTGTGACGTTATGTATTTTGTGACGTCATTTATTTTTGTGACGTTATGTATTTAGTGACGTCATTTTTTATGACGTTATGTATTTTGTGACGTCATTTATTTTTGTGACGTTATGTATTTTGTGACGTCATTTATTTTTGTAACGTTATGTATTTTGTGACGTCATTTATTTTTGTGACGTTATGTATTTTGTGACGTCATTTATTATTGTGACGTCATTTATTTTTGTGACGTTATGTATTTTGTGACGTCATTTATTTTTGTGACGTTATGTATTTTGTGAAGTCATTTATTTTTTTGACGTTATGTATTTTGTGACGTCATTTATTTTGTGACGTTATGTATTTTGTGACTTCATTTATTTTTGTGCCGTTATGTATTTTGTGACTTCATGTATTTTGTGACGTTATTTATTTTTGTGACGTAATAAATTTTTGTGACGTCATTTATTTTTGTGACGTTATGTATTTTATGACGTCATTTATTTTTGTGAGGTTATGTATTTTGTGACATCATTTATTTTTGTCACGTTATGCATTTTGTGACGTCATTTATTTTTTGTGACGTTATGTATTTTTTGACGTCATTTATTTTTGTGACGTTATGTATTTTGTGACGTAATTAAGTTTTGTGACGTCATTAATTTTGTGACGTTATGTATTTTGTGACGTCATTTATTTTTGTGACGTTATGTATTTTGTGACGTCATTTATTTTTGTGACTTTATTTATTTTGTGACGTCATTTATTTTTGTGACGTTATGTATTTTGTGACGTTATGTATTTTGTGACGTTATTTATTTTTGTGACGTTATGTATTTGTGACGTAATTAATTTTTGTGACGTCATTTATTTTTGTGACGTTATATATTTTGTGACGTTATGTATTTTGTGACGTAATTAATTTTTGTGACGTCATTTATTTTTGTGACGTTATGTATTTTGTGACGTCATTTATTTTTGTGATGTTATGTATTTTGTGACGTCATTTGTTTTTGTGACGTTATGTATTTTGTGACGTCATTTATTTTTGTGACGTTATGTATTTTGTGACGTCATTTATTTTGGTGACGTTATGTATTTTGTGACGTCATTTATTTTTGTGACGTTATGTATTTTGTGACGTAATTAATTTTGTGACGTCATATATTTTTGTGACGTTATGTATTTTTTGACGTCATTTATTTTTGTGACGTTAAGTATTTTGTGACGTCATTTTTTTGTGACGTTATGTATTTTGTGACGTCATTTATTTTTGTGACGTTATGTATTTTGTGACGTCATTTATTTTTGTAACGTTATGTATTTTGTGACGTCATTTATTTTTGTGACGTTATGTATTTTGTGACGTCATTTATTACTGTGACGTCATTTATTTCTGTGACGTTATGTATTTTGTGACGTAATTAATTTTTGTGACGTCATTTATTTTTGTGACGTTATATATTTTGTGACGTTATGTATTTTGTGACGTAATTAATTTTTGTTACGTCATTTATTTTGGTGACGTTATGTATTTTGTGACGTCATTTATTTTTGTGACGTTATGTATTTTGTGACGTCATTTTTTTGTGACGTTATGTATTTTGTGACGTCATTTATTTTTGTGACGTAATGTATTTTGTGACGTCATTTATTTTTGTAACGTTATGTATTTTGTGACGTCATTTATTTTTGTGACCTTATGTATTTTGTGACGTCATTTATTATTGTGACGTCATTTATTTTTGTGACGTTATGTATTTTGTGACGTCATTTATTTTTTTGACGTTATGTATTTTGTGACGTCATTTACTTTTGTGACGATATGTATTTTGTGACGTCATTTATTTTTGTGCCGCTATGAATTTTGTGACGTTATGTATTTTGTGACGTTATTTAATTTTGTGACGTAATAAATTTTTGTGACGTCATTTATTTTTGTGACGTTATGTATTTTGTGACATCATTTATTATTGTGACGTTATGTATTTTGTGACGTCATTTATTTTTGTGACGATATGTATTTTGTGACGTCATTTATTTTTGTGCCGCTATGAATTTTGTGACGTTATGTATTTTGTGACGTTATTTAATTTTGTGACGTAATAAATTTTTGTGACGTCATTTATTTTTGTGACGTTATGTATTTTGTGACATCATTTATTATTGTGACGTTATGCATTTTGTGACGTCATTTATTTTTGTGACGTTATGTATTTTGTGACGTTATGTATTTTGTGACGTTATTTATTTTTGTGACGTTATGTATTTTGTGACGTAATTAATTTTTGTGACGTCATTTATTTTTGTGACGTTATATATTTTGTGACGTTATGTATTTTGTGACGTAATTAATTTTTGTGACGTCATTTATTTTGGTGACGTTATGTATTTTGTGACGTCATTTATTTTTGTGACGTTATGTAAATTGTGACGTCATTTGTTTTTGTGACGTTATGTATTTTGTGACGTAATTTATTTTCGTGACGTTATGTATTTTGTGACGTCATTTATTTTTGTGACGTTATGTATTTTGTGACGTCATTTATTTTTGTGACGTTATGTATTTTATGAAATATGTATTTTGAGACGTCATTTAATTTTGTGTCTTTAAATATTTTGTGACGTCATTTATTTTTGTAACGTTATGTATTTTGTGACGTCATTTATTTTTGTGACGTTATGTATTTTGTGACGTCATTTATTTTTGTGACGTTATGTATTTTGTGACGTCATTTATTTTTTTGACGTTATGTATTTTGTGACGTCATTTATTTTTGTGACGTTATGTATTTTGTGACGTCATTTATTTTTGTGCCGTTATGTATTTTGTTACGTTATGTATTTTGTGACGTTATTTATTTTTGTGACGTAAGGAATTTTTGTGACGTCATTTTTTTTTGTGACGTTATGTATTTTATGACGTCATTGATTTTTGTGACGTTATGTATTTTGTGACGTTATTTATTTTTGTGACGTAAGGAATTTTTGTGACGTCATTTATTTTTGTGACGTTATGTATTTTATGACGTCATTTATTTTTGTGACGTTATGTATTTTGTGACGTCATTTATTTTTTGACGTTATGTTATTTTTGACGTTATGTATTTTGTGACGTCATTTAATTTTGTGACGTTATGTATTTTGTGACGTCATTTAATTTTGTGACGTCATTTATTTTTGTGACGTTATGTATTTTGTGACGTCATTTATTTTTGTGACGTTATGTATTTTGTGACGTCATTTATTTTTGTGACGTAATGTATTTTTAGACGTCATTTATTTTTGTGACGTTATTTATTTTGTGACGTCATTTATTTTTGTGACGTTATGTATTTTATGAAATATGTATTTTGTGACGTCATTTAATTTTGTTTCATTAAATATTTTGTGACGTCATTTATTTTTGTGACGTTATGTATTTTGTGACGTCATTTATTTTTGTGACGTTATGTATTTAGTGACGTCATTTTTTATGACGTTATGTATTTTGTGACGTCATTTATTTTTGTGACGTTATGTATTTTGTGACGTCATTTATTTTTGTAACGTTATGTATTTTGTGACGTCATTTATTTTTGTGACGTTATGTATTTTGTGACGTCATTTATTATTGTGACGTCATTTATTTTTGTGACGTTATGTATTTTGTGACGTCATTTATTTTTGTGACGTTATGTATTTTGTGAAGTCATTTATTTTTTTGACGTTATGTATTTTGTGACGTCATTTATTTTGTGACGTTATGTATTTTGTGACTTCATTTATTTTTGTGCCGTTATGTATTTTGTGACTTCATGTATTTTGTGACGTTATTTATTTTTGTGACGTAATAAATTTTTGTGACGTCATTTATTTTTGTGACGTTATGTATTTTATGACGTCATTTATTTTTGTGAGGTTATGTATTTTGTGACATCATTTATTTTTGTCACGTTATGCATTTTGTGACGTCATTTATTTTTTGTGACGTTATGTATTTTGTGACGTCATTTATTTTTTTGACGTTATGTATTTTGTGACGTCATTTATTTTTTTGACGTTATGTATTTTGTGACGTCATTTATTTTTGTGACGTTATGTATTTTGTGACGTAATTAATTTTTGTGACGTCATTTATTTTTGTGACGTTATGTATTTTGTGACGTCATTTATTTTTGTGACGTTATGTATTTTGTGACGTCATTAATTTTTGTGACGTCATTTATTTTTGTGACGTTATGTATTTTGTGACGTCATTTATTTTTGTGACGTTATGTATTTTGTGACGTCATTTATTTTTGTGAGGTTATGTATTTTTTGACGTCATTTATTTTCGTGACGTTATGTATTTTGTGACGTAATTAAGTTTTGTGACGTCATTAATTTTGTGACGTTATGTATTTTCCGACGTCATTTATTTTTGTGACGTTATGTATTTTGTGACGTCATTTATTTTTGTGACTTTATTTATTTTGTGACGTCATTTATTTTTGTGACGTTATGTATTTTGTGACGTTATGTATTTTGTGACGTTATTTATTTTTGTGACGTTATGTATTTTGTGACGTAATTAATTTTTGTGACGTCATTTATTTTTGTGACGTTATATATTTTGTGACGTTATGTATTTTGTGACGTAATTAATTTTTGTGACGTCATTTATTTTTGTGACGTTACGTATTTTGTGACGTCATTTATTTTTGTGACGTTATGTATTTTGTGACGTCATTTATTTTTGTGACCTTATGTATTTTGTGACGTCATTTATTATTGTGACGTCATTTATTTTTGTGACGTTATGTATTTTGTGACGTCATTTATTTTTGTGACGTTATGTATTTTGTGACGTCATTTAATTTTTTGACGTTATGTATTTTGTGACGTTATGTATTTTGTGACGTCATTTATTTTTGTGCCGCTATGAATTTTGTGACGTTATGTATTTTGTGACGTTATTTAATTTTGTGACGTAATAAATTTTTGTGACGTCATTTATTTTTGTGACGTTATGTATTTTGTGACATCATTTATTATTGTGACGTTATGCATTTTGTGACGTCATTTATTTTTGTGACGTTATGTATTTTGTGACGTCATTTATTTTTGTGACGTTATGTATTTTGTGACGTCATTTATTATTGTGACGTAATTTATTTTTGTGACGTTATGTATTTTGTGACGTCATTTATGTTTGTGACGTTATGTATTTTGTGAAGTCATTTATTTTTTTGACGTTATGTATTTTGTGACGTCATTTATTTTGTGACGTTATGTATTTTGTGACTTCATTTATTTTTGTGCCGTTATGTATTTTGTGACTTTATGTATTTTGTGACGTTATTTATTTTTGTGACGTAATAAATTTTTGTGACGTCATTTATTTTTGTGACGGTATGTATTTTATGACGTCATTTATTTTTGTGACGTTATGTATTTTGTGACATCATTTATTTTTGTCACGTTATGCATTTTGTGACGTCATTTATTTTTTGTGACGTTATGTATTTTGTGACGTCATTTATTTTTTTGACGTTATGTATTTTGTGACGTCATTTATTTTTGTGACGTTATGTATTTTGTGACGTTATGTATTTTGTGACGTCATTTATTTTTGTGACGTTATGTATTTTGTGACGTCATTTATTTTTGTGACGTTATGTATTTTGTGACGTCATTTATTTTTGTGAGGTTATGTATTTTTTGACGTCATTTATTTTCGTGACGTTATGTATTTTGTGACGTAATTAAGTTTTGTGACGTCATTAATTTTGTGACGTTATGTATTTTCCGACGTCATTTATTTTTGTGACGTTATGTATTTTGTGACGTCATTTATTTTTGTGACTTTATTTATTTTGTGACGTCATTTATTTTTGTGACGTTATGTATTTTGTGACGTTATGTATTTTGTGACGTTATTTATTTTTGTGACGTTATGTATTTTGTGACGTAATTAATTTTTGTGACGTCATTTATTTTTGTGAGTTTATTTATTTTGTGACGTCATTTAATTTTGTGTCGTTAAATATTTTGTGACGTCGATTATTTTTTTAACGTTATGTATTTTGTGACGTCATTTATTTTTGTGACGTTATGTATTTTTTGACGTCATTTATTTTTGTGACGTTATGTATTTTGTGACGTCATTTTTTTTGTGACGTTATGTATTTTGTGACGTCATTTATTATTGTGACGTCATTTATTTTTGTGACGTTATGTATTTTGTGACGTCATTTATTTTTGTGACGTTATGTATTTTGTGACGTCATTTATATTTTTGACGTTATGTATTTTGTGACGTCATTTTTTTTTGACGTTATGTATTTTGTGACGTCATTTATTTTTGTGACGCTATGTATTTTGTGACGTTATGTATTTTGTGACGTTATTTATTTTTGTGACATAATAAATTTTTGTGACGTCATTTATTTTTGTGACGTTATATTTTGTGAGGTTATGTATTTTGTGACGTCATTTATTTTTGTGACGTTATGTATTTTGTGACGTCATTTATTTTTTTAACGTTATGTATTTTGTGACGTCATTTATTTTTGTGACCTTATGTATTTTGTGACGTCATTTATTATTGTGACGTCATTTATTTTTGTGACGTTATGTATTTTGTGACGTCATTTATTTTTGTGACGTTATGTATTTTGTGACGTCATTTATTTTTGTGCCGTTATGTATTTTGTGACGTCATTTATTTTTGTAACGTTATGTATTTTGTGACGTCATTTATTTTTGTGACGTTATGTATTTTGTGACGTCATTTATTATTGTGACGTAATTTATTTTTGTGACGTTATGTATTTTGTGACGTCATTTATGTTTGTGACGTTATGTATTTTGTGAAGTCATTTATTTTTTTGACGTTATGTATTTTGTGACGTCATTTATTTTGTGACGTTATGTATTTTGTGACTTCATTTATTTTTGTGCCGTTATGTATTTTGTGACTTTATGTATTTTGTGACGTTATTTATTTTTGTGACGTAATAAATTTTTGTGACGTCATTTATTTTTGTGACGGTATGTATTTTATGACGTCATTTATTTTTGTGACGTTATGTATTTTGTGACATCATTTATTTTTGTCACGTTATGCATTTTGTGACGTCATTTATTTTTTGTGACGTTATGTATTTTGTGACGTCCTTTATTTTTTTGACGTTATGTATTTTGTGACGTCATTTATTTTTGTGACGTTATGTATTTTGTGACGTTATGTATTTTGTGACGTCATTTATTTTTGTGACGTTATGTATTTTGTGACGTCATTTATTTTTGTGACGTTATGTATTTTGTGACGTCATTTATTTTTGTGAGGTTATGTATTTTTTGACGTCATTTATTTTCGTGACGTTATGTATTTTGTGACGTAATTAAGTTTTGTGACGTCATTAATTTTGTGACGTTATGTATTTTCCGACGTCATTTATTTTTGTGACGTTATGTATTTTGTGACGTCATTTATTTTTGTGACTTTATTTATTTTGTGACGTCATTTATTTTTGTGACGTTATGTATTTTGTGACGTTATGTATTTTGTGACGTTATTTATTTTTGTGACGTTATGTATTTTGTGACGTAATTAATTTTTGTGACGTCATTTATTTTTGTGAGTTTATTTATTTTGTGACGTCATTTAATTTTGTGTCGTTAAATATTTTGTGACGTCATTTATTTTTGTAACGTTATGTATTTTGTGACGTCATTTATTTTTGTGACGTTATGTATTTTGTGACGTCATTTATATTTTTGACGTTATGTATTTTGTGACGTAATTAATTTTTGTGACGTCATTTATTTTTGTGAGTTTATTTATTTTGTGACGTCATTTAATTTTGTGTCGTTAAATATTTTTTGACGTCATTTATTTTTGTGACGTTATGTATTTTGTGACGTCATTTTTTTTGTGACGTTATGTATTTTGTGACGTCATTTATTATTGTGACGTCATTTATTTTTGTGACGTTATGTATTTTGTGACGTCATTTATTTTTGTGACGTTATGTATTTTGTGACGTCATTTATATTTTTGACGTTATGTATTT
Source organism: Flexamia atlantica (assembly GCA_035578135.1). Lineage (NCBI taxonomy): Eukaryota > Metazoa > Arthropoda > Insecta > Hemiptera > Cicadellidae > Flexamia > Flexamia atlantica. Next base: position 535,108 of record JAQJVK010000056.1, on the reverse strand, counting down.
TGTGACGTCATTTTTTTTGTGACGTTATGTATTTTGTGACGTCATTTATTTTTGTGACGCTATGTATTTTGTGACGTTATGTATTTTGTGACGTTATTTATTTTTGTGACATAATAAATTTTTGTGACGTCATTTATTTTTGTGACGTTATATTTTGTGAGGTTATGTATTTTGTGACGTCATTTATTTTTGTGACGTTATGTATTTTGTGACGTCATTTATTTTTGTAACGTTATGTATTTTGTGACGTCATTTATTTTTGTGACCTTATGTATTTTGTGACGTCATTTATTATTGTGACGTCATTTATTTTTGTGACGTTATGTATTTTGTGACGTCATTTATTTTTGTGACGTTATGTATTTTGTGACGTCATTTATTTTTTTGACGTTATGTATTTTGTGACGTCATTTATTTTTATGACGTTATGTATTTTGTGACGTCATTTATTTTTGTGCCGCTATGAATTTTGTGACGTTATGTATTTTGTGACGTGATTTAATTTTGTGACGTAATCAATTTTTGTGACGTCATTTATTTTTGTGACGTTATGTATTTTGTGACATGATTTATTTTTGTGACGTCATTTATTTTTGTGACTTTATTTATTTTGTGACGTCATTTATTTTTGTGACGTTATGTATTTTGTGACGTCATTTTTTTTGTGACGTTATGTATTTTGTGACGTCATTTATTATTGTGACGTCATTTATTTTTGTGACGTTATGTATTTTGTGACGTCATTTATTTTTGTGACGTTATGTATTTTGTGACGTCATTTATATTTTTGACGTTATGTATTTTGTGACGTCATTTTTTTTTGTGACGTTATGTATTTTGTGACGTCATTTATTTTTGTGACGCTATGTATTTTGTGACGTTATGTATTTTGTGACGTTATTTATTTTTGTGACATAATAAATTTTTGTGACGTCATTTATTTTTGTGACGTTATATTTTGTGAGGTTATGTATTTTGTGACGTCATTTATTTTTGTGACGTTATGTATTTTGTGACGTCATTTATTTTTGTAACGTTATGTATTTTGTGACGTCATTTATTTTTGTGACCTTATGTATTTTGTGACGTCATTTATTATTGTGACGTCATTTATTTTTGTGACGTTATGTATTTTGTGACGTCATTTATTTTTGTGACGTTATGTATTTTGTGACGTCATTTATTTTTGTGCCGTTATGTATTTTGTGACGTCATTTATTTTTGTAACGTTATGTATTTTGTGACGTCATTTATTTTTGTGACGTTATGTATTTTGTGACGTCATTTATTATTGTGATGTAATTTATTTTTGTGACGTTATGTATTTTGTGACGTCATTTATGTTTGTGACGTTATGTATTTTGTGAAGTCATTTATTTTTTTGACGTTATGTATTTTGTGACGTCATTTATTTTGTGACGTTATGTATTTTGTGACTTCATTTATTTTTGTGCCGTTATGTATTTTGTGACTTTATGTATTTTGTGACGTTATTTATTTTTGTGACGTAATAAATTTTTGTGACGTCATTTATTTTTGTGACGGTATGTATTTTATGACGTCATTTATTTTTGTGACGTTATGTATTTTGTGACATCATTTATTTTTGTCACGTTATGCATTTTGTGACGTCATTTATTTTTTGTGACGTTATGTATTTTGTGACGTCATTTATTTTTGTCACGTTATGCATTTTGTGACGTCATTTATTTTTTGTGACGTTATGTATTTTGTGACGTCATTTATTTTTTTGACGTTATGTATTTTGTGACGTCATTTATTTTTGTGACGTTATGTATTTTGTGACGTTATGTATTTTGTGACGTCATTTATTTTTGTGACGTTATGTATTTTGTGACGTCATTTATTTTTGTGACGTTATGTATTTTGTGACGTCATTTATTTTTGTGAGGTTATGTATTTTGTGACGTCATTTATTTTTGTGACTTTATTTATTTTGTGACGTCATTTATTTTTGTGACGTTATGTATTTTGTGACGTTATGTATTTTGTGACGTTATTTATTTTTGTGACGTTATGTATTTTGTGACGTAATTAATTTTTGTGACGTCATTTATTTTTGTGAGTTTATTTATTTTGTGACGTCATTTAATTTTGTGTCGTTAAATATTTTGTGACGTCATTTATTTTTGTAACGTTATGTATTTTGTGACGTCATTTATTTTTGTGACGTTATGTATTTTTTGACGTCATTTATTTTTGTGACGTTATGTATTTTGTGACGTCATTTTTTTTGTGACGTTATGTATTTTGTGACGTCATTTATTATTGTGACGTCATTTATTTTTGTGACGTTATGTATTTTGTGACGTCATTTATTTTTGTGACGTTATGTATTTTGTGACGTCATTTATATTTTTGACGTTATGTATTTTGTGACGTCATTTTTTTTGTGACGTTATGTATTTTGTGACGTCATTTATTTTTGTGACGCTATGTATTTTGTGACGTTATGTATTTTGTGACGTTATTTATTTTTGTGACATAATAAATTTTTGTGACGTCATTTATTTTTGTGACGTTATATTTTGTGAGGTTATGTATTTTGTGACGTCATTTATTTTTGTGACGTTATGTATTTTGTGACGTCATTTATTTTTGTAACGTTATGTATTTTGTGACGTCATTTATTTTTGTGACCTTATGTATTTTGTGACGTCATTTATTATTGTGACGTCATTTATTTTTGTGACGTTATGTATTTTGTGACGTCATTTATTTTTGTGACGTTATGTATTTTGTGACGTCATTTATTTTTTTGACGTTATGTATTTTGTGACGTCATTTATTTTTATGACGTTATGTATTTTGTGACGTCATTTATTTTTGTGCCGCTATGAATTTTGTGACGTTATGTATTTTGTGACGTTATTTAATTTTGTGACGTAATCAATTTTTGTGACGTCATTTATTTTTGTGACGTTATGTATTTTGTGACATCATTTATTTTTGTGACGTCATTTATTTTTGTGACTTTATTTATTTTGTGACGTCATTTATTTTTGTGACGTTATGTATTTTTTGACGTTATTTATTTTTGTGACGTTATGTATTTTGTGACGTAATTAATTTTTGTGACGTCATTTATTTTTGTGACGTTATATATTTTGTGACGTTATGTATTTTGTGACGTAATTAATTTTTGTGACGTCATTTATTTTGTTGACGTTATGTATTTTGTGACGTCTTTTATTTTTGTGACGTTATGTATTTTGTGACGTCATTTGTTTTTGTGACGTTATGTATTTTGTGACGTAATTTATTTTCGTGACGTTATGTATTTTGTGACGTCATTTATTTTTGCGACGTTATGTATTTTGTGACGTCATTTATTTTTCTGACGTTATGTATTTTATGAAATATGTATTTTGAGACGTCATTTAATTTTGTGTCGTTAAATATTTTGTGACGTCATTTATTTTTGTAACGTTATGTATTTTGTGACGTCATTTATTTTTGTGACGTTATGTATTTTGTGACGTCATTTATTTTTGTGACGTTATGTATTTTGTGACATCATTTATTTTTTTGACGTTATGTATTTTGTGACGTCATTTATTTTTGTGACGTTATGAATTTTGTGACGTCATTTATTTTTGTGCCGTTATGTATTTTGTTACGTTATGTATTTTGTGACGTTATTTATTTTTTTGACGTAAGGAATTTTTGTGACGTCATTTTTTTTTGTGACGTTATGTATTTTATGACGTCATTTATTTTTGTGACGTTATGTATTTTGTGACGTCATTTATTTTTTAGACGTTATGTATTTTGTGACGTCATTTATTTTTTGACGTTATGTTATTTGTGACGTTATGTATTTTGTGACGTCATTTATTTTTGTGACGTTATGTATTTTGTGACGTCATTTATTTTTGTGTCGTCATTTATTTTTGGGACGTTATGTATTTTGTGACGTCATTTATTTTTGTGACGTTATGTATTTTGTGACGTCATTTATTTTTGTGACGTAATGTATTTTTAGACGTCATTTATTTTTGTAACGTTATTTATTTTTTGACGTCATTTATTTTTGTGACGTTATGTATTTTATGAAATATGTATTTTGTGACGTCATTTAATTTTGTGTCATTAAATATTTTGTGACGTCATTTATTTTTGTGACGTTATGTATTTTGTGACGTCTTTTATTTTTGTGACGTTATGTATTTTGTGACGTCATTTTTTGTGACGTTATGTATTTTGTGACGTCATTTATTTTTTTGACGTTATGTATTTTGTGACGTCATTTATTTTTGTGACGTTATGTATTTTGTGACGTCATTTATTATTGTGACGTAATTTATTTTTGTGACGTTATGTATTTTGTGACGTCATTTATGTTTGTGACGTTATGTATTTTGTGAAGTCATTTATTTTTTTGACGTTATGTATTTTGTGACGTCATTTATTTTGTGACGTTATGTATTTTGTGACTTCATTTATTTTTGTGCCGTTATGTATTTTGTGACTTTATGTATTTTGTGACGTTATTTATTTTTGTGACGTAATAAATTTTTGTGACGTCATTTATTTTTGTGACGGTATGTATTTTATGACGTCATTTATTTTTGTGACGTTATGTATTTTGTGACATCATTTATTTTTGTCACGTTATGCATTTTGTGACGTCATTTATTTTTTGTGACGTTATGTATTTTGTGACGTCATTTATTTTTTGACGTTATGTATTTTGTGACGTCATTTATTTTTGTGACGTTATGTATTTTGTGACGTTATGTATTTTGTGACGTCATTTATTTTTGTGACGTTATGTATTTTGTGACGTCATTTATTTTTGTGACGTTATGTATTTTGTGACGTCATTTATTTTTGTGAGGTTATGTATTTTTTGACGTCATTTATTTTCGTGACGTTATGTATTTTGTGACGTAATTAAGTTTTGTGACGTCATTAATTTTGTGACGTTATGTATTTTCCGACGTCATTTATTTTTGTGACGTTATGTATTTTGTGACGTCATTTATTTTTGTGACTTTATTTATTTTGTGACGTCATTTATTTTTGTGACGTTATGTATTTTGTGACGTTATGTATTTTTTGACGTTATTTATTTTTGTGACGTTATGTATTTTGTGACGTAATTAATTTTTGTGACGTCATTTATTTTTGTGACGTTATATATTTTGTGACGTTATGTATTTTGTGACGTAATTAATTTTTGTGACGTCATTTATTTTTGTGACGTTATGTATTTTGTGACGTCATTTATTTTTGTGACGTTATGTATTTTGTGACGTCATTTATTTTTGTGAGGTTATGTATTTTTTGACGTCATTTATTTTTGTGACGTTATGTATTTTGTGACGTAATTAAGTTTTGTGACGTCATTAATTTTGTGACGTTATGTATTTTGTGACGTCATTTATTTTTGTGACGTTATGTATTTTGTGACGTCATTTATTTTTGTGACTTTATTTATTTTGTGACGTCATTTATTTTTGTGACGTTATGTATTTTGTGACGTTATGTATTTTGTGACGTTATTTATTTTTGTGACGTTATGTATTTGTGACGTAATTAATTTTTGTGACGTCATTTATTTTTGTGACGTTATATATTTTGTGACGTTATGTATTTTGTGACGTAATTAATTTTTGTGACGTCATTTATTTTTGTGACGTTATGTATTTTGTGACGTTATGTATTTTGTGACGTTATTTATTTTTGTGACATAATAAATTTTTGTGACGTCATTTATTTTTGTGACGTTATATTTTGTGAGGTTATGTATTTTGTGACGTCATTTATTTTTGTGACGTTATGTATTTTGTGACGTCATTTATTTTTGTAACGTTATGTATTTTGTGACGTCATTTATTTTTGTGACCTTATGTATTTTGTGACGTCATTTATTATTGTGACGTCATTTATTTTTGTGACGTTATGTATTTTGTGACGTCATTTATTTTTGTAACGTTATGTATTTTGTGACGTCATTTATTTTTGTGACGTTATGTATTTTGTGACGTCATTTATTATTGTGACGTAATTTATTTTTGTGACGTTATGTATTTTGTGACGTCATTTATGTTTGTGACGTTATGTATTTTGTGAAGTCATTTATTTTTTTGACGTTATGTATTTTGTGACGTCATTTATTTTGTGACGTTATGTATTTTGTGACTTCATTTATTTTTGTGCCGTTATGTATTTTGTGACTTTATGTATTTTGTGACGTTATTTATTTTTGTGACGTAATAAATTTTTGTGACGTCATTTATTTTTGTGACGGTATGTATTTTATGACGTCATTTATTTTTGTGACGTTATGTATTTTGTGACATCATTTATTTTTGTCACGTTATGCATTTTGTGACGTCATTTATTTTTTGTGACGTTATGTATTTTGTGACGTCATTTATTTTTTTGACGTTATGTATTTTGTGACGTCATTTATTTTTGTGACGTTATGTATTTTGTGACGTTATGTATTTTGTGACGTCATTTATTTTTGTGACGTTATGTATTTTGTGACGTCATTTATTTTTGTGACGTTATGTATTTTGTGACGTCATTTATTTTTGTGAGGTTATGTATTTTTTGACGTCATTTATTTTCGTGACGTTATGTATTTTGTGACGTAATTAAGTTTTGTGACGTCATTAATTTTGTGACGTTATGTATTTTCCGACGTCATTTATTTTTGTGACGTTATGTATTTTGTGACGTCATTTATTTTTGTGACTTTATTTATTTTGTGACGTCATTTATTTTTGTGACGTTATGTATTTTGTGACGTTATGTATTTTGTGACGTTATTTATTTTTGTGACGTTATGTATTTTGTGACGTAATTAATTTTTGTGACGTCATTTATTTTTGTGAGTTTATTTATTTTGTGACGTCATTTAATTTTGTGTCGTTAAATATTTTGTGACGTCATTTATTTTTGTAACGTTATGTATTTTGTGACGTCATTTATTTTTGTGACGTTATGTATTTTTTGACGTCATTTATTTTTGTGACGTTATGTATTTTGTGACGTCATTTTTTTTGTGACGTTATGTATTTTGTGACGTCATTTATTATTGTGACGTCATTTATTTTTGTGACGTTATGTATTTTGTGACGTCATTTATTTTTGTGACGTTATGTATTTTGTGACGTCATTTATATTTTTGACGTTATGTATTTTGTGACGTCATTTTTTTTGTGACGTTATGTATTTTGTGACGTCATTTATTTTTGTGACGCTATGTATTTTGTGACGTTATGTATTTTGTGACGTTATTTATTTTTGTGACATAATAAATTTTTGTGACGTCATTTATTTTTGTGACGTTATATTTTGTGAGGTTATGTATTTTGTGACGTCATTTATTTTTGTGACGTTATGTATTTTGTGACGTCATTTATTTTTGTAACGTTATGTATTTTGTGACGTCATTTATTTTTGTGACCTTATGTATTTTGTGACGTCATTTATTATTGTGACGTCATTTATTTTTGTGACGTTATGTATTTTGTGACGTCATTTATTTTTGTGACGTTATGTATTTTGTGACGTCATTTATTTTTTTGACGTTATGTATTTTGTGACGTCATTTATTTTTATGACGTTATGTATTTTGTGACGTCATTTATTTTTGTGCCGCTATGAATTTTGTGACGTTATGTATTTTGTGACGTTATTTAATTTTTTGACGTAATCAATTTTTGTGACGTCATTTATTTTTGTGACGTTATGTATTTTGTGACATCATTTATTTTTGTGACGTCATTTATTTTTGTGACTTTATTTATTTTGTGACGTCATTTATTTTTGTGACGTTATGTATTTTGTGACGTCATTTTTTTGTGACGTTATGTATTTTGTGACGTCATTTATTATTGTGACGTCATTTATTTTTGTGACGTTATGTATTTTGTGACGTCATTTATTTTTGTGACGTTATGTATTTTGTGACGTCATTTATATTTTTGACGTTATGTATTTTGTGACGTCATTTATTTTTATGACGTTATGTATTTTGTGACGTCATTTATTTTTGTGCCGCTATGAATTTTGTGACGTTATGTATTTTGTGACGTTATTTAATTTTTTGACGTAATCAATTTTTGTGACGTCATTTATTTTTGTGACGTTATGTATTTTGTGACATCATTTATTTTTGTGACGTCATTTATTTTTGTGACTTTATTTATTTTGTGACGTCATTTATTTTTGTGACGTTATGTATTTTGTGACGTCATTTTTTTTGTGACGTTATGTATTTTGTGACGTCATTTATTATTGTGACGTCATTTATTTTTGTGACGTTATGTATTTTGTGACGTCATTTATTTTTGTGACGTTATGTATTTTGTGACGTCATTTATATTTTTGACGTTATGTATTTTGTGACGTCATTTTTTTTTGTGACGTTATGTATTTTGTGACGTCATTTATTTTTGTGACGCTATGTATTTTGTGACGTTATGTATTTTGTGACGTTATTTATTTTTGTGACATAATAAATTTTTGTGACGTCATTTATTTTTGTGACGTTATATTTTGTGAGGTTATGTATTTTGTGACGTCATTTATTTTTGTGACGTTATGTATTTTGTGACGTCATTTATTTTTGTAACGTTATGTATTTTGTGACGTCATTTATTTTTGTGACCTTATGTATTTTGTGACGTCATTTATTATTGTGACGTCATTTATTTTTGTGACGTTATGTATTTTTTGACGTCATTTATTTTTGTGACGTTATGTATTTTGTGACGTCATTTATTTTTGTGCCGTTATGTATTTTGTGACGTCATTTATTTTTGTAACGTTATGTATTTTGTGACGTCATTTATTTTTGTGACGTTATGTATTTTGTGACGTCATTTATTATTGTGACGTAATTTATTTTTGTGACGTTATGTATTTTGTGACGTCATTTATGTTTGTGACGTTATGTATTTTGTGAAGTCATTTATTTTTTTGACGTTATGTATTTTGTGACGTCATTTATTTTGTGACGTTATGTATTTTGTGACTTCATTTATTTTTGTGCCGTTATGTATTTTGTGACTTTATGTATTTTGTGACGTTATTTATTTTTGTGACGTAATAAATTTTTGTGACGTCATTTATTTTTGTGACGGTATGTATTTTATGACGTCATTTATTTTTGTGACGTTATGTATTTTGTGACATCATTTATTTTTGTCACGTTATGCATTTTGTGACGTCATTTATTTTTTGTGACGTTATGTATTTTGTGACGTCATTTATTTTTTTGACGTTATGTATTTTGTGACGTCATTTATTTTTGTGACGTTATGTATTTTGTGACGTTATGTATTTTGTGACGTCATTTATTTTTGTGACGTTATGTATTTTGTGACGTCATTTATTTTTGTGACGTTATGTATTTTGTGACGTCATTTATTTTTGTGAGGTTATGTATTTTTTGACGTCATTTATTTTCGTGACGTTATGTATTTTGTGACGTAATTAAGTTTTGTGACGTCATTAATTTTGTGACGTTATGTATTTTCCGACGTCATTTATTTTTGTGACGTTATGTATTTTGTGACGTCATTTATTTTTGTGACTTTATTTATTTTGTGACGTCATTTATTTTTGTGACGTTATGTATTTTGTGACGTTATGTATTTTGTGACGTTATTTATTTTTGTGACGTTATGTATTTTGTGACGTAATTAATTTTTGTGACGTCATTTATTTTTGTGAGTTTATTTATTTTGTGACGTCATTTAATTTTGTGTCGTTAAATATTTTGTGACGTCATTTATTTTTGTAACGTTATGTATTTTGTGACGTCATTTATTTTTGTGACGTTATGTATTTTTTGACGTCATTTATTTTTGTGACGTTATGTATTTTGTGACGTCATTTTTTTTGTGACGTTATGTATTTTGTGACGTCATTTATTATTGTGACGTCATTTATTTTTGTGACGTTATGTATTTTGTGACGTCATTTATTTTTGTGACGTTATGTATTTTGTGACGTCATTTATATTTTTGACGTTATGTATTTTGTGACGTCATTTTTTTTGTGACGTTATGTATTTTGTGACGTCATTTATTTTTGTGACGCTATGTATTTTGTGACGTTATGTATTTTGTGACGTTATTTATTTTTGTGACATAATAAATTTTTGTGACGTCATTTATTTTTGTGACGTTATATTTTGTGAGGTTATGTATTTTGTGACGTCATTTATTTTTGTGACGTTATGTATTTTGTGACGTCATTTATTTTTGTAACGTTATGTATTTTGTGACGTCATTTATTTTTGTGACCTTATGTATTTTGTGACGTCATTTATTATTGTGACGTCATTTATTTTTGTGACGTTATGTATTTTGTGACGTCATTTATTTTTGTGACGTTATGTATTTTGTGACGTCATTTATTTTTTTGACGTTATGTATTTTGTGACGTCATTTATTTTTATGACGTTATGTATTTTGTGACGTCATTTATTTTTGTGCCGCTATGAATTTTGAGACGTTATGTATTTTGTGACGTTATTTAATTTTGTGACGTAATCAATTTTTGTGACGTCATTTATTTTTGTGACGTTATGTATTTTGTGACATCATTTATTTTTGTGACGTCATTTATTTTTGTGACTTTATTTATTTTGTGACGTCATTTATTTTTGTGACGTTATGTATTTTTTGACGTTATTTATTTTTGTGACGTTATGTATTTTGTGACGTAATTAATTTTTGTGACGTCATTTATTTTTGTGACGTTATATATTTTGTGACGTTATGTATTTTGTGACGTAATTAATTTTTGTGACGTCATTTATTTTGTTGACGTTATGTATTTTGTGACGTCATTTATTTTTGTGACGTTATGTATTTTGTGACGTCATTTGTTTTTGTGACGTTATGTATTTTGTGACGTAATTTATTTTCGTGACGTTATGTATTTTGTGACGTCATTTATTTTTGCGACGTTATGTATTTTGTGACGTCATTTATTTTTCTGACGTTATGTATTTTATGAAATATGTATTTTGAGACGTCATTTAATTTTGTGTCGTTAAATATTTTGTGACGTCATTTATTTTTGTAACGTTATGTATTTTGTGACGTCATTTATTTTTGTGACGTTATGTATTTTGTGACGTCATTTATTTTTGTGACGTTATGTATTTTGTGACATCATTTATTTTTTTGACGTTATGTATTTTGTGACGTCATTTATTTTTGTGACGTTATGAATTTTGTGACGTCATTTATTTTTGTGCCGTTATGTATTTTGTTACGTTATGTATTTTGTAACGTTATTTATTTTTTTGACGTAAGGAATTTTTGTGACGTCATTTATTTTTGTGACGTTATGTATTTTATGACGTCATTTATTTTTGTGACGTTATGTATTTTGTGACGTCATTTATTTTTTAGACGTTATGTATTTTGTGACGTCATTTATTTTTTGACGTTATGTTATTTGTGACGTTATGTATTTTGTGACGTCATTTATTTTTGTGACGTTATGTATTTTGTGACGTCATTTATTTTTGTGTCGTCATTTATTTTTGGGACGTTATGTATTTTGTGACGTCATTTATTTTTGTGACGTTATGTATTTTGTGACGTCATTTATTTTTGTGACGTAATGTATTTTTAGACGTCATTTATTTTTGTAACGTTATTTATTTTGTGACGTCATTTATTTTTGTGACGTTATGTATTTTATGAAATATGTATTTTGTGACTTCATTTAATTTTGTGTCATTAAATATTTTGTGACGTCATTTATTTTTGTGACGTTATGTATTTTGTGACGTCTTTTATTTTTGTGACGTTATGTATTTTGTGACGTCATTTTTGTGACGTTATGTATTTTGCGACGTCATTTATTTTTTTGACGTTATGTATTTTGTGACGTCATTTATTTTTGTGACGTTATGTATTTTGTGACGTCATTTATTATTGTGACGTAATTTATTTTTGTGACGTTATGTATTTTGTGACGTCATTTATGTTTGTGACGTTATGTATTTTGTGAAGTCATTTATTTTTTTGACGTTATGTATTTTGTGACGTCATTTATTTTGTGACGTTATGTATTTTGTGACTTCATTTATTTTTGTGCCGTTATGTATTTTGTGACTTTATGTATTTTGTGACGTTATTTATTTTTGTGACGTAATAAATTTTTGTGACGTCATTTATTTTTGTGACGGTATGTATTTTATGACGTCATTTATTTTTGTGACGTTATGTATTTTGTGACATCATTTATTTTTGTCACGTTATGCATTTTGTGACGTCATTTATTTTTTGTGACGTTATGTATTTTGTGACGTCATTTATTTTTTGGCGTTATGTATTTTGTGACGTCATTTATTTTTGTGACGTTATGTATTTTGTGACGTTATGTATTTTGTGACGTCATTTATTTTTGTGACGTTATGTATTTTGTGACGTCATTTATTTTTGTGACGTTATGTATTTTGTGACGTCATTTATTTTTTTGACGTTATGTATTTTGTGACGTCATTTATTTTTATGACGTTATGTATTTTGTGACGTCATTTATTTTTGTGCCGCTATGAATTTTGAGACGTTATGTATTTTGTGACGTTATTTAATTTTGTGACGTAATCAATTTTTGTGACGTCATTTATTTTTGTGACGTTATGTATTTTGTGACATCATTTATTTTTGTGACGTCATTTATTTTTGTGACTTTATTTATTTTGTGACGTCATTTATTTTTGTGACGTTATGTATTTTTTGACGTTATTTATTTTTGTGACGTTATGTATTTTGTGACGTAATTAATTTTTGTGACGTCATTTATTTTTGTGACGTTATATATTTTGTGACGTTATGTATTTTGTGACGTAATTAATTTTTGTGACGTCATTTATTTTGTTGACGTTATGTATTTTGTGACGTCATTTATTTTTGTGACGTTATGTATTTTGTGACGTCATTTGTTTTTGTGACGTTATGTATTTTGTGACGTAATTTATTTTCGTGACGTTATGTATTTTGTGACGTCATTTATTTTTGCGACGTTATGTATTTTGTGACGTCATTTATTTTTCTGACGTTATGTATTTTATGAAATATGTATTTTGAGACGTCATTTAATTTTGTGTCGTTAAATATTTTGTGACGTCATTTATTTTTGTAACGTTATGTATTTTGTGACGTCATTTATTTTTGTGACGTTATGTATTTTGTGACGTCATTTATTTTTGTGACGTTATGTATTTTGTGACATCATTTATTTTTTTGACGTTATGTATTTTGTGACGTCATTTATTTTTGTGACGTTATGAATTTTGTGACGTCATTTATTTTTGTGCCGTTATGTATTTTGTTACGTTATGTATTTTGTAACGTTATTTATTTTTTTGACGTAAGGAATTTTTGTGACGTCATTTATTTTTGTGACGTTATGTATTTTATGACGTCATTTATTTTTGTGACGTTATGTATTTTGTGACGTCATTTATTTTTTAGACGTTATGTATTTTGTGACGTCATTTATTTTTTGACGTTATGTTATTTGTGACGTTATGTATTTTGTGACGTCATTTATTTTTGTGACGTTATGTATTTTGTGACGTCATTTATTTTTGTGTCGTCATTTATTTTTGGGACGTTATGTATTTTGTGACGTCATTTATTTTTGTGACGTTATGTATTTTGTGACGTCATTTATTTTTGTGACGTAATGTATTTTTAGACGTCATTTATTTTTGTAACGTTATTTATTTTGTGACGTCATTTATTTTTGTGACGTTATGTATTTTATGAAATATGTATTTTGTGACTTCATTTAATTTTGTGTCATTAAATATTTTGTGACGTCATTTATTTTTGTGACGTTATGTATTTTGTGACGTCTTTTATTTTTGTGACGTTATGTATTTTGTGACGTCATTTTTGTGACGTTATGTATTTTGCGACGTCATTTATTTTTTTGACGTTATGTATTTTGTGACGTCATTTATTTTTGTGACGTTATGTATTTTGTGACGTCATTTATTATTGTGACGTAATTTATTTTTGTGACGTTATGTATTTTGTGACGTCATTTATGTTTGTGACGTTATGTATTTTGTGAAGTCATTTATTTTTTTGACGTTATGTATTTTGTGACGTCATTTATTTTGTGACGTTATGTATTTTGTGACTTCATTTATTTTTGTGCCGTTATGTATTTTGTGACTTTATGTATTTTGTGACGTTATTTATTTTTGTGACGTAATAAATTTTTGTGACGTCATTTATTTTTGTGACGGTATGTATTTTATGACGTCATTTATTTTTGTGACGTTATGTATTTTGTGACATCATTTATTTTTGTCACGTTATGCATTTTGTGACGTCATTTATTTTTTGTGACGTTATGTATTTTGTGACGTCATTTATTTTTTGGCGTTATGTATTTTGTGACGTCATTTATTTTTGTGACGTTATGTATTTTGTGACGTTATGTATTTTGTGACGTCATTTATTTTTGTGACGTTATGTATTTTGTGACGTCATTTATTTTTGTGACGTTATGTATTTTGTGACGTCATTTATTTTTGTGAGGTTATGTATTTTTTGACGTCATTTATTTTCGTGACGTTATGTATTTTGTGACGTAATTAAGTTTTGTGACGTCATTAATTTTGTGACGTTATGTATTTTCCGACGTCATTTATTTTTGTGACGTTATGTATTTTGTGACGTCATTTATTTTTGTGACTTTATTTATTTTGTGACGTCATTTATTTTTGTGACGTTATGTATTTTGTGACGTTATGTATTTTGTGACGTTATTTATTTTTGTGACGTTATGTATTTTGTGACGTAATTTATTTTTGTGACGTTATGTATTTTGTGACGTAATTAAGTTTTGTGACGTCATTAATTTTGTGACGTTATGTATTTTGTGACGTCATTTATTTTTGTGACGTTATGTATTTTGTGACGTCATTTATTTTTGTGACTTTATTTATTTTGTGACGTCATTTATTTTTGTGACGTTATGTATTTTGTGACGTTATGTATTTTGTGACGTAATTAATTTTTGTGACGTCATTTATTTTTGTGACGTTATGTATTTTGTGACGTCATTTATTTTTGTGACGTTATGTATTTTGTGACGTCATTTATTTTTGTGAGGTTATGTATTTTTTGACGTCATTTATTTTTGTGACGTTATGTATTTTGTGACGTAATTAAGTTTTGTGACGTCATTAATTTTGTGACGTTATGTATTTTGTGACGTCATTTATTTTTGTGACGTTATGTATTTTGTGACGTCATTTATTTTTGTGACTTTATTTATTTTGTGACGTCATTTATTTTTGTGACGTTATGTATTTTGTGACGTTATGTATTTTGTGACGTTATTTATTTTTGTGACGTTATGTATTTGTGACGTAATTAATTTTTGTGACGTCATTTATTTTTGTGACGTTATATATTTTGTGACGTTATGTATTTTGTGACGTAATTAATTTTTGTGACGTCATTTATTTTTGTGACGTTATGTATTTTGTGACGTCATTTATTTTTGTGATGTTATGTATTTTGTGACGTCATTTGTTTTTGTGACGTTATGTATTTTGTGACGTCATTTATTTTTGTGACGTTATGTATTTTGTGACGTCATTTATTTTGGTGACGTTATGTATTTTGTGACGTCATTTATTTTTGTGACGTTATGTATTTTGTGACGTAATTAATTTTGTGACGTCATATATTTTTGTGACGTTATGTATTTTTTGACGTCATTTATTTTTGTGACGTTAAGTATTTTGTGACGTCATTTTTTTGTGACGTTATGTATTTTGTGACGTCATTTATTTTTGTGACGTTATGTATTTTGTGACGTCATTTATTTTTGTAACGTTATGTATTTTGTGACGTCATTTATTTTTGTGACGTTATGTATTTTGTGACGTCATTTATTACTGTGACGTCATTTATTTCTGTGACGTTATGTATTTTGTGACGTAATTAATTTTTGTGACGTCATTTATTTTTGTGACGTTATATATTTTGTGACGTTATGTATTTTGTGACGTAATTAATTTTTGTTACGTCATTTATTTTGGTGACGTTATGTATTTTGTGACGTCATTTATTTTTGTGACGTTATGTATTTTGTGATGTCATATTTTGTGACGTTATGTATTTTGTGACGTCATTTATTTTTGTGACGTTATGTATTTTGTGACGTCATTTATTTTTGTAACGTTATGTATTTTGTGACGTCATTTATTTTTGTGACCTTATGTATTTTGTGACGTCATTTATTATTGTGACGTCATTTATTTTTGTGACGTTATGTATTTTGTGACGTCATTTATTTTTGTGACGTTATGTATTTTGTGACGTCATTTATTTTTTTGACGTTATGTATTTTGTGACGTCATTTATTTTTGTGACGATATGTATTTTGTGACGTCATTTATTTTTGTGCCGCTATGAATTTTGTGACGTTATGTATTTTGTGACGTTATTTAATTTTGTGACGTAATAAATTTTTGTGACGTCATTTATTTTTGTGACGTTATGTATTTTGTGACATCATTTATTATTGTGACGTTATGCATTTTGTGACGTCATTTATTTTTGTGACGTTATGTATTTTGTGACGTTATGTATTTTGTGACGTTATGTATTTTGTGACGTAATTAATTTTTGTGACGTCATTTATTTTGGTGACGTTATGTATTTTGTGACGTCATTTATTTTTGTGACGTTATGTAAATTGTGACGTCATTTGTTTTTGTGACGTTATGTATTTTGTGACGTAATTTATTTTCGTGATGTTATGTATTTTGTGACGTCATTTATTTTTGTGACGTTATGTATTTTGTGACGTCATTTATTTTTGTGACGTTATGTATTTTATGAAATATGTATTTTGAGACGTCATTTAATTTTGTGTCGTTAAATATTTTGTGACGTCATTTATTTTTGTAACGTTATGTATTTTGTGACGTCATTTATTTTTGTGACGTTATGTATTTTGTGACGTCATTTATTTTTGTGACGTTATGTATTTTGTGACGTCATTTATTTTTTTGACGTTATGTATTTTGTGACGTCATTTATTTTTGTGACGTTATGTATTTTGTGACGTCATTTATTTTTGTGCCGTTATGTATTTTGTTACGTTATGTATTTTGTGACGTTATTTATTTTTGTGACGTAAGGAATTTTTGTGACGTCATTTATTTTTGTGACGTTATGTATTTTATGACGTCATTTATTTTTGTGACGTTATGTATTTTGTGACGTTATTTATTTTTGTGACGTAAGGAATTTTTGTGACGTCATTTATTTTTGTGACGTTATGTATTTTATGACGTCATTTATTTTTGTGACGTTATGTATTTTGTGACGTCATTTATTTTTTGACGTTATGTTATTTGTGACGTTATGTATTTTGTGACGTCATTTATTTTTGTGACGTTATGTATTTTGTGACGTCATTTATTATTGTGACGTCATTTATTTTTGTGACGTTATGTATTTTGTGACGTCATTTATTTTTTTGACGTTATGTATTTTGTGACGTCATTTATTTTTGTGACGTTATGTATTTTGTGACGTCATTTATTTTTGTGCCGTTATATATTTTGTTACGTTATGTATTTTGTGACGTTATTTATTTTTGTGACGTAAGGAATTTTTGTGACGTCATTTATTTTTGTGACGTTATGTATTTTATGACGTCATTTATTTTTGTGACGTTATGTATTTTGTGACGTTATTTATTTTTGTGACGTAAGGAATTTTTGTGACGTCATTTATTTTTGTGACGTTATGTATTTTGTGACGTCATTTATTTTTGTGACGTTATGTATTTTGTGATGTCATTTTTTTGTGACGTTATGTATTTTGTGACGTCATTTATTTTTGTGACGTTATGTATTTTGTGACGTCATTTATTTTTGTAACGTTATGTATTTTGTGACGTCATTTATTATTGTGACGTCATTTATTTTTGTGACGTTATGTATTTTGTGACGTCATTTATTTTTGTGACGTTATGTATTTTGTGACGTCATTTATTTTTTTGACGTTATGTATTTTGTGACGTCATTTATTTTTGTGACGATATGTATTTTGTGACGTCATTTATTTTTGTGCCGCTATGAATTTTGTGACGTTATGTATTTTGTGACGTTATTTAATTTTGTGACGTAATAAATTTTTGTGACGTCATTTATTTTTGTGACGTTATGTATTTTGTGACATCATTTATTATTGTGACGTTATGCATTTTGTGACGTCATTTATTTTTGTGACGTTATGTATTTTGTGACGTTATGTATTTTGTGACGTTATTTATTTTTGTGGCGTTATTAATTTTGTGACGTAATTAATTTTTGTGACGTCATTTATTTTTGTGACGTTATATATTTTGTGACGTTATGTATTTTGTGACGTAATTAATTTTTGTGACGTCATTTATTTTGGTGACGTTATGTATTTTGTGACGTCATTTATTTTTGTGACGTTATGTAAATTGTGACGTCATTTGTTTTTGTGACGTTATGTATTTTGTGACGTAATTTATTTTCGTGATGTTATGTATTTTGTGACGTCATTTATTTTTGTGACGTTATGTATTTTGTGACGTCATTTATTTTTGTGACGTTATGTATTTTGTGACGTCATTTATTTTTGTGAGGTTATGTATTTTTTGACGTCATTTATTTTCGTGACGTTATGTATTTTGTGACGTAATTAAGTTTTGTGACGTCATTAATTTTGTGACGTTATGTATTTTCCGACGTCATTTATTTTTGTGACATTATGTATTTTGTGACGTCATTTATTTTTGTGACTTTATTTATTTTGTGACGTCATTTATTTTTGTGACGTTATGTATTTTGTGACGTTATGTATTTTGTGACGTTATTTATTTTTGTGACGTTATGTATTTTGTGACGTAATTAATTTTTGTGACGTCATTTATTTTTGTGAGTTTATTTATTTTGTGACGTCATTTAATTTTGTGTCGTTAAATATTTTGTGACGTCATTTATTTTTGTAACGTTATGTATTTTGTGACGTCATTTATTTTTGTGACGTTATGTATTTTTTGACGTCATTTATTTTTGTGACGTTATGTATTTTGTGACGTCATTTTTTTTGTGACGTTATGTATTTTGTGACGTCATTTATTATTGTGACGTCATTTATTTTTGTGACGTTATGTATTTTGTGACGTCATTTATTTTTGTGACGTTATGTATTTTGTGACGTCATTTATATTTTTGACGTTATGTATTTTGTGACGTCATTTTTTTTGTGACGTTATGTATTTTGTGACGTCATTTATTTTTGTGACGCTATGTATTTTGTGACGTTATGTATTTTGTGACGTTATTTATTTTTGTTACATAATAAATTTTTGTGACGTCATTTATTTTTGTGACGTTATATTTTGTGAGGTTATGTATTTTGTGACGTCATTTATTTTTGTGACGTTATGTATTTTGTGACGTCATTTATTTTTGTAACGTTAAGTATTTTGTGACGTCATTTATTTTTGTGACCTTATGTATTTTGTGACGTCATTTATTATTGTGACGTCATTTATTTTTGTGACGTTATGTATTTTGTGACGTCATTTATTTTTGTGACGTTATGTATTTTGTGACGTCATTTATTTTTTTGACGTTATGTATTTTGTGACGTCATTTATTTTTATGACGTTATGTATTTTGTGACGTCATTTATTTTTGTGCCGCTATGAATTTTGTGACGTTATGTATTTTGTGACGTTATTTAATTTTGTGACGTAATCAATTTTTGTGACGTCATTTATTTTTGTGACGTTATGTATTTTGTGACATCATTTATTTTTGTGACGTCATTTATTTTTGTGACTTTATTTATTTTGTGACGTCATTTATTTTTGTGACGTTATGTATTTTTTGACGTTATTTATTTTTGTGACGTTATGTATTTTGTGATGTAATTAATTTTTGTGACGTCATTTATTTTTGTGACGTTATATATTTTGTGACGTTATGTATTTTGTGACGTAATTAATTTTTGTGACGTCATTTATTTTGTTGACGTTATGTATTTTGTGACGTCATTTATTTTTGTGACGTTATGTATTTTGTGACGTCATTTGTTTTTGTGACGTTATGTATTTTGTGACGTAATTTATTTTCGTGACGTTATGTATTTTGTGACGTCATTTATTTTTGCGACGTTATGTATTTTGTGACGTCATTTATTTTTCTGACGTTATGTATTTTATGAAATATGTATTTTGAGACGTCATTTAATTTTGTGTCGTTAAATATTTTGTGACGTCATTTATTTTTGTAACGTTATGTATTTTGTGACGTCATTTATTTTTGTGACGTTATGTATTTTGTGACGTCATTTATTTTTGTGACGTTATGTATTTTGTGACATCATTTATTTTTTTGACGTTATGTATTTTGTGACGTCATTTATTTTTGTGACGTTATGAATTTTGTGACGTCATTTATTTTTGTGCCGTTATGTATTTTGTTACGTTATGTATTTTGTGACGTTATTTATTTTTTTGACGTAAGGAATTTTTGTGACGTCATTTATTTTTGTGACGTTATGTATTTTATGACGTCATTTATTTTTGTGACGTTATGTATTTTGTGACGTCATTTATTTTTTAGACGTTATGTTTTTTGTGACGTCATTTATTTTTTGACGTTATGTTATTTGTGACGTTATGTATTTTGTGACGTCATTTATTTTTGTGACGTTATGTATTTTGTGACGTCATTTATTTTTGTGTCGTCATTTATTTTTGGGACGTTATGTATTTTGTGACGTCATTTATTTTTGTGACGTTATGTATTTTGTGACGTCATTTATTTTTGTGACGTAATGTATTTTTAGACGTCATTTATTTTTGTAACGTTATTTATTTTGTGACGTCATTTATTTTTGTGACGTTATGTATTTTATGAAATATGTATTTTGTGACGTCATTTAATTTTGTGTCATTAAATATTTTGTGACGTCATTTATTTTTGTGACGTTATGTATTTTGTGACGTCTTTTATTTTTGTGACGTTATGTATTTTGTGACGTCATTTATTTTTGTGACGTTATGTATTTTGTGACGTCATTTATTATTGTGACGTAATTTATTTTTGTGACGTTATGTATTTTGTGACGTCATTTATGTTTGTGACGTTATGTATTTTGTGAAGTCATTTATTTTTTTGACGTTATGTATTTTGTGACGTCATTTATTTTGTGACGTTATGTATTTTGTGACGTCATTTGTTTTTGTGACGTTATGTATTTTGTGACGTAATTTATTTTCGTGACGTTATGTATTTTGTGACGTCATTTATTTTTGCGACGTTATGTATTTTGTGACGTCATTTATTTTTCTGACGTTATGTATTTTATGAAATATGTATTTTGAGACGTCATTTAATTTTGTGTCGTTAAATATTTTGTGACGTCATTTATTTTTGTGACGTTATGTATTTTATGACGTCATTTATTTTTGTGACGTTATGTATTTTGTGACGTCATTTATTTTTTAAACGTTATGTATTTTGTGACGTCATTTATTTTTTGACGTTATGTTATTTGTGACGTTATGTATTTTGTGACGTCATTTATTTTTGTGACGTTATGTATTTTGTGACGTCATTTATTTTTGTGTCGTCATTTATTTTTGGGACGTTATGTATTTTGTGACGTCATTTATTTTTGTGACGTTATGTATTTTGTGACGTCATTTATTTTTGTGACGTAATGTATTTTTAGACGTCATTTATTTTTGTAACGTTATTTATTTTGTGACGTCATTTATTTTTGTGACGTTATGTATTTTATGAAATATGTATTTTGTGACGTCATTTAATTTTGTGTCATTAAATATTTTGTGACGTCATTTATTTTTGTGCCGTTATGTATTTTGTGACTTTATGTATTTTGTGACGTTATTTATTTTTGTGACGTAATAAATTTTTGTGACGTCATTTATTTTTGTGACGGTATGTATTTTATGACGTCATTTATTTTTGTGACGTTATGTATTTTGTGACATCATTTATTTTTGTCACGTTATGCATTTTGTGACGTCATTTATTTTTTGTGACGTTATGTATTTTGTGACGTCATTTATTTTTTGACGTTATGTATTTTGTGACGTCATTTATTTTTGTGACGTTATGTATTTTGTGACGTTATGTATTTTGTGACGTCATTTATTTTTGTGACGTTATGTATTTTGTGACGTCATTTATTTTTGTGACGTTATGTATTTTGTGACGTCATTTATTTTTGTGAGGTTATGTATTTTTTGACGTCATTTATTTTCGTGACGTTATGTATTTTGTGACGTAATTAAGTTTTGTGACGTCATTAATTTTGTGACGTTATGTATTTTCCGACGTCATTTATTTTTGTGACGTTATGTATTTTGTGACGTCATTTATTTTTGTGACTTTATTTATTTTGTGACGTCATTTATTTTTGTGACGTTATGTATTTTGTGACGTTATGTATTTTGTGACGTTATTTATTTTTGTGACGTTATGTATTTTGTGACGTAATTAATTTTTGTGACGTCATTTATTTTTGTGACGTTATATATTTTGTGACGTTATGTATTTTGTGACGTAATTAATTTTTGTGACGTCATTTATTTTTGTGACGTTATGTATTTTGTGACGTCATTTATTTTTGTGACGTTATGTATTTTGTGACGTCATTTATTTTTGTGAGGTTATGTATTTTTTGACGTCATTTATTTTTGTGACGTTATGTATTTTGTGACGTAATTAAGTTTTGTGACGTCATTAATTTTGTGACGTTATGTATTTTGTGACGTCATTTATTTTTGTGACGTTATGTATTTTGTGACGTCATTTATTTTTGTGACTTTATTTATTTTGTGACGTCATTTATTTTTGTGACGTTATGTATTTTGTGACGTTATGTATTTTGTGACGTTATTTATTTTTGTGACGTTATGTATTTTGTGACGTAATTAATTTTTGTGACGTCATTTATTTTTGTGAGTTTATTTATTTTGTGACGTCATTTAATTTTGTGTCGTTAAATATTTTGTGACGTCATTTATTTTTGTAACGTTATGTATTTTGTGACGTCATTTATTTTTGTGACGTTATGTATTTTTTGACGTCATTTATTTTTGTGACGTTATGTATTTTGTGACGTCATTTTTTTTTTGACGTTATGTATTTTGTGACGTCATTTATTATTGTGACGTCATTTATTTTTGTGACGTTATGTATTTTGTGACGTCATTTATTTTTGTGACGTTATGTATTTTGTGACGTCATTTATATTTTTGACGTTATGTATTTTGTGACGTCATTTTTTTTGTGACGTTATGTATTTTGTGACGTCATTTATTTTTGTGACGCTATGTATTTTGTGACGTTATGTATTTTGTGACGTTATTTATTTTTGTTACATAATAAATTTTTGTGACGTCATTTATTTTTGTGACGTTATATTTTGTGAGGTTATGTATTTTGTGACGTCATTTATTTTTGTGACGTTATGTATTTTGTGACGTCATTTATTTTTGTAACGTTATGTATTTTGTGACGTCATTTATTTTTGTGACCTTATGTATTTTGTGACGTCATTTATTATTGTGACGTCATTTATTTTTGTGACGTTATGTATTTTGTGACGTCATTTATTTTTGTGACGTTATGTATTTTGTGACGTCATTTATTTTTTTGACGTTATGTATTTTGTGACGTCATTTATTTTTATGACGTTATGTATTTTGTGACGTCATTTATTTTTGTGCCGCTATGAATTTTGTGACGTTATGTATTTTGTGACGTTATTTAATTTTGTGACGTAATCAATTTTTGTGACGTCATTTATTTTTGTGACGTTATGTATTTTGTGACATCATTTATTTTTGTGACGTCATTTATTTTTGTGACTTTATTTATTTTGTGACGTCATTTATTTTTGTGACGTTATGTATTTTTTGACGTTATTTATTTTTGTGACGTTATGTATTTTGTGATGTAATTAATTTTTGTGACGTCATTTATTTTTGTGACGTTATATATTTTGTGACGTTATGTATTTTGTGACGTAATTAATTTTTGTGACGTCATTTATTTTGTTGACGTTATGTATTTTGTGACGTCATTTATTTTTGTGACGTTATGTATTTTGTGACGTCATTTGTTTTTGTGACGTTATGTATTTTGTGACGTAATTTATTTTCGTGACGTTATGTATTTTGTGACGTCATTTATTTTTGCGACGTTATGTATTTTGTGACGTCATTTATTTTTCTGACGTTATGTATTTTATGAAATATGTATTTTGAGACGTCATTTAATTTTGTGTCGTTAAATTTTTTGTGACGTCATTTATTTTTGTAACGTTATGTATTTTGTGACGTCATTTATTTTTGTGACGTTATGTATTTTGTGACGTCATTTATTTTTGTGACGTTATGTATTTTGTGACATCATTTATTTTTTTGACGTTATGTATTTTGTGACGTCATTTATTTTTGTGACGTTATGAATTTTGTGACGTCATTTATTTTTGTGCCGTTATGTATTTTGTTACGTTATGTATTTTGTGACGTTATTTATTTTTTTGACGTAAGGAATTTTTGTGACGTCATTTATTTTTGTGACGTTATGTATTTTATGACGTCATTTATTTTTGTGACGTTATGTATTTTGTGACGTCATTTATTTTTTAGACGTTATGTATTTTGTGACGTCATTTATTTTTTGACGTTATGTTATTTGTGACGTTATGTATTTTGTGACGTCAATTATTTTTGTGACGTTATGTATTTTGTGACGTCATTTATTTTTGTGTCGTCATTTATTTTTGGGACGTTATGTATTTTGTGACGTCATTTATTTTTGTGACGTTATGTATTTTGTGACGTCATTTATTTTTGTGACGTAATGTATTTTTAGACGTCATTTATTTTTGTAACGTTATTTATTTTGTGACGTCATTTATTTTTGTGACGTTATGTATTTTATGAAATATGTATTTTGTGACGTCATTTAATTTTGTGTCATTAAATATTTTGTGACGTCATTTATTTTTGTGACGTTATGTATTTTGTGACGTCTTTTATTTTTGTGACGTTATGTATTTTGTGACGTCATTTATTTTTGTGACGTTATGTATTTTGTGACGTCATTTATTATTGTGACGTAATTTATTTTTGTGACGTTATGTATTTTGTGACGTCATTTATGTTTGTGACGTTATGTATTTTGTGAAGTCATTTATTTTTTTGACGTTATGTATTTTGTGACGTCATTTATTTTGTGACGTTATGTATTTTGTGACTTCATTTATTTTTGTGCCGTTATGTATTTTGTGACTTTATGTATTTTGTGACGTAATTTATTTTTGTGACGTAATAAATTTTTGTGACGTCATTTATTTTTGTGACGGTATGTATTTTATGACGTCATTTATTTTTGTGACGTTATGTATTTTGTGACATCATTTATTTTTGTCACGTTATGCATTTTGTGACGTCATTTATTTTTTGTGACGTTATGTATTTTGTGACGTCATTTATTTTTTGACGTTATGTATTTTGTGACGTCATTTATTTTTGTGACGTTATGTATTTTGTGACGTTATGTATTTTGTGACGTCATTTATTTTTGTGACGTTATGTATTTTGTGACGTCATTTATTTTTGTGACGTTATGTATTTTGTGACGTCATTTATTTTTGTGAGGTTATGTATTTTTTGACGTCATTTATTTTCGTGACGTTATGTATTTTGTGACGTAATTAAGTTTTGTGACGTCATTAATTTTGTGACGTTATGTATTTTCCGACGTCATTTATTTTTGTGACGTTATGTATTTTGTGACGTCATTTATTTTTGTGACTTTATTTATTTTGTGACGTCATTTATTTTTGTGACGTTATGTATTTTGTGACGTTATGTATTTTGTGACGTTATTTATTTTTGTGACGTTATGTATTTTGTGACGTAATTAATTTTTGTGACGTCATTTATTTTTGTGACGTTATATATTTTGTGACGTTATGTATTTTGTGACGTAATTAATTTTTGTGACGTCATTTATTTTTGTGACGTTATGTATTTTGTGACGTCATTTATTTTTGTGACGTTATGTATTTTGTGACGTCATTTATTTTTGTGAGGTTATGTATTTTTTGACGTCATTTATTTTTGTGACGTTATGTATTTTGTGACGTAATTAAGTTTTGTGACGTCATTAATTTTGTGACGTTATGTATTTTGTGACGTCATTTATTTTTGTGACGTTATGTATTTTGTGACGTCATTTATTTTTGTGACTTTATTTATTTTGTGACGTCATTTATTTTTGTGACGTTATGTATTTTGTGACGTTATGTATTTTGTGACGTTATTTATTTTTGTGACGTTATGTATTTGTGACGTAATTAATTTTTGTGACGTCATTTATTTTTGTGACGTTATATATTTTGTGACGTTATGTATTTTGTGACGTAATTAATTTTTGTGACGTCATTTATTTTTGTGACGTTATGTATTTTGTGACGTCATTTATTTTTGTGATGTTATGTATTTTGTGACGTCATTTGTTTTTGTGACGTTATGTATTTTGTGACGTCATTTATTTTTGTGACGTTATGTATTTTGTGACGTCATTTATTTTGGTGACGTTATGTATTTTGTGACGTCATTTATTTTTGTGACGTTATGTATTTTGTGACGTAATTAATTTTGTGACGTCATATATTTTTGTGACGTTATGTATTTTTTGACGTCATTTATTTTTGTGACGTTAAGTATTTTGTGACGTCATTTTTTTGTGACGTTATGTATTTTGTGACGTCATTTATTTTTGTGACGTTATGTATTTTGTGACGTCATTTATTTTTGTAACGTTATGTATTTTGTGACGTCATTTATTTTTGTGACGTTATGTATTTTGTGACGTCATTTATTACTGTGACGTCATTTATTTCTGTGACGTTATGTATTTTTTGACGTAATTAATTTTTGTGACGTCATTTATTTTTGTGACGTTATATATTTTGTGACGTTATGTATTTTGTGACGTAATTAATTTTTGTTACGTCATTTATTTTGGTGACGTTATGTATTTTGTGACGTCATTTATTTTTGTGACGTTATGTATTTTGTGATGTCATTTTTTTGTGACGTTATGTATTTTGTGACGTCATTTATTTTTGTGACGTTATGTATTTTGTGACGTCATTTATTTTTGTAACGTTATGTATTTTGTGACGTCATTTATTTTTGTGACCTTATGTATTTTGTGACGTCATTTATTATTGTGACGTCATTTATTTTTGTGACGTTATGTATTTTGTGACGTCATTTATTTTTGTGACGTTATGTATTTTGTGACGTCATTTATTTTTTTGACGTTATGTATTTTGTGACGTCATTTATTTTTGTGACGATATGTATTTTGTGACGTCATTTATTTTTGTGCCGCTATGAATTTTGTGACGTTATGTATTTTGTGACGTTATTTAATTTTGTGACGTAATAAATTTTTGTGACGTCATTTATTTTTGTGACGTTATGTATTTTGTGACATCATTTATTATTGTGACGTTATGCATTTTGTGACGTCATTTATTTTTGTGACGTTATGTATTTTGTGACGTTATGTATTTTGTGACGTTATTTATTTTTGTGACGTTATGTATTTTGTGACGTAATTAATTTTTGTGACGTCATTTATTTTTGTGACGTTATATATTTTGTGACGTTATGTATTTTGTGACGTAATTAATTTTTGTGACGTCATTTATTTTGGTGACGTTATGTATTTTGTGACGTCATTTATTTTTGTGACGTTATGTAAATTGTGACGTCATTTGTTTTTGTGACGTTATGTATTTTGTGACGTAATTTATTTTCGTGATGTTATGTATTTTGTGACGTCATTTATTTTTGTGACGTTATGTATTTTGTGACGTCATTTATTTTTGTGACGTTATGTATTTTATGAAATATGTATTTTGAGACGTCATTTAATTTTGTGTCGTTAAATATTTTGTGACGTCATTTATTTTTGTAACGTTATGTATTTTGTGACGTCATTTATTTTTGTGACGTTATGTATTTTGTGACGTCATTTATTTTTGTGACGTTATGTATTTTGTGACGTCATTTATTTTTTTGACGTTATGTATTTTGTGACGTCATTTATTTTTGTGACGTTATGTATTTTGTGACGTCATTTATTTTTGTGCCGTTATGTATTTTGTTACGTTATGTATTTTGTGACGTTATTTATTTTTGTGACGTAAGGAATTTTTGTGACGTCATTTATTTTTGTGACGTTATGTATTTTATGACGTCATTTATTTTTGTGACGTTATGTATTTTGTGACGTTATTTATTTTTGTGACGTAAGGAATTTTTGTGACGTCATTTATTTTTGTGACGTTATGTATTTATGACGTCATTTATTTTTGTGACGTTATGTATTTTGTGACGTCATTTATTTTTTGACGTTATGTTATTTGTGACGTTATGTATTTTGTGACGTCATTTATTTTTGTGACGTTATGTATTTTGTTACGTCATTTAATTTTGTGACGTCATTTATTTTTGTGACGTTATGTATTTTGTGACGTCATTTATTTTTGTGACGTTATGTATTTTGTGACGTCATTTATTTTTGTGACGTAATGTATTTTTAGACGTCATTTATTTTTGTGACGTTATTTATTTTGTGACGTCATTTATTTTTGTGACGTTATGTATTTTATGAAATATGTATTTTGTGACGTCATTTAATTTTGTTTCATTAAATATTTTGTGACGTCATTTATTTTTGTGACGTTATGTATTTTGTGACGTCATTTATTTTTGTGACGTTATGTATTTAGTGACGTCATTTTTTATGACGTTATGTATTTTGTGACGTCATTTATTTTTGTGACGTTATGTATTTTGTGACGTCATTTATTTTTGTAACGTTATGTATTTTGTGACGTCATTTATTTTTGTGACGTTATGTATTTTGTGACGTCATTTATTATTGTGACGTCATTTATTTTTGTGACGTTATGTATTTTGTGAAGTCATTTATTTTTTTGACGTTATGTATTTTGTGACTCATTTATTATTGTGACGTCATTTATTTTTGTGACGTTATGTATTTTGTGAAGTCATTTATTTTTTTGACGTTATGTATTTTGTGACGTCATTTATTTTGTGACGTTATGTATTTTGTGACTTCATTTATTTTTGTGCCGTTATGTATTTTGTGACTTCATGTATTTTGTGACGTTATTTATTTTTGTGACGTAATAAATTTTTGTGACGTCATTTATTTTTGTGACGTTATGTATTTTATGACGTCATTTATTTTTGTGAGGTTATGTATTTTGTGACATCATTTATTTTTGTCACGTTATGCATTTTGTGACGTCATTTATTTTTTGTGACGTTATGTATTTTGTGACGTCATTTATTTTTTTGACGTTATGTATTTTGTGACGTCATTTATTTTTTTGACGTTATGTATTTTGTGACGTCATTTATTTTTGTGACGTTATGTATTTTGTGACGTAATTAATTTTTGTGACGTCATTTATTTTTGTGACGTTATGTATTTTGTGACGTCATTTATTTTTGTGACGTTATGTATTTTGTGACTTCATGTATTTTGTGACGTTATTTATTTTTGTGACGTAATAAATTTTTGTGACGTCATTTATTTTTGTGACGTTATGTATTTTATGACGTCATTTATTTTTGTGAGGTTATGTATTTTGTGACATCATTTATTTTTGTCACGTTATGCATTTTGTGACGTCATTTATTTTTTGTGACGTTATGTATTTTGTGACGTCATTTATTTTTTTGACGTTATGTATTTTGTGACGTCATTTATTTTTTTGACGTTATGTATTTTGTGACGTCATTTATTTTTGTGACGTTATGTATTTTGTGACGTAATTAATTTTTGTGACGTCATTTATTTTTGTGACGTTATGTATTTTGTGACGTCATTTATTTTTGTGACGTTATGTATTTTGTGACGTCATTAATTTTTGTGACGTCATTTATTTTTTGACGTTATGTATTTTGTGACGTCATTTATTATTGTGACGTTATGTATTTTGTGACGTCATTTATTTTTGTAACGTTATGTATTTTGTGACGTCATTTATTTTTGTGACGTTATGTATTTTGTGACGTCATTTATTACTGTGACGTCATTTATTTTTGTGACGTTATGTATTTTGTGACGTAATTAATTTTTGTGACGTCATTTATTTTTGTGACGTTATATATTTTGTGACGTTATGTATTTTGTGACGTAATTAATTTTTGTTACGTCATTTATTTTGGTGACGTTATGTATTTTGTGACGTCATTTATTTTTGTGACGTTATGTATTTTGTGACGTCATTTTTTTGTGACGTTATGTATTTTGTGACGTCATTTATTTTTGTGACGTTATGTATTTTGTGACGTCATTTATTTTTGTAACGTTATGTATTTTGTGACGTCATTTATTTTTGTGACCTTATGTATTTTGTGACGTCATTTATTATTGTGACGTCATTTATTTTTGTGACGTTATGTATTTTGTGACGTCATTTATTTTTGTGACGTTATGTATTTTGTGACGTCATTTATTTTTTTGACGTTATGTATTTTGTGACGTCATTTATTTTTGTGACGATATGTATTTTGTGACGTCATTTATTTTTGTGCCGCTATGAATTTTGTGACGTTATGTATTTTGTGACGTTATTTAATTTTGTGACGTAATAAATTTTTGTGACGTCATTTATTTTTGTGACGTTATGTATTTTGTGACGTCATTTATTTTTGTGAGGTTATGTATTTTTTGACGTCATTTATTTTTGTGACGTTATGTATTTTGTGACGTAATTAACTTTTGTGACGTCATTAATTTTGTGACGTTATGTATTTTGTGACGTCATTTATTTTTGTGACGTTATGTATTTTGTGACGTCATTTATTTTTGTGACTTCATTTATTTTGTGACGTCATTTATTTTTGTGACGTTATGTATTTTGTGACGTTATGTATTTTGTGACGTTATTTATTTTTGTGACGTTATGTATTTGTGACGTAATTAATTTTTGTGACGTCATTTATTTTTGTGACGTTATATATTTTGTGACGTTATGTATTTTGTGACGTAATTAATTTTTGTGACGTCATTTATTTTTGTGACGTTATGTATTTTGTGACGTCATTTATTTTTGTGATGTTATGTATTTTGTGACGTCATTTGTTTTTGTGACGTTATGTATTTTGTGACGTCATTATATTTTTGTGACGTTATGTATTTTGTGACGTCATTTATTTTGGTGACGTTATGTATTTTGTGACGTCATTTATTTTTGTGACGTTATGTATTTTGTGACGTCATTTATTTTTTTGACGTTATGTATTTTGTGACGTCATTTATTTTTGTGACTTTATTTATTTTGTGACGTCATTTATTTTTGTGACGTTATGTATTTTGTGACGTTATGTATTTTGTGACGTTATTTATTTTTGTGACGTTATGTATTTGTGACGTAATTAATTTTTGTGACGTCATTTATTTTTGTGACGTTATATATTTTGTGACGTTATGTATTTTGTGACGTAATTAATTTTTGTGACGTCATTTATTTTTGTGACGTTATGTATTTTGTGACGTCATTTATTTCTGTGACGTTATGTATTTTGTGACGTAATTAAGTTTTGTGACGTCATTAATTTTGTGACGTTATGTATTTTGTGACGTCATTTATTTTTGTGACGTTATGTATTTTGTGACGTCATTTATTTTTGTGACTTTATTTATTTTGTGACGTCATTTATTTTTGTGACGTTATGTATTTTGTGACGTTATGTATTTTGTGACGTCATTTATTTTTGTGACGTTATGTATTTTGTGACGTAATTAATTTTGTGACGTCATATATTTTTGTGACGTTATGTATTTTTTGACGTCATTTATTTTTGTGACGTTATGTATTTTGTGACGTCATTTTTTTGTGACGTTATGTATTTTGTGACGTCATTTATTTTTGTGACGTTATGTATTTTGTGACGTCATTTATTTTTGTAACGTTATGTATTTTGTGACGTCATTTATTTTTGTGACGTTATGTATTTTGTGACGTCATTTATTACTGTGACGTCATTTATTTTTGTGACGTTATGTATTTTGTGACGTAATTAATTTTTGTGACGTCATTTATTTTTGTGACGTTATATATTTTGTGACGTTATGTATTTTGTGACGTAATTAATTTTTGTTACGTCATTTATTTTGGTGACGTTATGTATTTTGTGACGTCATTTATTTTTGTGACGTTATGTATTTTGTGACGTCATTTTTTTGTGACGTTATGTATTTTGTGACGTCATTTATTTTTGTGACGTTATGTATTTTGTGACGTCATTTATTTTTGTAACGTTATGTATTTTGTGACGTCATTTATTTTTGTGACCTTATGTATTTTGTGACGTCATTTATTATTGTGACGTCATTTATTTTTGTGACGTTATGTATTTTGTGACGTCATTTATTTTTGTGACGTTATGTATTTTGTGACGTCATTTATTTTTTTGACGTTATGTATTTTGTGACGTCATTTATTTTTGTGACGATATGTATTTTGTGACGTCATTTATTTTTGTGCCGCTATGAATTTTGTGACGTTATGTATTTTGTGACGTTATTTAATTTTGTGACGTAATAAATTTTTGTGACGTCATTTATTTTTGTGACGTTATGTATTTTGTGACATTATTTATTATTGTGACGTTATGTATTTTGTGACGTCATTTATTTTTGTGACGATATGTATTTTGTGACGTCATTTATTTTTGTGCCGCTATGAATTTTGTGACGTTATGTATTTTGTGACGTTATTTAATTTTGTGACGTAATAAATTTTTGTGACGTCATTTATTTTTGTGACGTTATGTATTTTGTGACATCATTTATTATTGTGACGTTATGCATTTTGTGACGTCATTTATTTTTGTGACGTTATGTATTTTGTGACGTTATGTATTTTGTGACGTTATTTATTTTAGTGACGTTATGTATTTTGTGACGTAATTAATTTTTGTGACGTCATTTATTTTTGTGACGTTATATATTTTGTGACGTTATGTATTTTGTGACGTAATTAATTTTTTTGACGTCATTTATTTTGGTGACGTTATGTATTTTGTGACGTCATTTATTTTTGTGACGTTATGTAAATTGTGACGTCATTTGTTTTTGTGACGTTATGTATTTTGTGACGTAATTTATTTTCGTGACGTTATGTATTTTGTGACGTCATTTATTTTTGTGACGTTATGTATTTTGTGACGTCATTTATTTTTGTGACGTTATGTATTTTATGAAATATGTATTTTGAGACGTCATTTAATTTTGTGTCGTTAAATATTTTGTGACGTCATTTATTTTTGTAACGTTATGTATTTTGTGACGTCATTTATTTTTGTGACGTTATGTATTTTGTGACGTCATTTATTTTTGTGACGTTATGTATTTTGTGACGTCATTTATTTTTTTGACGTTATGTATTTTGTGACGTCATTTATTTTTGTGACGTTATGTATTTTGTGACGTCATTTATTTTTGTGCCGTTATGTATTTTGTTACGTTATGTATTTTGTGACGTTATTTATTTTTGTGACGTAAGGAATTTTTGTGACGTCATTTATTTTTGTGACGTTATGTATTTTATGACGTCATTTATTTTTGTGACGTTATGTATTTTGTGACGTTATTTATTTTTGTGACGTAAGGAATTTTTGTGACGTCATTTATTTTTGTGACGTTATGTATTTTATGACGTCATTTATTTTTGTGACGTTATGTATTTTGTGACGTCATTTATTTTTGACGTTATGTTATTTGTGACGTTATGTATTTTGTGACGTCATTTATTTTTGTGACGTTATGTATTTTGTGACGTCATTTATTTTTGTGACGTCATTTATTTTTGTGACGTTATGTATTTTGTGACGTCATTTATTTTTGTGACGTTATGTATTTTGTGACGTCATTTATTTTTGTGACGTAATGTATTTTTAGACGTCATTTATTTTTGTGACGTTATTTATTTTGTGACGTCATTTATTTTTGTGACGTTATGTATTTTATGAAATATGTATTTTGTGACGTCATTTAATTTTGTTTCATTAAATATTTTGTGACGTCATTTATTTTTTTGACATTATGTATTTTGTGACGTCATTTATTTTTGTGACGTTATGTATTTAGTGACGTCATTTTTTATGACGTTATGTATTTTGTGACGTCATTTATTTTTGTGACGTTATGTATTTTGTGACGTCATTTATTTTTGTAACGTTATGTATTTTGTGACGTCATTTATTTTTGTGACGTTATGTATTTTGTGACGTCATTTATTATTGTGACGTCATTTATTTTTGTGACGTTATGTATTTTGTGACGTCATTTATTTTTGTGACGTTATGTATTTTGTGAAGTCATTTATTTTTTTGACGTTATGTATTTTGTGACGTCATTTATTTTTTGACGTTATGTATTTTGTGACTTCATTTATTTTTGTGCCGTTATGTATTTTGTGACTTAATGTATTTTGTGACGTTATTTATTTTTGTGACGTAATAAATTTTTGTGACGTCATTTATTTTTGTGACGTTATGTATTTTATGACGTCATTTATTTTTTTGAGCTTATGTATTTTGTGACATCATTTATTTTTGTCACGTTATGCATTTTGTGACGTCATTTATTTTTTGTGACGTTATGTATTTTGTGACGTCATTTATTTTTTGACGTTATGTATTTTGTGACGTCATTTATTTTTTTGACGTTATGTATTTTGTGACGTCATTTATTTTTGTGACGTTATGTATTTTGTGACGTTATGTATTTTGTGACGTCATTTATTTTTTTGACGTTATGTATTTTGTGACGTAATTAATTTTTGTGACGTCATTTATTTTTGTGACGTTATGTATTTTGTGACGTCATTTATTTTTGTGACGTTATGTATTTTGTGACGTCATTAATTTTTATGACGTCATTTATTTTTGTGACGTTATGTATTTTGTGACGTCATTTATTTTTGTGACGTTATGTATTTTGTGACGTCATTTATTTTTGTGAGGTTATGTATTTTTTGACGTCATTTATTTTCGTGACGTTATGTATTTTGTGACGTAATTAAGTTTTGTGACGTCATTAATTTTTTGACGTTATGTATTTTCCGACGTCATTTATTTTTGTGACGTTATGTATTTTGTGACGTCATTTATTTTTGTGACTTTATTTATTTTGTGACGTCATTTATTTTTGTGACGTTATGTATTTTGTGACGTTATGTATTTTGTGACGTTATTTATTTTTGTGACGTTATGTATTTTGTGACGTAATTAATTTTGTGACGTCATATATTTTTGTGACGTTATGTATTTTTTGACGTCATTTATTTTTGTGACGTTATGTATTTTGTGACGTCATTTTTTTGTGACGTTATGTATTTTGTGACGTCATTTATTTTTGTGACGTTATGTATTTTGTGACGTCATTTATTTTTGTAACGTTATGTATTTTGTGACGTCATTTATTTTTGTGACGTTATGTATTTTGTGACGTCATTTATTACTGTGACGTCATTTATTTTTGTGACGTTATGTATTTTGTGACGTAATTAATTTTTGTGACGTCATTTATTTTTGTGACGTTATATATTTTGTGACGTTATGTATTTTGTGACGTAATTAATTTTTGTTACGTCATTTATTTTGGTGACGTTATGTATTTTGTGACGTCATTTATTTTTGTGACGTTATGTATTTTGTGACGTCATTTTTTTGTGACGTTATGTATTTTGTGACGTCATTTATTTTTGTGACGTTATGTATTTTGTGACGTCATTTATTTTTGTAACGTTATGTATTTTGTGACGTCATTTATTTTTGTGACCTTATGTATTTTGTGACGTCATTTATTATTGTGACGTCATTTATTTTTGTGACGTTATGTATTTTGTGACGTCATTTATTTTTGTGACGTTATGTATTTTGTGACGTCATTTATTTTTTTGACGTTATGTATTTTGTGACGTCATTTATTTTTGTGACGATATGTATTTTGTGACGTCATTTATTTTTGTGCCGCTATGAATTTTGTGACGTTATGTATTTTGTGACGTTATTTAATTTTGTGACGTAATAAATTTTTGTGACGTCATTTATTTTTGTGACGTTATGTATTTTGTGACATTATTTATTATTGTGACGTTATGTATTTTGTGACGTCATTTATTTTTGTGACGATATGTATTTTGTGACGTCATTTATTTTTGTGCCGCTATGAATTTTGTGACGTTATGTATTTTGTGACGTTATTTAATTTTGTGACGTAATAAATTTTTGTGACGTCATTTATTTTTGTGACGTTATGTATTTTGTGACATCATTTATTATTGTGACGTTATGCATTTTGTGACGTCATTTATTTTTGTGACGTTATGTATTTTGTGACGTTATGTATTTTGTGACGTTATTTATTTTAGTGACGTTATGTATTTTGTGACGTAATTAATTTTTGTGACGTCATTTATTTTTGTGACGTTATATATTTTGTGACGTTATGTATTTTGTGACGTAATTAATTTTTTTGACGTCATTTATTTTGGTGACGTTATGTATTTTGTGACGTCATTTATTTTTGTGACGTTATGTAAATTGTGACGTCATTTGTTTTTGTGACGTTATGTATTTTGTGACGTAATTTATTTTCGTGACGTTATGTATTTTGTGACGTCATTTATTTTTGTGACGTTATGTATTTTGTGACGTCATTTATTTTTGTGACGTTATGTATTTTATGAAATATGTATTTTGAGACGTCATTTAATTTTGTGTCGTTAAATATTTTGTGACGTCATTTATTTTTGTAACGTTATGTATTTTGTGACGTCATTTATTTTTGTGACGTTATGTATTTTGTGACGTCATTTATTTTTGTGACGTTATGTATTTTGTGACGTCATTTATTTTTTTGACGTTATGTATTTTGTGACGTCATTTATTTTTGTGACGTTATGTATTTTGTGACGTCATTTATTTTTGTGCCGTTATGTATTTTGTTACGTTATGTATTTTGTGACGTTATTTATTTTTGTGACGTAAGGAATTTTTGTGACGTCATTTATTTTTGTGACGTTATGTATTTTATGACGTCATTTATTTTTGTGACGTTATGTATTTTGTGACGTTATTTATTTTTGTGACGTAAGGAATTTTTGTGACGTCATTTATTTTTGTGACGTTATGTATTTTATGACGTCATTTATTTTTGTGACGTTATGTATTTTGTGACGTCATTTATTTTTGACGTTATGTTATTTGTGACGTTATGTATTTTGTGACGTCATTTATTTTTGTGACGTTATGTATTTTGTGACGTCATTTATTTTTGTGATGTCATTTATTTTTGTGACGTTATGTATTTTGTGACGTCATTTATTTTTGTGACGTTATGTATTTTGTGACGTCATTTATTTTTGTGACGTAATGTATTTTTAGACGTCATTTATTTTTGTGACGTTATTTATTTTGTGACGTCATTTATTTTTGTGACGTTATGTATTTTATGAAATATGTATTTTGTGACGTCATTTAATTTTGTTTCATTAAATATTTTGTGACGTCATTTATTTTTTTGACATTATGTATTTTGTGACGTCATTTATTTTTGTGACGTTATGTATTTAGTGACGTCATTTTTTATGACGTTTGTATTTTGTGACGTCATTTATTTTTGTGACGTTATGTATTTTGTGACGTCATTTATTTTTGTAACGTTATGTATTTTGTGACGTCATTTATTTTTGTGACGTTATGTATTTTGTGACGTCATTTATTATTGTGACGTCATTTATTTTTGTGACGTTATGTATTTTGTGACGTCATTTATTTTTGTGACGTTATGTATTTTGTGAAGTCATTTATTTTTTTGACGTTATGTATTTTGTGACGTCATTTATTTTTTGACGTTATGTATTTTGTGACTTCATTTATTTTTGTGCCGTTATGTATTTTGTGACTTAATGTATTTTGTGACGTTATTTATTTTTGTGACGTAATAAATTTTTGTGACGTCATTTATTTTTGTGACGTTATGTATTTTATGACGTCATTTATTTTTTTGAGCTTATGTATTTTGTGACATCATTTATTTTTGTCACGTTATGCATTTTGTGACGTCATTTATTTTTTGTGACGTTATGTATTTTGTGACGTCATTTATTTTTTGACGTTATGTATTTTGTGACGTCATTTATTTTTTTGACGTTATGTATTTTGTGACGTCATTTATTTTTGTGACGTTATGTATTTTGTGACGTTATGTATTTTGTGACGTCATTTATTTTTTTGACGTTATGTATTTTGTGACGTAATTAATTTTTGTGACGTCATTTATTTTTGTGACGTTATGTATTTTGTGACGTCATTTATTTTTGTGACGTTATGTATTTTGTGACGTCATTAATTTTTATGACGTCATTTATTTTTGTGACGTTATGTATTTTGTGACGTCATTTATTTTTGTGACGTTATGTATTTTGTGACGTCATTTATTTTTGTGAGGTTATGTATTTTTTGACGTCATTTATTTTCGTGACGTTATGTATTTTGTGACGTAATTAAGTTTTGTGACGTCATTAATTTTTTGACGTTATGTATTTTCCGACGTCATTTATTTTTGTGACGTTATGTATTTTGTGACGTCATTTATTTTTGTGACTTTATTTATTTTGTGACGTCATTTATTTTTGTGACGTTATGTATTTTGTGACGTTATGTATTTTGTGACGTTATTTATTTTTGTGACGTTATGTATTTTGTGACGTAATTAATTTTTGTGACGTCATTTATTTTTGTGACGTTATATATTTTGTGACGTTATGTATTTTGTGACGTAATTAATTTTTGTGACGTCATTTATTTTTGTGACGTTACGTATTTTGTGACGTCATTTATTTTTGTGACGTGATGTATTTTGTGACGTCATTTATTTTTGTGACCTTATGTATTTTGTGACGTCATTTATTATTGTGACGTCATTTATTTTTGTGACGTTATGTATTTTGTGACGTCATTTATTTTTGTGACGTTATGTATTTTGTGACGTCATTTATTTTTTTGACGTTATGTATTTTGTGACGTCATTTATTTTTGTGACGTTATGTATTTTGTGACGTCATTTATTTTTGTGCCGCTATGAATTTTGTGACGTTATGTATTTTGTGACGTTATTTAATTTTGTGTCGTAATAAATTTTTGTGACGTCATTTATTTTTGTGACGTTATGTATTTTGTGACATCATTTATTATTGTGACGTTATGCATTTTGTGACGTCATTTATTTTTGTGACTTTATTTATTTTGTGACGTC
The DNA here is from genome assembly GCA_035578135.1 of Flexamia atlantica. Classification (NCBI taxonomy): domain Eukaryota; kingdom Metazoa; phylum Arthropoda; class Insecta; order Hemiptera; family Cicadellidae; genus Flexamia; species Flexamia atlantica. Next base: position 495,636 of record JAQJVK010000056.1, on the reverse strand, counting down.
ATTTATTTTTGTGACGTTATGTATTTTGTGACGTTATGTATTTTGTGACGTTATTTATTTTTGTGACGTTATGTATTTTGTGACGTAATTAATTTTTGTGACGTCATTTATTTTTGTGACGTTATATATTTTGTGACGTTATGTATTTTGTGACGCAATTAATTTTTGTGACGTCATTTATTTTGGTGACGTTATGTATTTTGTGACGTCATTTATTTTTGTGACGTTATGTATATTGTGACGTCATTTTTTTTGTGACGTTATGTATTTTGTGACGTAATTTATTTTCGTGACGTTATGTATTTTGTGACGTCATTTATTTTTGTGACGTTATGTATTTTGTGACGTCATTTATTTTTGTGACGTTATGTATTGCATGAAATATGTATTTTGAGACGTCATTTAATTTTGTGTCGTTAAATATTTTGTGACGTCATTTATTTTTGTAACGTTATGTATATTGTGTCGTCATTTATTTTTGTGACGTTATGTATTTTGTGACGTCATTTATTTTTGTGACGTTATGTATTTTGTGACGTCATTTATTTTTTTGACGTTATGTATTTTGTGACGTCATTTATTTTTGTGACGTTATGTATTTTGTGACGTCATTTATTTTTGTGCCGTTATGTATTTTGTTACGTTATGTATTTTGTGACGTTATTTATTTTTGTGACGTAAGGAATTTTTGTGACGTCATTTATTTTTGTGACGTTATGTATTTTATGACGTCATTTATTTTTGTGACGTTATGTATTTTGTGACGTCATTTATTTTTTAGACGTTATGTATTTTGTGACGTCATTTATTTTTTGACGTTATGTTATTTGTGACGTTATGTATTTTGTGACGTCATTTTTTTTGTGACAATATGTATTTTGTGACGTCATTTATTTTTGTGACGTAATGTATTTTTAGACGTCATTTATTTTTGTGACGTTATTTATTTTGTGACGTCATTTATTTTTGTGACGTTATGTATTTTATGAAATATGTATTTTGTGACGTCATTTAATTATGTTTCATTAAATATTTTGTGACGTCATTTATTTTTGTGACGTTATGTATTTTGTGACGTCATTTATTTTTGTGACTTTATGTATTTTGTGACGTCATTTTTTATGACGTTATGTATTTTGTGACGTCATTTATTTTTGTGACGTTATGTATTTTGTGACGTCATTTATTTTTGTAACGTTATGTATTTTGTGACGTCATTTATTTTTGTGACGTTATGTATTTTGTGACGTCATTTATTATTGTGACGTCATTTATTTTTGTGACGTTATGTATTTTGTGACGTCATTTATTTTTGTGACGTTATGTATTTTGTGAAGTCATTTATTTTTTTGACGTTATGTATTTTGTGACGTCATTTATTTTGTGACGTTATGTATTTTGTGACTTCATTTATTTTTGTGCCGTTATGTATTTTGTGACGTTATTTATTTTTGTGACGTAATAAATTTTTGTGACGTCATTTATTTTTGTGACGTTATGTATTTTATGACGTCATTTATTTTGTGACGTTATGTATTTTGTGACATCATTTATTTTTGTCACGTTATGCATTTTGTGACGTCATTTATTTTTTGTGACGTTATGTATTTTGTGACGTCATTTATTTTTTTGACGTTATGTATTTTGTGACGTCATTTATTTTTGTGACGTTATGTATTTTGTGACGTTATGTATTTTGTGACGTCATTTATTTTTGTGACGTTATGTATTTTGTGACGTAATTAATTTTTGTGACGTCATTTATTTTTGTGACGTTATGTATTTTGTGACGTCATTTATTTTTGTGACGTTATGTATTTTGTGACGTCATTAATTTTTGTGACGTCATTTATTTTTGTGACGTCATTTATTTTTGTGACGTTATGTATTTTGTGACGTCATTTATTTTTGTGACGTTATGTATTTTATGACGTCATTTATTTTTGTGACGTTATGTATTTTGTGACGTCATTTATTTTTGTGAGGTTATGTATTTTTTGACGTCATTTATTTTCGTGACGTTATGTATTTGTGACGTAATTAAGTTTTGTGACGTCATTAATTTTGTGACGTTATGTATTTTCCGACGTCATTTATTTTTGTGACGTTATGTATTTTGGGACGTCATTTATTTTTGTGACTTTATTTATTTTGTGACGTCATTTATTTTTGTGACGTTATGTATTTTGTGACGTTATGTATTTTGTGACGTTATTTATTTTTGTGACGTTATGTATTTTGTGATGTAATTAATTTTTGTGACGTCATTTATTTTTGTGACGTTATATATTTTGTGACGTTTGTATTTTGTGACATAATTAATTTTTGTGACGTCATTTATTTTTGTGACGTTACGTATTTTGTGACGTCATTTATTTTTGTGACGTTATGTATTTTGTGACGTCATTTGTTTTTGTGACGTTATGTATTTTGTGACGTCATTTATTTTTGTGACGTTATGTATTTTGTGACGTTATGTATTTTGTGACGTAATTAATTTTTGTGACGTCATTTATTTTGGTGACGTTATGTATTTTGTGACGTCATTTAATTTTGTGACGTTTTGTATTTTGTGACGTCATTTATTTTTGTGACGTTATGTATTTTGTGACGTCATTTATTTTTGTGACGTTATGTATTTTGTGACGTCATTTTTTGTGACGTTATGTATTTTGTGACGTCATTTATTTTTGTGACGTTATGTATTTTGTGACGTCATTTATTTTTGTGACGTTACGTATTTTGTGACGTCATTTATTTTTGTGACGTTATGTATTTTGTGACGTCATTTGTTTTTGTGACGTTATGTATTTTGTGACGTCATTTATTTTTGTGACGTTATGTATTTTGTGACGTTATGTATTTTGTGACGTAATTAATTTTTGTGACGTCATTTATTTTTGTGACGTTATGTATTTTGGGACGTCATTTATTTTTGTGACTTTATTTATTTTGTGACGTCATTTATTTTTGTGACGTTATGTATTTTGTGACGTTATGTATTTTGTGACGTTATTTATTTTTGTGACGTTATGTATTTTGTGATGTAATTAATTTTTGTGACGTCATTTATTTTTGTGACGTTATATATTTTGTGACGTTTGTATTTTGTGACATAATTAATTTTTGTGACGTCATTTATTTTTGTGACGTTACGTATTTTGTGACGTCATTTATTTTTGTGACGTTATGTATTTTGTGACGTCATTTGTTTTTGTGACGTTATGTATTTTGTGACGTCATTTATTTTTGTGACGTTATGTATTTTGTGACGTTATGTATTTTGTGACGTAATTAATTTTTGTGACGTCATTTATTTTGGTGACGTTATGTATTTTGTGACGTCATTTAATTTTGTGACGTTTTGTATTTTGTGACGTCATTTATTTTTGTGACGTTATGTATTTTGTGACGTCATTTATTTTTGTGACGTTATGTATTTTGTGACGTCATTTTTTGTGACGTTATGTATTTTGTGACGTCATTTATTTTTGTGACGTTATGTATTTTGTGACGTCATTTATTTTTGTAACGTTATGTATTTTGTAACGTCATTTATTTTTGTGACGTTATGTATTTTGTGACGTCATTTATTTTTGTGACGTTATGTATTTTGTGACGTCATTTATTTTTGTGACGTTATGTATTTTGTGACGTCATTTTTTTGTGACGTTATGTATTTTATGACGTCATTTATATTTGTGACGTTATGTATTTTGTGACGTCATTTATTTTTGTAACGTTATGTATTTTGTAACGTCATTTATTTTTGTGACGTTATGTATTTTGTGACGTTATGTATTTTGTGACGTCATTTATTTTTGTGACGTTATGTATTTTGTGACGTCATTTATTTTTGTGACGTTATGTATTTTGGGACGTCATTTATTTTTGTGACGTTATGTATTTTGTGACGTCATTTATTTTTGTGACGTCATTTATTTTTGTGACGCTATGAATTTTGTGACGTTATGTATTTTGTGACGTTATTTAATTTTGTGACGTAATAAATTTTTGTGACGTCATTTATTTTTGTGACGTTATGTATTTTGTGACATCATTTATTATTGTGACGTTATGCATTTTGTGACGTCATTTATTTTTGTGACTTTATTTATTTTGTGACGTCATTTATTTTTGTGACGTTATGTATTTTGTGACGTTATGTATTTTGTGACGTTATTTATTTTTGTGACGTTATGTATTTTGTGACGTAATTAATTTTTGTGACGTCATTTATTTTTGTGACGTTATATATTTTGTGACGTTATGTATTTTGTGACGTAATTAATTTTTGTGACGTCATTTATTTTGGTGACGTTATGTATTTTGTGACGTCATTTATTTTTGTGACGTTATGTATATTGTGACGTCATTTTTTTTGTGACGTTATGTATTTTGTGACGTAATTTATTTTCGTGACGTTATGTATTTTGTGACGTCATTTATTTTTGTGACGTTATGTATTTTGTGACGTCATTTATTTTTGTGACGTTATGTATTGCATGAAATATGTATTTTGAGACGTCATTTAATTTTGTGTCGTTAAATATTTTGTGACGTCATTTATTTTTGTAACGTTATGTATATTGTGTCGTCATTTATTTTTGTGACGTTATGTATTTTGTGACGTCATTTATTTTTGTGACGTTATGTATTTTGTGACGTCATTTATTTTTTTGACGTTATGTATTTTGTGACGTCATTTATTTTTGTGACGTTATGTATTTTGTGACGTCATTTATTTTTGTGCCGTTATGTATTTTGTTACGTTATGTATTTTGTGACGTTATTTATTTTTGTGACGTAAGGAATTTTTGTGACGTCATTTATTTTTGTGACGTTATGTATTTTATGACGTCATTAATTTTTGTGACGTTATGTATTTTGTGACGTCATTTATTTTTTAGACGTTATGTATTTTGTGACGTCATTTATTTTTTGACGTTATGTTATTTGTGACGTTATGTATTTTGTGACGTCATTTTTTTTGTGACAATATGTATTTTGTGACGTCATTTATTTTTGTGACGTAATGTATTTTTAGACGTCATTTATTTTTGTGACGTTATTTATTTTGTGACGTCATTTATTTTTGTGACGTTATGTATTTTATGAAATATGTATTTTGTGACGTCATTTAATTATGTTTCATTAAATATTTTGTGACGTCATTTATTTTTGTGACGTTATGTATTTTGTGACGTCATTTATTTTTGTGACTTTATGTATTTTGTGACGTCATTTTTTATGACGTTATGTATTTTGTGACGTCATTTATTTTTGTGACGTTATGTATTTTGTGACGTCATTTATTTTTGTAACGTTATGTATTTTGTGACGTCATTTATTTTTGTGACGTTATGTATTTTGTGACGTCATTTATTATTGTGACGTCATTTATTTTTGTGACGTTATGTATTTTGTGACGTCATTTATTTTTGTGACGTTATGTATTTTGTGAAGTCATTTATTTTTTTGACGTTATGTATTTTGTGACGTCATTTATTTTGTGACGTTATGTATTTTGTGACTTCATTTATTTTTGTGCCGTTATGTATTTTGTGACGTTATTTATTTTTGTGACGTAATAAATTTTTGTGACGTCATTTATTTTTGTGACGTTATGTATTTTATGACGTCATTTATTTTGTGACGTTATGTATTTTGTGACATCATTTATTTTTGTCACGTTATGCATTTTGTGACGTCATTTATTTTTTGTGACGTTATGTATTTTGTGACGTCATTTATTTTTTTGACGTTATGTATTTTGTGACGTCATTTATTTTTTAGACGTTATGTATTTTGTGACGTCATTTATTTTTTGACGTTATGTTATTTGTGACGTTATGTATTTTGTGACGTCATTTTTTTGTGACAATATGTATTTTGTGACGTCATTTATTTTTGTGACGTAATGTATTTTTAGACGTCATTTATTTTTGTGACGTTATTTATTTTGTGACGTCATTTATTTTTGTGACGTTATGTATTTTATGAAATATGTATTTTGTGACGTCATTTAATTATGTTTCATTAAATATTTTGTGACGTCATTTATTTTTGTGACGTTATGTATTTTGTGACGTCATTTATTTTTGTGACTTTATGTATTTTGTGACGTCATTTTTTATGACGTTATGTATTTTGTGACGTCATTTATTTTTGTGACGTTATGTATTTTGTGACGTCATTTATTTTTGTAACGTTATGTATTTTGTGACGTCATTTATTTTTGTGACGTTATGTATTTTGTGACGTCATTTATTATTGTGACGTCATTTATTTTTGTGACGTTATGTATTTTGTGACGTCATTTATTTTTGTGACGTTATGTATTTTGTGAAGTCATTTATTTTTTTGACGTTATGTATTTTGTGACGTCATTTATTTTGTGACGTTATGTATTTTGTGACTTCATTTATTTTTGTGCCGTTATGTATTTTGTGACGTTATTTATTTTTGTGACGTAATAAATTTTTGTGACGTCATTTATTTTTGTGACGTTATGTATTTTATGACGTCATTTATTTTGTGACGTTATGTATTTTGTGACATCATTTATTTTTGTCACGTTATGCATTTTGTGACGTCATTTATTTTTTGTGACGTTATGTATTTTGTGACGTCATTTATTTTTTTGACGTTATGTATTTTGTGACGTCATTTATTTTTGTGACGTTATGTATTTTGTGACGTTATGTATTTTGTGACGTCATTTATTTTTGTGACGTTATGTATTTTGTGACGTAATTAATTTTTGTGACGTCATTTATTTTTGTGACGTTATGTATTTTGTGACGTCATTTATTTTTGTGACGTTATGTATTTTGTGACGTCATTAATTTTTGTGACGTCATTTATTTTTGTGACGTCATTTATTTTTGTGACGTTATGTATTTTGTGACGTCATTTATTTTTGTGACGTTATGTATTTTATGACGTCATTTATTTTTGTGACGTTATGTATTTTGTGACGTCATTTATTTTTGTGAGGTTATGTATTTTTTGACGTCATTTATTTTCGTGACGTTATGTATTTGTGACGTAATTAAGTTTTGTGACGTCATTAATTTTGTGACGTTATGTATTTTCCGACGTCATTTATTTTTGTGACGTTATGTATTTTGGGACGTCATTTATTTTTGTGACTTTATTTATTTTGTGACGTCATTTATTTTTGTGACGTTATGTATTTTGTGACGTTATGTATTTTGTGACGTTATTTATTTTTGTGACGTTATGTATTTTGTGATGTAATTAATTTTTGTGACGTCATTTATTTTTGTGACGTTATATATTTTGTGACGTTTGTATTTTGTGACATAATTAATTTTTGTGACGTCATTTATTTTTGTGACGTTACGTATTTTGTGACGTCATTTATTTTTGTGACGTTATGTATTTTGTGACGTCATTTGTTTTTGTGACGTTATGTATTTTGTGACGTCATTTATTTTTGTGACGTTATGTATTTTGTGACGTTATGTATTTTGTGACGTAATTAATTTTTGTGACGTCATTTATTTTGGTGACGTTATGTATTTTGTGACGTCATTTAATTTTGTGACGTTTTGTATTTTGTGACGTCATTTATTTTTGTGACGTTATGTATTTTGTGACGTCATTTATTTTTGTGACGTTATGTATTTTGTGACGTCATTTTTTGTGACGTTATGTATTTTGTGACGTCATTTATTTTTGTGACGTTATGTATTTTGTGACGTCATTTATTTTTGTGACGTTACGTATTTTGTGACGTCATTTATTTTTGTGACGTTATGTATTTTGTGACGTCATTTGTTTTTGTGACGTTATGTATTTTGTGACGTCATTTATTTTTGTGACGTTATGTATTTTGTGACGTTATGTATTTTGTGACGTAATTAATTTTTGTGACGTCATTTATTTTTGTGACGTTATGTATTTTGGGACGTCATTTATTTTTGTGACTTTATTTATTTTGTGACGTCATTTATTTTTGTGACGTTATGTATTTTGTGACGTTATGTATTTTGTGACGTTATTTATTTTTGTGACGTTATGTATTTTGTGATGTAATTAATTTTTGTGACGTCATTTATTTTTGTGACGTTATATATTTTGTGACGTTTGTATTTTGTGACATAATTAATTTTTGTGACGTCATTTATTTTTGTGACGTTACGTATTTTGTGACGTCATTTATTTTTGTGACGTTATGTATTTTGTGACGTCATTTGTTTTTGTGACGTTATGTATTTTGTGACGTCATTTATTTTTGTGACGTTATGTATTTTGTGACGTTATGTATTTTGTGACGTAATTAATTTTTGTGACGTCATTTATTTTGGTGACGTTATGTATTTTGTGACGTCATTTAATTTTGTGACGTTTTGTATTTTGTGACGTCATTTATTTTTGTGACGTTATGTATTTTGTGACGTCATTTATTTTTGTGACGTTATGTATTTTGTGACGTCATTTTTTGTGACGTTATGTATTTTGTGACGTCATTTATTTTTGTGACGTTATGTATTTTGTGACGTCATTTATTTTTGTAACGTTATGTATTTTGTAACGTCATTTATTTTTGTGACGTTATGTATTTTGTGACGTCATTTATTTTTGTGACGTTATGTATTTTGTGACGTCATTTATTTTTGTGACGTTATGTATTTTGTGACGTCATTTTTTTGTGACGTTATGTATTTTATGACGTCATTTATATTTGTGACGTTATGTATTTTGTGACGTCATTTATTTTTGTAACGTTATGTATTTTGTAACGTCATTTATTTTTGTGACGTTATGTATTTTGTGACGTTATGTATTTTGTGACGTCATTTATTTTTGTGACGTTATGTATTTTGTGACGTCATTTATTTTTGTGACGTTATGTATTTTGGGACGTCATTTATTTTTGTGACGTTATGTATTTTGTGACGTCATTTATTTTTGTGACGTCATTTATTTTTGTGACGCTATGAATTTTGTGACGTTATGTATTTTGTGACGTTATTTAATTTTGTGACGTAATAAATTTTTGTGACGTCATTTATTTTTGTGACGTTATGTATTTTGTGACATCATTTATTATTGTGACGTTATGCATTTTGTGACGTCATTTATTTTTGTGACTTTATTTATTTTGTGACGTCATTTATTTTTGTGACGTTATGTATTTTGTGACGTTATGTATTTTGTGACGTTATTTATTTTTGTGACGTTATGTATTTTGTGACGTAATTAATTTTTGTGACGTCATTTATTTTTGTGACGTTATATATTTTGTGACGTTATGTATTTTGTGACGTAATTAATTTTTGTGACGTCATTTATTTTGGTGACGTTATGTATTTTGTGACGTCATTTATTTTTGTGACGTTATGTATATTGTGACGTCATTTTTTTTGTGACGTTATGTATTTTGTGACGTAATTTATTTTCGTGACGTTATGTATTTTGTGACGTCATTTATTTTTGTGACGTTATGTATTTTGTAACGTCATTTATTTTTGTGACGTTATGTATTGCATGAAATATGTATTTTGAGACGTCATTTAATTTTGTGTCGTTAAATATTTTGTGACGTCATTTATTTTTGTAACGTTATGTATATTGTGTCGTCATTTATTTTTGTGACGTTATGTATTTTGTGACGTCATTTATTTTTGTGACGTTATGTATTTTGTGACGTCATTTATTTTTTTGACGTTATGTATTTTGTGACGTCATTTATTTTTGTGACGTTATGTATTTTGTGACGTCATTTATTTTTGTGCCGTTATGTATTTTGTTACGTTATGTATTTTGTGACGTTATTTATTTTTGTGACGTAAGGAATTTTTGTGACGTCATTTATTTTTGTGACGTTATGTATTTTATGACGTCATTTATTTTTGTGACGTTATGTATTTTGTGACGTCATTTATTTTTTAGACGTTATGTATTTTGTGACGTCATTTATTTTTTGACGTTATGTTATTTGTGACGTTATGTATTTTGTGACGTCATTTTTTTTGTGACAATATGTATTTTGTGACGTCATTTATTTTTGTGACGTAATGTATTTTTAGACGTCATTTATTTTTGTGACGTTATTTATTTTGTGACGTCATTTATTTTTGTGACGTTATGTATTTTATGAAATATGTATTTTGTGACGTCATTTAATTATGTTTCATTAAATATTTTGTGACGTCATTTATTTTTGTGACGTTATGTATTTTGTGACGTCATTTATTTTTGTGACTTTATGTATTTTGTGACGTCATTTTTTATGACGTTATGTATTTTGTGACGTCATTTATTTTTGTGACGTTATGTATTTTGTGACGTCATTTATTTTTGTAACGTTATGTATTTTGTGACGTCATTTATTTTTGTGACGTTATGTATTTTGTGACGTCATTTATTATTGTGACGTCATTTATTTTTGTGACGTTATGTATTTTGTGACGTCATTTATTTTTGTGACGTTATGTATTTTGTGAAGTCATTTATTTTTTTGACGTTATGTATTTTGTGACGTCATTTATTTTGTGACGTTATGTATTTTGTGACTTCATTTATTTTTGTGCCGTTATGTATTTTGTGACGTTATTTATTTTTGTGACGTAATAAATTTTTGTGACGTCATTTATTTTTGTGACGTTATGTATTTTATGACGTCATTTATTTTGTGACGTTATGTATTTTGTGACGTCATTTATTTTTGTCACGTTATGCATTTTGTGACGTCATTTATTTTTTGTGACGTTATGTATTTTGTGACGTCATTTATTTTTTTGACGTTATGTATTTTGTGACGTCATTTATTTTTGTGACGTTATGTATTTTGTGACGTTATGTATTTTGTGACGTCATTTATTTTTGTGACGTTATGTATTTTGTGACGTAATTAATTTTTGTGACGTCATTTATTTTTGTGACGTTATGTATTTTGTGACGTCATTTATTTTTGTGACGTTATGTATTTTGTGACGTCATTAATTTTTGTGACGTCATTTATTTTTGTGACGTCATTTATTTTTGTGACGTTATGTATTTTGTGACGTCATTTATTTTTGTGACGTTATGTATTTTATGACGTCATTTATTTTTGTGACGTTATGTATTTTGTGACGTCATTTATTTTTGTGAGGTTATGTATTTTTTGACGTCATTTATTTTCGTGACGTTATGTATTTGTGACGTAATTAAGTTTTGTGACGTCATTAATTTTGTGACGTTATGTATTTTCCGACGTCATTTATTTTTGTGACGTTATGTATTTTGGGACGTCATTTATTTTTGTGACTTTATTTATTTTGTGACGTCATTTATTTTTGTGACGTTATGTATTTTGTGACGTTATGTATTTTGTGACGTTATTTATTTTTGTGACGTTATGTATTTTGTGATGTAATTAATTTTTGTGACGTCATTTATTTTTGTGACGTTATATATTTTGTGACGTTTGTATTTTGTGACATAATTAATTTTTGTGACGTCATTTATTTTTGTGACGTTACGTATTTTGTGACGTCATTTATTTTTGTGACGTTATGTATTTTGTGACGTCATTTGTTTTTGTGACGTTATGTATTTTGTGACGTCATTTATTTTTGTGACGTTATGTATTTTGTGAGTCATTTATTTTCGTGACGTTATGTATTTTGTGACGTCATTTAATTTTGTGACGTTTTGTATTTTGTGACGTCATTTATTTTTGTGACGTTATGTATTTTGTGACGTCATTTATTTTTGTGACGTTATGTATTTTGTGACGTCATTTTTTGTGACGTTATGTATTTTGTGACGTCATTTATTTTTGTGACGTTATGTATTTTGTGACGTCATTTATTTTTGTAACGTTATGTATTTTGTAACGTCATTTATTTTTGTGACGTTATGTATTTTGTGACGTCATTTATTTTTGTGACGTTATGTATTTTGTGACGTCATTTATTTTTGTGACGTTATGTATTTTGTGACGTCATTTTTTTGTGACGTTATGTATTTTGTGACGTCATTTATATTTGTGACGTTATGTATTTTGTGACGTCATTTATTTTTGTAACGTTATGTATTTTGTAACGTCATTTATTTTTGTGACGTTATGTATTTTGTGACGTTATGTATTTTGTGACGTCATTTATTTTTGTGACGTTATGTATTTTGTGACGTCATTTATTTTTGTGACGTTATGTATTTTGGGACGTCATTTATTTTTTTGACGTTATGTATTTTGAGACGTCATTTATTTTTGTGACGTTATGTATTTTGTGACGTCATTTATTTTTTGCCGTTATGTATTTTGTGACGTTATGTATTTTTTGACGTTATTTATTTTTCCGATGTCATTTATTTTTGTGACGTTATGTATTTTGTGACGTCATTTATTTTTGTGACGTTATGTATTTTGTGACGTCATTTATTTTTGTGACGTTATGTATTTTGTGACGTCATTTATTTTTGTGACGTTATGTATTTTGTGACATCATTTATTTTTGTGAGGTTATGTATTTTTTGACGTCATTTATTTTTGTGACGTTATGTATTTTGTGACGTAATTAATTTTTGTGACGTCATTTATTTTTGTGACGTTATGTATTTTGTGACGTAATTAATTTTTGTGACGTCATTTATTTTTGTGACGTTATGTATTTTGTGACGTCATTTATTTTTGTGACGTTATGTATTTTGTGACGTCATTTATTTTTGTGACGTAATGTATTTTGTGACGTTATGTATTTTGTGACGTCATTTATTTTTGTGACGTTATGTATTTTTTGACGTCATTTATTTTTGTGACGTAATGTATTTTTAGACGTCATTTATTTTTGTGACGTTATTTATTTTGTGACGTCATTTATTTTTGTGACGTTATGTATTTTATGAAATATGTATTTTGTGACGTCATTTAATTTTGTGTGGTTAAATATTTTGTGACGTCATTTATTTTTGTGACGTTATGTATTTTGTGACGTCATTTATTTTTGTGACGTTATGTATTTTGTGACGTCATTTTTTTGTGACGTTATGTATTTTGTGACGTCATTTATTTTTGTGACGTTATGTATTTTGTGACGTCATTTATTTTTGTAACGTTATGTATTTTGTGACGTCATTTATTTTTGTGAAGTTATGTATTTAGTGACGTCATTTATTATTGTGACGTCATTTATTTTTGTGACGTTATGTATTTTGTGACGTCATTTATTTTTGTGACGTTATGTATTTTGTGACGTCATTTATTTTTTTGACGTTATGTATTTTGTGACGTCATTTATTTTTGTGACGTTATGTATTTTGTGACGTCATTTATTTTTGTGCCGTTATGTATTTTGTGACGTTATGTATTTTGTGACGTTATTTATTTTTGTGACGTAATACATTTTTGTGACGTCATTTATTTTTGTGACGTTATGTATTTTGTGACATCATTTATTTTTGTGACGTTATGCATTTTGTGACGTCATTTATTTTTTGTGACGTTATGTATTTTGTGACGTCATTTATTTTTTGACGTTATGTATTTTGTGACGTCATTTATTTTTGTGACGTTATGTATTTTGTGACGTTATGTATTTTGTGACGTCATTTATTTTTGTGACGTTATGTATATTGTGACGTAATTAATTTTTGTGACGTCATTTATTTTTGTGACGTTATGTATTTTGTGACGTCATTTATTTTTGTGACGTTATGCATTTTGTGACGTCATTAATTTTTGTGACGTCATTTATTTTTGTGACGTTATGTATTTTGTGACGTCATTTATTTTTGTGACGTTATGTATTTTCTGACGTCATTTATTTTTGTGACGTTATGTATTTTGTGACGTCATTTTTTTTGTGACGTTATGTATTTTGTGACGTCATTTATTTTTGTGAGGTTATGTTTTTTTGACGTAATTAATTTTTGTGACGTTATGTATTTTGTGACGTAATTAATTTTTGTGACGTCATTTTTGTGACGTATTTTGTAACGTCATTCATTTTTGTGACGTTATGTATTTTGTGACGTTATGTATTTTGTGACAACATTTATTTTTGTGACGTTATGTATTTTGTGACGTCATTTATTTTTTGCCGTTATGTATTTTGTGACGTTATTTATTTTGTGACGTTATTTATTTTTGTGACGTCATTTATTTTTGTGACGTTATGTATTTTGTGACGTCATTTATTTTTGTGGCGTTATGTATTTTGTGAGTCATTTATTTTTGTGACGTTATGTATTTTGTGACGTCATTTATTTTTGTGACAATATGTATTTAGTGACGTCATTATGTTTGTGACGTCATTTATTTTGGTGACGTTATGTATTTTGTGACGTCATTTATTTTTGTGACGTTATGTATTTTGTGACGTCATTTATTTTTGTGACGTTTTGTATTTTGGGACGTCATTTATTTTTGTGACATTATGTATTTTGTGACGTCATTTATTTTTATGACGTTATGTATTTTGTGACGTCATTTTTTTGACGTTATGTATTTTGTGACGTCATTTATTTTTGTGACGTTATGTATTTTGTGACGTCATTTAATTTTGTGACAATATGTATTTAGTGACGTCATTATGTTTGTGACGTCATTTATTTTTGTGACGTTATGTATTATGTGACGTCATTTATTTTTTTGACGTTATGTATTTTGTGACATCATTTTTTTTGTGACGTTATGTATTTTATGACGTTATGTATTTTGTGACGTCATTTATGTTTTTGACGTTATGTATTTTGTGACGTCATTTATTTTTGTGACGTTATGTATTTTGTGACGTCATTTTTTTGTGACGTTATGTATTTTGTGACGTCATTTATTTTTGTGACGTTATGTATTTTGTGACGTCATTTATTTTGGTAACGTTATGTATTTTGTAACGTCATTTATTTTGTAACGTCATTTATTTTTGTGACGTTATGTATTTTGTGACGTTATGTATTTTGTGACGTCATTTATTTTTGTGACGTTATGTATTTTGTGACGTCATTTATTTTTGTGACGTTATGTATTTTGTGACGTCATTTATTTTTTTGACGTTATGTATTTTGTGCCGTCATTTATTTTTGTGACGTTATGTATTTTGTGACGTCATTTATTTTTTGCCGTTATGTATTTTGTGACGTTATGTATTTTGTGACGTTATTTATTTTTCCGACGTCATTTATTTTTGTGACGTTATGTATTTTGTGACGTCATTTATTTTTGTGACGTTATGTATTTTGTGACGTCATTTATTTTTGTGACGTTATGTATTTTGTGACGTCATTTATTTTTGTGACGTTATGTATTTTGTGACATCATTTATTTTTGTGAGGTTATGTATTTTTTGACGTCATTTATTTTTGTGACGTTATGTATTTTGTGACGTCATTTATTTTTGTGACGTTATGTATTTTGTGACGTAATTAATTTTTGTGACGTCATTTATTTTTGTGACGTTATGTATTTTGTGACGTCATTTATTTTTGTGACGTTATGTATTTTGTGACGTCATTTATTTTTGTGACGTTATGTATTTTGTGACGTCATTTATTTTTGTGACGTCATTTATTTTTGTGACGTTATGTATTTTGTGACGTCATTTATTTTTGTGACGTTATGTATTTTGTGACGTCATTTATTTTTGTGACGTAATGTATTTTTAGACATCATTTATTTTTGTGACGTTATTTATTTTGTGACGTCATTTATTTTTGTGACGTTATGTATTTTGTGACGTCATTTATTTTTGTGACGTTATGTATTTTGTGACGTCATTTTTTTGTGACGTTATGTATTTTGTGACGTCATTTATTTTTGTGACGTTATGTATATTATGACGTCATTTATTTTTGTAACGTTATGTATTTTGGGACGTCATTTATTTTTGTGACGTTATGTATTTTGTGACGTCATTTATTTTTGTGACGTTATGTATTTTGTGACGTCATTTATTTTTGTGACGTTATGTATTTTGTGACGTCATTTATTTTTGTGCCGTTATGTATTTTGTGACGTTATGTATTTTGTGACGTTATGTATTTTGTGACGTTATTTATTTTTGTGACGTAATACATTTTTGTGACGTCATTTATTATTGTGACGTTATGTATTTTATGACGTCATTTATTTTTGTGACGTTATGTATTTTGTGACATCAGTTATTTTTGTGACGTTATGAATTTTGTGACGTTATGTATTTTGTGACGTCATTTACTTTTGTGACGTAATGTATTTTGTGACGTCATTTATTTTTGTAACGTTATGTATTTTGTGACGTCATTTATTTTTGTGACGTTATGTATTTTGTGACGTCATTTTTTTTGTGACGCTATGTATTTTGTGACGTCATTTATTTTTGTGAGGTTATGTATTTTTTGACGTAATTAATTTTTGTGACGTTATGTATTTTGTGACGTAATTAATTTTTGAGACGTCATTAATTTTGTGACGTTATGTATTTTGTGACGTCATTTATTTTTGTGACGTTATGTATTTTGTGACGTCATTTATTTTTGTGACGTTATGTATTTTGTGACGTTATGTATTTTGTGACGTTATTTATTTTTGTGACGTTATGTATTTTGTGACGTAATTAATTTTTGTGACGTCATTTATTTTTGTGACGTTATATATTTTGTGAGGTAATGTATTTTGTGACGTAATTAATTTTTGTGACGTCATTTATTTTTGTGACGTTATGTATTTTGTGACGTCATTTATTTTTGTGACGTTATGTATTTTGTGACGTCATTTGTTTTTGTGACGTTATGTATTTTGTGACGTCATTTATTTTTGTGACGTTATGTATTTTGTGAGTCATTTATTTTTGTGACGTTATGTATTTTGTGACGTCATTTATTTTTGTGACGTTATGTATTACATAACGGCAAAATTATGTATTTTGTGACGTTATGTATTTTGTGACGTTATTTATTTTTGTGACGTCATTTATTTTTGTGACGTTATGTATTTCGTGACGTCATTTATTTTTGTGACGTCATTTATTTTTGTGACGTTATGTATTTTGTGACGTCATTTATTTTTGTGACGTTATGTATTTTGTGACGTTATGTATTTTGTGACGTCATTTATTTTTGTGACGTTATGTATTTTGTGAAGTAATTAATTTTTGTGACGTCATTTATTTTTATGACGTTATGTATTTTGTGACGTCATTTTTTTTGACGTTATGTATTTTGTGACGTCATTTATTTTTGTGACGTTATGTATTTTGTGACGTCATTTATTTTTGTGACAATATGTATTTAGTGACGTCATTATGTTTGTGACGTCATTTATTTTGGTGACGTTATGTATTTTGTGACGTCATTTATTTTTGTGACGTTATGTATTTTGTGACGTCATTTATTTTTGTGACGTTATGTATTTTGGGACGTCATTTATTTTTGTGACATTATGTATTTTGTGACGTCATTTATTTTTTATGACGTTATGTATTTTGTGACGTCATTTTTTTTGACGTTATGTATTTTGTGACGTCATTTATTTTTGTGACGTTATGTATTTTGTGACGTCATTTATTTTTGTGACAATATGTATTTAGTGACGTCATTATGTTTGTGACGTCATTTATTTTTGTGACGTTATGTATTTTGTGACGTCATTTATTTTTTTGACGTTATGTATTTTGTGACGTCATTTATTTTTGTGACGTTATGTATTTTGTGAAGTAATTAATTTTTGTGACGTCATTTATTTTTGTGACATTATGTATTTTGTGACGTCATTTATTTTTCATGACGTTATGTATTTTGTGACGTCATTTTTTTTGACGTTATGTATTTTGTGACGTCATTTATTTTTGTGACAATATGTATTTAGTGACGTCATTATGTTTGTGACGTCATTTATTTTGGTGACGTTATGTATTTTGTGACGTCATTTATTTTTGTGACGTTATGTATTTTGTGACGTCATTTATTTTTGTGACGTTATGTATTTTGGGACGTCATTTATTTTTGTGACATTATGTATTTTGTGACGTCATTTATTTTTTATGACGTTATGTATTTTGTGACGTCATTTTTTCTGACGTTATGTATTTTGTGACGTCATTTATTTTTGTGACGTTATGTATTTTGTGACGTCATTTATTTTTGTAACAATATGTATTTAGTGACGTCATTATGTTTGTGACGTCATTTATTTTTGTGACGTTATGTATTTTGTGACGTCATTTATTTTTTTGACGTTATGTATTTTGTGACGTCATTTTTTTTGTGACGTTATGTATTTTATGACGTTATGTATTGTGTGACGTCATTTATTTTTTTGACGTTATGTATATTGTGTCGTCATTTATTTTTGTGACGTTATGTATTTTGTGACGTCATTTATTTTTGTGACGTTATGTATTTTGTGACGTCATTTATTTTTGTGACGTTATGTATTTTGTGACGTCATTTTTTTTGTGACGTTATGTATTTTGTGACGTCATTTATTTTTGTGAGGTTATGTATTTTTTGACGTAATTAATTTTTGTGACAATATGTATTTTGTGACGTGATTAATTTTTGTGACGTCATTAATTTTGTGACGTTATGTATTTTGTGACGTCATTTATTTTTGTGACGTTATGTATTTTGTGACGTCATTTATTTTTGTGACGTTATGTATTTTGTGACGTTATGTATTTTGTGACGTTATTTATTTTTGTGACGTTATGTATTTTGTGACGTAATTAATTTTTGTGACGTCATTTATTTTTGTGACGTTATATATTTTGTGAGGTTATGTATTTTGTGACGTAATTAATTTTTGTGACGTCATTTATTTTTGTGACGTTATGTATTTTGTGACGTCATTTATTTTTGTGACGTTATGTATTTTGTGACGTCATTTGTTTTTGTGACGTTTTGTATTTTGTGACGTCATTTTTTTTGTGACGTTATGTATTTTGTGAGTCATTTATTTTTGTGACGTTATGTATTTTGTGACGTCATTTATTTTTGTGACGTTATGTATTTTGTGACGTCATTTATTTTTGTGTCGTTATGTATTTTGTGACGTCATTTATTTTTGTGACGTTATGTATTTTAAGACGTCATTTTTTTGTGACGTTATGTATTTTGGGACGTCATTAATTTTTGTGACATTATGTATTTTGTGACGTCATTTATTTTTTATGACGTTATGTATTTTGTGACGTCATTTTTTTTGACGTTATGTATTTTGTGACGTCATTTATTTTTGTGACGTTTTGTATTTTGTGACGTCATTTATTTTTGTGACAATATGTATTTAGTGACGTCATTATGTTTGTGACGTCATTTATTTTTGTGACGTTATGTATTTTGTGACGTCATTTATTTTTTTGACGTTATGTATTTTGTGACGTCATTTATTTTTGTGACGTTATGTATTTTGTGAAGTAATTAATTTTTGTGACGTCATTTATTTTTGTGACATTATGTATTTTGTGACGTCATTTATTTTTTATGACGTTATGTATTTTGTGACGTCATTTTTTTTGACGTTATGTATTTTGTGACGTCATTTATTTTTGTGACAATATGTATTTAGTGACGTCATTATGTTTGTGACGTCATTTATTTTGGTGACGTTATGTATTTTGTGACGTCATTTATTTTTGTGACGTTATGTATTTTGTGACGTCATTTATTTTTGTGACGTTATGTATTTTGGGACGTCATTTATTTTTGTGACATTATGTATTTTGTGACGTCATTTATTTTTTATGACGTTATGTATTTTGTGACGTCATTTTTTTGACGTTATGTATTTTGTGACGTCATTTATTTTTGTGACGTTATGTATTTTGTGACGTCATTTATTTTTGTAACAATATGTATTTAGTGACGTCATTATGTTTGTGACGTCATTTATTTTTGTGACGTTATGTATTTTGTGACGTCAGTTATTTTTTTGACGTTATGTATTTTGTGACGTCATTTTTTTTGTGACGTTATGTATTTTATGACGTTATGTATTGTGTGACGTCATTTATTTTTTTGACGTTATGTATTTTGTGTCGTCATTTATTTTTGTGACGTTATGTATTTTGTGACGTCATTTATTTTTGTGACGTTATGTATTTTGTGACGTCATTTATTTTTGTGACGTTATGTATTTTGTGACGTCATTTTTTGTGTGACGTTATGTATTTTGTGACGTCATTTATTTTTGTGAGGTTATGTATTTTTTGACGTAATTAATTTTTGTGACGTTATGTATTTTGTGACGTAATTAATTTTTGTGACGTCATTAATTTTGCGAAGTTATGTATTTTGTGACGTCTTTTATTTTTGTGACGTTATGAATTTTGTGACGTCATTTATTTTTGTGACGTTATGTATTTTGTGACGTTATGTATTTTGTGACGTTATTTATTTTTGTGAAATTATGTATTTTGTGACGTAATTAATTTTTGTGACGTCATTTATTTTTGTGACGTTATATATTTTGTGAGGTTATGTATTTTGTGACGTAATTAATTTTTGTGGCGTCATTTATTTTTGTGACGTTATGTATTTTGTGACGTCATTTATTTTAGTGACGTTATGTATTTTGTGACGTCATTTGTTTTTGTGACGTTTTGTATTTTGTGACGTCATTTTTTTGTGACGTTATGTATTTTGTGAGTCATTTATTTTTGTGACGTTATGTATTTTGTGACGTCATTTATTTTTGTGACGTTATGTATTTTGTGACGTCTTTTATTTTTGTGTCGTTATGTATTTTGTGACGTCATTTATTTTTGTGACGTTATGTATTTTAAGACGTCATTTTTTTGTGACGTTATGTATTTTGTGACGTCATTTATTTTTGTGACGTTATGTATTTTGTGACGTCATTTATTTTTGTAACGTTATGTATTTTGTAACGTCATTTATTTTCGTGACGTTATGTATTTTGTGACGTTATGTATTTTGTGACAACATTTATTTTTTTGACGTTATGTATTTTGTGACGTCATTTATTTTTTGCCGTTATGTATTTTGTGACGTTATGTATTTTGTGACGTTATTTATTTTTGTGACGTCATTTATTTTTGTGACGTTATGTATTTTGTGACGTCATTTATTTTTGTGACGTTATGTATTTTGTGACGTCATTTATTTTTGTGACGTTATGTATTTTGTGACGTCATTTATTTTTGTGACGTTATGTATTTTGTGACATCATTTATTTTTGTGAGGTTTTGTATTTTTTGACGACATTTATTTTTGTGACGTTATGTATTTTGTGACGTAATTAATTTTTGTGACGTCATTTATTTTTGTGACGTTATGTATTTTGTGACGTAATTAATTTTTGTGACGTCATTTATTTTTGTGACGTTATGTATTTTGTGACGTCATTTATTTTTGTGACGTTATGTATTTTGTGACGTCATTTATTTTTGTGACGTAATATATTTTTTGACGTTATGTATTTTGTGACGTCATTTATTTTTGTGACGTTATGTATTTTGTGAAGTAATTAATTTTTGTGACGTCATTTATTTTTATGACGTTATGTATTTTGTGACGTCATTTTTTTGACGTTATGTATTTTGTGACGTCATTTATTTTTGTGACGTTATGTATTTTGTGACGTCATTTATTTTTGTGACAATATGTATTTAGTGACGTCATTATGTTTGTGACGTCATTTATTTTGGTGACGTTATGTATTTTGTGACGTCATTTATTTTTGTTTCGTTATGTATTTTGTGACGTCATTTATTTTTGTGACGTTATGTATTTTGGGACGTCATTTAATTTTGTGACATTATGTATTTTGTGACGTCATTTATTTTTATGACTTTATGTATTTTGTGACGTCATTTTTTTTGACGTTATGTATTTTGTGACGTCATTTATTTTTGTGACGTTATGTATTTTGTGACGTCATTTATTTTTGTGACAATATGTATTTAGTGACGTCATTATGTTTGTGACGTCATTTATTTTTGTGACGTTATGTATTTTGTGACGTCATTTATTTTTTTGACGTTATGTATTTTGTGACGTCATTTTTTTGTTACGTTATTTATTTTATGACGTTATGTATTTTGTGACGTCATTTATTTTTTTGACGTTATGTATTTTGTGACGTCATTTATTTTTGTGACGTTATGTATTTTGTGACGTCATTCTTTTGTGACGTTATGTATTTTGTGACGTCATTTATTTTTGTGACGTTATGTATTTTGTGACGTCATTTATTTTGGTAACGTTATGTATTTTGTAACGTCATTTATTTTGTAACGTCATTTATTTTTGTGACGTTATGTATTTTGTGACGTTATTTATTTTTATGACGTTATGTATTTTGTAACGTCATTTATTTTGTAACGTCATTTATTTTTGTGACGTTATGTATTTTGTGACGTTATTTATTTTTATGACGTTATGTATTTTGTGACTTAATTAATTTTTGTGACGTCATTTATTTTTGTGACGTTATATATTTTGTGAGGTTATGTATTTTGTGACGTCATTTATTTTTGTGACGTTATGTATTTTGTGACGTCATTTATTTTGGTAACGTTATGTATTTTGTAACGTCATTTATTTTGTAACGTCATTTATTTTTGTGACGTTATGTATTTTGTGACGTTATTTATTTTTATGACGTTATGTATTTTGTGACTTAATTAATTTTTGTGACGTCATTTATTTTTGTGACGTTATATATTTTGTGAGGTTATGTATTTTGTGACGTTATTAATTTTTGTGACGTCATTTATTTTTGTGACGTTATGTATTTTGTGACGTCATTTGTTTTTGTGACGTTATGTATTTTGTGAGTCATTTATTTTCGTGACGTTATGTATTTTGTGACGTCATTTATTTTTGTGACGTTATGTGTTTTGTGACGTCATTTTTTTGTGACGTTATGTATTTTGTGACGTCATTTATTTTTGTGACGTTATGTATTTTGTGACGTCATTTATTTTGGTAACGTTATGTATTTTGTAACGTCATTTATTTTGTAACGTCATTTATTTTTGTGACGTTATGTATTTTGTGACGTTATGTATTTTGTGACGTCATTTATTTTTGTGACGTTATGTATTTTGTGACGTCATTTATTTTTGTGACGTTATGTATTTTGTGACGTCATTTATTTTTGTGACGTTATGTATTTTGTGACGTCATTTATTTTGGTAACGTTATGTATTTTGTAACGTCATTTATTTTGTAACGTCATTTATTTTTGTGACGTTATGTATTTTGTGACGTTATGTATTTTGTGACGTCATTTGTTTTTGTGACGTTATGTATTTTGTGAGTCATTTATTTTCGTGACGTTATGTATTTTGTGACGTCATTTATTTTCGTGACTTTATTTATTTTGTGACGTCATTTATTTTTGTGACGTTATGTATTTTGTGACGTTATGTATTTTGTGACGTTATTTATTTTTGTGACGTTATGTATTTTGTGACGGAATTAATTTTTGTAACAATATGTATTTAGTGACGTCATTATGTTTGTGACGTCATTTATTTTTGTGACGTTATGTATTTTGTGACGTTATGTATTTTGTGACGTCATTTATTTTTGTGACGTTATGTATTTTGTGACGTCATTTATTTTTGTGACGTTATGTATTTTGTGACGTCATTTATTTTGGTAACGTTATGTATTTTGTAACGTCATTTATTTTTGTGACGTTATGTATTTTGTGACGTTATGTATTTTGTGACGTCATTTATTTTTGTGACGTTATGTATTTTGTGACGTCATTTGTTTTTGTGACGTTATGTATTTTGTGAGTCATTTATTTTCGTGACGTTATGTATTTTGTGACGTCATTTATTTTTGTGACGTTATGTATTTTGTGACGTCATTTTTTTGTGACGTTATGTATTTTGTGACGTCATTTATTTTTGTGACGTTATGTATTTTGTGACGTCATTTATTTTGGTAACGTTATGTATTTTGTAACGTCATTTATTTTGTAACGTCATTTATTTTTGTGACGTTATGTATTTTGTGACGTTATGTATTTTGTGACGTCATTTATTTTTGTGACGTTATGTATTTTGTGACGTCATTTTTTTGTGACGTTATGTATTTTGTGACGTCATTTATTTTTGTGACGTTATGTATTTTGTGACGTCAATTATTTTGGTAACGTTATGTATTTTGTAACGTCATTTATTTTGTAACGTCATTTATTTTTGTGACGTTATGTATTTTGTGACGTTATGTATTTTGTGACGTCATTTATTTTTGTGACGTTATGTATTTTGTGACGTCATTTATTTTTGTGACGTTATGTATTTTGTGACGTCATTTATTTTTGTAACAATATGTATTTAGTGACGTCATTATGTTTGTGACGTCATTTATTTTTGTGACGTTATGTATTTTGTGACGTTATGTATTTTGTGACGTCATTTATTTTTGTGACGTTATGTATTTTGTGACGTCATTTATTTTTGTGACGTTATGTATTTTGTGACGTCATTTATTTTGGTAACGTTATGTATTTTGTAACGTCATTTATTTTTGTGACGTTATGTATTTTGTGACGTTATGTATTTTGTGACGTCATTTATTTTTGTGACGTTATGTATTTTGTGACGTCATTTGTTTTTGTGACGTTATGTATTTTGTGAGTCATTTATTTTCGTGACGTTATGTATTTTGTGACGTCATTTATTTTTGTGACGTTATGTATTTTGTGACGTCATTTTTTGTGACGTTATGTATTTTGTGACGTCATTTATTTTTGTGACGTTATGTATTTTGTGACGTCATTTATTTTGGTAACGTTATGTATTTTGTAACGTCATTTATTTTGTAACGTCATTTATTTTTGTGACGTTATGTATTTTGTGACGTTATGTATTTTGTGACGTCATTTATTTTTGTGACGTTATGTATTTTGTGACGTCATTTTTTTGTGACGTTATGTATTTTGTGACGTCATTTATTTTTGTGACGTTATGTATTTTGTGACGTCAATTATTTTGGTAACGTTATGTATTTTGTAACGTCATTTATTTTGTAACGTCATTTATTTTTGTGACGTTATGTATTTTGTGACGTTATGTATTTTGTGACGTCATTTATTTTTGTGACGTTATGTATTTTGTGACGTCATTTATTTTTGTGACGTTATGTATTTTGTGACGTCATTTATTTTTGTGACGTTATGTATTTTGTGACGTCATTTATTTTGGTAACGTTATGTATTTTGTAACGTCATTTATTTTGTAACGTCATTTATTTTTGTGACGTTATGTATTTTGTGACGTTATGTATTTTGTGACGTCATTTGTTTTTGTGACGTTATGTATTTTGTGAGTCATTTATTTTCGTGACGTTATGTATTTTGTGACGTCATTTATTTTCGTGACTTTATTTATTTTGTGACGTCATTTATTTTTGTGACGTTATGTATTTTGTGACGTTATGTATTTTGTGACGTTATTTATTTTTGTGACGTTATGTATTTTGTGACGTCATTTATTTTTGTAACAATATGTATTTAGTGACGTCATTATGTTTGTGACGTCATTTATTTTTGTGACGTTATGTATTTTGTGACGTCATTTATTTTTTTGACGTTATGTATTTTGTGACGTCATTTTTTTTGTGACGTTATGTATTTTATGACGTTATGTATTGTGTGACGTCATTTATTTTTTTGACGTTATGTATTTTGTGTCGTCATTTATTTTTGTGACGTTATGTATTTTGTGACGTCATTTATGTTTGTGACGTTATGTATTTTGTGACGTCATTTATTTTTGTGACGTTATGTATTTTGTGACGTCATTTTTTTTGTGACGTTATGTATTTTGTGACGTCATTTATTTTTGTGAGGTTATGTATTTTTTGACGTAATTAATTTTTGTGACGTTATGTATTTTGTGACGTAATTAATTTTTGTGACGTCATTTATTTTGTGACGTTATGTATTTTGTGACGTCATTTATTTTTTTGACGTTATGTATTTTGTGACGTCATTTATTTTTGTGACGTTATGTATTTTGTGACGTTATGTATTTTGTGACGTCATTTATTTTTGTGACGTTATATATTTTGTGAGGTTATGTATTTTGTGACGTAATTAATTTTTGTGACGTCATTTATTTTTGTGGCGTTATGTATTTTGTGACGTCATTTATTTTTGTGACGTTATGTATTTTGTGACGTCATTTGTTTTTGTGACGTTATGTATTTTGTGACGTCATTTTTTTTTGTGACGTTATGTATTTTGTGAGTCATTTATTTTTGTGACGTTATGTATTTTGTGACGTCATTTATTTTTGTGACGTTATGTATTTTGTGACGTCATTTATTTTTGTGTCGTTATGTATTTTGTGACGTCATTTATTTTTGTGACGTTATGTATTTTGTGACGTCATTTTTTGTGACGTTATGTATTTTGTGACGTCATTTATTTTTGTGACGTTATGTATTTTGTGACGTCATTTATTTTTGTGACGTTATGTATTTTGTGACGTCATTTATTTTGGTAACGTTATGTATTTTGTAACGTCATTTATTTTGTAACGTCATTTATTTTTGTGACGTTATGTATTTTGTGACGTTATGTATTTTGTGACGTCATTTATTTTTGTGACGTTATGTATTTTGTGACGTCATTTTTTTGTGACGTTATGTATTTTGTGACGTCATTTATTTTTGTGACGTTATGTATTTTGTGACGTCAATTATTTTGGTAACGTTATGTATTTTGTAACGTCATTTATTTTGTAACGTCATTTATTTTTGTGACGTTATGTATTTTGTGACGTTATGTATTTTGTGACGTCATTTATTTTTGTGACGTTATGTATTTTGTGACGTCATTTATTTTTGTGACGTTATGTATTTTGTGACGTCATTTATTTTTGTGACGTTATGTATTTTGTGACGTCATTTATTTTGGTAACGTTATGTATTTTGTAACGTCATTTATTTTGTAACGTCATTTATTTTTGTGACGTTATGTATTTTGTGACGTTATGTATTTTGTGACGTCATTTGTTTTTGTGACGTTATGTATTTTGTGAGTCATTTATTTTCGTGACGTTATGTATTTTGTGACGTCATTTATTTTCGTGACTTTATTTATTTTGTGACGTCATTTATTTTTGTGACGTTATGTATTTTGTGACGTTATGTATTTTGTGACGTTATTTATTTTTGTGACGTTATGTATTTTGTGACGTCATTTATTTTTGTAACAATATGTATTTAGTGACGTCATTATGTTTGTGACGTCATTTATTTTTGTGACGTTATGTATTTTGTGACGTCATTTATTTTTTTGACGTTATGTATTTTGTGACGTCATTTTTTTTGTGACGTTATGTATTTTATGACGTTATGTATTGTGTGACGTCATTTATTTTTTTGACGTTATGTATTTTGTGTCGTCATTTATTTTTGTGACGTTATGTATTTTGTGACGTCATTTATGTTTGTGACGTTATGTATTTTGTGACGTCATTTATTTTTGTGACGTTATGTATTTTGTGACGTCATTTTTTTTGTGACGTTATGTATTTTGTGACGTCATTTATTTTTGTGAGGTTATGTATTTTTTGACGTAATTAATTTTTGTGACGTTATGTATTTTGTGACGTAATTAATTTTTGTGACGTCATTTATTTTGTGACGTTATGTATTTTGTGACGTCATTTATTTTTTTGACGTTATGTATTTTGTGACGTCATTTATTTTTGTGACGTTATGTATTTTGTGACGTTATGTATTTTGTGACGTCATTTATTTTTGTGACGTTATATATTTTGTGAGGTTATGTATTTTGTGACGTAATTAATTTTTGTGACGTCATTTATTTTTGTGGCGTTATGTATTTTGTGACGTCATTTATTTTTGTGACGTTATGTATTTTGTGACGTCATTTGTTTTTGTGACGTTATGTATTTTGTGACGTCATTTTTTTTTGTGACGTTATGTATTTTGTGAGTCATTTATTTTTGTGACGTTATGTATTTTGTGACGTCATTTATTTTTGTGACGTTATGTATTTTGTGACGTCATTTATTTTTGTGTCGTTATGTATTTTGTGACGTCATTTATTTTTGTGACGTTATGTATTTTGTGACGTCATTTTTTGTGACGTTATGTATTTTGTGACGTCATTTATTTTTGTGACGTTATGTATTTTGTGACGTCATTTATTTTTGTGACGTTATGTATTTTTCGACGTCATTTATTTTGGTAACGTTATGTATTTTGTAACGTCATTTATTTTGTAACGTCATTTATTTTTGTGACGTTATGTATTTTGTGACGTTATGTATTTTGTGACGTCATCTGTTTTTGTGACGTTATGTATTTTGTGAGTCATTTATTTTCGTGACGTTATGTATTTTGTGACGTCATTTATTTTCGTGACTTTATTTATTTTGTGACGTCATTTATTTTTGTGACGTTATGTATTTTGTGACGTTATGTATTTTGTGACGTTATTTATTTTTGTGACGTTATGTATTTTGTGACGTAATTAATTTTTGTGACGTCATTTATTTTTGTGACGTTATATATTTTGTGAGGTTATGTATTTTGTGACGTAATTAATTTTTGTGACGTCATTTATTTTTGTGACGTTATGTATTTTGTGAAGTCATTTGTTTTTGTGACGTTATGTATTTTGTGAGTCATTTATTTTCGTGACATTATGTATTTTGTGACGTCATTTATTTTTGTGACGTTATGTATTTTGTGACGTCATTTTTTTGTGACGTTATGTATTTTGTGACGTCATTTATTTTTGTGACGTTATGTATTTTGTGACGTCATTTATTTTAGTAACGTTATGTATTTTGTAACGTCATTTTTTGTGACGTTATGTATTTTGTGACGTCATTTATTTTTGTGACGTTATGTATTTTGTGACGTCATTTATTTGGTAACGTTATGTATTTTGTAACGTCATTTATTTTGTAACGTCATTTATTTTTGTGACGTTATGTATTTTGTGACGTTATGTATTTTGTGACGTCATTTATTTTTATGACGTTATGTATTTTGTGACGTCATTTATTTTTGTGACGTTATGTATTTTGTGACGTCATTTATTTTTGTGACGTTATGTATTTTGTGACGTCATTTATTTTGGTAACGTTATGTATTTTGTAACGTCATTTATTTTGTAACGTCATTTATTTTTGTGACGTTATGTATTTTGTGACGTTATGTATTTTGTGACGTCATTTGTTTTTGTGACGTTATGTATTTTGTGAGTCATTTATTTTCGTGACGTTATGTATTTTGTGACGTCATTTATTTTCGTGACTTTATTTATTTTGTGACGTCATTTATTTTTGTGACGTTATGTATTTTGTGACGTTATGTATTTTGTGACGTTATTTATTTTTGTGACGTTATGTATTTTGTGACGGAATTAATTTTTGTAACAATATGTATTTAGTGACGTCATTATGTTTGTGACGTCATTTATTTTTGTGACGTTATGTATTTTGTGACGTTATGTATTTTGTGACGTCATTTATTTTTGTGACGTTATGTATTTTGTGACGTCATTTATTTTTGTGACGTTATGTATTTTGTGACGTCATTTATTTTGGTAACGTTATGTATTTTGTAACGTCATTTATTTTTGTGACGTTATGTATTTTGTGACGTTATGTATTTTGTGACGTCATTTATTTTTGTGACGTTATGTATTTTGTGACGTCATTTGTTTTTGTGACGTTATGTATTTTGTGAGTCATTTATTTTCGTGACGTTATGTATTTTGTGACGTCATTTATTTTTGTGACGTTATGTATTTTGTGACGTCATTTTTTTGTGACGTTATGTATTTTGTGACGTCATTTATTTTTGTGACGTTATGTATTTTGTGACGTCATTTATTTTGGTAACGTTATGTATTTTGTAACGTCATTTATTTTGTAACGTCATTTATTTTTGTGACGTTATGTATTTTGTGACGTTATGTATTTTGTGACGTCATTTATTTTTGTGACGTTATGTATTTTGTGACGTCATTTTTTTGTGACGTTATGTATTTTGTGACGTCATTTATTTTTGTGACGTTATGTATTTTGTGACGTCATTTATTTTGGTAACGTTATGTATTTTGTAACGTCATTTATTTTGTAACGTCATTTATTTTTGTGACGTTATGTATTTTGTGACGTTATGTATTTTGTGACGTCATTTATTTTTGTGACGTTATGTATTTTGTGACGTCATTTATTTTTGTGACGTTATGTATTTTGTGACGTCATTTATTTTTGTGACGTTATGTATTTTGTGACGTCATTTATTTTGGTAACGTTATGTATTTTGTAACGTCATTTATTTTGTAACGTCATTTATTTTTGTGACGTTATGTATTTTGTGACGTTATGTATTTTGTGACGTCATTTGTTTTTGTGACGTTATGTATTTTGTGAGTCATTTATTTTCGTGACGTTATGTATTTTGTGACGTCATTTATTTTCGTGACTTTATTTATTTTGTGACGTCATTTATTTTTGTGACGTTATGTATTTTGTGACGTTATGTATTTTGTGACGTTATTTATTTTTGTGACGTTATGTATTTTGTGACGTCATTTATTTTTGTAACAATATGTATTTAGTGACGTCATTATGTTTGTGACGTCATTTATTTTTGTGACGTTATGTATTTTGTGACGTCATTTATTTTTTTGACGTTATGTATTTTGTGACGTCATTTTTTTTGTGACGTTATGTATTTTATGACGTTATGTATTGTGTGACGTCATTTATTTTTTTGACGTTATGTATTTTGTGTCGTCATTTATTTTTGTGACGTTATGTATTTTGTGACGTCATTTATGTTTGTGACGTTATGTATTTTGTGACGTCATTTATTTTTGTGACGTTATGTATTTTGTGACGTCATTTTTTTTGTGACGTTATGTATTTTGTGACGTCATTTATTTTTGTGAGGTTATGTATTTTTTGACGTAATTAATTTTTGTGACGTTATGTATTTTGTGACGTAATTAATTTTTGTGACGTCATTTATTTTGTGACGTTATGTATTTTGTGACGTCATTTATTTTTTTGACGTTATGTATTTTGTGACGTCATTTATTTTTGTGACGTTATGTATTTTGTGACGTTATGTATTTTGTGACGTCATTTATTTTTGTGACGTTATATATTTTGTGAGGTTATGTATTTTGTGACGTAATTAATTTTTGTGACGTCATTTATTTTTGTGGCGTTATGTATTTTGTGACGTCATTTATTTTTGTGACGTTATGTATTTTGTGACGTCATTTGTTTTTGTGACGTTATGTATTTTGTGACGTCATTTTTTTTTGTGACGTTATGTATTTTGTGAGTCATTTATTTTTGTGACGTTATGTATTTTGTGACGTCATTTATTTTTGTGACGTTATGTATTTTGTGACGTCATTTATTTTTGTGTCGTTATGTATTTTGTGACGTCATTTATTTTTGTGACGTTATGTATTTTGTGACGTCATTTTTTGTGACGTTATGTATTTTGTGACGTCATTTATTTTTGTGACGTTATGTATTTTGTGACGTCATTTATTTTTGTGACGTTATGTATTTTTCGACGTCATTTATTTTGGTAACGTTATGTATTTTGTAACGTCATTTATTTTGTAACGTCATTTATTTTTGTGACGTTATGTATTTTGTGACGTTATGTATTTTGTGACGTCATCTGTTTTTGTGACGTTATGTATTTTGTGAGTCATTTATTTTCGTGACGTTATGTATTTTGTGACGTCATTTATTTTCGTGACTTTATTTATTTTGTGACGTCATTTATTTTTGTGACGTTATGTATTTTGTGACGTTATGTATTTTGTGACGTTATTTATTTTTGTGACGTTATGTATTTTGTGACGTAATTAATTTTTGTGACGTCATTTATTTTTGTGACGTTATATATTTTGTGAGGTTATGTATTTTGTGACGTAATTAATTTTTGTGACGTCATTTATTTTTGTGACGTTATGTATTTTGTGAAGTCATTTGTTTTTGTGACGTTATGTATTTTGTGAGTCATTTATTTTCGTGACATTATGTATTTTGTGACGTCATTTATTTTTGTGACGTTATGTATTTTGTGACGTCATTTTTTTGTGACGTTATGTATTTTGTGACGTCATTTATTTTTGTGACGTTATGTATTTTGTGACGTCATTTATTTTAGTAACGTTATGTATTTTGTAACGTCATTTTTTGTGACGTTATGTATTTTGTGACGTCATTTATTTTTGTGACGTTATGTATTTTGTGACGTAATTAATTTTTGTGACGTCATTTATTTTTGTGACGTTATGTATTTTGTGACGTTATGTATTTTGTGACGTCATTTATTTTTGTGACGTTATGTATTTTGTGACGTTATGTATTTTGTGACGTTATTTATTTTTTTGACGTTATGTATTTTGTGACGTAATTAATTTTTGTGACGTCATTTATTTTTGTGACGTTATATATTTTGTGAGGTTATGTATTTTGTGACGTAATTAATTTTTGTGACGTCATTTATTTTTGTGACGTTATGTATTTTGTGACGTCATTTGTTTTTGTGACGTTATGTATTTTGTGAGTCATTTATTTTCGTGACGTTATGTATTTTGTGACGTCATTTTTTTTGTGACGTTATGTATTTTGTGACGTCATTTTTTTGTGACGTTATGTATTTTGTGACGTCATTTATTTTTGTGACGTTATGTATTTTGTGACGTCATTTATTTTGGTAACGTTATGTATTTTGTAACGTCATTTATTTTGTAACGTCATTTATTTTTGTGACGTTATATATTTTGTGACGTTATGTATTTTGTGACGTCATTTATTTTTGTGACGTTATGTATTTTGTGACGTCATTTATTTTTGTGACGTTATGTATTTTGTGACGCCATTTATTTTTTTGACGTTATGTATTTTGTGACGTCATTTGTTTTTGTTACGTTATGTATTTTGTGAGTCATTTATTTTCGTGACGTTATGTATTTTGTGACGTCATTTATTTTTGTGACGTTATGTATTTTGTGACGTCATTTGTTTTTGTGACGTTATGTATTTTGTGACGTCATTTATTTTGGTAACGTTATGTATTTTGTAACGTCATTTATTTTGTAACGTCATTTATTTTTGTGACGTTATGTATTTTGTGACGTTATGTATTTTGTGACGTCATTTATTTTTGTGACGTTATGTATTTTGTGACGTCATTTATTTTTGTGACGTTATGTATTTTGTGACGTCATTTATTTTTGTGACTTTATTTATTTTGTGACGTCATTTATTTTTGTGACGTTATGTATTTTGTGACGTTATTTATTTTTGTGACGTTATGTATTTTGTGACGTAATTAATTTTTGTGAGGTTATGTATTTTTTGACGTAATTAATTTTTGTGACGTTATGTATTTTGTGACGTAATTAATTTTTGTGTCGTCATTAATTTTGTGACGTTATGTATTTTGTGACGTCATTTATTTTTGTGACGTTATGTATTTTGTGACGTCATTTATTTTTGTGACGTTATGTATTTTGTGACGTCATTTATTTTTGTGAGGTTATGTATTTTTTGACGTAATTAATTTTTGTGACGTTATGTATTTTGTGACGTAATTAATTTTTGTGACGTCATTAATTTTGTGACGTTATGTATTTTGTGACGTCATTTATTTTTGTGACGTTATGTATTTTGTGACGTCATTTATTTTTGTGACTTAATTTATTTTGTGACGTCATTTATTTTTGTGACGTTATGTATTTTGTGCCGTTATGTATTTTGTGACGTTATTTATTTTTGTGACGTTATGTATTTTGTGACGTAATTAATTTTTGTGACGTCATTTATTTTTGTGACGTTATATATTTTGTGAGGTTATGTATTTTGTGACGTAATTAATTTTTGTGACGTCATTTATTTTTGTGACGTTATGTATTTTGTGACGTCATTTGTTTTTGTGACGTTATGTATTTTGTGAGTCATTTATTTTCGTGACGTTATGTATTTTGTGACGTCATTTATTTTTGTGACGTTATGTATTTTGTGACGTCATTTTTTTGTGACGTTATGTATTTTGTGACGTCATTTATTTTTGTGACGTTATGTATTTTTTGACGTCATTTATTTTGGTAACGTTATGTATTTTGTAACGTCATTTATTTTGTAACGTCATTTATTTTTGTGACGTTATGTATTTTGTGACGTTATGTATTTTGTGACGTCATTTATTTTTGTGACGTTATGTATTTTGTGACGTCATTTATTTTTGTGACGTTATGTATTTTGTGACGTCATTTATTTTTGTGACTTTATTTATTTTGTGACGTCATTTATTTTTGTGACGTTATGTATTTTGTGACGTTATGTATTTTGTGACGTTATTTATTTTTGTGACGTTATGTATTTTGTGACGTAATTAATTTTTGTGACGTCATTTATTTTTGTGACGTTATATATTTTGTGAGGTTATGTATTTTGTGACGTAATTAATTTTTGTGACGTCATTTATTTTTGTGACGTTATGTATTTTGTGACTTCAATTGTTTTTGTGACGTTATGTATTTTGTGAGTCATTTATTTTCGTGACGTTATGTATTTTCTGACGTCATTTATTTTTGTGACGTTATGTATTTTGTGACGTCATTTTTTTGTGACGTTATGTATTTTGTGACGTCATTTATTTTTGTGACGTTATGTATTTTGTGACGTCATTTATTTTGGTAACGTTATGTATTTTGTAACGTCATTTATTTTGTAAAGTCATTTATTTTTGTGACGTTATGTATTTTGTGACGTTATGTATTTTGTGACGTCATTTATTTTTGTGACGTTATGTATTTTGTGACGTCATTTATTTTTGTGACGTTATGTATTTTGTGACGTCATTTATTTTTTTGACGTTATGTATTTTGTGACGTCATTTGTTTTTGTGACGTTATGTATTTTGTGAGTCATTTATTTTCGTGACGTTATGTATTTTGTGACGTCATTTATTTTTGTGACGTTATGTATTTTGTGACGTCATTTTTTTGTGACGTTATGTATTTTGTGACGTCATTTATTTTTGTGACGTTATGTATTTTGTGACGTCATTTATTTTGGTAACGTTATGTATTTTGTAACGTCATTTATTTTGTAACGTCATTTATTTTTGTGACGTTATGTATTTTGTGAGTCATTTATTTTCGTGACGTTATGTATTTTGTGACGTCATTTATTTTTGTGACTTTATTTATTTTGTGACGTCATTTATTTTTGTGACGTTATGTATTTTGTGACGTTATGTATTTTGTGACGTTATTTATTTTTGTGACGTTATGTATTTTGTGACGTAATTAATTTTTGTGACGTCATTTATTTTTGTGACGTTATATATTTTGTGAGGTTATGTATTTTGTGACGTAATTAATTTTTGTGACGTCATTTATTTTTGTGACGTTATGTATTTTGTGACGTCATTTGTTTTTGTGACGTTATGTATTTTGTGAGTCATTTATTTTCGTGACGTTATGTATTTTGTGACGTCATTTATTTTTGTGACGTTATGTATTTTGTGACGTCATTTTTTTGTGACGTTATGTATTTTGTGACGTCATTTATTTTTGTGACGTTATGTATTTTGTGACGTCATTTATTTTGGTAACGTTATGTATTTTATAACGTCATTTTTTTTGTGACGTTATGTATTTTGTGACGTCATTTATTTTTGTAACGTTATGTATTTTGTGACGTAATTAATTTTTGTGACGTCATTTATTTTTTTGACGTTATGTATTTTGTGACGTTATGTATTTTGTGACGTCATTTATTTTTGTGACGTTATGTATTTTGTGACGTCATTTATTTTTGTGACGTTATGTATTTTGTGACGTCATTTATTTTTGTGACTTTATTTATTTTGTGACGTCATTTATTTTTGTGACGTTATGTATTTTTTGACGTAATTAATTTTGGTGACGTTATGTATTTTGTGACATAATTAATTTTTGTGACGTCATTAATTTTGTGACGTTATGTATTTTGTGACGTCATTTATTTTTGTGACGTTATGTATTTTGTGACGTCATTTATTTTTGTGACTTTATTTATTTTGTGACGTCATTTATTTTTGTGACGTTATGTATTTTGTGCCGTTATGTATTTTGTGACGTTATTTATTTTTGTGACGTTATGTATTTTGTGACGTAATTAATTTTTGTGACGTCATTTATTTTTGTGACGTTATATATTTTGTGACGTTATGTATTTTGTGACGTAAGTAATTTTGGTGATGTCATTTATTTTTGTGACGTTATGTA
Source organism: Flexamia atlantica (assembly GCA_035578135.1). Classification (NCBI taxonomy): domain Eukaryota; kingdom Metazoa; phylum Arthropoda; class Insecta; order Hemiptera; family Cicadellidae; genus Flexamia; species Flexamia atlantica. Next base: position 459,407 of record JAQJVK010000056.1, on the reverse strand, counting down.
TTTTGTGACGTCATTTGTTTTTGTGACGTTATGTATTTTGTGAGTCATTTATTTTCGTGACGTTATGTATTTTGTGACGTCATTTATTTTTGTGACGTTATGTATTTTGTGACGTCATTTTTTTGTGACGTTATGTATTTTGTGACGTCATTTGTTTTTGTGACGTTATGTATTTTGTGAGTCATTTATTTTCGTGACGTTATGTATTTTGTGACGTCATTTATTTTTGTGACGTTATGTATTTTGTGACGTCATTTGTTTTTGTGACGTTATGTATTTTGTGACGTCATTTATTTTTGTGACGTTATTTATTTTGTGACGTCATTTATTTTGGTAACGTTATGTATTTTGTAACGTCATTTTTTTGTGACGTTATGTATTTTGTGACGTCATTTATTTTTGTGACGTTATGTATTTTGTGACGTAATTTATTTTTGTGACGTCATTTATTTTTGTGACGTTATGTATTTTGTGACGTTATGTATTTTGTGACGTCATTTATTTTTGTGACGTTATGTATTTTGTGACGTCATTTATTTTTGTGACGTTATGTATTTTGTGACGTCATTTATTTTTGTGACTTTATTTATTTTGTGACGTCATTTATTTTTGTGACGTTATGTATTTTGTGACGTTATGTATTTTGTGACGTTATTTATTTTTTTGACGTTATGTATTTTGTGACGTAATTAATTTTTGTGACGTCATTTATTTTTGTGACGTTATATATTTTGTGAGGTTATGTATTTTGTGACGTAATTAATTTTTGTGACGTCATTTATTTTTGTGACGTTATGTATTTTGTGACGTCATTTGTTTTTGTGACGTTATGTATTTTGTGAGTCATTTATTTTCGTGACGTTATGCATTTTGTGACGTCATTTATTTTTGTGACGTTATGTATTTTGTGACGTCATTTTTTTGTGACGTTATGTATTTTGTGACGTCATTTATTTTTTGACGTTATGTATTTTGTGACGTCATTTATTTTGGTAACGTTATGTATTTTGTAACGTCATTTATTTTGTAACGTCATTTATTTTTGTGACGTTATGTATTTTGTGACGTTATGTATTTTGTGACGTCATTTATTTTTGTGACGTTATGTATTTTGTGACGTCATTTATTTTTTTGACGTTATGTATTTTGTGACGTCATTTGTTTTTGTGACGTTATGTATTTTGTGAGTCATTTATTTTCGTGACGTTATGTATTTTGTGACGTCATTTATTTTTGTGACGTTATGTATTTTGTGAGTCATTTATTTTCAAGACGTTATGTATTTTGTGACGTCATTTATTTTTGTGACGTTATGTATTTTGTGACGTCATTTTTTTGTGACGTTATGTATTTTGTGACGTCATTTATTTTTGTGACGTTATGTATTTTGTGACGTCATTTATTTTGGTAACGTTATGTATTTTGTAACGTCATTTATTTTGTAATGTCATTTATTTTCGTGACGTTATGTATTTTGTGACGTTATGTATTTTGTGACGTCATTTATTTTTGTGACGTTATGTATTTTGTGACGTCATTTGTTTTTGTGACGTTATGTATTTTGTGACGTCATTTATTTTGGTAACGTTATGTATTTTGTAACGTCATTTATTTTGTAACGTCATTTATTTTTGTGACGTTATGTATTTTGTGACGTTATGTATTTTGTGACGTCATTTATTTTTGTGACGTTTTGTATTTTGTGACGTCATTTATTTTTGTGACGTTATGTATTTTGTGACGTTATGTATTTTGTGACGTTATTTATTTTTGTGACGTTATGTATTTTGTGACGTAATTAATTTTTGTGACGTCATTTATTTTTGTGACGATATATATTTTGTGACGTTATGTATTTTGTGACGTAATTAATTTTTGTGACGTCATTTATTTTTGTGACGTTATATATTTTGTGAGGTTATGTATTTTGTGACGTAATTAATTTTTGTGACGTCATTTATTTTTGTGACGTTATGTATTTTGTGACGTCATTTGTTTTTGTGACGTTATGTATTTTGTGAGTCATTTATTTTCGTGACGTTATGTATTTTGTGACGTCATTTATTTTTGTGACGTAATTTTTTTGTGACGTTATGTATTTTGTGACGTCATTTGTTTTTGTGACGTTATGTATTTTGTGAGTCATTTATTTTCGTGACGTTATGTATTTTGTGACGTCATTTATTTTTGTGACGTTATGTATTTTGTGACGTCATTTTTTTGTGACGTTATGTATTTTGTGACGTCATTTATTTTTGTGACGTTATGTATTTTGTGACGTCATTTATTTTAGTAACGTTATGTATTTTGTAACGTCATTTTTTTGTGACGTTATGTATTTTGTGACGTCATTTATTTTTGTGACGTTATGTATTTTGTGACGTAATTAATTTTTGTGACGTCATTTATTTTTGTGACGTTATGTATTTTGTGACGTCATTTATTTTGGTAACGTTATGTATTTTGTAACGTCATTTATTTTGTAACGTCATTTATTTTTGTGACGTTATGTATTTTGTGACGTTATGTATTTTGTGACGTCATTTATTTTGGTAACGTTATGTATTTTGTAACGTCATTTTTTTTGTAACGTCATTTATTTTTGTGACGTTATGTATTTTGTGACGTTATGTATTTTGTGACGTCATTTGTTTTTGTGACGTTATGTATTTTGTGACGTCATTTATTTTTGTGACGTTATGTATTTTGTGACGTCATTTATTTTTGTGACTTAATTTATTTTGTGACGTCATTTATTTTTGTGACGTTATGTATTTTGTGCCGTTATGTATTTTGTGACGTTATTTATTTTTGTGACGTTATGTATTTTGTGACGTAATTAATTTTTGTGACGTCATTTATTTTTGTGACGTTATATATTTTGTGAGGTTATGTATTTTGTGACGTAATTAATTTTTGTGACGTCATTTATTTTTGTGACGTTATGTATTTTGTGACGTCATTTGTTTTTGTGACGTTATGTATTTTGTGAGTCATTTATTTTTGTGACGTTATGTATTTTGTGACGTCATTTATTTTTGTGACGTTATGTATTTTGTGACGTCATTTTTTTGTGACGTTATGTATTTTGTGACGTCATTTATTTTTGGGACGTTATGTATTTTTTGACGTCATTTATTTTGGTAACGTTATGTATTTTGTAACGTCATTTATTTTGTAACGTCATTTATTTTTGTGACGTTATGTATTTTGTGACGTTATGTATTTTGTGACGTCATTTATTTTTGTGACGTTATGTATTTTGTGACGTCATTTATTTTTGTGACGTTATGTATTTTGTGACGTCATTTATTTTTGTGACTTTATTTATTTTGTGACGTCATTTATTTTTGTGACGTTATGTATTTTGTGACGTTATGTATTTTGTGACGTTATTTATTTTTGTGACGTTATGTATTTTGTGACGTAATTAATTTTTGTGACGTCATTTATTTTTGTGACGTTATATATTTTGTGAGGTTATGTATTTTGTGACGTAATTAATTTTTGTGACGTCATTTATTTTTGTGACGTTATGTATTTTGTGACGTCATTTGTTTTTGTGACGTTATGTATTTTGTGAGTCATTTATTTTCGTGACGTTATGTATTTTCTGACGTAATTTATTTTTGTGACGTTATGTATTTTGTGACGTCATTTTTTTGTGACGTTATGTATTTTGCGACGTCATTTATTTTCGTGACGTTATGTATTTTGTGACGTCATTTATTTTGGTAACGTTATGTATTTTGTAACGTCATTTATTTTGTAACGTCATTTATTTTTGTGACGTTATGTATTTTGTGACGTTATGTATTTTGTGACGTCATTTATTTTTGTGACGTTATGTATTTTGTGACGTCATTTATTTTTGTGACGTTATGTATTTTGTGACGTCATTTATTTTTTTGACGTTATGTATTTTGTGACGTCATTTGTTTTTGTGACGTTATGTATTTTGTGAGTCATTTATTTTCGTGACGTTATGTATTTTGTGACGTCATTTATTTTTGTGACGTTATGTATTTTGTGACGTCATTTTTTTGTGACGTTATGTATTTTGTGACGTCATTTATTTTTGTGACGTTATGTATTTTGTGACGTCATTTATTTTGGTAACGTTATGTATTTTGTGACGTCATTTATTTTTGTGACGTTATGTATTTTGTGACGTCATTTTTTTGTGACGTTATGTATTTTGTGACGTCATTTGTTTTTGTGACGTTATGTATTTTGTGAGTCATTTATTTTCGTGACGTTATGTATTTTGTGACGTCATTTATTTTTGTGACGTTATGTATTTTGTGACGTCATTTTTTTGTGACGTTATGTATTTTGTGACGTCATTTATTTTTGTGACGTTATGTATTTTGTGACGTCATTTATTTTGGTAACGTTATGTATTTTGTAACGTCATTTTTTTGTGACGTTATGTATTTTGTGACGTCATTTATTTTTGTGACGTTATGTATTTTGTGACGTAATTATTTTTGTGACGTCATTTATTTTTTTGACGTTATGTATTTTGTGACGTTATGTATTTTGTGACGTCATTTATTTTTGTGACGTTATGTATTTTGTGACGTCATTTATTTTTGTGACGTTATGTATTTTGTGACGTCATTTATTTTTGTGACTTTATTTATTTTGTGACGTCATTTATTTTTGTGACGTTATGTATTTTGTGACGTTATGTATTTTGTGACGTTATTTATTTTTTTGACGTTATGTATTTTGTGACGTAATTAATTTTTGTGACGTCATTTATTTTTGTGACGTTATATATTTTGTGAGGTTATGTATTTTGTGACGTAATTAATTTTTGTGACGTCATTTATTTTTGTGACGTTATGTATTTTGTGACGTCATTTGTTTTTGTGACGTTATGTATTTTGTGAGTCATTTATTTTCGTGACGTTATGTATTTTGTGACGTCATTTATTTTTGTGACGTTATGTATTTTGTGACGTCATTTTTTTGTGACGTTATGTATTTTGTGACGTCATTTATTTTTGTGACGTTATGTATTTTTTGACGTAATTAATTTTGGTGACGTTATGTATTTTGTGACGTAATTAATTTTTGTGACGTCATTAATTTTGTGACGTTATGTATTTTGTGACGTCATTTATTTTTGTGACGTTATGTATTTTGTGACGTCATTTATTTTTGTGACTTTATTTATTTTGTGACGTCATTTATTTTTGTGACGTTATGTATTTTGTGCCGTTATGTATTTTGTGACGTTATTTATTTTTGTGACGTCATTTATTTTTGTGACGTTATATATTTTGTGAGGTTATGTATTTTGTGACGTAATTAATTTTTGTGACGTCATTTATTTTTGTGACGTTATGTATTTTGTGACGTCATTTGTTTTTGTGACGTTATGTATTTTGTGAGTCATTTATTTTCGTGACGTTATGTATTTTGTGACGTCATTTATTTTTGTGACGTTATGTATTTTGTGACGTCATTTTTTTGTGACGTTATGTATTTTGTGACGTCATTTGTTTTTGTGACGTTATGTATTTTGTGAGTCATTTATTTTCGTGACGTTATGTATTTTGTGACGTCATTTATTTTTGTGACGTTATGTATTTTGTGACGTCATTTTTTTGTGACGTTATGTATTTTGTGACGTAATTTGTTTTTGTGACGTTATGTATTTTGTGAGTCATTTATTTTCGTGACGTTATGTATTTTGTGACGTCATTTATTTTTGTGACGTTATGTATTTTGTGACGTCATTTTTTTGTGACGTTATGTATTTTGTGACGTCATTTATTTTTGTGACGTTATTTATTTTGTGACGTCATTTATTTTGGTAACGTTATGTATTTTGTAACGTCATTTTTTTGTGACGTTATGTATTTTGTGACGTCATTTATTTTTGTGACGTTATGTATTTTGTGACGTAATTAATTTTTGTGACGTCATTTATTTTTGTGACGTTATGTATTTTGTGACGTTATGTATTTTTTGACGTCATTTATTTTTGTGACGTTATGTATTTTGTGACGTCATTTATTTTTGTGACGTTATGTATTTTGTGACGTCATTTATTTTTGTGACTTTATTTATTTTGTGACGTCATTTATTTTTGTGACGTTATGTATTTTGTGACGTTATGTATTTTGTGACGTTATTTATTTTTTGACGTTATGTATTTTGTGACGTAATTAATTTTTGTGACGTCATTTATTTATGTGACGTTATATATTTTGTGAGGTTATGTATTTTGTGACGTAATTAATTTTTGTGACGTCATTTATTTTTGTGACGTTATGTATTTTGTGACGTCATTTATTTTTGTGACGTTATGTATTTTGTGACGTCATTTTTTTGTGACGTTATGTATTTTGTGACGTCATTTATTTTTGTGACGTTATGTATTTTTTGACGTAATTAATTTTGGTGACGTTATGTATTTTGTGACGTAATTAATTTTTGTGAAGTCATTAATTTTGTGACGTTATGTATATTGTGACGTCATTTATTTTTGTGACGTTATGTATTTTGTGACGTCATTTATTTTTGTGACTTTATTTATTTTGTGACGTCATTTATTTTTGTGACGTTATGTATTTTGTGCCGTTATGTATTTTGTGACGTTATTTATTTTTGTGACGTTATGTATTTTGTGACGTAATTAATTTTTGTGACGTCATTTATTTTTGTGACGTTATATATTTTGTGAGGTTATGTATTTTGTGACGTAATTAATTTTTGTGACGTCATTTATTTTTGTGACGTTATGTATTTTGTGACGTCATTTGTTTTTGTGACGTTATGTATTTTGTGAGTCATTTATTTTCGTGACGTTATGTATTTTGTGACGTCATTTATTTTCGTGACGTTATGTATTTTGTGACGTCATTTTTTTGTGACGTTATGTATTTTGTGACGTCATTTGTTTTTGTGACGTTATGTATTTTGTGAGTCATTTATTTTCGTGACGTTATGTATTTTGTGACGTCATTTATTTTTGTGACGTTATGTATTTTGTGACGTCATTTTTTTGTGACGTTATGTATTTTGTGACGTAATTTGTTTTTGTGACGTTATGTATTTTGTGAGTCATTTATTTTCGTGACGTTATGTATTTTGTGACGTCATTTATTTTTGTGACGTTATGTATTTTGTGACGTCATTTTTTTGTGACGTTATGTATTTTGTGACGTCATTTATTTTTGTGACGTTATTTATTTTGTGACGTCATTTATTTTGGTAACGTTATGTATTTTGTAACGTCATTTTTTTGTGACGTTATGTATTTTGTGACGTCATTTATTTTTGTGACGTTATGTATTTTGTGACGTAATTAATTTTTGTGACGTCATTTATTTTTGTGACGTTATGTATTTTGTGACGTTATGTATTTTGTGACGTCATTTATTTTTGTGACGTTATGTATTTTGTGACGTCATTTATTTTTGTGACGTTATGTATTTTGTGACGTCATTTATTTTTGTGACTTTATTTATTTTGTGACGTCATTTATTTTTGTGACGTTATGTATTTTGTGACGTCATTTATTTTTTGACGTTATGTATTTTGTGACGTCATTTATTTTGGTAACGTTATGTATTTTGTAACGTCATTTATTTTGTAACGTCATTTATTTTTGTGACGTTATGTATTTTGTGACGTTATGTATTTTGTGACGTCATTTATTTTTGTGACGTTATGTATTTTGTGACGTCATTTATTTTTTTGACGTTATGTATTTTGTGACGTCATTTGTTTTTGTGACGTTATGTATTTTGTGAGTCATTTATTTTCGTGACGTTATGTATTTTGTGACGTCATTTATTTTTGTGACGTTATGTATTTTGTGAGTCATTTATTTTCGTGACGTTATGTATTTTGTGACGTCATTTATTTTTGTGACGTTATGTATTTTGTGACGTCATTTTTTTGTGACGTTATGTATTTTGTGACGTCATTTATTTTTGTGACGTTATGTATTTTGTGACATCATTTATTTTGGTAACGTTATGTATTTTGTAACGTCATTTATTTTGTAATGTCATTTATTTTCGTGACGTTATGTATTTTGTGACGTTATGTATTTTGTGACGTCATTTATTTTTGTGACGTTATGTATTTTGTGACGTCATTTGTTTTTGTGACGTTATGTATTTTGTGACGTCATTTATTTTGGTAACGTTATGTATTTTGTAACGTCATTTATTTTGTAACGTCATTTATTTTTGTGACGTTATGTATTTTGTGACGTTATGTATTTTGTGACGTCATTTATTTTTGTGACGTTATGTATTTTGTGACGTCATTTATTTTTGTGACGTTATGTATTTTGTGACGTTATGTATTTTGTGACGTTATTTATTTTTGTGACGTTATGTATTTTGTGACGTAATTAATTTTTGTGACGTCATTTATTTTTGTGACGTTATATATTTTGTGACGTTATGTATTTTGTGACGTAATTAATTTTTGTAACGTCATTTATTTTTGTGACGTTATGTATTTTGTGACGTCATTTATTTTGGTAACGTTATGTATTTTGTAACGTCATTTTTTTGTGACGTTATGTATTTTGTGACGTCATTTATTTTTGTGACGTTATGTATTTTGTGACGTAATTAATTTTTGTGACGTCATTTATTTTTGTGACGTTATGTATTTTGTGACGTCATTTATTTTGGTAACGTTATGTATTTTGTAACGTCATTTATTTTGTAACGTCATTTATTTTTGTGACGTTATGTATTTTGTGACGTTATGTATTTTGTGACGTCATTTATTTTGGTAACGTTATGTATTTTGTAACGTCATTTATTTTGTAACGTCATTTATTTTTGTGACGTTATGTATTTTGTGACGTTATGTATTTTGTGACGTCATTTATTTTTGTGACGTTATGTATTTTGTGACGTCATTTATTTTGGTAACGTTATGTATTTTGTAACGTCATTTATTTTGTAACGTCATTTATTTTTGTGACGTTATGTATTTTGTGACGTTATGTATTTTTTGACGTCATTTATTTTTGTGACGTAATGTATTTTGTGACGTCATTTATTTTTGTGACGTTATGTATTTTGTGACGTCATTTATTTTGGTAACGTTATGTATTTTGTAACGTCATTTATTTTGTAACGTCATTTATTTTTGTGACGTTATGTATTTTGTGACGTTATGTATTTTGTGACGTCATTTGTTTTTGTGACGTTATGTATTTTGTGAGTCATTTATTTTCGTGACGTTATGTATTTTGTGACGTCATTTATTTTCGTGACTTTATTTATTTTGTGACGTCATTTATTTTTGTGACGTTATGTATTTTGTGACGTTATGTATTTTGTGACGTTATTTATTTTTGTGACGTTATGTATTTTGTGACGTAATTAATTTTTGTAACAATATGTATTTAGTGACGTCATTATGTTTGTGACGTCATTTATTTTTGTGACGTTATGTATTTTGTGACGTTATGTATTTTGGTAACGTTATGTATTTTGTAACGTCATTTATTTTGTAACGTCATTTATTTTTGTGACGTTATGTATTTTGTGACGTTATGTATTTTTTGACGTCATTTATTTTTGTGACGTTATGTATTTTGTGACGTCATTTATTTTTGTGACGTTATGTATTTTGTGACGTCATTTATTTTGGTAACGTTATGTATTTTGTAACGTCATTTATTTTGTAACGTCATTTATTTTTGTGACGTTATGTATTTTGTGACGTTATGTATTGTGTGACGTCATTTATTTTTTTGACGTTATGTATTTTGTGTCGTCATTTATTTTTGTGACGTTATGTATTTTGTGACGTCATTTATGTTTGTGACGTTATGTATTTTGTGACGTCATTTATTTTAGTGACGTTATGTATTTTGTGACGTCATTTTTTTGTGACGTTATGTATTTTGTGACGTCATTTATTTTTGTGAGGTTATGTATTTTTTGACGTAATTAATTTTTGTGACGTTATGTATTTTGTGACGTAATTAATTTTTGTGACGTCATTTATTTTGTGACGTTATGTATTTTGTGACGTCATTTATTTTTGTGACGTTATGTATTTTGTGACGTCATTTATTTTTGTGACGTTATGTATTTTGTGACGTTATGTATTTTGTGACGTTATTTATTTTTGTGACGTTATGTATTTTGTGACGTAATTAATTTTTGTGACGTCATTTATTTTTGTGACGTTATATATTTTGTGAGGTTATGTATTTTGTGACGTAATTAATTTTTGTGACGTCATTTATTTTTGTGACGTTATGTATTTTTTGACGTCATTTATTTTTGTGACGTTATGTATTTTGTGACGTCATTTGTTTTTGTGACGTTATGTATTTTGTGACGTCATTTTTTTTGTGACGTTATGTATTTTGTGAGTCATTTATTTTTGTGACGTTATGTATTTTGTGACGTCATTTATTTTTGTGACGTTATGTATTTTGTGACGTCATTTATTTTTGTGACGTTATGTATTTTGTGACTCCATTTATTTTTGTGACGTTATGTATTTTGTGACGTCATTTATTTTGGTAACGTTATGTATTTTGTAACGTCATTTATTTTGTAACGTCATTTATTTTTGTGACGTTATGTATTTTGTGACGCTATGTATTTTGTGACGTCATTTGTTTTTGTGACGTTATGTATTTTGTGAGTCATTTATTTTCGTGACGTTATGTATTTTGTGACGTCATTTATTTTCGTGACTTTATTTATTTTGTGACGTCATTTATTTTTGTGACGTTATGTATTTTGTGACGTTATGTATTTTGTGACGTCATTTATTTTTGTGACGTTATGTATTTTGTGACGTCATTTATTTTTTTGACGTTATGTATTTTGTGACGTCATTTGTTTTTGTGACGTTATGTATTTTGTGAGTCATTTATTTTCGTGACGTTATGTATTTTGTGACGTCATTTATTTTTGTGACGTTATGTATTTTGTGAGTCATTTATTTTCGTGACGTTATGTATTTTGTGACGTCATTTATTTTTGTGACGTTATGTATTTTGTGACGTCATTTTTTTGTGACGTTATGTATTTTGTGACGTCATTTATTTTTGTGACGTTATGTATTTTGTGACGTCATTTATTTTGGTAACGTTATGTATTTTGTAACGTCATTTATTTTGTAATGTCATTTATTTTCGTGACGTTATGTATTTTGTGACGTTAAGTATTTTGTGACGTCATTTATTTTTGTGACGTTATGTATTTTGTGACGTCATTTGTTTTTGTGACGTTATGTATTTTGTGACGTCATTTATTTTGGTAACGTTATGTATTTTGTAACGTCATTTATTTTGTAACGTCATTTATTTTTGTGACGTTATGTATTTTGTGACGTTATGTATTTTGTGACGTCATTTATTTTTGTGACGTTATGTATTTTGTGACGTCATTTATTTTTGTGACGTTATGTATTTTGTGACGTTATGTATTTTGTGACGTTATTTATTCTTGTGACGTTATGTATTTTGTGACGTAATTAATTTTTGTGACGTCATTTATTTTTGTGACGTTATATATTTTGTGACGTTATGTATTTTGTGACGTAATTAATTTTTGTAACGTCATTTATTTTTGTGACGTTATGTATTTTGTGATGTCATTTATTTTTGTGACTTTATTTATTTTGTGACGTCATTTATTTTTGTGACGTTATGTATTTTGTGCCGTTATGTATTTTGTGACGTTATTTATTTTTGTGACGTTATGTATTTTGTGACGTAATTAATTTTTGTGACGTCATTTATTTTTGTGACGTTATATATTTTGTGAGGTTATGTATTTTGTGACGTAATTAATTTTTGTGACGTCATTTATTTTTGTGACGTTATGTATTTTGTAACGTCATTTGTTTTTGTGACGTTATGTATTTTGTGAGTCATTTATTTTCGTGACGTTATGTATTTTGTGACGTCATTTATTTTTGTGACGTAATTTTTTTGTGACGTTATGTATTTTGTGACGTCATTTGTTTTTGTGACGTTATGTATTTTGTGAGTCATTTATTTTCGTGACGTTATGTATTTTGTGACGTCATTTATTTTTGTGACGTTATGTATTTTGTGACGTCATTTTTTTGTGACGTTATGTATTTTGTTACGTCATTTATTTTTGTGACGTTATGTATTTTGTGACGTCATTTATTTTGGTAACGTTATGTATTTTGTAACGTCATTTTTTTGTGACGTTATGTATTTTGTGACGTCATTTATTTTTGTGACGTTATGTATTTTGTGACGTAATTAATTTTTGTGACGTCATTTATTTTTGTGACGTTATGTATTTTGTGACGTCATTTATTTTGGTAACGTTATGTATTTTAAAACGTCATTTATTTTGTAACGTCATTTATTTTTGTGACGTTATGTATTTTGTGACGTCATTTATTTTGGTAACGTTATGTATTTTGTAACGTCATTTATTTTGTAACGTCATTTATTTTTGTGACGTTATGTATTTTGTGACGTTATGTATTTTGTGACGTCATTTATTTTTGTGACGTTATGTATTTTGTGACGTCATTTATTTTGGTAACGTTATGTATTTTGTAACGTCATTTATTTTGTAACGTCATTTATTTTTGTGACGTTATGTATTTTGTGACGTTATGTATTTTTTGACGTCATTTATTTTTGTGACGTTATTTATTTTGTGACGTCATTTATTTTTGTGACGTTATGTATTTTGTGACGTCATTTATTTTGGTAACGTTATGTATTTTGTAACGTCATTTATTTTGTAACGTCATTTATTTTTGTGACGTTATGTATTTTGTGACGTTATGTATTTTGTGACGTCATTTGTTTTTGTGACGTTATGTATTTTGTGAGTCATTTATTTTCGTGACGTTATGTATTTTGTGACGTCATTTATTTTCGTGACTTTATTTATTTTGTGACGTCATTTATTTTTGTGACGTTATGTATTTTGTGACGTTATGTATTTTGTGACGTTATTTATTTTTGTGACGTTATGTATTTTGTGACGTAATTAATTTTTGTAACAATATGTATTTAGTGACGTCATTATGTTTGTGACGTCATTTATTTTTGTGACGTTATGTATTTTGTGACGTTATGTATTTTGTGACGTCATTTATTTTTGTGACGTTATGTATTTTGTGACGTCATTTATTTTTGTGACGTTATGTATTTTGTGACGTCATTTATTTTGGTAACGTTATGTATTTTGTAACGTCATTTATTTTGTAACGTCATTTATTTTTGTGACGTTATGTATTTTGTGACGTCATTTGTTTTTGTGACGTTATGTATTTTGTGAGTCATTTATTTTCGTGACGTTATGTATTTTGTGACGTCATTTATTTTCGTGACTTTATTTAATTTGTGACGTCATTTATTTTTGTGACGTTATGTATTTTGTGACGTTATGTATTTTGTGACGTTATTTATTTTTGTGACGTTATGTATTTTGTGACGTCATTTATTTTTGTAACAATATGTATTTAGTGACGTCATTATGTTTGTGACGTCATTTATTTTTGTGACGTTATGTATTTTGTGACGTCATTTATTTTTTTGACGTTATGTATTTTGTGACGTCATTTTTTTGTGACGTTATGTATTTTATGACGTTATGTATTGTGTGACGTCATTTATTTTTTTGACGTTATGTATTTTGTGTCGTCATTTATTTTTGTGACGTTATGTATTTTGTGACGTCATTTATGTTTGTGACGTTATGTATTTTGTGACGTCATTTATTTTAGTGACGTTATGTATTTTGTGACGTCATTTTTTTGTGACGTTATGTATTTTGTGACGTCATTTATTTTTGTGAGGTTATGTATTTTTTGACGTAATTAATTTTTGTGACGTTATGTATTTTGTGACGTAATTAATTTTTGTGACGTCATTTATTTTGTGACGTTATGTATTTTGTGACGTCATTTATTTTTGTGACGTTATGTATTTTGTGACGTCATTTATTTTTGTGACGTTATGTATTTTGTGACGTTATGTATTTTGTGACGTTATTTATTTTTGTGACGTTATGTATTTTGTGACGTAATTAATTTTTGTGACGTCATTTATTTTTGTGACGTTATATATTTTGTGAGGTTATGTATTTTGTGACGTAATTAATTTTTGTGTTGTCATTTATTTTTGTGACGTTATGTATTTTTTGACGTCATTTATTTTTGTGACGTTATGTATTTTGTGACGTCATTTGTTTTTGTGACGTTATGTATTTTGTGACGTCATTTTTTTTTGTGACGTTATGTATTTTGTGAGTCATTTATTTTTGTGACGTTATGTATTTTGTGACGTCATTTATTTTTGTGTCGTTATGTATTTTGTGACGTCATTTATTTTTGTGACGTTATGTATTTTGTGACGTCATTTTTTTGTGACGTTATGTATTTTGTGACGTCATTTATTTTTGTGACGTTATGTATTTTGTGACTCCATTTATTTTTGTGACGTTATGTATTTTGTGACGTCATTTATTTTGGTAACGTTATGTATTTTGTTACGTCATTTATTTTGTAACGTCATTTATTTTTGTGACGTTATGTATTTTGTGACGCTATGTATTTTGTGACGTCATTTGTTTTTGTGACGTTATGTATTTTGTGAGTCATTTATTTTCGTGACGTTATGTATTTTGTGACGTCATTTATTTTCGTGACTTTATTTATTTTGTGACGTCATTTATTTTTGTGACGTTATGTATTTTGTGACGTTATGTATTTTGTGACGTTATTTATTTTTGTGACGTTATGTATTTTGTGACGTAATTAATTTTTGAACGTCATTTATTTTTGTGACGTTATATATTTTGTGAGGTTATGTATTTTGTGACGTAATTAATTTTTGTGACGTCATTTATTTTTGTGACGTTATGTATTTTGTGACGTCATTTTTTTGTGACGTTATGTATTTTGTGACGTCATTTATTTTTGTGACGTTATGTATTTTGTGACGTCATTTATTTTGGTAACGTTATGTATTTTGTAACGTCATTTTTTTGTGACGTTATGTATTTTGTGACGTCATTTATTTTTGTGACGTTATGTATTTTGTGACGTAATTAATTTTTGTGACGTCATTTATTTTTGTGACGTTATGTATTTTGTGACGTTATGTATTTTGTGACGTCATTTATTTTTGTGACGTTATGTATTTTGTGACGTCATTTATTTTTGTGACGTTATGTATTTTGTGACGTTATGTATTTTGTGACGTTATTTATTTTTTTGACGTTATGTATTTTGTGACGTAATTAATTTTTGTGACGTCATTTATTTTTGTGACGTTATATATTTTGTGAGGTTATGTATTTTGTGACGTAATTAATTTTTGTGACGTCATTTATTTTTGTGACGTTATGTATTTTGTGACGTCATTTGTTTTTGTGACGTTATGTATTTTGTGAGTCATTTATTTTCGTGACGTTATGTATTTTGTGACGTCATTTTTTTTTGTGACGTTATGTATTTTGTGACGTCATTTTTTTGTGACGTTATGTATTTTGTGACGTCATTTATTTTTGTGACGTTATGTATTTTGTGACTTCATTTATTTTGGTAACGTTATGTATTTTGTAACGTCATTTATTTTGTAACGTCATTTATTTTTGTGACGTCATGTATTTTGTGACGTTATGTATTTTGTGACGTCATTTATTTTTGTGACGTTATGTATTTTGTGACGTCATTTATTTTTGTGACGTTATGTATTTTGTGACGCCATTAATTTTTTTGACGTTATGTATTTTGTGACGTCATTTGTTTTTGTGACGTTATGTATTTTGTGAGTCATTTATTTTCGTGACGTTATGTATTTTGTGACGTCATTTATTTTTGTGACGTTATGTATTTTGTGACGTCATTTGTTTTTGTGACGTTATGTATTTTGTGACGTCATTTATTTTGGTAACGTTATGTATTTTGTAACGTAATTTATTTTGTAACGTCATTTATTTTTGTGACGTTATGTATTTTGTGACGTCATTTATTTTTGTGACGTTATGTATTTTGTGACGTCATTTATTTTTGTGACGTTATGTATTTTGTGACGTCATTTATTTTTGTGACTTTATTTATTTTGTGACGTCATTTATTTTTGTGACGTTATGTATTTTGTGACGTTATGTATTTTGTGACGTTATTTATTTTTGTGACGTTATGTATTTTGTGACGTAATTGATTTTTGTGAGTTTATGTATTTTTTGACGTAATTAATTTTTGTGACGTTATGTATTTTGTGACGTAATTAATTTTTGTGTCGTCATTAATTTTGTGACGTTATGTATTTTGTGACGTCATTTATTTTTGTGACGTTATGTATTTTGTGACGTCATTTATTTTTGTGACGTTATGTATTTTGTGACGTCATTTATTTTTGTGAGGTTATGTATTTTTTGACGTAATTAATTTTTGTGACGTTATGTATTTTTAGACGTAATTAATTTTTGTGACGTCATTAATTTTGTGACGTTATGTATTTTGTGACGTCATTTATTTTTGTGACGTTATGTATTTTGTGACGTCATTTATTTTTGTGACTTTATTTATTTTGTGACGTCATTTATTTTTGTGACGTTATGTATTTTGTGCCGTTATGTATTTTGTGACGTTATTTATTTTTGTGACGTTATGTATTTTGTGACGTAATTAATTTTTGTGACGTCATTTATTTTTGTGACGTTATATATTTTGTGAGGTTATGTATTTTGTGACGTAATTAATTTTTGTGACGTCATTTATTTTTGTGACGTTATGTATTTTGTGACGTAATTTGTTTTTGTGACGTTATGTATTTTGTGAGTCATTTATTTTCGTGACGTTATGTATTTTGTGACGTCATTTATTTTTGTGACGTTATGTATTTTGTGACGTCATTTATTTTTGTGACGTTATGTATTTTTTGACGTCATTTATTTTGGTTACGTTATGTATTTTGTAACATCATTTATTTTGTAACGTCATTTATTTTTGTGACGTTATGTATTTTGTGACGTTATGTATTTTGTGACGTCATTTATTTTTGTGACGTTATGTATTTTGTGACGTCATTTATTTTTGTGACGTTATGTATTTTGTGACGTCATTTATTTTTGTGACTTTATTTATTTTGTGACGTCATTTATTTTTGTGACGTTATGTATTTTGTGACGTTGTGTATTTTGTGACGTCATTTATTTTTGTGACGTTATGTATTTTGTGACGTAATTAATTTTTGTGACGTCATTTATTTTTGTGACGTTATATATTTTGTGAGGTTATGTATTTTGTGACGTAATTAATTTTTGTGACGTCATTTATTTTTGTGACGTTATGTATTTTGTGACGTCATTTGTTTTTGTGACGTTATGTATTTTGTGAGTCATTTATTTTCGTGACGTTATGTATTTTCTGACGTCATTTATTTTTGTGACGTTATGTATTTTGTGACGTCAATTTTTTTGTGACGTTATGTATTTTGTGACGTCATTTATTTTTGTGACGTTATGTATTTTGTGACGTCATTTATTTTGGTAACGTTATGTATTTTGTAACGTCATTTATTTTGTAACGTCATTTATTTTTGTGACGTTATGTATTTTGTGACGTCATTTATTTTTGTGACGTTATGTATTTTGTGACGTCATTTATTTTTGTGACGTTATGTATTTTGTGACGCCATTAATTTTTTTGACGTTATGTATTTTGTGACGTCATTTGTTTTTGTGACGTTATGTATTTTGTGAGTCATTTATTTTCGTGACGTTATGTATTTTGTGACGTCATTTATTTTTGTGACGTTATGTATTTTGTGACGTCATTTGTTTTTGTGACGTTATGTATTTTGTGACGTCATTTATTTTGGTAACGTTATGTATTTTGTAACGTAATTTATTTTGTAACGTCATTTATTTTTGTGACGTTATGTATTTTGTGACGTCATTTATTTTTGTGACGTTATGTATTTTGTGACGTCATTTATTTTTGTGACGTTATGTATTTTGTGACGTCATTTATTTTTGTGACTTTATTTATTTTGTGACGTCATTTATTTTTGTGACGTTATGTATTTTGTGACGTTATGTATTTTGTGACGTTATTTATTTTTGTGACGTTATGTATTTTGTGACGTAATTGATTTTTGTGAGTTTATGTATTTTTTGACGTAATTAATTTTTGTGACGTTATGTATTTTGTGACGTAATTAATTTTTGTGTCGTCATTAATTTTGTGACGTTATGTATTTTGTGACGTCATTTATTTTTGTGACGTTATGTATTTTGTGACGTCATTTATTTTTGTGACGTTATGTATTTTGTGACGTCATTTATTTTTGTGAGGTTATGTATTTTTTGACGTAATTAATTTTTGTGACGTTATGTATTTTTAGACGTAATTAATTTTTGTGACGTCATTAATTTTGTGACGTTATGTATTTTGTGACGTCATTTATTTTTGTGACGTTATGTATTTTGTGACGTCATTTATTTTTGTGACTTTATTTATTTTGTGACGTCATTTATTTTTGTGACGTTATGTATTTTGTGCCGTTATGTATTTTGTGACGTTATTTATTTTTGTGACGTTATGTATTTTGTGACGTAATTAATTTTTGTGACGTCATTTATTTTTGTGACGTTATATATTTTGTGAGGTTATGTATTTTGTGACGTAATTAATTTTTGTGACGTCATTTATTTTTGTGACGTTATGTATTTTGTGACGTAATTTGTTTTTGTGACGTTATGTATTTTGTGAGTCATTTATTTTCGTGACGTTATGTATTTTGTGACGTCATTTATTTTTGTGACGTTATGTATTTTGTGACGTCATTTATTTTTGTGACGTTATGTATTTTTTGACGTCATTTATTTTGGTTACGTTATGTATTTTGTAACATCATTTATTTTGTAACGTCATTTATTTTTGTGACGTTATGTATTTTGTGACGTTATGTATTTTGTGACGTCATTTATTTTTGTGACGTTATGTATTTTGTGACGTCATTTATTTTTGTGACGTTATGTATTTTGTGACGTCATTTATTTTTGTGACTTTATTTATTTTGTGACGTCATTTATTTTTGTGACGTTATGTATTTTGTGACGTTGTGTATTTTGTGACGTCATTTATTTTTGTGACGTTATGTATTTTGTGACGTAATTAATTTTTGTGACGTCATTTATTTTTGTGACGTTATATATTTTGTGAGGTTATGTATTTTGTGACGTAATTAATTTTTGTGACGTCATTTATTTTTGTGACGTTATGTATTTTGTGACGTCATTTGTTTTTGTGACGTTATGTATTTTGTGAGTCATTTATTTTCGTGACGTTATGTATTTTCTGACGTCATTTATTTTTGTGACGTTATGTATTTTGTGACGTCAATTTTTTTGTGACGTTATGTATTTTGTGACGTCATTTATTTTTGTGACGTTATGTATTTTGTGACGTCATTTATTTTGGTAACGTTATGTATTTTGTAACGTCATTTATTTTGTAACGTCATTTATTTTTGTGACGTTATGTATTTTGTGACGTTATGTATTTTGTGACGTTATGTATTTTGTGACGTCATTTATTTTTGTGACTTTATTTATTTTGTGACGTCATTTATTTTTTTGACGTTATGTATTTTGTGACGTCATTTGTTTTTGTGACGTTATGTATTTTGTGAGTCATTTATTTTCGTGACGTTATGTATTTTGTGACGTCATTTATTTTTGTGACGTTATGTATTTTGTGACGTCATTTTTTTGTGACGTTATGTATTTTGTGACGTCATTTATTTTTGTGACGTTATGTATTTTGTGACGTCATTTATTTTGGTAACGTTATGTATTTTTTAACGTCATTTATTTTGTAACGTCATTTATTTTTGTGACGTTATGTATTTTGTGAGTCATTTATTTTCGTGACGTTATGTATTTTGTGACGTCATTTATTTTTGTGACTTTATTTATTTTGTGACGTCATTTATTTTTGTGACGTTATGTATTTTGTGACGTTATGTATTTTGTGACGTTATTTATTTTTGTGACGTTATGTATTTTGTGACGTAATTAATTTTTGTGACGTCATTTATTTTTGTGACGTTATATATTTTGTGAGGTTATGTATTTTGTGACGTAATTAATTTTTGTGACGTCATTTATTTTTGTGACGTTATGTATTTTGTGACGTCATTTGTTTTTGTGACGTTATGTATTTTGTGAGTCATTTATTTTCGTGACGTTATGTATTTTGTGACGTCATTTATTTTTGTGACGTTATGTATTTTGTGACGTCATTTTTTTGTGACGTTATGTATTTTGTGACGTCATTTATTTTTGTGACGTTATGTATTTTGCGACGTCATTTATTTTGGTAACGTTATGTATTTTGTAACGTCATTTTTTTGTGACGTTATGTATTTTGTGACGTCATTTATTTTTGTGACGTTATGTATTTTGTGACGTAATTAATTTTTGTGACGTCATTTATTTTTTTGACGTTATGTATTTTGTGACGTTATGTATTTTGTGACGTCATTTATTTTTGTGACGTTATGTATTTTGTGACGTCATTTATTTTTGTGACGTTATGTATTTTGTGACGTCATTTATTTTTGTGACTTTATTTATTTTGTGAAGTCATTTATTTTTGTGACGTTATGTATTTTGTGACGTTATGTATTTTGTGACGTTATTTATTTTTTTGACGTTATGTATTTTGTGACGTAATTAATTTTTGTGACGTCATTTATTTTTGTGACGTTATATATTTTGTGAGGTTATGTATTTTGTGACGTAATTAATTTTTGTGACGTCATTTATTTTTGTGACGTTATGTATTTTGTGACGTCATTTGTTTTTGTGACGTTATGTATTTTGTGAGTCATTTATTTTCGTGACGTTATGTATTTTGTGACGTCATTTATTTTTGTGACGTTATGTATTTTGTGACGTCATTTTTCTGTGACGTTATGTATTTTGTGACGTCATTTATTTTTGTGACGTAATGTATTTTTTGACGTAATTAATTTTTGTGACGTTATGTATTTTGTGACGTAATTAATTTTTGTGACGTCATTAATTTTGTGACGTTATGTATTTTGTGACGTCATTTATTTTTCTGACGTTATGTATTTTGTGACGTCATTTATTTTTGTGACTTTATTTATTTTGTGACGTCATTTATTTTTGTGACGTTATGTATTTTGTGCCGTTATGTATTTTGTGACGTTATTTATTTTTGTGACGTTATGTATTTTGTGACGTAATTAATTTTTGTGACGTCATTTATTTTTGTGACGTTATATATTTTGTGAGGTTATGTATTTTGTGACGTAATTACTTTTTGTGACGTCATTTATTTTTGTGACGTTATGTATTTTGTGACGTCATTTGTTTTTGTGACGTTATGTATTTTGTGAGTCATTTATTTTCGTGACGTTATGTATTTTGTGACGTCATTTATTTTTGTGACGTTATGTATTTTGTGACGTCATTTTTCTGTGACGTTATGTATTTTGTGACGTCATTTATTTTTGTGACGTAATGTATTTTTTGACGTAATTAATTTTTGTGACGTTATGTATTTTGTGACGTAATTAATTTTTGTGACGTCATTAATTTTGTGACGTTATGTATTTTGTGACGTCATTTATTTTTCTGACGTTATGTATTTTGTGACGTCATTTATTTTTGTGACTTTATTTATTTTGTGACGTCATTTATTTTTGTGACGTTATGTATTTTGTGCCGTTATGTATTTTGTGACGTTATTTATTTTTGTGACGTTATGTATTTTGTGACGTAATTAATTTTTGTGACGTCATTTATTTTTGTGACGTTATATATTTTGTGAGGTTATGTATTTTGTGACGTAATTACTTTTTGTGACGTCATTTATTTTTGTGACGTTATGTATTTTGTGACGTCATTTGTTTTTGTGACGTTATGTATTTTGTGAGTCATTTATTTTCGTGACGTTATGTATTTTGTGACGTCATTTATTTTTGTGACGTTATGTATTTTGTGACGTCATTTTTTTGTGACGTTATGTATTTTGTGACGTCATTTATTTTTGTGACGTTATGTATTTTGTGACGTCATTTATTTTGGTAACGTTATGTATTTTGTAACGTCATTTTTTTGTGACGTTATGTATTTTGTGACGTCATTTATTTTTGTGACGTTATGTATTTTGTGACGTAATTAATTTTTGTGACGTCATTTATTTTTGTGACGTTATGTATTTTGTGACGTTATGTATTTTGTGACGTCATTTATTTTTGTGACGTTATGTATTTTGTGACGTCATTTATTTTTGTGACGTTATGTATTTTGTGACGTCATTTATTTTTGTGACTTTATTTATTTTGTGACGTCATTTATTTTTGTGACGTTATGTATTTTGTGACGTTATGTATTTTGTGACGTTATTTATTTTTTTGACGTTATGTATTTTGTGACGTAATTAATTTTTGTGACGTCATTTATTTTTGTGACGTTATATATTTTGTGAGGTTATGTATTTTGTGACGTAATTAATTTTTGTGACGTCATTTATTTTTGTGACGTTATGTATTTTGTGACGTCATTTGTTTTTGTGACGTTATGTATTTTGTGAGTCATTTATTTTCGTGACGTTATGTATTTTGTGTCGTCATTTATTTTTGTGACGTTATGTATTTTGTGACGTCATTTTTTTGTGACGTTATGTATTTTGTGACGTCATTTATTTTTTGACGTTATGTATTTTGTGACGTCATTTATTTTGGTAACGTTATGTATTTTGTAACGTCATTTATTTTGTAACGTCATTTATTTTTGTGACGTTATGTATTTTGTGACGTCATTTATTTTTTTGACGTTATGTATTTTGTGACGTCATTTGTTTTTGTGACGTTATGTATTTTGTGAGTCATTTATTTTCGTGACGTTATGTATTTTGTGACGTCATTTATTTTTGTGACGTTATGTATTTTGTGAGTTATTTATTTTCGTGACGTTATGTATTTTGTGACGTCATTTATTTTTGTGACGTTATGTATTTTGTGACGTAATTAATTTTTGTGACGTCATTTATTTTTGTGACGTTATGTATTTTGTGACGTTATGTATTTTGTGACGTCATTTATTTTTGTGACGTTATGTATTTTGTGACGTCATTTATTTTTGTGACGTTATGTATTTTGTGACGTCATTTATTTTTGTGACTTTATTTATTTTGTGACGTCATTTATTTTTGTGACGTTATGTATTTTGTGAAGTTATGTATTTTGTGACGTTATTTATTTTTTTGACGTTATGTATTTTGTGACGTAATTAATTTTTGTGACGTCATTTATTTTTGTGACGTTATATATTTTGTGAGGTTATGTATTTTGTGACGTAATTAATTTTTGTGACGTCATTTATTTTTGTGACGTTATGTATTTTGTGACGTCATTTGTTTTTGTGACGTTATGTATTTTGTGAGTCATTTATTTTCGTGACGTTATGTATTTTGTGACGTCATTTATTTTTGTGACGTTATGTATTTTGTGACGTCATTTTTTTGTGACGTTATGTATTTTGTGACGTCATTTATTTTTTGACGTTATGTATTTTGTGACGTCATTTATTTTGGTAACGTTATGTATTTTGTAACGTCATTTATTTTGTAACGTCATTTATTTTTGTGACGTTATGTATTTTGTGACGTCATTTATTTTTTTGACGTTATGTATTTTGTGACGTCATTTGTTTTTGTGACGTTATGTATTTTGTGAGTCATTTATTTTCGTGACGTTATGTATTTTGTGACGTCATTTTTTTGTGACGTTATGTATTTTGTGCCGTTATGTATTTTGTGACGTTATTTATTTTTGTGACGTTATGTATTTTGTGACGTAATTAATTTTTGTGACGTCATTTATTTTTGTGACGTTATATATTTTGTGAGGTTATGTATTTTGTGACGTAATTACTTTTTGTGACGTCATTTATTTTTGTGACGTTATGTATTTTGTGACGTCATTTGTTTTTGTGACGTTATGTATTTTGTGAGTCATTTATTTTCGTGACGTTATGTATTTTGTGACGTCATTTATTTTTGTGACGTTATGTATTTTGTGACGTCATTTTTTTGTGACGTTATGTATTTTGTGACGTCATTTGTTTTTGTGACGTTATGTATTTTGTGAGTCATTTATTTTCGTGACGTTATGTATTTTGTGACGTCATTTATTTTTGTGACGTTATGTATTTTGTGACGTCATTTTTTTGTGACGTTATGTATTTTGTGACGTCATTTATTTTTGTGACGTTATGTATTTTGTGACGTCATTTATTTTGGTAACGTTATGTATTTTGTGACGTCATTTATTTTGGTAACGTTATGTATTTTGTAACGTCATTTTTTTGTGACGTTATGTATTTTGTGACGTCATTTATTTTTGTGACGTTATGTATTTTGTGACGTAATTAATTTTTGTGACGTCATTTATTTTTGTGACGTTATGTATTTTGTGACGTTATGTATTTTGTGACCTCATTTATTTTTGTGACGTTATGTATTTTGTGACGTCATTTATTTTTGTGACGTTATGTATTTTGTGACGTCATTTATTTTTGTGACTTTATTTATTTTGTGACGTCATTTATTTTTGTGACGTTATGTATTTTGTGACGTTATGTATTTTGTGACGTTATTTATTTTTTTGACGTTATGTATTTTGTGACGTAATTAATTTTTGTGACGTCATTTATTTTTGTGACGTTATATATTTTGTGAGGTTATGTATTTTGTGACGTAATTAATTTTGTGACGTCATTTATTTTTGTGACGTTATGTATTTTGTGACGTCATTTGTTTTTGTGACGTTATGTATTTTGTGAGTCATTTATTTTCGTGACGTTATGTATTTTGTGACGTCATTTATTTTTGTGACGTTATGTATTTTGTGACGTCATTTTTTTGTGACGTTATGTATTTTGTGACGTCATTTATTTTTTGACGTTATGTATTTTGTGACGTCATTTATTTTGGTAACGTTATGTATTTTGTAACGTCATTTATTTTGTAACGTCATTTATTTTTGTGACGTTATGTATTTTGTGACGTCATTTATTTTTTTGACGTTATGTATTTTGTGACGTCATTTGTTTTTGTGACGTTATGTATTTTGTGAGTCATTTATTTTCATGACGTTATGTATTTTGTGACGTCATTTATTTTTGTGACGTTATGTATTTTGTGAGTTATTTATTTTCGTGACGTTATGTATTTTGTGACGTCATTTATTTTTGTGACGTTATGTATTTTGTGACGTCATTTTTTTGTAACGTTATGTATTTTGTAACGTCATTTTTTTGTGACGTTATGTATTTTGTGACGTCATTTATTTTTGTGACGTTATGTATTTTGTGACGTAATTAATTTTTGTGACGTCATTTATTTTTGTGACGTTATGTATTTTGTGACGTTATGTATTTTGTGACGTCATTTATTTTTGTGACGTTATGTATTTTGTGACGTCATTTATTTTTGTGACGTTATGTATTTTGTGACGTCATTTATTTTTGTGACTTTATTTATTTTGTGACGTCATTTATTTTTGTGACGTTATGTATTTTGTGACGTTATGTATTTTGTGACGTTATTTATTTTTGTGACGTTATGTATTTTGTGACGTAATTAATTTTTGTGACGTCATTTATTTTTGTGACGTTATATATTTTGTGAGGTTATGTATTTTGTGACGTAATTAATTTTTGTGACGTCATTTATTTTTGTGACGTTATGTATTTTGTGACGTCATTTGTTTTTGTGACGTTATGTATTTTGTGAGTCATTTATTTTCGTGACGTTATGTATTTTGTGACGTCATTTATTTTTGTGACGTTATGTATTTTGTGACGTCATTTTTTTGTGACGTTATGTATTTTGTGACGTCATTTATTTTTTGACGTTATGTATTTTGTGACGTCATTTATTTTGGTAACGTTATGTATTTTGAAACGTCATTTATTTTGTAACGTCATTTATTTTTGTGACGTTATGTATTTTGTGACGTCATTTATTTTTTTGACGTTATGTATTTTGTGACGTCATTTGTTTTTGTGACGTTATGTATTTTGTGAGTCATTTATTTTCGTGACGTTATGTATTTTGTGACGTCATTTATTTTTGTGACGTTAAGTATTTTGTGAGTTATTTATTTTCGTGACGTTATGTATTTTGTGACGTCATTTATTTTTGTGACGTTATGTATTTTGTGACGTCATTTTTTTGTGACGTTATGTATTTTGTGACGTCATTTATTTTTGTGACGTTATGTATTTTGTGACGTCATTTATTTTGGTAACGTTATGTATTTTGTAACGTCATTTATTTTGTAATGTCATTTATTTTCGTGACGTTATGTATTTTGTGACGTTATGTATTTTGTGACGTCATTTATTTTTGTGACTTTATGTATTTTGTGACGTCATTTGTTTTTGTGACGTTATGTATTTTGTGACGTCATTTATTTTGGTAACGTTATGTATTTTGTAACGTCATTTATTTTGTAACGTCATTTATTTTTGTGACGTTATGTATTTTGTGACGTTATGTATTTTGTGACGTCATTTATTTTTGTGACGTTATGTATTTTGTGACGTCATTTATTTTTGTGACGTTATGTATTTTGTGACGTTATGTATTTTGTGACGTTATTTATTTTTGTGACAATATGTATTTTGTGACGTAATTAATTTTTGTGACGTCATTTATTTTTGTGACGTTATATATTTTGTGACGTTATGTATTTTGTGACGTAATTAATTTTTGTGACGTCATTTATTTTTGTGACGTTATATATTTTGTGACGTTATGTATTTTGTGACGTTATGTATTTTGTGACGTCATTTATTTTTTTGACGTTATGTATTTTGTGACGTCATTTGTTTTTGTGACGTTATGTATTTTGTGAGTCATTTATTTTCGTGACGTTATGTATTTTGTGACGTCATTTTTTTGTGACGTTATGTATTTTGTGCCGTTATGTATTTTGTGACGTTATTTATTTTTGTGACGTTATGTATTTTGTGACGTAATTAATTTTTGTGACGTCATTTATTTTTGTGACGTTATATATTTTGTGAGGTTATGTATTTTGTGACGTAATTACTTTTTGTGACGTCATTTATTTTTGTGACGTTATGTATTTTGTGACGTCATTTGTTTTTGTGACGTTATGTATTTTGTGAGTCATTTATTTTCGTGACGTTATGTATTTTGTGACGTCATTTATTTTTGTGACGTTATGTATTTTGTGACGTCATTTTTTTGTGACGTTATGTATTTTGTGACGTCATTTGTTTTTGTGACGTTATGTATTTTGTGAGTCATTTATTTTCGTGACGTTATGTATTTTGTGACGTCATTTATTTTTGTGACGTTATGTATTTTGTGACGTCATTTTTTTGTGACGTTATGTATTTTGTGACGTCATTTATTTTTGTGACGTTATGTATTTTGTGACGTCATTTATTTTGGTAACGTTATGTATTTTGTGACGTCATTTATTTTGGTAACGTTATGTATTTTGTAACGTCATTTTTTTGTGACGTTATGTATTTTGTGACGTCATTTATTTTTGTGACGTTATGTATTTTGTGACGTAATTAATTTTTGTGACGTCATTTATTTTTGTGACGTTATGTATTTTGTGACGTTATGTATTTTGTGACCTCATTTATTTTTGTGACGTTATGTATTTTGTGACGTCATTTATTTTTGTGACGTTATGTATTTTGTGACGTCATTTATTTTTGTGACTTTATTTATTTTGTGACGTCATTTATTTTTGTGACGTTATGTATTTTGTGACGTTATGTATTTTGTGACGTTATTTATTTTTTTGACGTTATGTATTTTGTGACGTAATTAATTTTTGTGACGTCATTTATTTTTGTGACGTTATATATTTTGTGAGGTTATGTATTTTGTGACGTAATTAATTTTGTGACGTCATTTATTTTTGTGACGTTATGTATTTTGTGACGTCATTTGTTTTTGTGACGTTATGTATTTTGTGAGTCATTTATTTTCGTGACGTTATGTATTTTGTGACGTCATTTATTTTTGTGACGTTATGTATTTTGTGACGTCATTTTTTTGTGACGTTATGTATTTTGTGACGTCATTTATTTTTTGACGTTATGTATTTTGTGACGTCATTTATTTTGGTAACGTTATGTATTTTGTAACGTCATTTATTTTGTAACGTCATTTATTTTTGTGACGTTATGTATTTTGTGACGTCATTTATTTTTTTGACGTTATGTATTTTGTGACGTCATTTGTTTTTGTGACGTTATGTATTTTGTGAGTCATTTATTTTCATGACGTTATGTATTTTGTGACGTCATTTATTTTTGTGACGTTATGTATTTTGTGAGTTATTTATTTTCGTGACGTTATGTATTTTGTGACGTCATTTATTTTTGTGACGTTATGTATTTTGTGACGTCATTTTTTTGTAACGTTATGTATTTTGTAACGTCATTTTTTTGTGACGTTATGTATTTTGTGACGTCATTTATTTTTGTGACGTTATGTATTTTGTGACGTAATTAATTTTTGTGACGTCATTTATTTTTGTGACGTTATGTATTTTGTGACGTTATGTATTTTGTGACGTCATTTATTTTTGTGACGTTATGTATTTTGTGACGTCATTTATTTTTGTGACGTTATGTATTTTGTGACGTCATTTATTTTTGTGACTTTATTTATTTTGTGACGTCATTTATTTTTGTGACGTTATGTATTTTGTGACGTTATGTATTTTGTGACGTTATTTATTTTTGTGACGTTATGTATTTTGTGACGTAATTAATTTTTGTGACGTCATTTATTTTTGTGACGTTATATATTTTGTGAGGTTATGTATTTTGTGACGTAATTAATTTTTGTGACGTCATTTATTTTTGTGACGTTATGTATTTTGTGACGTCATTTGTTTTTGTGACGTTATGTATTTTGTGAGTCATTTATTTTCGTGACGTTATGTATTTTGTGACGTCATTTATTTTTGTGACGTTATGAATTTTGTGACGTCATTTTTTTGTGACGTTATGTATTTTGTGACGTCATTTATTTTTTGACGTTATGTATTTTGTGACGTCATTTATTTTGGTAACGTTATGTATTTTGAAACGTCATTTATTTTGTAACGTCATTTATTTTTGTGACGTTATGTATTTTGTGACGTCATTTATTTTTTTGACGTTATGTATTTTGTGACGTCATTTGTTTTTGTGACGTTATGTATTTTGTGAGTCATTTATTTTCGTGACGTTATGTATTTTGTGACGTCATTTATTTTTGTGACGTTATGTATTTTGTGAGTTATTTATTTTCGTGACGTTATGTATTTTGTGACGTCATTTATTTTTGTGACGTTATGTATTTTGTGACGTCATTTTTTTGTGACGTTATGTATTTTGTGACGTCATTTATTTTTGTGACGTTATGTATTTTGTGACGTCATTTATTTTGGTAACGTTATGTATTTTGTAACGTCATTTATTTTGTAATGTCATTTATTTTCGTGACGTTATGTATTTTGTGACGTTATGTATTTTGTGACGTCATTTATTTTTGTGACTTTATGTATTTTGTGACGTCATTTGTTTTTGTGACGTTATGTATTTTGTGACGTCATTTATTTTGGTAACGTTATGTATTTTGTAACGTCATTTATTTTGTAACGTCATTTATTTTTGTGACGTTATGTATTTTGTGACGTTATGTATTTTGTGACGTCATTTATTTTTGTGACGTTATGTATTTTGTGACGTCATTTATTTTTGTGACGTTATGTATTTTGTGACGTTATGTATTTTGTGACGTTATTTATTTTTGTGACAATATGTATTTTGTGACGTAATTAATTTTTGTGACGTCATTTATTTTTGTGACGTTATATATTTTGTGACGTTATGTATTTTGTGACGTAATTAATTTTTGTAACGTCATTTATTTTTGTGACGTTATGTATTTTGTGACGTCATTTATTTTTGTGACTTTATTTATTTTGTGACGTCATTTATTTTTGTGACGTTATGTATTTTGTGCCGTTATGTATTTTGTGACGTTATTTATTTTTGTGAAGTTATGTATTTTGTGACGTAATAAATTTTTGTGACGTCATTTATTTTTGTGACGTTATATATTTTTTGAGGTTATGTATTTTGTGACGTAATTAATTTTTGTGACGTCATTTATTTTTGTGACGTTATGTATTTTGTGACGTCATTTGTTTTTGTGACGTTATGTATTTTGTGAGTCATTTATTTTCGTGACGTTATGTATTTTGTGACGTCATTTATTTTTGTGACGTCATTTTTTTGTGACGTTATGTATTTTGTGACGTCATTTGTTTTTGTGACGTTATGTATTTTGTGAGTCATTTATTTTCGTGACGTTATGTATTTTGTGACGTCATTTATTTTTGTGACGTTATGTATTTTGTGACGTCATTTTTTTGTGACGTTATGTATTTTGTGACGTCATTTATTTTTGTGACGTTATGTATTTTGTGACGTCATTTATTTTGGTAACGTTATGTATTTTGTAACGTCATTTTTTTGTGACGTTATGTATTTTGTGACGTCATTTATTTTTGTGACGTTATGTATTTTGTGACGTAATTAATTTTTGTGACGTCATTTATTTTTGTGACGTTATGTATTTTGTGACGTTATGTATTTTGTGACGTCATTTATTTTTGTGACGTTATGTATTTTGTGACGTCATTTATTTTTGTGACGTTATGTATTTTGTGACGTCATTTATTTTTGTGACTTTATTTATTTTGTAACGTCATTTATTTTTGTGACGTTATGTATTTTGTGACGTCATTTGTTTTTGTGACGTTATGTATTTTGTGAGTCATTTATTTTCGTGACGTTATGTATTTTGTGACGTCATTTATTTTTGTGACGTTATGTATTTTGTGACGTCATTTATTTTTTTGACGTTATGTATTTTGTGACGTCATTTGTTTTTGTGACGTTATGTATTTTGTGAGTCATTTATTTTCGTGACGTTATGTATTTTGTGACGTCATTTATTTTTGTGACGTTATGTATTTTGTGACGTCATTTATTTTTGTGACTTTATTTATTTTGTGACGTCATTTATTTTTGTGACGTTATGTATTTTGTGACGTTATGTATTTTGTGACATTTATTTTTGTGACGTTATGTATTTTGTGACGTAATTAATTTTTGTGAGGTTATGTATTTTTTGACGTAATTAATTTTTGTGACGTTATGTATTTTGTGACGTAATTAATTTTTGTGACGTCATTAATTTTGTGACGTTATGTATTTTGTGACGTCATTTATTTTTGTGACGTTATGTATTTTGTGACGTCATTTATTTTTGTGACGTTATGTATTTTGTGACGTCATTTATTTTTGTGAGGTTATGTATTTTTTGACGTAATTAATTTTGTGACGTTATGTATTTTGTGACGTAATTAATTTTTGTGACCTCATTAATTTTGTGACGTTATGTATTTTGTGACGTCATTTATTTTTGTGACGTTATGTATTTTGTGACGTCATTTATTTTTGTGACTTTATTTATTTTGTGACGTCATTTATTTTTGTGACGTTATGTATTTTGTGCCGTTATGTATTTTGTGACGTTATTTATTTTTGTGACGTTATGTATTTTGTGACGTAATTAATTTTTGTGACGTCATTTATTTTTGTGACGTTATATATTTTGTGAGGTTATGTATTTTGTGACGTAATTAATTTTTGTGACGTCATTTATTTTTGTGACGTTATGTATTTTGTGACGTCATTTGTTTTTGTGACGTTATGTATTTTGTGACGTCATTTATTTTTGTGACGTTATGTATTTTGTGACGTCATTTATTTTTGTGACGTTATGTATTTTGTGACGTCATTTATTTTTGTGACTTTATTTATTTTGTAACGTCATTTATTTTTGTGACGTTATGTATTTTGTGACGTCATTTGTTTTTGTGACGTTATGTATTTTGTGAGTCATTTATTTTCGTGACGTTATGTATTTTGTGACGTCATTTATTTTTGTGACGTTATGTATTTTGTGACGTCATTTATTTTTTTGACGTTATGTATTTTGTGACGTCATTTGTTTTTGTGACGTTATGTATTTTGTGAGTCATTTATTTTCGTGACGTTATGTATTTTGTGACGTCATTTATTTTTGTGACGTTATGTATTTTGTGACGTCATTTGTTTTTGTGACGTTATGTATTTTGTGACGTCATTTATTTTGGTAACGTTATGTATTTTGTAACGTCATTTATTTTGTAACGTCATTTATTTTTGTGACGTTATGTATTTTGTGACGTTATGTATTTTGTGACGTCATTTATTTTTGTGACGTTATTTATTTTGTGACGTCATTTATTTTTGTGACGTTATGTATTTTGTGACGTCATTTATTTTTGTGACTTTATTTATTTTGTGACGTCATTTATTTTTGTGACGTTATGTATTTTGTGACGTTATGTATTTTGTGACATTTATTTTTGTGACGTTATGTATTTTGTGACGTAATTAATTTTTGTGAGGTTATGTATTTTTTGACGTAATTAATTTTTGTGACGTTATGTATTTTGTGACGTAATTAATTTTTGTGACGTCATTAATTTTGTGACGTTATGTATTTTGTGACGTCATTTATTTTTGTGACGTTATGTATTTTGTGACGTCATTTATTTTTGTGACTTTATTTATTTTGTGACGTCATTTATTTTTGTGACGTTATGTATTTTGTGCCGTTATGTATTTTGTGACGTTATTTATTTTTGTGACGTTATGTATTTTGTGACGTAATTAATTTTTGTGACGTCATTTATTTTTGTGACGTTATATATTTCGTGAGGTTATGTATTTTGTGACGTAATTAATTTTTGTGACGTCATTTATTTTTGTGACGTTATGTATTTTGTGACGTCATTTGTTTTTGTGACGTTATGTATTTTGTGAGTCATTTATTTTCGTGACGTTATGTATTTTGTGACGTCATTTATTTTTGTGACGTTATGTATTTTGTGACGTCATTTTTTTGTGACGTTATGTATTTTGTGACGTCATTAATTTTTGTGACGTTATGTATTTTGTAACGTCATTTATTTTGGTAACGTTATGTATTTTGTAACGTCATTTATTTTGTAACGTCATTTATTTTTGTGACGTTATGTATTTTGTGACGTTATGTATTTTGTGACGTCATTTATTTTTGTGACGTAATGTATTTTGTGACGTCATTTATTTTTGTGACGTTATGTATTTTGTGACGTCATTTATTTTTGTGACTTTATTTATTTTGTGACGTCATTTAATTTTGTGACGTTATGTATTTTGTGACGTTATGTATTTTGTGACGTTATTTATTTTTGTGACGTTATGTATTTTGTGACGTAATTAATTTTTGTGACGTCATTTATTTTTGTGACGTTATATATTTTGTGAGGTTATGTATTTTGTGACGTAATTAATTTTTGTGACGTCATTTTTTTTTTGTGACGTTATGTATTTTGTGACGTCATTTGTTTTTGTGACGTTATGTATTTTGTGAGTCATTTATTTTCGTGACGTTATGTATTTTCTGACGTCATTTATTTTTGTGACGTTATGTATTTTGTGACGTCATTTTTTTGTGACGTTATGTATTTTGTGACGTCATTTATTTTTGTGACGTTATGTATTTTGTGACGTCATTTATTTTGGTAACGTTATGTATTTTGTAACGTCATTTATTTTGTAACGTCATTTATTTTTGTGAGGTTATGTATTTTGTGACGTTATGTATTTTGTGACGTCATTTATTTTTGTGACGTTATGTATTTTGTGACGTCATTTATTTTTGTGACGTTATGTATTTTGTGACGTCATTTATTTTTTTGACGTTATGTATTTTGTGACGTCATTTGTTTTTGTGACGTTATGTATTTTGTGAGTCATTTATTTTCGTGACGTTATGTATTTTGTAACGTCATTTATTTTTGTGACGTTATGTATTTTGTGACGTCATTTTTTTGTGACGTTATGTATTTTGTGACGTCATTTATTTTTGTGACGTTATGTATTTTGTGACGTCATTTATTTTGGTAACGTTATGTATTTTGTAACGTCATTTATTTTGTAACGTCATTTATTTTTGTGACGTTATGTATTTTGTGACGTTATGTATTTTGTGACGTCATTTATTTTTGTGACGTTATGTATTTTTTGACGTCATTTATTTTTGTGACGTTATGTATTTTGTGAAGTCATTTGTTTTTGTGACGTTATGTATTTTGTGAGTCATTTATTTTCGTGACGTTATGTATTTTCTGACGTCATTTATTTTTGTGACGTTATGTATTTTGTGACGTCATTTTTTTGTGACGTTATGTATTTTGTGACGTCATTTATTTTTGTGACGTTATGTATTTTGTGACGTCATTTATTTTGGTAACGTTATGTATTTTGTAACATCATTTATTTTGTAACGTCATTTATTTTTGTGACGTTATGTATTTTGTGACGTTATGTATTTTGTGACGTCATTTATTTTGGTAACGTTATGTATTTTGTAACGTCATTTATTTTGTAACGTTATGTATTTTGTGACGTCATTTATTTTTGTGACGTTATGTATTTTGTGACGTCATTTATTTTTGTGACGTTATGTATTTTTTGACGTAATTAATTTTTGTGACGTTATGTATTTTGTGACGTAATTAATTTTTGTGACGTCATTTATTTTGTAACGTTATGTATTTTGTGACGTCATTTATTTTTGTGACGTTATGTATTTTGTGCCGTTATGTATTTTGTGACGTTATTTATTTTTGTGACGTTATGTATTTTGTGACGTAATTAATTTTTGTGACGTCATTTATTTTTGTGACGTTATAAATTTTGTGAGGTTATGTATTTTGTGACGTAATTAATTTTTGTGACGTCATTTATTTTTGTGACGTTATGTATTTTGTGACGTCATTTGTTTTTGTGACGTTATGTATTTTGTGAGTCATTTATTTTCGTGACGTTATGTATTTTGTGACGTCATTTATTTTTGTGACGTTATGTATTTTGTGACGTCATTTTTTTGTGACGTTATGTATTTTGTGACGTCATTTATTTTTGTGACGTTATGTATTTTGTGACGTCATTTATTTTGGTAACGTTATGTATTTTGTAACGTCATTTTTTTGTGACGTTATGTATTTTGTGACGTCATTTATTTTTGTGACGTTATGTATTTTGTGACGTAATTAATTTTTGTGACGTCATTTATTTTTGTGACGTTATGTATTTTGTGACGTTATGTATTTTGTGACGTCATTTATTTTTGTGACGTTATGTATTTTGTGACGTCATTTATTTTTGTGACGTTATGTATTTTGTGACGTCATTTATTTTTGTGACTTTATTTATTTTGTGACGTCATTTATTTTTGTGACGTTATGTATTTTGTGACGTAATTTATTTTTTTGACGTTATGTATTTTGTGACGTAATTAATTTTTGTGACGTCATTTATTTTTGTGACGTTATATATTTTGTGAGGTTATGTATTTTGTGACGTAATTAATTTTTGTGACGTCATTTATTTTTGTGACGTTATGTATTTTGTGACGTCATTTGTTTTTGTGACGTTATGTATTTTGTGAGTCATTTATTTTCGTGACGTTATGTATTTTGTGACGTCATTTATTTTTGTGACGTTATGTATTTTGTGACGTCATTTTTTTGTGACGTTATGTATTTTGTGACGTCATTTATTTTTTGACGTTATGTATTTTGTGACGTCATTTATTTTGGTAACGTTATGTATTTTGTAACGTCATTTATTTTGTAACGTCATTTATTTTTGTGACGTTATGTATTTTGTGACGTTATGTATTTTGTGACGTCATTTATTTTTGTGACGTTATGTATTTTTTGACGTAATTAATTTTTGTGACGTTATGTATTTTGTGACGTAATTAATTTTTGTGACGTCATTTATTTTGTAACGTTATGTATTTTGTGACGTCATTTATTTTTGTGACGTTATGTATTTTGTGCCGTTATGTATTTTGTGACGTTATTTATTTTTGTGACGTTATGTATTTTGTGACGTAATTAATTTTTGTGACGTCATTTATTTTTGTGACGTTATAAATTTTGTGAGGTTATGTATTTTGTGACGTAATTAATTTTTGTGACGTCATTTATTTTTGTGACGTTATGTATTTTGTGACGTCATTTGTTTTTGTGACGTTATGTATTTTGTGAGTCATTTATTTTCGTGACGTTATGTATTTTGTGACGTCATTTATTTTTGTGACGTTATGTATTTTGTGACGTCATTTTTTTGTGACGTTATGTATTTTGTGACGTCATTTATTTTTGTGACGTTATGTATTTTGTGACGTCATTTATTTTGGTAACGTTATGTATTTTGTAACGTCATTTTTTTGTGACGTTATGTATTTTGTGACGTCATTTATTTTTGTGACGTTATGTATTTTGTGACGTAATTAATTTTTGTGACGTCATTTATTTTTGTGACGTTATGTATTTTGTGACGTTATGTATTTTGTGACGTCATTTATTTTTGTGACGTTATGTATTTTGTGACGTCATTTATTTTTGTGACGTTATGTATTTTGTGACGTCATTTATTTTTGTGACTTTATTTATTTTGTGACGTCATTTATTTTTGTGACGTTATGTATTTTGTGACGTTATGTATTTTGTGACGTAATTTATTTTTTTGACGTTATGTATTTTGTGACGTAATTAATTTTTGTGACGTCATTTATTTTTGTGACGTTATATATTTTGTGAGGTTATGTATTTTGTGACGTAATTAATTTTTGTGACGTCATTTATTTTTGTGACGTTATGTATTTTGTGACGTCATTTGTTTTTGTGACGTTATGTATTTTGTGAGTCATTTATTTTCGTGACGTTATGTATTTTGTGACGTCATTTATTTTTGTGACGTTATGTATTTTGTGACGTCATTTTTTTGTGACGTTATGTATTTTGTGACGTCATTTATTTTTTGACGTTATGTATTTTGTGACGTCATTTATTTTGGTAACGTTATGTATTTTGTAACGTCATTTATTTTGTAACGTCATTTATTTTTGTGACGTTATGTATTTTGTGACGTTATGTATTTTGTGACGTCATTTATTTTTGTGACGTTATGTATTTTGTGACGTCATTTATTTTTTTGACGTTATGTATTTTGTGACGTCATTTGTTTTTGTGAAGTTATGTATTTTGTGAGTCATTTATTTTCGTGACGTTATGTATTTTGTGACGTCATTTATTTTTGTGACGTTATGTATTTTGTGAGTCATTTATTTTCGTGACGTTATGTATTTTGTGACGTCATTTATTTTTGTGACGTTATGTATTTTGTGACGTCATTTTTTTGTGACGTTATGTATTTTGTGACGTCATTTATTTTTGTGACGTTATGTATTTTGTGACGTCATTTATTTTGGTAACGTTATGTATTTTGTAACGTCATTTATTTTGTAATGTCATTTATTTTTGTGACGTTATGTATTTTGTGACGTTATGTATTTTGTGACGTCATTTATTTTTGTGACGTTATGTATTTTGTGACGTCATTTGTTTTTGTGACGTTATGTATTTTGTGACGTCATTTATTTTGGTAACGTTATGTATTTTGTAACGTCATTTATTTTGTAACGTCATTTATTTTTGTGACGTTATGTATTTTGTGACGTTATGTATTTTGTGACGTCATTTATTTTTGTGACGTTATGTATTTTGTGACGTCATTTATTTTTGTGACGTTATGTATTTTGTGACGTTATGTATTTTGTGACGTTATTTATTTTTGTGACGTTATGTATTTTGTGACGTAATTAATTTTTGTGACGTCATTTATTTTTGTGACGTTATATATTTTGTGACGTTATGTATTTTGTGACGTAATTAATTTTTGTAACGTCATTTATTTTTGTGACGTTATGTATTTTGTGACGTCATTTATTTTTGTGACTTTATTTATTTTGTGACGTCATTTATTTTTGTGACGTTATGTATTTTGTGCCGTTATGTATTTTGTGACGTTATTTATTTTTGTGACGTTATGTATTTTGTGACGTAATTAATTTTTGTGACGTCATTTATTTTTGTGACGTTATATATTTTGTGAGGTTATGTATTTTGTGACGTAATTAATTTTTGTGACGTCATTTATTTTTGTCACGTTATGTATTTTGTGACGTCATTTGTTTTTGTGACGTTTTGTATTTTGTGAGTCATTTATTTTCGTGACGTTATGTATTTTGTGACGTCATTTATTTTTGTGACGTCATTTTTTTGTGACGTTATGTATTTTGTGACGTAATTTGTTTTTGTGACGTTATGTATTTTGTGAGTCATTTATTTTCGTGACGTTATGTATTTTGTGACGTCATTTATTTTTGTGACGTTATGTATTTTGTGACGTCATTTTTTTGTGACGTTATGTATTTTGTGACGTCATTTATTTTTGTGACGTTATGTATTTTGTGACGTCATTTATTTTGGTAACGTTATGTATTTTGTAACGTCATTTTTTTGTGACGTTATGTATTTTGTGACGTCATTTATTTTTGTGACGTTATGTATTTTGTGACGTAATTAATTTTTGTGACGTCATTTATTTTTATGACGTTATGTATTTTGTGACGTTATGTATTTTGTGACGTCATTTATTTTTGTGACGTTATGTATTTTGTGACGTCATTTATTTTTGTGACGTTATGTATTTTGTGACGTCATTTATTTTTGTGACTTTATTTATTTTGTGACGTCATTTATTTTTGTGACGTTATGTATTTTGTGACGTCATTTGTTTTTGTGAAGTTATGTATTTTGTGAGTCATTTATTTTCGTGACGTTATGTATTTTGTGACGTCATTTATTTTTGTGACGTTATGTATTTTGTGACGTCATTTTTTTGTGACGTTATGTATTTTGTGACGTCATTTATTTTTGTGACGTTATGTATTTTGTGACGTCATTTATTTTGGTAACGTTATGTATTTTGTAACGTCAGTTATTTTGTAACGTCATTTATTTTTGTGACGTTATGTATTTTGTGACGTTATGTATTTTGTGACGTCATTTATTTTTGTGACGTTATGTATTTTGTGACGTCATTTATTTTTTTGACGTTATGTATTTTGTGACGTCATTTGTTTTTGTGACGTTATGTATTTTGTAAGTCATTTATTTTCGTGACGTTATGTATTTTGTGACGTCATTTATTTTTGTGACGTTATGTATTTTGTGACGTCATTTGTTTTTGTGACGTTATGTATTTTGTGACGTCATTTATTTTGGTAACGTTATGTATTTTGTTACGTCATTTATTTTGTAACGTCATTTATTTTTGTGACGTTATGTATTTTGTGACGTTATGTATTTTGTGACGTCATTTATTTTTGTGACGTTATGTATTTTGTGACGTCATTTATTTTTGTGACGTTATGTATTTTGTGACGTCATTTATTTTTGTGACTTTATTTATTTTGTGACGTCATTTATTTTTGTGACGTTATGTATTTTGTGACGTTATGTATTTTGTGACATTTATTTTTGTGACGTTATGTATTTTGTGACGTAATTAATTTTTGTGAGGTTATGTATTTTTTGACGTAATTAATTTTTGTGACGTTATGTATTTTGTGACGTAATTAATTTTTGTGACGTCATTAATTTTGTGACGTTATGTATTTTGTGACGTCATTTATTTTTGTGACGTTATGTATTTTGTGACGTCATTTATTTTTGTGACGTTATGTATTTTGTGACGTCATTTAATTTTGTGAGGTTATGTATTTTTTGACGTAATTAATTTTGTGACGTTATGTATTTTGTGACGTAATTAATTTTTGTGACGTCATTAATTTTGTGACGTTATGTATTTTGTGACGTCATTTATTTTTGTGACGTTATGTATTTTGTGACGTCATTTATTTTTGTGACTTTATTTATTTTGTGACGTCATTTATTTTTGTGACGTTATGTATTTTGTGCCGTTATGTATTTTGTGACGTTATTTATTTTTGTGACGTTATGTATTTTGTGACGTAATTAATTTTTGTGACGTCATTTATTTTTGTGACGTTATATATTTTGTGAGGTTATGTATTTTGTGACGTAATTAATTTTTGTGACGTCATTTATTTTTGTGACGTTATGTATTTTGTGACGTCATTTGTTTTTGTGACGTTATGTATTTTGTGAGTCATTTATTTTCGTGACATTATGTATTTTGTGACGTCATTTATTTTTGTGACGTTATGTATTTTGTGACGTCATTTTTTTGTGACGTTATGTATTTTGTGACGTCATTTATTTTTGTGACGTTATGTATTTTGTAACGTCATTTATTTTGGTAACGTTATGTATTTTGTAACGTCATTTATTTTGTAACGTCATTTATTTTTGTGACGTTATGTATTTTGTGACGTTATGTATTTTGTGACGTCATTTATTTTTGTGACGTTATGTATTTTGTGACGTCATTTGTTTTTGTGACGTTATGTATTTTGTGACGTCATTTATTTTGGTAACGTTATGTATTTTGTAACGTCATTTATTTTGTAACGTCATTTATTTTTGTGACGTTATGTATTTTGTGACGTTATGTATTTTGTGACGTCATTTATTTTTGTGACGTTATGTATTTTGTGACGTCATTTATTTTTGTGACGTTATGTATTTTGTGACGTTATGTATTTTGTGACGTTATTTATTTTTGTGACGTTATGTATTTTGTGACGTAATTAATTTTTGTGACGTCATTTATTTTTGTGACGTTATATATTTTGTGACGTTATGTATTTTGTGACGTAATTAATTTTTGTAACGTCATTTATTTTTGTGACGTTATGTATTTTGTGACGTCATTTATTTTTGTGACTTTATTTATTTTGTGACGTCATTTATTTTTGTGACGTTATGTATTTTGTGCCGTTATGTATTTTGTGACGTTATTTATTTTTGTGACGTTATGTATTTTGTGACGTAATTAATTTTTGTGACGTCATTTATTTTTGTGACGTTATATATTTTGTGAGGTTATGTATTTTGTGACGTAATTAATTTTTGTGACGTCATTTATTTTTGTCACGTTATGTATTTTGTGACGTCATTTGTTTTTGTGACGTTTTGTATTTTGTGAGTCATTTATTTTCGTGACGTTATGTATTTTGTGACGTCATTTATTTTTGTGACGTCATTTTTTTGTGACGTTATGTATTTTGTGACGTAATTTGTTTTTGTGACGTTATGTATTTTGTGAGTCATTTATTTTCGTGACGTTATGTATTTTGTGACGTCATTTATTTTTGTGACGTTATGTATTTTGTGACGTCATTTTTTTGTGACGTTATGTATTTTGTGACGTCATTTATTTTTGTGACGTTATGTATTTTGTGACGTCATTTATTTTGGTAACGTTATGTATTTTGTAACGTCATTTTTTTGTGACGTTATGTATTTTGTGACGTCATTTATTTTTGTGACGTTATGTATTTTGTGACGTAATTAATTTTTGTGACGTCATTTATTTTTATGACGTTATGTATTTTGTGACGTTATGTATTTTGTGACGTCATTTATTTTTGTGACGTTATGTATTTTGTGACGTCATTTATTTTTGTGACGTTATGTATTTTGTGACGTCATTTATTTTTGTGACTTTATTTATTTTGTGACGTCATTTATTTTTGTGACGTTATGTATTTTGTGACGTCATTTGTTTTTGTGAAGTTATGTATTTTGTGAGTCATTTATTTTCGTGACGTTATGTATTTTGTGACGTCATTTATTTTTGTGACGTTATTTATTTTGTGACGTCATTTTTTTGTGACGTTATGTATTTTGTGACGTCATTTATTTTTGTGACGTTATGTATTTTGTGACGTCATTTATTTTGGTAACGTTATGTATTTTGTAACGTCAGTTATTTTGTAACGTCATTTATTTTTGTGACGTTATGTATTTTGTGACGTTATGTATTTTGTGACGTCATTTATTTTTGTGACGTTATGTATTTTGTGACGTCATTTATTTTTTTGACGTTATGTATTTTGTGACGTCATTTGTTTTTGTGACGTTATGTATTTTGTAAGTCATTTATTTTCGTGACGTTATGTATTTTGTGACGTCATTTATTTTTGTGCCGTTATGTATTTTGTGACGTCATTTGTTTTTGTGACGTTATGTATTTTGTGACGTCATTTATTTTGGTAACGTTATGTATTTTGTTACGTCATTTATTTTGTAACGTCATTTATTTTTGTGACGTTATGTATTTTGTGACGTTATGTATTTTGTGACGTCATTTATTTTTGTGACGTTATGTATTTTGTGACGTCATTTATTTTTGTGACGTTATGTATTTTGTGACGTCATTTATTTTTGTGACTTTATTTATTTTGTGACGTCATTTATTTTTGTGACGTTATGTATTTTGTGACGTTATGTATTTTGTGACATTTATTTTTGTGACGTTATGTATTTTGTGACGTAATTAATTTTTGTGAGGTTATGTATTTTTTGACGTAATTAATTTTTGTGACGTTATGTATTTTGTGACGTAATTAATTTTTGTGACGTCATTAATTTTGTGACGTTATGTATTTTGTGACGTCATTTATTTTTGTGACGTTATGTATTTTGTGACGTCATTTATTTTTGTGACGTTATGTATTTTGTGACGTCATTTAATTTTGTGAGGTTATGTATTTTTTGACGTAATTAATTTTGTGACGTTATGTATTTTGTGACGTAATTAATTTTTGTGACGTCATTAATTTTGTGACGTTATGTATTTTGTGACGTCATTTATTTTTGTGACGTTATGTATTTTGTGACGTCATTTATTTTTGTGACTTTATTTATTTTGTGACGTCATTTATTTTTGTGACGTTATGTATTTTGTGCCGTTATGTATTTTGTGACGTTATTTATTTTTGTGACGTTATGTATTTTGTGACGTAATTAATTTTTGTGACGTCATTTATTTTTGTGACGTTATATATTTTGTGAGGTTATGTATTTTGTGACGTAATTAATTTTTGTGACGTCATTTATTTTTGTGACGTTATGTATTTTGTGACGTCATTTGTTTTTGTGACGTTATGTATTTTGTGAGTCATTTATTTTCGTGACATTATGTATTTTGTGACGTCATTTATTTTTGTGACGTTATGTATTTTGTGACGTCATTTTTTTGTGACGTTATGTATTTTGTGACGTCATTTATTTTTGTGACGTTATGTATTTTGTAACGTCATTTATTTTGGTAACGTTATGTATTTTGTAACGTCATTTATTTTGTAACGTCATTTATTTTTGTGACGTTATGTATTTTGTGACGTTATGTATTTTGTGACGTCATTTTTTTGTGACGTTATGTATTTTGTGACGTCATTTATTTTTGTGACGTTATGTATTTTGTGACGTCATTTATTTTGGTAACGTTATGTATTTTGTAACGTCATTTATTTTGTAACGTCATTTATTTTTGTGACGTTATGTATTTTGTGACGTTATGTATTTTGTGACGTCATTTATTTTTGTGACGTTATGTATTTTGTGACGTCATTTATTTTTGTGACGTTATGTATTTTGTGACGTCATTTATTTTTTTGACGTTATGTATTTTGTGACGTCATTTGTTTTTGTGACGTTATGTATTTTGTGAGTCATTTATTTTCGTGACGTTATGTATTTTGTAACGTCATTTATTTTTGTGACGTTATGTATTTTGTGACGTCATTTTTTTGTGACGTTATGTATTTTGTGACGTCATTTATTTTTGTGACGTTATGTATTTTGTGACGTCATTTATTTTGGTAACGTTATGTATTTTGTAACGTCATTTATTTTGTAACGTCATTTATTTTTGTGACGTTATGTATTTTGTGACGTTATGTATTTTGTGACGTCATTTATTTTTGTGACGTTATGTATTTTGTGACGTCATTTATTTTTGTGACGTTATGTATTTTGTGACGTCATTTGTTTTTGTGACGTTATGTATTTTGTGAGTCA
Source organism: Flexamia atlantica (assembly GCA_035578135.1). Taxonomy (NCBI): domain Eukaryota; kingdom Metazoa; phylum Arthropoda; class Insecta; order Hemiptera; family Cicadellidae; genus Flexamia; species Flexamia atlantica. Next base: position 415,318 of record JAQJVK010000056.1, on the reverse strand, counting down.
TTTATTTTCGTGACGTTATGTATTTTCTGACGTCATTTATTTTTGTGACGTTATGTATTTTGTGACGTCATTTTTTTGTGACGTTATGTATTTTGTGACGTCATTTATTTTTGTGACGTTATGTATTTTGTGACGTCATTTATTTTGGTAACGTTATGTATTTTGTAACGTCATTTATTTTGTAACGTCATTTATTTTTGTGACGTTATGTATTTTGTGACGTTATTTATTTTTGTGACGTTATGTATTTTGTGACGTCATTTTTTTGTGACGTTATGTATTTTGTGACGTCATTTATTTTTGTGACGTTATGTATTTTGTGACGTCATTTATTTTGGTAACGTTATGTATTTTGTAACGTCATTTATTTTGTAACGTCATTTATTTTTGTGACGTTATGTATTTTGTGAGTCATTTATTTTCGTGACGTTATGTATTTTGTGACGTCATTTATTTTTGTGACTTTATTTATTTTGTGACGTCATTAATTTTTGTGACGTTATATATTTTGTGAGGTTATGTATTTTGTGACGTAATTAATTTTTGTGACGTCATTTATTTTTGTGACGTTATGTATTTTGTGACGTCATTTGTTTTTGTGACGTTATGTATTTTGTGAGTCATTTATTTTCGTGACGTTATGTATTTTGTGACGTCATTTATTTTTGTGACGTTATGTATTTTGTGACGTCATTTTTTTGTGACGTTATGTATTTTGTGACGTCATTTATTTTTGTGACGTTATGTATTTTGTGACGTCATTTATTTTGGTAACGTTATGTATTTTGTAACGTCATTTTTTTGTGACGTTATGTATTTTGTGACGTCATTTATTTTTGTGACGTTATGTATTTTGTGACGTAATTAATTTTTGTGACGTCATTTATTTTTGTGACGTTATGTATTTTGTGACGTTATGTATTTTGTGACGTCATTTATTTTTGTGACGTTATGTATTTTGTGACGTCATTTATTTTTGTGACGTTATGTATTTTGTGACGTCATTTATTTTTGTGACTTTATTTATTTTGTGACGTCATTTATTTTTGTGACGTTATGTATTTTGTGACGTTATGTATTTTGTGACGTTATTTATTTTTTTGACGTTATGTATTTTGTGACGTAATTAATTTTTGTGGCGTCATTTATTTTTGTGACGTTATATATTTTGTGAGGTTATATATTTTGTGACGTAATTAATTTTTGTGACGTCATTTATTTTTGTGACGTTATGTATTTTGTGACGTCATTTGTTTTTGTGACGTTATGTATTTTGTGAGTCATTTATTTTCGTGACGTTATGTATTTTGTGACGTCATTTATTTTTGTGACGTTATGTATTTCGTGACGTCATTTTTTTGTGACGTTATGTATTTTGTGACGTCATTTATTTTAGTGACGTTATGTATTTTGTGACGTCATTTATTTTGGTAACGTTATGTACTTTGTAACGTCATTTATTTTGTAACGTCATTTATTTTCGTGACGTTATGTATTTTGTGACGTTATGTATTTTGTGACGTCATTTATTTTTGTGACGTTATGTATTTTGTGACGTCATTTATTTTTGTGACGTTATGTATTTTGTGACGTCATTTATTTTTTTGACGTTATGTATTTTGTGACGTCATTTGTTTTTGTGACGTTATGTATTTTGTGAGTCATTTATTTTCGTGACGTTATGTATTTTGTGACGTCATTTATTTTTGTGACGTTATGTATTTTGTGACGTCATTTGTTTTTGTGACGTTATGTATTTTGTGACGTCATTTATTTTGGTAACGTTATGTATTTTGTAACGTCATTTATTTTGTAACGTCATTTATTTTTGTGACGTTATGTATTTTGTGACGTTATGTATTTTGTGACGTTATTTATTTTTTGACGTTATGTATTTTGTGACGTAATTAATTTTTGTGAGGTTATGTATTTTTTGACGTAATTAATTTTTATGACGTTATGTATTTTGTGACGTAATTAATTTTTGTGACGTCATTAATTTTGTGACGTTATGTATTTTGTGACGTCATTCATTTTTGTGACGTTATGTATTTTGTGACGTCATTTATTTTTGTGACGTTATGTATTTTGTGACGTCATTTATTTTTGTGAGGTTATGTATTTTTTGACGTAATTAATTTTTGTGACGTTATGTATTTTGTGACGTAATTAATTTTTGTGACGTCATTAATTTTGTGACGTTATGTATTTTGTGACGTCATTTATTTTTGTGACGTTATGTATTTTGTGACGTCATTTATTTTTGTGACTTTATTTATTTTGTGACGTCATTTATTTTTGTGACGTTATGTATTTTGTGCCGTTATGTATTTTGTGACGTTATTTATTTTTGTGACGTTATGTATTTTGTGACGTAATTAATTTTTGTGACGTCATTTATTTTTGTGACGTTATATATTTTGTGAGGTTATGTATTTTGTGACGTAATTAATTTTTGTGACGTCATTTATTTTTGTGACGTTATGTATTTTGTGACGTCATTTGTTTTTGTGACGTTATGTATTTTGTGAGTCATTTATTTTCGTGACGTTATGTATTTTGTGACGTCATTTATTTTTGTGACGTTATGTATTTTGTGACGTCATTTTTTTGTGACGTTATGTATTTTGTGACGTCATTTATTTTTGTGACGTTATGTATTTTGTGACGTCATTTATTTTGGTAACGTTATGTATTTTGTAACGTCATTTATTTTGTAACGTCATTTATTTTTGTGACGTTATGTATTTTGTGACGTTATGTATTTTGTGACGTCATTTATTTTTGTGACGTTATGTATTTTGTAACGTCATTTATTTTGTAACGTCATTTATTTTTGTGACGTTATGTATTTTGTGACGTTATGTATTTTGTGACGTCATTTATTTTTGTGACGTTATGTTTTTTGTGACGTCATTTATTTTTGTGACGTTATGTATTTTGTGACGTCATTTGTTTTTGTGACGTTATGTATTTTGTGAGTCATTTATTTTCGTGACGTTATGTATTTTCTGACGTCATTTATTTTTGTGACGTTATGTATTTTGTGACGTCATTTTTTTGTGACGTCATTTATTTTTGTGACGTTATGTATTTTGTGACGTCATTTATTTTGGTAACGTTATGTATTTTGTAACGTCATTTATTTTGTAACGTCATTTATTTTTGTGACGTTATGTATTTTGTGACGTTATGTATTTTGTGACGTCATTTATTTTTGTGACGTTATGTATTTTGTGACGTCATTTATTTTTGTGACGTTATGTATTTTGTGACGTCATTTATTTTTGTGACGTTATGTATTTTGTGACGTCATTTGTTTTTGTGACGTTATGTATTTTGTGAGTCATTTATTTTCGTGACGTTATGTATTTTGTGACGTCATTTATTTTTGTGACGTTATGTATTTTGTGACGTCATTTTTTTGTGACGTTATGTATTTTGTGACGTCATTTATTTTTGTGACGTTATGTATTTTGTGACGTCATTTATTTTGGTAACGTTATGTATTTTGTAACGTCAGTTATTTTGTAACGTCATTTATTTTTGTGACGTTATGTATTTTGTGAGTCATTTATTTTCGTGACGTTATGTATTTTGTGACGTCATTTATTTTTGTGACTTTATTTATTTTGTGACGTCATTATTTTTTGTGACGTTATGTATTTTGTGACGTTATGTATTTTGTGACGTTATTTATTTTTGTGACGTTATGTATTTTGTGACGTAATTAATTTTTGTGACGTCATTTATTTTTGTGACGTTATATATTTTGTGAGGTTATGTATTTTGTGACGTAATTAATTTTTGTGACGTCATTTATTTTTGTGACGTTATGTATTTTGTGACGTCATTTGTTTTTGTGACGTTATGTATTTTGTGAGTCATTTATTTTCGTGACGTTATGTATTTTGTGACGTCATTAATTTTTGTGACGTTATGTATTTTGTGACGTCATTTTTTTGTGACGTTATGTATTTTGTGACGTCATTTATTTTTGTGACGTTATGTATTTTGTGACGTAATTAATTTTTGTGACGTCATTTATTTTTGTGACGTTATGTATTTTGTGACGTCATTTATTTTTGTGACGTTATGTATTTTGTGACGTCATTTATTTTTGTGACGTTATGTATTTTGTGACGTCATTTATTTTTGTGACTTTATTTATTTTGTGACGTCATTTATTTTTGTGACGTTATGTATTTTGTGACGTTATGTATTTTGTGACGTTATTTATTTTTTGACGTTATGTATTTGTGACGTAATTAATTTTTGTGACGTCATTTATTTTTGTGACGTTATATATTTTGTGAGGTTATGTATTTTGTGACGTAATTAATTTTTGTGACGTCATTTATTTTTGTGACGTTATGTATTTTGTGACGTCATTTGTTTTTGTGACGTTATGTATTTTGTGAGTCATTTATTTTCGTGACGTTATGTATTTTGTGACGATATTTATTTTTGTGACGTTATGTATTTTGTGACGTCATTTTTTGTGACGTTATGTATTTTGTGACGTCATCTATTTTTGTGACGTTATGTATTTTGTGACGTCATTTATTTTGGTAACGTTATGTATTTTGTAACGTCATTTATTTTGTAACGTCATTTATTTTTGTGACGTTATGTATTTTGTGACGTTATGTATTTTGTGACGTCATTTATTTTTGTGACGTTATGTATTTTGTGACGTCATTTATTTTTGTGACGTTATGTATTTTGTGGCGTCATTTATTTTTTTGACGTTATGTATTTTGTGACGTCATTTGTTTTTGTGACGTTATGTATTTTGTGAGTCATTTATTTTCGTGACGTTATGTATTTTGTGACGTCATTTATTTTTGTGACGTTATGTATTTTGTGACGTCATTTGTTTTTGTGACGTTATGTATTTTGTGAGTCATTTATTTTCGTGACGTTATGTATTTTGTGACGTCATTTATTTTTGTGACGTTATGTATTTTGTGACGTCATTTTTTTGTGACGTTATGTATTTTGTGACGTCATTTATTTTTGTGACGTTATGTATTTTGTGACGTCATTTATTTTGGTAACGTTATGTATTTTGTAACGTCATTTATTTTGTAACGTCATTTATTTTTGTGACGTTATGTATTTTGTGACGTTATGTATTTTGTGACGTCATTTATTTTTGTGACGTTATGTATTTTGTAACGTCATTTATTTTGTAACGTCATTTATTTTTGTGACGTTATGTATTTTGTGACGTTATGTATTTTGTGACGTCATTTATTTTTGTGACGTTATGTATTTTGTGACGTCATTTATTTTTGTGACGTTATGTATTTTGTGACGTCATTTGTTTTTGTGACGTTATGTATTTTGTGAGTCATTTATTTTCGTGACGTTATGTATTTTCTGACGTCATTTATTTTTGTGACGTTATGTATTTTGTGACGTCATTTTTTTGTGACGTCATTTATTTTTGTGACGTTATGTATTTTGTGACGTCATTTATTTTGGTAACGTTATGTATTTTGTAACGTCATTTATTTTGTAACGTCATTTATTTTTGTGACGTTATGTATTTTGTGACGTTATGTATTTTGTGACGTCATTTATTTTTGTGACGTTATGTATTTTGTGACGTCATTTATTTTTGTGACGTTATGTATTTTGTGACGTCATTTATTTTTGTGACGTTATGTATTTTGTGACGTCATTTGTTTTTGTGACGTTATGTATTTTGTGAGTCATTTATTTTCGTGACGTTATGTATTTTGTGACGTCATTTATTTTTGTGACGTTATGTATTTTGTGACGTCATTTTTTTGTGACGTTATGTATTTTGTGACGTCATTTATTTTTGTGACGTTATGTATTTTGTGACGTCATTTATTTTGGTAACGTTATGTATTTTGTAACGTCAGTTATTTTGTAACGTCATTTATTTTTGTGACGTTATGTATTTTGTGAGTCATTTATTTTCGTGACGTTATGTATTTTGTGACGTCATTTATTTTTGTGACTTTATTTATTTTGTGACGTCATTATTTTTTGTGACGTTATGTATTTTGTGACGTTATGTATTTTGTGACGTTATTTATTTTTGTGACGTTATGTATTTTGTGACGTAATTAATTTTTGTGACGTCATTTATTTTTGTGACGTTATATATTTTGTGAGGTTATGTATTTTGTGACGTAATTAATTTTTGTGACGTCATTTATTTTTGTGACGTTATGTATTTTGTGACGTCATTTGTTTTTGTGACGTTATGTATTTTGTGAGTCATTTATTTTCGTGACGTTATGTATTTTGTGACGTCATTAATTTTTGTGACGTTATGTATTTTGTGACGTCATTTTTTTGTGACGTTATGTATTTTGTGACGTCATTTATTTTTGTGACGTTATGTATTTTGTGACGTCATTTATTTTGGTAACGTTATGTATTTTGTAACGTCATTTTTTTGTGACGTTATGTATTTTGTGACGTCATTTATTTTTGTGACGTTATGTATTTTGTGACGTAATTAATTTTTGTGACGTCATTTATTTTTGTGACGTTATGTATTTTGTGACGTCATTTATTTTTGTGACGTTATGTATTTTGTGACGTCATTTATTTTTGTGACGTTATGTATTTTGTGACGTCATTTATTTTTGTGACTTTATTTATTTTGTGACGTCATTTATTTTTGTGACGTTATGTATTTTGTGACGTTATGTATTTTGTGACGTTATTTATTTTTTTGACGTTATGTATTTGTGACGTAATTAATTTTTGTGACGTCATTTATTTTTGTGACGTTATATATTTTGTGAGGTTATGTATTTTGTGACGTAATTAATTTTTGTGACGTCATTTATTTTTGTGACGTTATGTATTTTGTGACGTCATTTGTTTTTGTGACGTTATGTATTTTGTGAGTCATTTATTTTTGTGACGTTATGTATTTTGTGACGATATTTATTTTTGTGACGTTATGTATTTTGTGACGTCATTTTTTGTGACGTTATGTATTTTGTGACGTCATCTATTTTTGTGACGTTATGTATTTTGTGACGTCATTTATTTTGGTAACGTTATGTATTTTGTAACGTCATTTATTTTGTAACGTCATTTATTTTTGTGACGTTATGTATTTTGTGACGTTATGTATTTTGTGACGTCATTTATTTTTGTGACGTTATGTATTTTGTGACGTCATTTATTTTTGTGACGTTATGTATTTTGTGGCGTCATTTATTTTTTTGACGTTATGTATTTTGTGACGTCATTTGTTTTTGTGACGTTATGTATTTTGTGAGTCATTTATTTTCGTGACGTTATGTATTTTGTGACGTCATTTATTTTTGTGACGTTATGTATTTTGTGACGTCATTTGTTTTTGTGACGTTATGTATTTTGTGAGTCATTTATTTTCGTGACGTTATGTATTTTGTGACGTCATTTATTTTTGTGACGTTATGTATTTTGTGACGTCATTTTTTTGTGACGTTATGTATTTTGTGACGTCATTTATTTTTGTGACGTTATGTATTTTGTGACGTCATTTATTTTGGTAACGTTATGTATTTTGTAACGTCATTTATTTTGTAACGTCATTTATTTTTGTGACGTTATGTATTTTGTGACGTTATGTATTTTGTGACGTCATTTATTTTTGTGACGTTATGTATTTTGTAACGTCATTTATTTTGTAACGTCATTTATTTTTGTGACGTTATGTATTTTGTGACGTTATGTATTTTGTGACGTCATTTATTTTTGTGACGTTATGTATTTTGTGACGTCATTTATTTTTGTGACGTTATGTATTTTGTGACGTCATTTGTTTTTGTGACGTTATGTATTTTGTGAGTCATTTATTTTCGTGACGTTATGTATTTTCTGACGTCATTTATTTTTGTGACGTTATGTATTTTGTGACGTCATTTTTATGTGACGTCATTTATTTTTGTGACGTTATGTATTTTGTGACGTCATTTATTTTGGTAACGTTATGTATTTTGTAACGTCATTTATTTTGTAACGTCATTTATTTTTGTGACGTTATGTATTTTGTTACGTTATGTATTTTGTGACGTCATTTATTTTTGTGACGTTATGTATTTTGTGACGTCATTTATTTTTGTGACGTTATGTATTTTGTGACGTCATTTATTTTTGTGACGTTATGTATTTTGTGACGTCATTTGTTTTTGTGACGTTATGTATTTTGTGAGTCATTTATTTTCGTGACGTTATGTATTTTGTGACGTCATTTATTTTTGTGACGTTATGTATTTTGTGACGTCATTTTTTTGTGACGTTATGTATTTTGTGACGTCATTTATTTTTGTGACGTTATGTATTTTGTGACGTCATTTATTTTGGTAACGTTATGTATTTTGTAACGTCAGTTATTTTGTAACGTCATTTATTTTTGTGACGTTATGTATTTTGTGAGTCATTTATTTTCGTGACGTTATGTATTTTGTGACGTCATTTATTTTTGTGACTTTATTTATTTTGTGACGTCATTATTTTTTGTGACGTTATGTATTTTGTGACGTTATGTATTTTGTGACGTTATTTATTTTTGTGACGTTATGTATTTTGTGACGTAATTAATTTTTGTGACGTCATTTATTTTTGTGACGTTATATATTTTGTGAGGTTATGTATTTTGTGACGTAATTAATTTTTGTGACGTCATTTATTTTTGTGACGTTATGTATTTTGTGACGTCATTTGTTTTTGTGACGTTATGTATTTTGTGAGTCATTTATTTTCGTGACGTTATGTATTTTGTGACGTCATTAATTTTTGTGACGTTATGTATTTTGTGACGTCATTTTTTTGTGACGTTATGTATTTTGTGACGTCATTTATTTTTGTGACGTTATGTATTTTGTGACGTCATTTATTTTGGTAACGTTATGTATTTTGTAACGTCATTTTTTTGTGACGTTATGTATTTTGTGACGTCATTTATTTTTGTGACGTTATGTATTTTGTGACGTAATTAATTTTTGTGACGTCATTTATTTTTGTGACGTTATGTATTTTGTGACGTAATTAATTTTTGTGACGTCATTTATTTTTGTGACGTTATGTATTTTGTGACGTCATTTGTTTTTGTGACGTTATGTATTTTGTGAGTCATTTATTTTCGTGACGTTATGTATTTTGTGACGTCATTTATTTTTGTGACGTTATGTATTTTGTGACGTCATTTTTTTGTGACGTTATGTATTTTGTGACGTCATTTATTTTTGTGACGTTATGTATTTTGTGACGTCATTTATTTTGGTAACGTTATGTATTTTGTAACGTCATTTTTTTGTGACGTTATGTATTTTGTGACGTCATTTATTTTTGTGACGTTATGTATTTTGTGACGTAATTAATTTTTGTGACGTCATTTATTTTTGTGACGTTATGTATTTTGTGACGTTATGTATTTTGTGACGTCATTTATTTTTGTGACGTTATGTATTTTGTGACGTCATTTATTTTTGTGACGTTATGTATTTTGTGACGTCATTTATTTTTGTGACTTTATTTATTTTGTGACGTCATTTATTTTTGTGACGTTATGTATTTTGTGACGTTATGTATTTTGTGACGTTATTTATTTTTTTGACGTTATGTATTTTGTGACGTAATTAATTTTTGTGACGTCATTTATTTTTGTGACGTTATATATTTTGTGAGGTTATATATTTTGTGACGTAATTAATTTTTGTGACGTCATTTATTTTTGTGACGTTATGTATTTTGTGACGTCATTTGTTTTTGTGACGTTATGTATTTTGTGAGTCATTTATTTTCGTGACGTTATGTATTTTGTGACGTCATTTATTTTTGTGACGTTATGTATTTCGTGACGTCATTTTTTTGTGACGTTATGTATTTTGTGACGTCATTTATTTTAGTGACGTTATGTATTTTGTGACGTCATTTATTTTGGTAACGTTATGTACTTTGTAACGTCATTTATTTTGTAACGTCATTTATTTTCGTGACGTTATGTATTTTGTGACGTTATGTATTTTGTGACGTCATTTATTTTTGTGACGTTATGTATTTTGTGACGTCATTTATTTTTGTGACGTTATGTATTTTGTGACGTCATTTATTTTTTTGACGTTATGTATTTTGTGACGTCATTTGTTTTTGTGACGTTATGTATTTTGTGAGTCATTTATTTTCGTGACGTTATGTATTTTGTGACGTCATTTATTTTTGTGACGTTATGTATTTTGTGACGTCATTTGTTTTTGTGACGTTATGTATTTTGTGACGTCATTTATTTTGGTAACGTTATGTATTTTGTAACGTCATTTATTTTGTAACGTCATTTATTTTTGTGACGTTATGTATTTTGTGACGTTATGTATTTTGTGACGTTATTTATTTTTTGACGTTATGTATTTTGTGACGTAATTAATTTTTGTGAGGTTATGTATTTTTTGACGTAATTAATTTTTATGACGTTATGTATTTTGTGACGTAATTAATTTTTGTGACGTCATTAATTTTGTGACGTTATGTATTTTGTGACGTCATTCATTTTTGTGACGTTATGTATTTTGTGACGTCATTTATTTTTGTGACGTTATGTATTTTGTGACGTCATTTATTTTTGTGAGGTTATGTATTTTTTGACGTAATTAATTTTTGTGACGTTATGTATTTTGTGACGTAATTAATTTTTGTGACGTCATTAATTTTGTGACGTTATGTATTTTGTGACGTCATTTATTTTTGTGACGTTATGTATTTTGTGACGTCATTTATTTTTGTGACTTTATTTATTTTGTGACGTCATTTATTTTTGTGACGTTATGTATTTTGTGCCGTTATGTATTTTGTGACGTTATTTATTTTTGTGACATTATGTATTTTGTGACGTAATTAATTTTTGTGCCGTCATTTATTTTTGTGACGTTATATATTTTGTGAGGTTATGTATTTTGTGACGTAATTAATTTTTGTGACGTCATTTATTTTTGTGACGTTATGTATTTTGTGACGTCATTTGTTTTTGTGACGTTATGTATTTTGTGAGTCATTTATTTTCGTGACGTTATGTATTTTGTGACGTCATTTATTTTTGTGACGTTATGTATTTTGTGACGTCATTTTTTTGTGACGTTATGTATTTTGTGACGTCATTTATTTTTGTGACGTTATGTATTTTGTGACGTCATTTATTTTGGTAACGTTATGTATTTTGTAACGTCATTTATTTTGTAACGTCATTTATTTTTGTGACGTTATGTATTTTGTGACGTTATGTATTTTGTGACGTCATTTATTTTTGTGACGTTATGTATTTTGTAACGTCATTTATTTTGTAACGTCATTTATTTTTGTGACGTTATGTATTTTGTGACGTTATGTATTTTGTGACGTCATTTATTTTTGTGACGTTATGTTTTTTGTGACGTCATTTATTTTTGTGACGTTATGTATTTTGTGACGTCATTTGTTTTTGTGACGTTATGTATTTTGTGAGTCATTTATTTTCGTGACGTTATGTATTTTCTGACGTCATTTATTTTTGTGACGTTATGTATTTTGTGACGTCATTTTTTTGTGACGTCATTTATTTTTGTGACGTTATGTATTTTGTGACGTCATTTATTTTGGTAACGTTATGTATTTTGTAACGTCATTTATTTTGTAACGTCATTTATTTTTGTGACGTTATGTATTTTGTGACGTTATGTATTTTGTGACGTCATTTATTTTTGTGACGTTATGTATTTTGTGACGTCATTTATTTTTGTGACGTTATGTATTTTGTGACGTCATTTATTTTTGTGACGTTATGTATTTTGTGACGTCATTTGTTTTTGTGACGTTATGTATTTTGTGAGTCATTTATTTTCGTGACGTTATGTATTTTGTGACGTCATTTATTTTTGTGACGTTATGTATTTTGTGACGTCATTTTTTTGTGACGTTATGTATTTTGTGACGTCATTTATTTTTGTGACGTTATGTATTTTGTGACGTCATTTATTTTGGTAACGTTATGTATTTTGTAACGTCAGTTATTTTGTAACGTCATTTATTTTTGTGACGTTATGTATTTTGTGAGTCATTTATTTTCGTGACGTTATGTATTTTGTGACGTCATTTATTTTTGTGACTTTATTTATTTTGTGACGTCATTATTTTTTGTGACGTTATGTATTTTGTGACGTTATGTATTTTGTGACGTTATTTATTTTTGTGACGTTATGTATTTTGTGACGTAATTAATTTTTGTGACGTCATTTATTTTTGTGACGTTATATATTTTGTGAGGTTATGTATTTTGTGACGTAATTAATTTTTGTGACGTCATTTATTTTTGTGACGTTATGTATTTTGTGACGTCATTTGTTTTTGTGACGTTATGTATTTTGTGAGTCATTTATTTTCGTGACGTTATGTATTTTGTGACGTCATTAATTTTTGTGACGTTATGTATTTTGTGACGTCATTTTTTTGTGACGTTATGTATTTTGTGACGTCATTTATTTTTGTGACGTTATGTATTTTGTGACGTAATTAATTTTTGTGACGTCATTTATTTTTGTGACGTTATGTATTTTGTGACGTCATTTATTTTTGTGACGTTATGTATTTTGTGACGTCATTTATTTTTGTGACGTTATGTATTTTGTGACGTCATTTATTTTTGTGACTTTATTTATTTTGTGACGTCATTTATTTTTGTGACGTTATGTATTTTGTGACGTTATGTATTTTGTGACGTTATTTATTTTTTGACGTTATGTATTTGTGACGTAATTAATTTTTGTGACGTCATTTATTTTTGTGACGTTATATATTTTGTGAGGTTATGTATTTTGTGACGTAATTAATTTTTGTGACGTCATTTATTTTTGTGACGTTATGTATTTTGTGACGTCATTTGTTTTTGTGACGTTATGTATTTTGTGAGTCATTTATTTTCGTGACGTTATGTATTTTGTGACGATATTTATTTTTGTGACGTTATGTATTTTGTGACGTCATTTTTTGTGACGTTATGTATTTTGTGACGTCATCTATTTTTGTGACGTTATGTATTTTGTGACGTCATTTATTTTGGTAACGTTATGTATTTTGTAACGTCATTTATTTTGTAACGTCATTTATTTTTGTGACGTTATGTATTTTGTGACGTTATGTATTTTGTGACGTCATTTATTTTTGTGACGTTATGTATTTTGTGACGTCATTTATTTTTGTGACGTTATGTATTTTGTGGCGTCATTTATTTTTTTGACGTTATGTATTTTGTGACGTCATTTGTTTTTGTGACGTTATGTATTTTGTGAGTCATTTATTTTCGTGACGTTATGTATTTTGTGACGTCATTTATTTTTGTGACGTTATGTATTTTGTGACGTCATTTGTTTTTGTGACGTTATGTATTTTGTGAGTCATTTATTTTCGTGACGTTATGTATTTTGTGACGTCATTTATTTTTGTGACGTTATGTATTTTGTGACGTCATTTTTTTGTGACGTTATGTATTTTGTGACGTCATTTATTTTTGTGACGTTATGTATTTTGTGACGTCATTTATTTTGGTAACGTTATGTATTTTGTAACGTCATTTATTTTGTAACGTCATTTATTTTTGTGACGTTATGTATTTTGTGACGTTATGTATTTTGTGACGTCATTTATTTTTGTGACGTTATGTATTTTGTAACGTCATTTATTTTGTAACGTCATTTATTTTTGTGACGTTATGTATTTTGTGACGTTATGTATTTTGTGACGTCATTTATTTTTGTGACGTTATGTATTTTGTGACGTCATTTATTTTTGTGACGTTATGTATTTTGTGACGTCATTTGTTTTTGTGACGTTATGTATTTTGTGAGTCATTTATTTTCGTGACGTTATGTATTTTCTGACGTCATTTATTTTTGTGACGTTATGTATTTTGTGACGTCATTTTTTTGTGACGTCATTTATTTTTGTGACGTTATGTATTTTGTGACGTCATTTATTTTGGTAACGTTATGTATTTTGTAACGTCATTTATTTTGTAACGTCATTTATTTTTGTGACGTTATGTATTTTGTGACGTTATGTATTTTGTGACGTCATTTATTTTTGTGACGTTATGTATTTTGTGACGTCATTTATTTTTGTGACGTTATGTATTTTGTGACGTCATTTATTTTTGTGACGTTATGTATTTTGTGACGTCATTTGTTTTTGTGACGTTATGTATTTTGTGAGTCATTTATTTTCGTGACGTTATGTATTTTGTGACGTCATTTATTTTTGTGACGTTATGTATTTTGTGACGTCATTTTTTTGTGACGTTATGTATTTTGTGACGTCATTTATTTTTGTGACGTTATGTATTTTGTGACGTCATTTATTTTGGTAACGTTATGTATTTTGTAACGTCAGTTATTTTGTAACGTCATTTATTTTTGTGACGTTATGTATTTTGTGAGTCATTTATTTTCGTGACGTTATGTATTTTGTGACGTCATTTATTTTTGTGACTTTATTTATTTTGTGACGTCATTATTTTTTGTGACGTTATGTATTTTGTGACGTTATGTATTTTGTGACGTTATTTATTTTTGTGACGTTATGTATTTTGTGACGTAATTAATTTTTGTGACGTCATTTATTTTTGTGACGTTATATATTTTGTGAGGTTATGTATTTTGTGACGTAATTAATTTTTGTGACGTCATTTATTTTTGTGACGTTATGTATTTTGTGACGTCATTTGTTTTTGTGACGTTATGTATTTTGTGAGTCATTTATTTTCGTGACGTTATGTATTTTGTGACGTCATTAATTTTTGTGACGTTATGTATTTTGTGACGTCATTTTTTTGTGACGTTATGTATTTTGTGACGTCATTTATTTTTGTGACGTTATGTATTTTGTGACGTCATTTATTTTGGTAACGTTATGTATTTTGTAACGTCATTTTTTTGTGACGTTATGTATTTTGTGACGTCATTTATTTTTGTGACGTTATGTATTTTGTGACGTAATTAATTTTTGTGACGTCATTTATTTTTGTGACGTTATGTATTTTGTGACGTCATTTATTTTTGTGACGTTATGTATTTTGTGACGTCATTTATTTTTGTGACGTTATGTATTTTGTGACGTCATTTATTTTTGTGACTTTATTTATTTTGTGACGTCATTTATTTTTGTGACGTTATGTATTTTGTGACGTTATGTATTTTGTGACGTTATTTATTTTTTTGACGTTATGTATTTGTGACGTAATTAATTTTTGTGACGTCATTTATTTTTGTGACGTTATATATTTTGTGAGGTTATGTATTTTGTGACGTAATTAATTTTTGTGACGTCATTTATTTTTGTGACGTTATGTATTTTGTGACGTCATTTGTTTTTGTGACGTTATGTATTTTGTGAGTCATTTATTTTTGTGACGTTATGTATTTTGTGACGATATTTATTTTTGTGACGTTATGTATTTTGTGACGTCATTTTTTGTGACGTTATGTATTTTGTGACGTCATCTATTTTTGTGACGTTATGTATTTTGTGACGTCATTTATTTTGGTAACGTTATGTATTTTGTAACGTCATTTATTTTGTAACGTCATTTATTTTTGTGACGTTATGTATTTTGTGACGTTATGTATTTTGTGACGTCATTTATTTTTGTGACGTTATGTATTTTGTGACGTCATTTATTTTTGTGACGTTATGTATTTTGTGGCGTCATTTATTTTTTTGACGTTATGTATTTTGTGACGTCATTTGTTTTTGTGACGTTATGTATTTTGTGAGTCATTTATTTTCGTGACGTTATGTATTTTGTGACGTCATTTATTTTTGTGACGTTATGTATTTTGTGACGTCATTTGTTTTTGTGACGTTATGTATTTTGTGAGTCATTTATTTTCGTGACGTTATGTATTTTGTGACGTCATTTATTTTTGTGACGTTATGTATTTTGTGACGTCATTTTTTTGTGACGTTATGTATTTTGTGACGTCATTTATTTTTGTGACGTTATGTATTTTGTGACGTCATTTATTTTGGTAACGTTATGTATTTTGTAACGTCATTTATTTTGTAACGTCATTTATTTTTGTGACGTTATGTATTTTGTGACGTTATGTATTTTGTGACGTCATTTATTTTTGTGACGTTATGTATTTTGTAACGTCATTTATTTTGTAACGTCATTTATTTTTGTGACGTTATGTATTTTGTGACGTTATGTATTTTGTGACGTCATTTATTTTTGTGACGTTATGTATTTTGTGACGTCATTTATTTTTGTGACGTTATGTATTTTGTGACGTCATTTGTTTTTGTGACGTTATGTATTTTGTGAGTCATTTATTTTCGTGACGTTATGTATTTTCTGACGTCATTTATTTTTGTGACGTTATGTATTTTGTGACGTCATTTTTATGTGACGTCATTTATTTTTGTGACGTTATGTATTTTGTGACGTCATTTATTTTGGTAACGTTATGTATTTTGTAACGTCATTTATTTTGTAACGTCATTTATTTTTGTGACGTTATGTATTTTGTTACGTTATGTATTTTGTGACGTCATTTATTTTTGTGACGTTATGTATTTTGTGACGTCATTTATTTTTGTGACGTTATGTATTTTGTGACGTCATTTATTTTTGTGACGTTATGTATTTTGTGACGTCATTTGTTTTTGTGACGTTATGTATTTTGTGAGTCATTTATTTTCGTGACGTTATGTATTTTGTGACGTCATTTATTTTTGTGACGTTATGTATTTTGTGACGTCATTTTTTTGTGACGTTATGTATTTTGTGACGTCATTTATTTTTGTGACGTTATGTATTTTGTGACGTCATTTATTTTGGTAACGTTATGTATTTTGTAACGTCAGTTATTTTGTAACGTCATTTATTTTTGTGACGTTATGTATTTTGTGAGTCATTTATTTTCGTGACGTTATGTATTTTGTGACGTCATTTATTTTTGTGACTTTATTTATTTTGTGACGTCATTATTTTTTGTGACGTTATGTATTTTGTGACGTTATGTATTTTGTGACGTTATTTATTTTTGTGACGTTATGTATTTTGTGACGTAATTAATTTTTGTGACGTCATTTATTTTTGTGACGTTATATATTTTGTGAGGTTATGTATTTTGTGACGTAATTAATTTTTGTGACGTCATTTATTTTTGTGACGTTATGTATTTTGTGACGTCATTTGTTTTTGTGACGTTATGTATTTTGTGAGTCATTTATTTTCGTGACGTTATGTATTTTGTGACGTCATTAATTTTTGTGACGTTATGTATTTTGTGACGTCATTTTTTTGTGACGTTATGTATTTTGTGACGTCATTTATTTTTGTGACGTTATGTATTTTGTGACGTCATTTATTTTGGTAACGTTATGTATTTTGTAACGTCATTTTTTTGTGACGTTATGTATTTTGTGACGTCATTTATTTTTGTGACGTTATGTATTTTGTGACGTAATTAATTTTTGTGACGTCATTTATTTTTGTGACGTTATGTATTTTGTGACGTCATTTATTTTTGTGACGTTATGTATTTTGTGACGTCATTTATTTTGGTAACGTTATGTATTTTGTAACGTCATTTATTTTGTAACGTCATTTATTTTTGTGACGTTATGTATTTTGTGACGTTATGTATTTTGTGACGTCATTTATTTTTGTGACGTTATGTATTTTGTGACGTCATTTATTTTTGTGACGTTATGTATTTTGTGGCGTCATTTATTTTTTTGACGTTATGTATTTTGTGACGTCATTTGTTTTTGTGACGTTATGTATTTTGTGAGTCATTTATTTTCGTGACGTTATGTATTTTGTGACGTCATTTATTTTTGTGACGTTATGTATTTTGTGACGTCATTTGTTTTTGTGACGTTATGTATTTTGTGACGTCATTTATTTTGGTAACGTTATGTATTTTGTAACGTCATTTATTTTGTAACGTCATTTATTTTTGTGACATTATGTATTTTGTGACGTTATGTATTTTGTGCCGTTATGTATTTTGTGACGTTATTTATTTTTGTGACGTTATGTATTTTGTGACGTAATTAATTTTTGTGACGTCATTTATTTTTGTGACGTTATATATTTTGTGAGGTTATGTATTTTGTGACGTAATTAATTTTTGTGACGTCATTTATTTTTGTGACGTTATGTATTTTGTGACGTCATTTGTTTTTGTGACGTTATGTATTTTGTGACGTCATTTATTTTTGTGACGTTATGTATTTTGTGACGTCATTTTTTTGTGACGTGATGTATTTTGTGACGTCATTTATTTTTGTGACGTTATGTATTTTGTGACGTCATTTATTTTGGTAACGTTATGTATTTTGTAACGTCATTTATTTTGTAACGTCATTTATTTTTGTGACGTTATGTATTTTGTGAAGTTATGTATTTTGTGACGTCATTTATTTTTGTGACGTTATGTATTTTGTGACGTCATTTATTTTTGTGACGTTATGTATTTTGTGACGTCATTTATTTTTGTGACTTTATTTATTTTGTGACGTCATTTATTTTTGTGACGTTATGTATTTTGTGACGTTATGTATTTTGTGACGTTATTTATTTTTGTGACGTTATGTATTTTGTGACGTAATTAATTTTTGTGACGTCATTTATTTTTGTGACGTTATATATTTTGTGAGGTTATGTATTTTGTGACGTAATTAATTTTTGTGACGTCATTAATTTTTGTGACGTTATGTATTTTGTGACGTCATTTGTTTTTGTGACGTTATGTATTTTGTGAGTCATTTATTTTCGTGACGTTATGTATTTTCTGACGTCATTTATTATTGTGACGTTATGTATTTTGTGACGTCATTTTTTTGTGACGTTATGTATTTTGTGACGTCATTTATTTTTGTGACGTTATGTATTTTGTGACGTCATTTATTTTGGTAACGTTATGTATTTTGTAACGTCATTTATTTTGTAACGTCATTTATTTTTGTGACGTTATGTATTTTGTGACGTTATGTATTTTGTGACATCATTTATTTTTGTGACGTTATGTATTTTGTGAAGTCATTAATTTTTGTGACGTTATGTATTTTGTGACGTCATTTATTTTTTTGACGTTATGTATTTTGTGACGTCATTTGTTTTTGTGACGTTATGTATTTTGTGAGTCATTTATTTTCGTGACGTTATGTATTTTGTAACGTCATTTATTTTTGTGACGTTATGTATTTTGTGACGTCATTTTTTTGTGACGTTATGTATTTTGTGACGTCATTTATTTTTGTGACGTTATGTATTTTGTGACGTCATTTATTTTTGTAACGTTATGTATTTTGTAACGTCATTAATTTTGTAACGTCATTTATTTTTGTGACGTTATGTATTTTGTGACGTTATGTATTTTGTGACGTCATTTATTTTTGTGACGTTATGTATTTTGTGACGTCATTTATTTTTGTGACGTTATGTATTTTGTGACGTCATTTGTTTTTGTGACGTTATGTATTTTGTGAGTCATTTATTTTCGTGACGTTATGTATTTTGTGACGTCATTTATTTTTGTGACGTTATGTATTTTGTGACGTCATTTTTTTGTGACGTTATGTATTTTGTGACGTCATTTATTTTTGTGACGTTATGTATTTTGTGACGTCATTTATTTTGGTAACGTTATGTATTTTGTAATGTCATTTATTTTGTAACGTCATTTATTTTTGTGACGTTATGTATTTTGTGACGTTATGTATTTTGTGACGTCATTTATTTTTGTGACATTATGTATTTTGTGACGTCATTTGTTTTTGTGACGTTATGTATTTTGTGAGTCATTTATTTTCGTGACGTTATGTATTTTGTGACGTCATTTATTTTTGTGACGTTATGTATTTTGTGACGTCATTTATTTTTGTGACGTTATGTATTTTGTGACGTCATTTATTTTTGTGAGGTTATGTTTTTTTTGACGTAATAATTTTTGTGACGTTATGTATTTTGTGACGTCATTTGTTTTTGTGACGTTATGTATTTTGTGAGTCATTTATTTTCGTGACGTTATGTATTTTCTGACGTCATTTATTATTGTGACGTTATGTATTTGTGACGTCATTTATTTTTGTGACTTTATTTATTTTGTGACGTCATTTATTTTTGTGACGTTATGTATTTTGTGACGTTATGTATTTTGTGACGTTATTTATTTTTGTGACGTTATGTATTTTGTTACGTAATTAATTTTTGTGACGTCATTTATTTTTGTGACGTTATATATTTTGTGAGGTTATGTATTTTGTGACGTAATTAATTTTTGTGACGTCATTTATTTTTGTGACGTTATGTATTTTGTGACGTCATTTATTTTTGTGACGTTATGTATTTTGTGAGTCATTTATTTTCGTGACGTTATGTATTTTGTGACGTCATTTATTTTTGTGACGTTATGTATTTTGTGACGTCATTTTTTTGTGACGTTATGTATTTTGTGACGTCATTTATTTTTGTGACGTTATGTATTTTGTGACGTCATTTATTTTGGTAACGTTATGTATTTTGTAACGTCATTTATTTTGTAACATCATTTATTTTTGTGACGTTATGTATTTTGTGACGTTATGTATTTTGTGACGTTATTTATTTTTGTGACGTTATGTATTTTGTGACGTCATTTATTTTTGTGACGTTATGTATTTTGTGACGTCATTTATTTTTGTGACGTTATGTATTTTGTGACGTCATTTATTTTTGTGACGTAATATATTTTTAGACGTCATTTATTTTTGTGACGTTATTTATTTTGTGACGTCATTTATTTTTGTGACGTTATGTATTTTATGAAATATGTATTTTGTGACGTCATTTAATTTTGTGTCGTTAAATATTTTGTGACGTCATTTATTTTTGTGACGTTATGTATTTTGTGACGTCATTTATTTTTGTGACGTTATGTATTTTGTGACGTCATTTTTTTGTGACGTTATGTATTTTGTGACGTCATTTATTTTTGTGACGTTATGTATATTGTGACGTCATGTATTTTTGTAACGTTATGTATTTTGTGACGTCATTTATTTTTGTGACGTTATGTATTTTGTGACGTCATTTATTATTGTGACGTCATTTATTTTTGTGACGTTATGTATTTTGTGACGTCATTTATTTTTGTGACGTTATGTATTTTGTGACGTCATTTATTTTTTTGACGTTATGCAATTTTGTGACGTCATTTATTTTTGTGACGTTATGTATATTGTGACGTCATTTATTTTTGTGCCGTTATGTATTTTGTGACGTTATGTATTTTGTGACGTTATTTTTTTTTGTGACGTAATACATTTTTGTGACGTCATTACTATTGTGACGTTATGTATTTTATGACGTCATTTATTTTTGTGACGTTATGTATTTTGTGACATCAGTTATTTTGTTGACGTTATGCATTTTGTGACGTTATGTATTTTGTGACGTCATTTATTTTTGTGACGTTATGTATTTTGTGACGTAATTAATTTTTGTGACGTCATTTATTTTTGTGACGTTATGTATTTTGTGACGTCATTTATTTTTGTGACGTTATGTATTTTGTGACGTCATTTATTTTTGTGAGTTTATGTATTTTTTGACGTAATTAATTTTTTTGACGTTATGTATTTTGTGACGTAATTAATTTTTGTGACGTCATTAATTTTGTGACGTTATGTATTTTGTGACGTCATTTATTTTTGTGACGTTATGTATTTTGTGACGTCATTTATTTTTGTAACTTTATTTATTTTGTGACGTCATTTATTTTTGTGACGTTATGTATTTTGTGACGTTATGTATTTTGTGACGTTATTTATTTTTGTGACGTTATGTATTTTGTGACGTAATTAATTTTTGTGACGTCATTTATTTTTGTGACGTTATATATTTTGTGAGGTTATGTATTTTGTGACGTAATTAATTTTTGTGACGTCATTTATTTTGTGACGTTATGTATTTTGTGACGTCATTTGTTTTTGTGACGTTATGTATTTTGTGAGACATTTATTTTCGTGACGTTATGTATTTTGTGACGTCATTTATTTTTGTGACGTTATGTATTTTGTGACGTCATTTTTTTGTGACGTTATGTATTTTGTGACGTCATTTATTTTTGTGACGTTATGTATTTTGTGACGTCATTTATTTTTTGCCGTTATGTATTTTGTGACGTTATGTATTTTGTGACATTATTTATTTTTCCGACGTCATTTATTTTTGTGACGTTATGTATTTTGTGAAGTCATTTATTTTTGTGATTTTATGTATTTTGTGACGTCATTTATTTTTGTGACGTTATGTATTTTGTGACGTCATTTGTTTTTGTGACGTTATGTATTTTGTAACATCATTTATTTTTGTGAGGTTATGTATTTTTTGACGTCATTTATTTTTGTGACGTTATGTATTTTGTGACGTCATTTATTATTGTGACATTATGTATTTTGTGACGTAATTAATTTTTGTGACGTAATTTATTTTTGTGACGCTATGTATTTTGTGACGTCATTTGTTTTTGTGACGTTATGTATTTTGTGAGTCATTTATTTTCGTGACGTTATGTATTTTGTGACGTCATTTATTTTTGTGACGTTATGTATTTTGTGACGTCATTTTTTTGTGACGTTATGTATTTTGTGACGTCATTTATTTTTGTGACGTTATGTATTTTGTGACGTCATTTATTTTGGTAACGTTATGTATTTTGTAACGTCATTTATTTTGTAACGTCATTTATTTTTGTGACGTTATGTATTTTGTGACGTTATGTATTTTGTGACGTCATTTATTTTTGTGACGTTATGTATTTTGTGACGTCATTTATTTTTGTGACGTTATGTATTTTGTGACGTCATTTATTTTTTTGACGTTATGTATTTTGTGACGTCATTTATTTTTGTGACGTTATGTATTTTGTGACGTCATTTATTTTTTGCCGTTATGTATTTTGTGACGTTATGTATTTTGTGACGTTATTTATTTTTCCGACGTCATTTATTTTTGTGACGTTATGTATTTTGTGAAGTCATTTATTTTTGTGACGTTATGTATTTTGGGACGTCATTTATTTTTGTGACGTTATGTATTTTGTGACGTCATTTATTTTTGTGACGTTATTTATTTTGTGACATCATTTATTTTTGTGAGGTTATGTATTTTTTGACGTCATTTATTTTTGTGACGTTATGTATTTTGTGACGTTATTTATTTTTCCGACGTCATTTATTTTTGTGACGTAATTAATTTTTGTGACGTCATTTATTTTTGTGACGTTATGTATTTTGTGACGTCATTTATTTTTGTGACGTTATGTATTTTGTGACGTCATTTATTTTTGTGACGTAATGTATTTTGTGACGTTATGTATTTTGTGACGTCATTTATTTTTGTGACGTTATGTATTTTGTGACGTCATTTATTTTTGTGACGTTATGTATTTTGTGACGTCATTTATTTTTTTGACGTTATGTATTTTGTGACGTCATTTATTTTTGTGACGTTATGTATTTTGTGACGTCATTTAAATTTTGCCGTTATGTATTTTGTGACGTTATGTATTTTGTGACGTTATTTATTTTTCCGACGTCATTTATTTTTGTGACGTTATGTATTTTGTGAAGTCATTTATTTTTGTGACGTTATGTATTTTGTGACGTCATTTATTTTTGTGACGTTATGTATTTTGTGACGTCATTTATTTTTGTGACGTTATTTATTTTGTGACATCATTTATTTTTGTGAGGTTATGTATTTTTTGACGTCATTTATTTTTGTGACGTTATGTATTTTGTGACGTTATTTATTTTTCCGACGTCATTTATTTTTGTGACGTAATTAATTTTTGTGACGTCATTTATTTTTGTGACGTTATGTATTTTGTGACGTCATTTATTTTTGTGACGTTATGTATTTTGTGACGTCATTTATTTTTGTGACGTAATGTATTTTGTGACGTTATGTATTTTGTGACGTCATTTATTTTTGTGACGTTATGTATTTTGTGACGTCATTTATTTTTGTGACGTTATGTATTTTGTGACGTCATTTATTTTTGTGACGTAATGTATTTTTAGACGTCATTTATTTTTGTGACGTTATTTATTTTGTGACGTCATTTATTTTTGTGACGTTATGTATTTTATGAAATATGTATTTTGTGACGTCATTTAATTTTGTGTCGTTAAATATTTTGTGACGTCATTTATTTTTGTGACGTTATGTATTTTGTGACGTCATTTATTTTTGTGACGTTATGTATTTTGTGACGTCATTTTTTTGTGACGTTATGTATTTTGTGACGTCATTTATTTTTGTGACGTTATGTATTTTGTGACGTCATTTATTTTTGTGACGTAATGTATTTTTAGACGTCATTTATTTTTGTGACGTTATTTATTTTGTGACGTCATTTATTTTTGTGACGTTATGTATTTTATGAAATATGTATTTTGTGACGTCATTTATTTTTGTGACGTTATGTATTTTGTGACGTCATTTTTTTGTGACGTTATGTATTTTGTGACGTCATTTATTTTTGTGACGTTATGTATTTTGTGACGTCATTTATTTTGGTAACGTTATGTATTTTGTAATGTCATTTATTTTGTAACGTCATTTATTTTTGTGACGTTATGTATTTTGTGACGTTATGTATTTTGTGACGTCATTTATTTTTGTGACATTATGTATTTTGTGACGTCATTTGTTTTTGTGACGTTATGTATTTTGTGAGTCATTTATTTTCGTGACGTTATGTATTTTGTGACGTCATTTATTTTTGTGACGTTATGTATTTTGTGACGTCATTTATTTTTGTGACGTTATGTATTTTGTGACGTCATTTATTTTTGTGAGGTTATGTTTTTTTTGACGTAATAATTTTTGTGACGTTATGTATTTTGTGACGTAATTAATTTTTGTGACGTCATTGATTTGTGACGTTATGTATTTTGTGACGTCATTTATTTTTGTGACGTTATGTATTTGTGACGTCATTTATTTTTGTGACTTTATTTATTTTGTGACGTCATTTATTTTTGTGACGTTATGTATTTTGTGACGTTATGTATTTTGTGACGTTATTTATTTTTGTGACGTTATGTATTTTGTTACGTAATTAATTTTTGTGACGTCATTTATTTTTGTGACGTTATATATTTTGTGAGGTTATGTATTTTGTGACGTAATTAATTTTTGTGACGTCATTTATTTTTGTGACGTTATGTATTTTGTGACGTCATTTGTTTTTGTGACGTTATGTATTTTGTGAGTCATTTATTTTCGTGACGTTATGTATTTTGTGACGTCATTTATTTTTGTGACGTTATGTATTTTGTGACGTCATTTATTTTTGTGACGTTATGTATTTTGTGACGTCATTTATTTTTGTGACGTTATGTATTTTGTGACGTCATTTATTTTGGTAACGTTATGTATTTTGTAACGTCATTTATTTTGTAACGTCATTTATTTTTGTGACGTTACGTATTTTGTGACGTTATGTATTTTGTGACGTTATTTATTTTTGTGACGTTATGTATTTTGTGACGTCATTTATTTTTGTGACGTTATGTATTTTGTGACGTCATTTATTTTTGTGACGTTATGTATTTTGTGACGTCATTTATTTTTGTGACGTAATGTATTTTTAGACGTCATTTATTTTTGTGACGTTATTTATTTTGTGACGTCATTTATTTTTGTGACGTTATGTATTTTATGAAATATGTATTTTGTGACGTCATTTAATTTTGTGTCGTTAAATATTTTGTGACGTCATTTATTTTTGTGACGTTATGTATTTTGTGACGTCATTTATTTTTGTGACGTTATGTATTTTGTGACGTCATTTTTTTGTGACGTTATGTATTTTGTGACGTCATTTATTTTTGTGACGTTATGTATATTGTGACGTCATGTATTTTTGTAACGTTATGTATTTTGTGACGTCATTTATTTTTGTGACGTTATGTATTTTGTGA
The DNA here is from genome assembly GCA_035578135.1 of Flexamia atlantica. Lineage (NCBI taxonomy): Eukaryota > Metazoa > Arthropoda > Insecta > Hemiptera > Cicadellidae > Flexamia > Flexamia atlantica. Next base: position 389,326 of record JAQJVK010000056.1, on the reverse strand, counting down.
CGTCATTTATTATTGTGACGTCATTTATTTTTGTGACGTTATGTATTTTGTGACGTCATTTATTTTTGTGACGTTATGTATTTTGTGACGTCATTTATTTTTTTGACGTTATGCAATTTTGTGACGTCATTTATTTTTGTGACGTTATGTATATTGTGACGTCATTTATTTTTGTGCCGTTATGTATTTTGTGACGTTATGTATTTTGTGACGTTATTTTTTTTTGTGACGTAATACATTTTTGTGACGTCATTACTATTGTGACGTTATGTATTTTATGACGTCATTTATTTTTGTGACGTTATGTATTTTGTGACATCAGTTATTTTGTTGACGTTATGCATTTTGTGACGTTATGTATTTTGTGACGTCATTTATTTTTGTGACGTTATGTATTTTGTGACGTAATTAATTTTTGTGACGTCATTTATTTTTGTGACGTTATGTATTTTGTGACGTCATTTATTTTTGTGACGTTATGTATTTTGTGACGTCATTTATTTTTGTGAGTTTATGTATTTTTTGACGTAATTAATTTTTTTGACGTTATGTATTTTGTGACGTAATTAATTTTTGTGACGTCATTAATTTTGTGACGTTATGTATTTTGTGACGTCATTTATTTTTGTGACGTTATGTATTTTGTGACGTCATTTATTTTTGTGACTTTATTTATTTTGTGACGTCATTTATTTTTGTGACGTTATGTATTTTGTGACGTTATGTATTTTGTGACGTTATTTATTTTTGTGACGTTATGTATTTTGTGACGTAATTAATTTTTGTGACGTCATTTATTTTTGTGACGTTATATATTTTGTGAGGTTATGTATTTTGTGACGTAATTAATTTTTGTGACGTCATTTATTTTGTGACGTTATGTATTTTGTGACGTCATTTGTTTTTGTGACGTTATGTATTTTGTGAGACATTTATTTTCGTGACGTTATGTATTTTGTGACGTCATTTATTTTTGTGACGTTATGTATTTTGTGACGTCATTTTTTTGTGACGTTATGTATTTTGTGACGTCATTTATTTTTGTGACGTTATGTATTTTGTGACGTCATTTATTTTTTGCCGTTATGTATTTTGTGACGTTATGTATTTTGTGACATTATTTATTTTTCCGACGTCATTTATTTTTGTGACGTTATGTATTTTGTGAAGTCATTTATTTTTGTGATTTTATGTATTTTGTGACGTCATTTATTTTTGTGACGTTATGTATTTTGTGACGTCATTTATTTTTGTGACGTTATGTATTTTGTAACATCATTTATTTTTGTGAGGTTATGTATTTTTTGACGTCATTTATTTTTGTGACGTTATGTATTTTGTGACGTCATTTATTATTGTGACATTATGTATTTTGTGACGTAATTAATTTTTGTGACGTAATTTATTTTTGTGACGCTATGTATTTTGTGACGTCATTTGTTTTTGTGACGTTATGTATTTTGTGAGTCATTTATTTTCGTGACGTTATGTATTTTGTGACGTCATTTATTTTTGTGACGTTATGTATTTTGTGACGTCATTTTTTTGTGACGTTATGTATTTTGTGACGTCATTTATTTTTGTGACGTTATGTATTTTGTGACGTCATTTATTTTGGTAACGTTATGTATTTTGTAACGTCATTTATTTTGTAACGTCATTTATTTTTGTGACGTTATGTATTTTGTGACGTTATGTATTTTGTGACGTCATTTATTTTTGTGACGTTATGTATTTTGTGACGTCATTTATTTTTGTGACGTTATGTATTTTGTGACGTCATTTATTTTTTTGACGTTATGTATTTTGTGACGTCATTTATTTTTGTGACATGTATTTTGTGACGTCATTTATTTTTTGCCGTTATGTATTTTTTGACGTTATGTATTTTGTGACGTTATTTATTTTTCCGACGTCATTTATTTTTGTGACGTTATGTATTTTGTGAAGTCATTTATTTTTGTGACGTTATGTATTTTGGGACGTCATTTATTTTTGTGACGTTATGTATTTTGTGACGTCATTTATTTTTGTGACGTTATTTATTTTGTGACATCATTTATTTTTGTGAGTTTATGTATTTTTTGACGTCATTTATTTTTGTGACGTTATGTATTTTGTGACGTTATTTATTTTTCCGACGTCATTTATTTTTGTGACGTAATTAATTTTTGTGACGTCATTTATTTTTGTGACGTTATGTATTTTGTGACGTCATTTATTTTTGTGACGTTATGTATTTTGTGACGTCATTTATTTTTGTGACGTAATGTATTTTGTGACGTTATGTATTTTGTGACGTCATTTATTTTTGTGACGTTATGTATTTTGTGACGTCATTTATTTTTGTGACGTTATGTATTTTGTGACGTCATTTATTTTTTTGACGTTATGTATTTTGTGACGTCATTTATTTTTGTGACGTTATGTATTTTGTGACGTCATTTATTTTTTGCCGTTATGTATTTTGTGACGTTATGTATTTTGTGACGTTATTTATTTTTCCGACGTCATTTATTTTTGTGACGTTATGTATTTTGTGAAGTCATTTATTTTTGTGACGTTATGTATTTTGTGACGTCATTTATTTTTGTGACGTTATGTATTTTGTGACGTCATTTATTTTTGTGACGTTATTTATTTTGTGACATCATTTATTTTTGTGAGGTTATGTATTTTTTGACGTCATTTATTTTTGTGACGTTATGTATTTTGTGACGTTATTTATTTTTCCGACGTCATTTATTTTTGTGACGTAATTAATTTTTGTGACGTCATTTATTTTTGTGACGTTATGTATTTTGTGACGTCATTTATTTTTGTGACGTTATGTATTTTGTGACGTCATTTATTTTTGTGACGTAATGTATTTTGTGACGTTATGTATTTTGTGACGTCATTTATTTTTGTGACGTTATGTATTTTGTGACGTCATTTATTTTTGTGACGTTATGTATTTTGTGACGTCATTTATTTTTGTGACGTAATGTATTTTTAGACGTCATTTATTTTTGTGACGTTATGTATTTTATGAAATATGTATTTTGTGACGTCATTTAATTTTGTGTCGTTAAATATTTTGTGACGTCATTTATTTTTGTGACGTTATGTATTTTGTGACGTCATTTATTTTTGTGACGTTATGTATTTTGTGACGTCATTTTTTTGTGACGTTATGTATTTCGTGACGTCATTTATTTTTGTGACGTTATGTATATTGTGACGTCATTTATTTTTGTAACGTTATGTATTTTGTGACGTCATTTATTTTTGTGACGTTATGTATTTTGTGACGTCATTTATTATTGTGACGTCATTTATTTTTGTGACGTTATGTATTTTGTGACGTCATTTATTTTTGTGACGTTATGTATTTTGTGACGTCATTTATTTTTTTGACGTTATGCAATTTTGTGAGGTCATTTATTTTTGTGACGTTATGTATTTTGTGACGTCATTTATTTTTGTGCCGTTATGTATTTTGTGACGTTATGTATTTTGTGACGTTATTTATTTTTGTGTCGTAATACATTTTTGTGACGTCATTTATTATTGTGACGTTATGTATTTTATGACGTCATTTATTTTTGTGACGTTATGTATTTTGTGACATCAGTTATTTTGTTGACGTTATGCATTTTGTGACGTTATGTATTTTGTGACGTCATTTATTTTTGTGACGTTATGTATTTTGTGACGTAATTAATTTTTGTGACGTCATTTATTTTTGTGACGTTATGTATTTTGTGACGTCATTTATTTTTGTGACGTTATGTATTTTGTGACGTCATTTATTTTTTTGACGTTATGCAATTTTGTGACGTCATTTATTTTTGTGACGTTATGTATATTGTGACGTCATTTATTTTTGTGCCGTTATGTATTTTGTGACGTTATGTATTTTGTGACGTTATTTTTTTTTGTGACGTAATACATTTTTGTGACGTCATTACTATTGTGACGTTATGTATTTTATGACGTCATTTATTTTTGTGACGTTATGTATTTTGTGACATCAGTTATTTTGTTGACGTTATGCATTTTGTGACGTTATGTATTTTGTGACGTCATTTATTTTTGTGACGTTATGTATTTTGTGACGTAATTAATTTTTGTGACGTCATTTATTTTTGTGACGTTATGTATTTTGTGACGTCATTTATTTTTGTGACGTTATGTATTTTGTGACGTCATTTATTTTTGTGAGTTTATGTATTTTTTGACGTAATTAATTTTTTTGACGTTATGTATTTTGTGACGTAATTAATTTTTGTGACGTCATTAATTTTGTGACGTTATGTATTTTGTGACGTCATTTATTTTTGTGACGTTATGTATTTTGTGACGTCATTTATTTTTGTGACTTTATTTATTTTGTGACGTCATTTATTTTTGTGACGTTATGTATTTTGTGACGTTATGTATTTTGTGACGTTATTTATTTTTGTGACGTTATGTATTTTGTGACGTAATTAATTTTTGTGACGTCATTTATTTTTGTGACGTTATATATTTTGTGAGGTTATGTATTTTGTGACGTAATTAATTTTTGTGACGTCATTTATTTTGTGACGTTATGTATTTTGTGACGTCATTTGTTTTTGTGACGTTATGTATTTTGTGAGACATTTATTTTCGTGACGTTATGTATTTTGTGACGTCATTTATTTTTGTGACGTTATGTATTTTGTGACGTCATTTTTTTGTGACGTTATGTATTTTGTGACGTCATTTATTTTTGTGACGTTATGTATTTTGTGACGTCATTTATTTTTTGCCGTTATGTATTTTGTGACGTTATGTATTTTGTGACATTATTTATTTTTCCGACGTCATTTATTTTTGTGACGTTATGTATTTTGTGAAGTCATTTATTTTTGTGATTTTATGTATTTTGTGACGTCATTTATTTTTGTGACGTTATGTATTTTGTAACATCATTTATTTTTGTGAGGTTATGTATTTTTTGACGTCATTTATTTTTGTGACGTTATGTATTTTGTGACGTCATTTATTATTGTGACATTATGTATTTTGTGACGTAATTAATTTTTGTGACGTAATTTATTTTTGTGACGCTATGTATTTTGTGACGTCATTTGTTTTTGTGACGTTATGTATTTTGTGAGTCATTTATTTTCGTGACGTTATGTATTTTGTGACGTCATTTATTTTTGTGACGTTATGTATTTTGTGACGTCATTTTTTTGTGACGTTATGTATTTTGTGACGTCATTTATTTTTGTGACGTTATGTATTTTGTGACGTCATTTATTTTGGTAACGTTATGTATTTTGTAACGTCATTTATTTTGTAACGTCATTTATTTTTGTGACGTTATGTATTTTGTGACGTTATGTATTTTGTGACGTCATTTATTTTTGTGACGTTATGTATTTTGTGACGTCATTTATTTTTGTGACGTTATGTATTTTGTGACGTCATTTATTTTTTTGACGTTATGTATTTTGTGACGTCATTTATTTTTGTGACATGTATTTTGTGACGTCATTTATTTTTTGCCGTTATGTATTTTGTGACGTTATGTATTTTGTGACGTTATTTATTTTTCCGACGTCATTTATTTTTGTGACGTTATGTATTTTGTGAAGTCATTTATTTTTGTGACGTTATGTATTTTGGGACGTCATTTATTTTTGTGACGTTATGTATTTTGTGACGTCATTTATTTTTGTGACGTTATTTATTTTGTGACATCATTTATTTTTGTGAGGTTATGTATTTTTTGACGTCATTTATTTTTGTGACGTTATGTATTTTGTGACGTTATTTATTTTTCCGACGTCATTTATTTTTGTGACGTAATTAATTTTTGTGACGTCATTTATTTTTGTGACGTTATGTATTTTGTGACGTCATTTATTTTTGTGACGTTATGTATTTTGTGACGTCATTTATTTTTGTGACGTTATGTATTTTGTGACGTCATTTATTTTTGTGACGTTATGTATTTTGTGACGTCATTTATTTTTTTGACGTTATGTATTTTGTGACGTCATTTATTTTTGTGACGTTATGTATTTTGTGACGTCATTTATTTTTTGCCGTTATGTATTTTGTGACGTTATGTATTTTGTGACGTTATTTATTTTTCCGACGTCATTTATTTTTGTGACGTTATGTATTTTGTGAAGTCATTTATTTTTGTGACGTTATGTATTTTGTGACGTCATTTATTTTTGTGACGTTATGTATTTTGTGACGTCATTTATTTTTGTGACGTTATTTATTTTGTGACATCATTTATTTTTGTGAGGTTATGTATTTTTTGACGTCATTTATTTTTGTGACGTTATGTATTTTGTGACGTTATTTATTTTTCCGACGTCATTTATTTTTGTGACGTAATTAATTTTTGTGACGTCATTTATTTTTGTGACGTTATGTATTTTGTGACGTCATTTATTTTTGTGACGTTATGTATTTTGTGACGTCATTTATTTTTGTGACGTAATGTATTTTGTGACGTTATGTATTTTGTGACGTCATTTATTTTTGTGACGTTATGTATTTTGTGACGTCATTTATTTTTGTGACGTTATGTATTTTGTGACGTCATTTATTTTTGTGACGTAATGTATTTTTAGACGTCATTTATTTTTGTGACGTTATGTATTTTATGAAATATGTATTTTGTGACGTCATTTAATTTTGTGTCGTTAAATATTTTGTGACGTCATTTATTTTTGTGACGTTATGTATTTTGTGACGTCATTTATTTTTGTGACGTTATGTATTTTGTGACGTCATTTTTTTGTGACGTTATGTATTTCGTGACGTCATTTATTTTTGTGACGTTATGTATATTGTGACGTCATTTATTTTTGTAACGTTATGTATTTTGTGACGTCATTTATTTTTGTGACGTTATGTATTTTGTGACGTCATTTATTATTGTGACGTCATTTATTTTTGTGACGTTATGTATTTTGTGACGTCATTTATTTTTGTGACGTTATGTATTTTGTGACGTCATTTATTTTTTTGACGTTATGCAATTTTGTGACGTCATTTATTTTTGTGACGTTATGTATTTTGTGACGTCATTTATTTTTGTGCCGTTATGTATTTTGTGACGTTATGTATTTTGTGACGTTATTTATTTTTGTGTCGTAATACATTTTTGTGACGTCATTTATTATTGTGACGTTATGTATTTTATGACGTCATTTATTTTTGTGACGTTATGTATTTTGTGACATCAGTTATTTTGTTGACGTTATGCATTTTGTGACGTTATGTATTTTGTGACGTCATTTATTTTTGTGACGTTATGTATTTTGTGACGTAATTAATTTTTGTGACGTCATTTATTTTTGTGACGTTATGTATTTTGTGACGTCATTTATTTTTGTGACGTTATGTATTTTGTGACGTCATTTATTTTTGTGACGTTATGTATTTTGTGACGTCATTTATTTTTGTGACGTTATATATTTTGTGAGGTTATGTATTTTGTGACGTAATTAATTTTTGTGACGTCATTAATTTTGTGACGTTATGTATTTTGTGACGTCATTAATTTTTGTGACGTTATGTATTTTGTGACGTCATTTATTTTTGTGACTTTATTTATTTTGTGACGTCATTTATTTTTGTGACGTTATGTATTTTGTGACGTTATGTATTTTGTGACGTTATTTATTTTTGTGACGTTATGTATTTTGTGACGTAATTAATTTTTGTGACGTCATTTTTTTTTGTGACGTTATATATTTTGTGAGGTTATGTATTTTGTGACGTAATTAATTTTTGTGACGTCATTTATTTTGTGACGTTATGTATTTTGTGACGTCATTTGTTTTTGTGACGTTATGTATTTTGTGAGTCATTTATTTTCGTGACGTTATGTATTTTGTGACGTCATTTATTTTTGTGACGTTATGTATTTTGTGACGTCATTTTTTTGTGACGTTATGTATTTTGTGACGTCATTTATTTTTGTGACGTTATGTATTTTGTGACGTCATTTATTTTTTGCCGTTATGTATTTTGTGACGTTATGTATTTTGTGACATTATTTATTATTCCGACGTCATTTATTTTTGTGACGTTATGTATTTTGTGAAGTCATTTATTTTTGTGACGTTATGTATTTTGTGACGTCATTTATTTTTGTGACGTTATGTATTTTGTGACGTCATTTATTTTTGTGACGTTATGTATTTTGTGACATCATTTATTTTTGTGAGGTTATGTATTTTTTGACGTCATTTATTTTTGTGACGTTATGTATTTTGTGACGTCATTTATTATTGTGACATTATGTATTTTGTGACGTAATTAATTTTTGTGACGTCATTTATTTTTGTGACGTTATGTATTTTGTGACGTCATTTATTTTTGTGACGTTATGTATTTTGTGACGTCATTTATATTTGTGACGTAATGTATTTTGTGACGTTATGTATTTTGTGACGTCATTTATTTTTGTGACGCTATGTATTTTGTGACGTCATTTATTTTTGTGACGTTATGTATTTTGTGACGTCATTTATTTTTGTGACGTAATGTATTTTTAGACGTCATTTATTTTTGTGACGTTATTTATTTTGTGACGTCATTTATTTTTGTGACGTTATGTATTCTATGAAATATGTATTTTGTGACGTCATTTAATTTTGTGTCGTTAAATATTTTGTGACGTCATTTATTTTTGTGACGTTATGTATTTTGTGACGTCATTTATTTTTGTGACGTTATGTATTTTGTGACGTCATTTATTTTTGTGACGTTATGTATTTTGTGACGTCATTTTTTTGTGACGTTATGTATTTTGTGACGTCATTTATTTTTGTGACGTTATGTATTTTGTGACGTCATTTACTTTGGTAACGTTATGTATTTTGTAACGTCATTTATTTTGTAACGTCATTTATTTTTGTGACGTTATGTATTTTGTGACATTATGTATTTTGTGACGTCATTTATTTTTGTGACGTTATGTATTTTGTGACGTCATTTATTTTTGTGACGTTATGTATTTTGTGACGTCATTTATTTTGGTAACGTTATGTATTTTGTAACGTCATTTATTTTGTAACGTCATTTATTTTTGTGACGTTATGTATTTTGTGACGTTATGTATTTTGTGACGTCATTTGTTTTTGTGACGTTATGTATTTTGTGAGTCATTTATTTTCGTGACGTTATGTATTTTGTGACGTCATTTATTTTTGTGACTTTATTTATTTTGTGACGTCATTTATTTTTGTGACGTTATGTATTTTGTGACGTTATGTATTTTGTGACGTTATTTATTTTTGTGACGTTATGTATTTTGTGACGTAATTAATTTTTTTGACGTCATTTATTTTTGTGACGTTATATATTTTGTGAGGTTATGTATTTTGTGACGTAATTAATTTTTGTGACGTCATTTATTTTTGTGAAGTTATATATTTTTACGTCATTTGTTTTTGTGACGTTATGTATTTTGTGAGTCATTTATTTTCGTGACGTTATGTATTTTGTGACGTCATTTATTTTTGTGACGTTATGTATTTTGTGACGTCATTTATTTTTGTGACTTTATTTATTTTGTGACGTCATTTATTTTTGTGACGTTATGTATTTTGTGACGTTATGTATTTTGTGACGTTATTTATTTTTGTGACGTTATGTATTTTGTGACGTAATTAATTTTTGTGACGTCATTTATTTTTGTGACGTTATATATTTTGTGAGGTTATGTATTTTGTGACGTAATTAATTTTTGTGACGTCATTTATTTTTGTGACGTTATGTATTTTGTGACGTCATTTGTATTTGTGACGTTATGTATTTTGTGAGTCATTTATTTTCGTGACGTTATGTATTTTCTGACGTCATTTATTTTTGTGACGTTATGTATTTTGTGACGTCATTTTTTTGTGACGTTATGTATTTTGTGACGTCATTTATTTTTGTGACGTTATGTATTTTGTGACGTCATTTATTTTGGTAACGTTATGTATTTTGTAACGTCATTTATTTTGTAACGTCATTTATTTTTGTGACGTTATGTATTTTGTGACGTCATTTATTTTTGTGACGTTATGTATTTTGTGACGTCATTTTTTTGTGACGTTATGTATTTTGTGACGTCATTTATTTTTGTGACGCTATGTATTTTGTGACGTCATTTATTTTGGTAACGTTATGTATTTTGTAACGTCATTTATTTTGTAACGTCATTTATTTTTGTGACGTTATGTATTTTGTGACGTTATGTATTTTGTGACGTCATTTATTTTTGTGACATTATGTATTTTGTGACGTCATTTGTTTTTGTGACGTTATGTATTTTGTGAGTCATTTATTTTCGTGACGTTATGTATTTTGTGACGTCATTTATTTTTGTGACGTTATGTATTTTGTGACGTCATGTATTTTTGTGACGTTATGTATTTTGTGACGTCATTTATTTTTGTGAGGTTATGTATTTTTTGAAGTAATTAATTTTTTTGACGTTATGTATTTTGTGACGTAATTAATTTTTGTGACGTCATTAATTTTGTGACGTTATGTATTTTGTGACGTCATTTATTTTTGTGACGTTATGTATTTTGTGACGTCATTTATTTTTGTGACTTTATTTATTTTGTGACGTCATTTATTTTTGTGACGTTATGTATTTTGTGACGTTATGTATTTTGTGACGTTATTTATTTTTGTGACGTTATGTATTTTGTGACGTAATTAATTTTTGTGACGTCATTTATTTTTGTGACGTTATGTATTTTGTGACGTCATTTTTTTGTGACGTTATGTATTTTGTGAGTCATTTATTTTCGTGACGTTATGTATTTTGTGACGTCATTTATTTTTGTGACCTTATGTATTTTGTGACGTCATTTTTTTGTGACGTTATGTATTTTGTGACGTCATTTATTTTTGTGACGTTATGTATTTTGTGACGTCATTTATTTTGGTAACGTTATGTATTTTGTAACGTCATTTATTTTGTAACGTCATTTATTTTTGTGACGTTATGTATTTTGTGACGTCATTTATTTTTGTGACGTTATGTATTTTGTGACGTCATTTATATTTGTGACGTTATGTATTTTGTGACGTCATTTATTTTTTTGACGTTATGTATTTTGTGACGTCATTTATTTTTGTGACGTTATGTATTTTGTGACGTCATTTATTTTTTGCCGTTATGTATTTTGTGACGTTATGTATTTTGTGACGTTATTTATTTTTCCGACGTCATTTATTTTTGTGACGTTATGTATTTTGTGAAGTCATTTATTTTTGTGACGTTATGTATTTTGTGACGTCATTTATTTTTGTGACGTTATGTATTTTGTGACGTCATTTATTTTTGTGACGTTATGTATTTTGTGACATCATTTATTTTTGTGAGGTTATGTATTTTTTGACGTCATTTATTTTTGTGACGTTATGTATTTTGTGACGTTATTTATTTTTCCGACGTCATTTATTTTTGTGACGTAATTTATTTTTGCGACGTCATTTATTTTTGTGACGTTATGTATTTTGTGACGTCATTTATTTTTGTGACGTTATGTATTTTGTGACGTCATTTTTTTGTGACGTTATGTATTTTATGACGTTATGTATTGTGTGACGTCATTTATTTTTTTGACGTTATGTATTTTGTGTCGTCATTTATTTTTGTGACGTTATGTATTTTGTGACGTCATTTATTTTTGTGACGTTATGTATTTTGTGACGTCATTTATTTTTGTGACGTTATGTATTTTGTGACGTCATTTTTTTGTGACGTTATGTATTTTGTGACTTTATGTATTTTGTGACGTCATTTGTTTTTGTGACGTTATGTATTTTGTGAGTCATTTATTTTCGTGACGTTATGTATTTTGTGACGTCATTTATTTTCGTGACTTTATTTATTTTGTGACGTCATTTATTTTTGTGACGTTATGTATTTTGTGACGTTATGTATTTTGTGACGTTATTTATTTTTGTGACGTTACGTATTTTTTGACGTCATTTATTTTTGTAACAATATGTATTTAGTGACGTCATTATGTTTGTGACGTCATTTATTTTTGTGACGTTATGTATTTTGTGACGTCATTTATTTTTTGACGTTATGTATTTTGTGACGTCATTTTTTTTGTGACGTTATGTATTTTATGACGTTATGTATTGTGTGACGTCATTTATTTTTTTGACGTTATGTATTTTGTGTCGTCATTTATTTTTGTGACGTTATGTATTTTGTGACGTCATTTATTTTTGTGACGTTATGTATTTTGTGACGTCATTTATTTTTGTGACGTTATGTATTTTGTGACGTCATTTTTTTGTGACGTTATGTATTTTGTGACGTCATTTATTTTTGTGAGGTTATGTATTTTTTGACGTAATTAATTTTTGTGACGTTATGTATTTTGTGACGTAATTAATTTTTGTGACGTCATTAATTTTGTGACGTTATGTATTTTGTGACGTCATTTATTTTTGTGACGTTATGTATTTTGTGACGTCATTTATTTTTGTGACGTTATGTATTTTGTGACGTTATGTATTTTGTGACGTTATTTATTTTTGTGACGTTATGTATTTTGTGACGTAATTAATTTTTGTGACGTCATTTATTTTTTTGACGTTATATATTTTGTGAGGTTATGTATTTTGTGACGTAATTAATTTTTGTGACGTCATTTATTTTTGTGACGTTATGTATTTTGTGACGTCATTTATTTTTGTGACGTTATGTATTTTGTGACGTCATTTGTTTTTGTGACGTTATGTATTTTGTGACGTCATTTTTTTTGTGACGTTATGTATTTTGTGAGTCATTTATTTTTGTGACGTTTTGTATTTTGTGACGTCATTTATTTTTGTGACGTTATGTATTTTGTGACGTCATTTGTTTTTGTGACGTTATGTATTTTGTGAGTCATTTATTTTCGTGACGTTATGTATTTTCTGACGTCATTTATTTTTGTGACGTTATGTATTTTGTGACGTCATTTTTTTTGACGTTATGTATTTTGTGACGTCATTTATTTTTGTGACGTTATGTATTTTGTGACGTCATTTATTTTGGTAACGTTATGTATTTTGTAACGTCATTTATTTTGTAACGTCATTTATTTTTGTGACGTTATGTATTTTGTGACGTTATGTATTTTGTGACGTCATTTATTTTTGTGACGTTATGTATTTTGTGACGTCATTTATTTTTGTGACGTTATGTATTTTGTGACGTCATTTATTTTTTTTGACGTTATGTATTTTGTGACGTCATTTGTTTTTGTGACGTTATGTATTTTGTGAGTCATTTATTTTCGTGACGTTATGTATTTTGTGACGTCATTTATTTTTGTGACGTTATGTATTTTGTGACGTCATTTTTTTGTGACGTTATGTATTTTGTGACGTCATTTATTTTTGTGACGTTATGTATTTTGTGACGTCATTTATTTTGGTAACGTTATGTATTTTGTAACGTCATTTATTTTGTAACGTCATTTATTTTTGTGACGTTATGTATTTTGTGACGTCATTTATTTTTGTGACGTTATGTATTTTGTGACGTCATTTTTTTGTGACGTTATGTATTTTGTGACGTCATTTATTTTTGTGACGTTATGTATTTTGTGACGTCATTTATTTTGGTAACGTTATGTATTTTGTAACGTCATTTATTTTGTAACGTCATTTATTTTTGTGACGTTATGTATTTTGTGACGTTATGTATTTTGTGACGTCATTTATTTTTGTGACATTATGTATTTTGTGACGTCATTTGTTTTTGTGACGTTATGTATTTTGTGAGTTATTTATTTTCGTGACGTTATGTATTTTGTGACGTCATTTATTTTTGTGACGTTATGTATTTTGTGACGTCATTTATTTTTGTGACGTTATGTATTTTGTGACGTCATTTATTTTTGTGAGGTTATGTATTTTTTGAAGTAATTAATTTTTGTGACGTTATGTATTTTGTGACGTAATTAATTTTTGTGACGTCATTAATTTTGTGACGTTATGTATTTTGTGACGTCATTTATTTTGGTAACGTTATGTATTTTGTAACGTCATTTATTTTGTAACGTCATTTATTTTTGTGACGTTATGTATTTTGTGACGTTATGTATTTTGTGACGTCATTTATTTTTGTGACGTTATGTATTTTGTGACGTCATTTATATTTGTGACGTTATGTATTTTGTGACGTCATTTATTTTTTTGACGTTATGTATTTTGTGACGTCATTTATTTTTGTGACGTTATGTATTTTGTGACGTAATTTATTTTTTGCCGTTATGTATTTTGTGACGTTATGTATTTTGTGACGTTATTTATTTTTCCGACGTCATTTATTTTTGTGACGTTATGTATTTTGTGAAGTCATTTATTTTTGTGACGTTATGTATTTTGTGACGTCATTTATTTTTGTGACGTTATGTATTTTGTGACGTCATTTATTTTTGTGACGTTATGTATTTTGTGACATCATTTATTTTTGTTAGGTTATGTATTTTTTGACGTCATTTATTTTTGTGACGTTATGTATTTTGTGACGTTATTTATATTTCCGACGTCATTTATTTTTGTGACGTAATTTATTTTTGTGACGTCATTTATTTTTGTGACGTTATGTATTTTGTGACGTCATTTATTTTTGTGACGTTATGTATTTTGTGACGTCATTTTTTTGTGACGTTATGTATTTTATGACGTTATGTATTGTGTGACGTCATTTTTTTTTTGACGTTATGTATTTTGTGTCGTCATTTATTTTTGTGACGTTATGTATTTTGTGACGTCATTTATTTTTGTGACGTTATGTATTTTGTGACGTCATTTTTTTTTGTGACGTTATGTATTTTGTGACGTCATTTTTTTGTGACGTTATGTATTTTGTGACGTTATGTATTTTGTGACGTCATTTGTTTTTGTGACGTTATTTTTTTTGTGAGTCATTTATTTTCGTGACGTTATGTATTTTGTGACGTCATTTATTTTCGTGACTTTATTTATTTTGTGACGTCATTTATTTTTGTGACGTTATGTATTTTGTGACGTTATGTATTTTGTGACGTTATTTATTTTTGTGACGTTATGTATTTTGTGACGTCATTTATTTTTGTAACAATATGTATTTAGTGACGTCATTATGTTTGTGACGTCATTTATTTTTGTGACGTTATGTATTTTGTGACGTCATTTATTTTTTTGACGTTATGTATTTTGTGACGTCATTTTTTTTGTGACGTTATGTATTTTATGACGTTATGTATTGTGTGACGTCATTTATTTTTTTGACGTTATGTATTTTGTGTCGTCATTTATTTTTGTGACGTTATGTATTTTGTGACGTCATTTATTTTTGTGACGTTATGTATTTTGTGACGTCATTTATTTTTGTGACGTTATGTATTTTGTGACGTCATTTTTTTGTGACGTTATGTATTTTGTGACGTCATTTATTTTTGTGAGGTTATGTATTTTTTGACGTAATTAATTTTTGTGACGTTATGTATTTTGTGACGTAATTAATTTTTGTGACGTCATTTATTTTTGTGACGTTATGTATTTTGTGACGTCATTTATTTTTGTGACGTTATGTATTTTGTGACGTCATTTGTTTTTGTGACGTTATGTATTTTGTGACGTCATTTTTTTTTGTGACGTTATGCATTTTGTGAGTCATTTATTTTTGTGACGTTATGTATTTTGTGACGTAATTAATTTTTGTGACGTCATTTATTTTTGTGACGTTATATATTTTGTGAGGTTATGTATTTTGTGACGTAATTAATTTTTGTGACGTCATTTATTTTTGTGACGTTATGTATTTTGTGACGTCATTTATTTTTGTGACGTTATGTATTTTGTGACGTCATTTGTTTTTGTGACGTTATGTATTTTGTGACGTCATTTTTTTTTGTGACGTTATGTATTTTGTGAGTCATTTATTTTTGTGACGTTATGTATTTTGTGACGTCATTTATTTTTGTGACGTTATGTATTTTGTGACGTCATTTATTTTTGTGTCGTTATGTATTTTGTGACGTCATTTATTTTTGTGACGTTATGTATTTTGTGACGTCATTTTTTTGTGACGTTATGTATTTTGTGACGTCATTTATTTTGGTAACGTTATATATTTTGTAACGTCATTTATTTTGTAACGTCATTTATTTTGTGACGTTATGTATTTTGTGACGTCATTTGTTTTTGTGACGTTATGTATTTTGTGAGTCATTTATTTTCGTGACGTTATGTATTTTGTGACGTCATTTATTTTCGTAACTTTATTTATTTTGTGACGTCATTTATTTTTGTGACGTTATGTATTTTGTGACGTTATGTATTTTGTGACGTTATTTATTTTTGTGACGTTATGTATTTTGTGACGTAATTAATTTTTGTGACGTCATTTATTTTTGTGACGTTATATATTTTGTGAGGTTATGTATTTTGTGACGTAATTAATTTTTGTGACGTCATTTATTTTTGTGACGTTATGTATTTTGTGACGTCATTTGTTTTTGTGACGTTATGTATTTTGTGAGTCATTTATTTTCGTGACGTTATGTATTTTGTGACGTCATTTATTTTTGTGACGTTATGTATTTTGTGACGTCATTTTTTTGTGACGTTATGTATTTTGTGACGTCATTTATTTTTGTGACGTTATGTATTTTGTGACGTCATTTATTTTGGTAACGTTATGTATTTTGTAACGTCATTTTTTGTGACGTTATGTATTTTGTGACGTCATTTATTTTTGTGACGTTATGTATTTTGTGACGTAATTAATTTTTGTGACGTCATTTATTTTTGTGACGTTATGTATTTTGTGACATTATGTATTTTGTGACGTCATTTATTTTTGTGACGTTATGTATTTTGTGACGTCATTTATTTTTGTGACGTTATGTATTTTGTGACGTCATTTATTTTTGTGACTTTATTTATTTTGTGACGTCATTTATTTTTGTGACGTTATGTATTTTGTGACGTTATGTATTTTGTGACGTTATTTATTTTTTTGACGTTATGTATTTTGTGACGCAATTAATTTTTGTGACGTCATTTATTTTTGTGACGTTATATATTTTGTGAGGTTATGTATTTTGTGACGTAATTAATTTTTGTGACGTCATTTATTTTTGTGACGTTATGTATTTTGTGACGTCATTTGTTTTTGTGACGTTATGTATTTTGTGAGTCATTTATTTTCGTGACGTTATGTATTTAGTGACGTCATTTTTTTTGTGACGTTATGTATTTTGTGACGTCATTTTTTTGTGACGTTATGTATTTTGTGACGTCATTTATTTTTGTGACGTTATGTATTTTGTGACGTCATTTATTTTGGTAACGTTATGTATTTTGTAACGTCATTTATTTTGTAACGTCATTTATTTTTGTGACGTTATGTATTTTGTGACGTTATGTATTTTGTTACGTCATTTATTTTTGTGACGTTATGTATTTTGTGACGTCATTTATTTTTGTGACGTTATGTATTTTGTGACGCCATTTAGTTTTTTGACGTTATGTATTTTGTGACGTCATTTGTTTTTGTGGGGTTATGTATTTTGTGAGTCATTTATTTTCGTGACGTTATGTATTTTGTGACGTCATTTATTTTTGTGACGTTATGTATTTTGTGACGTCATTTGTTTTTGTGACGTTATGTATTTTGTGACGTCATTTATTTTGGTAACGTTATGTATTTTGTAACGTCATTTATTTTGTAACGTCATTTATTTTTGTGACGTTATGTATTTTGTGACGTTATGTATTTTGTGACGTCATTTATTTTTGTGACGTTATGTATTTTGTGACGTCATTTATTTTTGTGACGTTATGTATTTTGTGACATCATTTATTTTTGTGACTTTATTTAGTTTGTGATGTCATTTATTTTTGTGACGTTATGTATTTTGTGACGTTATGTATTTTGTGACGTTATTTATTTTTGTGACGTTATGTATTTTGTGACGTAATTAATTTTTGTGACGTCATTAATTTTGTGACGTTATGTATTTTGTGACGTCATTTATTTTTGTGACGTTATGTATTTTGTGACGTAATTAATTTTTGTGACGTCATTAATTTTGTGACGTTATGTATTTTGTGACGTCATTTATTTTTGTGACGTTATGTATTTTGTGACGTCATTTATTTTTGTGACTTTATTTATTTTGTGACGTCATTTATTTTTGTGACGTTATGTATTTTGTGACGTCATTTGTTTTTGTGACGTTATGTATTTTGTGAGTCATTTATTTTCGTGACGTTATGTATTTAGTGACGTCATTTTTTTTGTGACGTTATGTATTTTGTGACGTCATTTTTTTGTGACGTTATGTATTTTGTGACGTCATTTATTTTTGTGACGTTATGTATTTTGTGACGTCATTTATTTTGGTAACGTTATGTATTTTGTAACGTCATTTATTTTGTAACGTCATTTATTTTTGTGACGTTATGTATTTTGTGACGTTATGTATTTTGTGACGTCATTTATTTTTGTGACGTTATGTATTTTGTGACGTCATTTATTTTTGTGACGTTATGTATTTTGTGACGCCATTTAGTTTTTTGACGTTATGTATTTTGTGACGTCATTTGTTTTTGTGGGGTTATGTATTTTGTGAGTCATTTATTTTCGTGACGTTATGTATTTTGTGACGTCATTTATTTTTGTGACGTTATGTATTTTGTGACGTCATTTGTTTTTGTGACGTTATGTATTTTGTGACGTCATTTATTTTGGTAACGTTATGTATTTTGTAACGTCATTTATTTTGTAACGTCATTTATTTTTGTGACGTTATGTATTTTGTGACGTTATGTATTTTGTGACGTCATTTATTTTTGTGACGTTATGTATTTTGTGACGTCATTTATTTTTGTGACGTTATGTATTTTGTGACATCATTTATTTTTGTGACTTTATTTAGTTTGTGATGTCATTTATTTTTGTGACGTTATGTATTTTGTGACGTTATGTATTTTGTGACGTTATTTATTTTTGTGACGTTATGTATTTTGTGACGTCATTTATTTTTGTGACGTTATGTATTTTGTGACGTCATTTTTTTTTGTGACGTTATGTATTTTGTGACGTCATTTTTTTGTGACGTTATGTATTTTGTGACGTTATGTATTTTGTGACGTCATTTGTTTTTGTGACGTTATTTTTTTTGTGAGTCATTTATTTTCGTGACGTTATGTATTTTGTGACGTCATTTATTTTCGTGACTTTATTTATTTTGTGACGTCATTTATTTTTGTGACGTTATGTATTTTGTGACGTTATGTATTTTGTGACGTTATTTATTTTTGTGACGTTATGTATTTTGTGACGTCATTTATTTTTGTAACAATATGTATTTAGTGACGTCATTATGTTTGTGACGTCATTTATTTTTGTGACGTTATGTATTTTGTGACGTCATTTATTTTTTTGACGTTATGTATTTTGTGACGTCATTTTTTTTGTGACGTTATGTATTTTATGACGTTATGTATTGTGTGACGTCATTTATTTTTTTGACGTTATGTATTTTGTGTCGTCATTTATTTTTGTGACGTTATGTATTTTGTGACGTCATTTATTTTTGTGACGTTATGTATTTTGTGACGTCATTTATTTTTGTGACGTTATGTATTTTGTGACGTCATTTTTTTGTGACGTTATGTATTTTGTGACGTCATTTATTTTTGTGAGGTTATGTATTTTTTGACGTAATTAATTTTTGTGACGTTATGTATTTTGTGACGTAATTAATTTTTGTGACGTCATTTATTTTTGTGACGTTATGTATTTTGTGACGTCATTTATTTTTGTGACGTTATGTATTTTGTGACGTCATTTGTTTTTGTGACGTTATGTATTTTGTGACGTCATTTTTTTTTGTGACGTTATGTATTTTGTGAGTCATTTATTTTTGTGACGTTATGTATTTTGTGACGTAATTAATTTTTGTGACGTCATTTATTTTTGTGACGTTATATATTTTGTGAGGTTATGTATTTTGTGACGTAATTAATTTTTGTGACGTCATTTATTTTTGTGACGTTATGTATTTTGTGACGTCATTTATTTTTGTGACGTTATGTATTTTGTGACGTCATTTGTTTTTGTGACGTTATGTATTTTGTGACGTCATTTTTTTTTGTGACGTTATGTATTTTGAGAGTCATTTATTTTTGTGACGTTATGTATTTTGTGACGTCATTTATTTTTGTGACGTTATGTATTTTGTGACGTCATTTATTTTTGTGTCGTTATGTATTTTGTGACGTCATTTATTTTTGTGACGTTATGTATTTTGTGACGTCATTTTTTTGTGACGTTATGTATTTTGTGACGTCATTTATTTTGGTAACGTTATATATTTTGTAACGTCATTTATTTTGTAACGTCATTTATTTTGTGACGTTATGTATTTTGTGACGTCATTTGTTTTTGTGACGTTATGTATTTTGTGAGTCATTTATTTTCGTGACGTTATGTATTTTGTGACGTCATTTATTTTCGTAACTTTATTTATTTTGTGACGTCATTTATTTTTGTGACGTTATGTATTTTGTGACGTTATGTATTTTGTGACGTTATTTATTTTTGTGACGTTATGTATTTTGTGACGTAATTAATTTTTGTGACGTCATTTATTTTTGTGACGTTATATATTTTGTGAGGTTATGTATTTTGTGACGTAATTAATTTTTGTGACGTCATTTATTTTCGTGACGTTATGTATTTTGTGACGTCATTTATTTTTGTGACGTTATGTATTTTGTGACGTCATTTTTTTGTGACGTTATGTATTTTGTGACGTCATTTATTTTTGTGACGTTATGTATTTTGTGACGTCATTTATTTTGGTAACGTTATGTATTTTGTAACGTCATTTTTTTGTGACGTTATGTATTTTGTGACGTCATTTATTTTTGTGACGTTATGTATTTTGTGACGTAATTAATTTTTGTGACGTCATTTATTTTTGTGACGTTATGTATTTTGTGACATTATGTATTTTGTGACGTCATTTATTTTTGTGACGTTATGTATTTTGTGACGTCATTTATTTTTGTGACGTTATGTATTTTGTGACGTCATTTATTTTTGTGACTTTATTTATTTTGTGACGTCATTTTTTTTTGTGACGTTATGTATTTTGTGACGTTATGTATTTTGTGACGTTATTTATTTTTTTGACGTTATGTATTTTGTGACGTAATTAATTTTTGTGACGTCATTTATTTTTGTGACGTTATATATTTTGTGAGGTTATGTATTTTGTGACGTAATTAATTTTTGTGACGTCATTTATTTTTGTGACGTTATGTATTTTGTGACGTCATTTGTTTTTGTGACGTTATGTATTTTGTGAGTCATTTATTTTCGTGACGTTATGTATTTAGTGACGTCATTTTTTTTGTGACGTTATGTATTTTGTGACGTCATTTTTTTGTGACGTTATGTATTTTGTGACGTCATTTATTTTTGTGACGTTATGTATTTTGTGACGTCATTTATTTTGGTAACGTTATGTATTTTGTAACGTCATTTATTTTGTAACGTCATTTATTTTTGTGACGTTATGTATTTTATGACGTTATGTATTTTGTGACGTCATTTATTTTTGTGACGTTATGTATTTTGTGACGTCATTTATTTTTGTGACGTTATGTATTTTGTGACGCCATTTAGTTTTTTGACGTTATGTATTTTGTGACGTCATTTGTTTTTGTGGGGTTATGTATTTTGTGAGTCATTTATTTTCGTGACGTTATGTATTTTGTGACGTCATTTATTTTGGTAACGTTATGTATTTTGTAACGTCATTTATTTTGTAACGTCATTTATTTTTGTGACGTTATGTATTTTGTGACGTTATGTATTTTGTGACGTCATTTATTTTTGTGACGTTATGTATTTTGTGACGTCATTTATTTTTGTGACGTTATGTATTTTGTGACATCATTTATTTTTGTGACTTTATTTAGTTTGTGATGTCATTTATTTTTGTGACGTTATGTATTTTGTGACGTTATGTATTTTGTGACGTTATTTATTTTTGTGACGTTATGTATTTTGTGACGTAATTAATTTTTGTGACGTCATTAATTTTGTGACGTTATGTATTTTGTGACGTCATTTATTTTTGTGACGTTATGTATTTTGTGACGTAATTAATTTTTGTGACGTCATTAATTTTGTGACGTTATGTATTTTGTGACGTCATTTATTTTTGTGACGTTATGTATTTTGTGACGTCATTTATTTTTGTGACTTTATTTATTTTGTGACGTCATTTATTTTTGTGACGTTATGTATTTTGTGACGTCATTTGTTTTTGTGACGTTATGTATTTTGTGAGTCATTTATTTTCGTGACGTTATGTATTTAGTGACGTCATTTTTTTTGTGACGTTATGTATTTTGTGACGTCATTTTTTTGTGACGT
Organism: Flexamia atlantica; assembly: GCA_035578135.1. NCBI lineage: Eukaryota > Metazoa > Arthropoda > Insecta > Hemiptera > Cicadellidae > Flexamia > Flexamia atlantica. Next base: position 366,879 of record JAQJVK010000056.1, on the reverse strand, counting down.
TATGTATTTTGTGACGTCATTTATTTTTGTGACGTTATGTATTTTGTGACGTCATTTATTTTGGTAACGTTATGTATTTTGTAACGTCATTTATTTTGTAACGTCATTTATTTTTGTGACGTTATGTATTTTGTGACGTTATGTATTTTGTGACGTCATTTATTTTTGTGACGTTATGTATTTTGTGACGTCATTTGTTTTTGTGGGGTTATGTATTTTGTGAGTCATTTATTTTCGTGACGTTATGTATTTTGTGACGTCATTTATTTTTGTGACGTTATGTATTTTGTGACGTCATTTGTTTTTGTGACGTTATGTATTTTGTGACGTCATTTATTTTGGTAACGTTATGTATTTTGTAACGTCATTTATTTTGTAACGTCATTTATTTTTGTGACGTTATGTATTTTGTGACGTTATGTATTTTGTGACGTTATGTATTTTGTGACGTCATTTATTTTTGTGACGTTATGTATTTTGTGACGTCATTTATTTTTGTGACGTTATGTATTTTGTGACATCATTTATTTTTGTGACTTTATTTAGTTTGTGATGTCATTTATTTTTGTGACGTTATGTATTTTTTGACGTTATGTATTTTGTGACGTTATTTATTTTTGTGACGTTATGTATTTTGTGACGTAATTAATTTTTGTGACGTCATTAATTTTGTGAGGTTATGTATTTTTTGACGTAATTAATTTTTGTGACGTTATGTATTTTGAGACGTAATTAATTTTTGTGACGTCATTAATTTTGTGACGTTATGTATTTTGTGACGTCATTTATTTTTGCGACGTTATGTATTTTGTGACGTCGTTTATTTTTTTGACGTTATGTATTTTGTGACGTAATTAATTTTTGTGACGTCATTAATTTTGTGACGTTATGTATTTTGTGACGTCATTTATTTTTGTGACGTTATGTATTTTGTGACGTCATTTATTTTTGTGACTTTATTTATTTTGTGACGTCATTTATTTTTGTGACGTTATGTATTTTGTGCCGTTATGTATTTTGTGACGTTATTTATTTTTGTGACGTTATGTATTTTGTGACGTAATTAATTTTTGTGACGTCATTTATTTTTGTGACGTTATATATTTTGTGAGGTTATGTATTTTGTGACGTAATTAATTTTTGTGACGTCATTTATTATTGTGACGTTATGTATTTTGTGACGTCATTTGTTTTTGTGACGTTATGTATTTTGTGAGTCATTTATTTTCGTGACGTTATGTATTTTGTGACGTCATTTATTTTTGTGACGTTATGTATTTTGTGACGTCATTTTTTTGTGACGTTATGTATTTTGTGACGTCATTTATTTTTGTGACGTTATGTATTTTTTGACGTCATTTATTTTGGTAACGTTATGTATTTTGTAACGTCATTTATTTTGTAACGTCATTTATTTTTGTGACGTTATTTATTTTGTGACGTTATGTATTTTGTGACGTCATTTATTTTTGTGACGTTATGTATTTTGTGACGTCATTTATTTTTGTGACGTTATGTATTTTGTGACGTCATTTATTTTTGTGACTTTATTTATTTTGTGACGTCATTTATTTTTGTGACGTTATGTATTTTGTGACGTTATGTATTTTGTGACGTTATGTATTTTGTGACGTTATTTATTTTTGTGACGTTATGTATTTTGTGACGTAATTAATTTTTGTGACGTCATTTATTTTTGTGACGTTATATATTTTGTGAGGTTATGTATTTTGTAACGTAATTAATTTTTGTGACGTCATTTATTTTTGTGACGTTATGTATTTTGTGACGTCATTTGTTTTTGTGACGTTATGTATTTTGTGAGTCATTTATTTTCGTGACGTTATGTATTTTCTGACGTCATTTATTTTTGTGACGTTATGTATTTTGTGACGTCATTTTTTGTGACGTTATGTATTTTGTGACGTCATTTATTTTTGTGACGTTATGTATTTTGTGACGTCATTTATTTTGGTAACGTTATGTATTTTGTAACGTCATTTATTTTGTAACGTCATTTATTTTTGTGACGTTATGTATTTTGTGACGTTATGTATTTTGTGACGTCATTTATTTTTGTGACGTTATGTATTTTGTGACGTAATTTATTTTTGTGACGTTATGTATTTTGTGACGTCATTTATTTTTTTGACGTTATGTATTTTGTGACGTCATTTGTTTTTGTGACGTTATGTATTTTGTGAGTCATTTATTTTCGTGACGTTATGTATTTTGTGACGTCATTTATTTTTGTGACGTTATGTATTTTGTGACGTCATTTTTTTGTGACGTTATGTATTTTGTGACGTCATTTATTTTTGTGACGTTATGTATTTTGTGACGTCATTCATTTTGGTAACGTTATGTATTTTGTAACGTCATTTATTTTGTAACGTCATTTATTTTTGTGACGTTATGTATTTTGTGAGTCATTTATTTTCGTGACGTTATGTATTTTGTGACGTCATTTATTTTTGTGACTTTATTTATTTTGTGACGTCATTTATTTTTGTGACGTTATGTATTTTGTGACGTTATTTATTTTTGTGACGTTATGTATTTTGTGACGTAATTAATTTTTGTGACGTCATTTATTTTTGTGACGTTATATATTTTGTGAGGTTATGTATTTTGTGACGTAATTAATTTTTGTGACGTCATTTATTTTTGTGACGTTATGTATTTTGTGACGTCATTTGTTTTTGTGACGTTATGTATTTTGTGAGTCATTTATTTTCGTGACGTTATGTATTTTGTGACGTCATTTATTTTTGTGACGTTATGTATTTTGTGACGTCATTTTTTTGTGACGTTATGTATTTTGTGACGTCATTTATATTGTGACGTTATGTATTTTGTGACGACATTTATTTTGGTAACGTTATGTATTTTGTAACGTCATTTTTTTGTGACGTTATGTATTTTGTGACGTCATTTATTTTTGTGACGTTATGTATTTTGTGACGTAATTAATTTTTGTGACGTCATTTATTTTTGTGACGTTATGTATTTTGTGACGTTATGTATTTTGTGACGTCATTTATTTTTGTGACGTTATGTATTTTGTGACGTCATTTATTTTTGTGACGTTATGTATTTTGTGACGTCATTTATTTTTGTGACTTTATTTATTTTGTGACGTCATTTATTTTTGTGACGTTATGTATTTTGTGACGTTATGTATTTTGTGACGTTATTTATTTTTTGACGTTATGTATTTTGTGACGTAATTAATTTTTGTGACGTCATTTATTTTTGTGACGTTATATATTTTGTGAGGTTATGTATTTTGTGACGTAATTAATTTTTGTGACGTCATTTATTTTTGTGACGTTATGTATTTTGTGACGTCATTTGTTTTTGTGACGTTATGTATTTTGTGAGTCATTTATTTTCGTGACGTTATGTATTTTGTGACGTCATTTATTTTTGTGACGTTATGTATTTTGTGACGTCATTTTTTTGTGACGTTATGTATTTTGTGACGTCATTTATTTTTGTGACGTTATGTATTTTTTGACGTAATTAATTTTTGTGACGTTATGTATTTTGTGACGTAATTAATTTTTGTGACGTCATTAATTTTTTGACGTTATGTATTTTGTGACGTCATTTATTTTTGTGACGTTATGTATTTTGTGACGTCATTTATTTTTGTGACTTTATTTATTTTGTGACGTCATTTATTTTTGTGACGTTATGTATTTTGTGCCGTTATGTATTTTGTGACGTTATTTATTTTTGTGACGTTATGTATTTTGTGACGTAATTAATTTTTGTGACGTCATTTATTTTTGTGACGTTATATATTTTGTGAGGTTATGTATTTTGTGACGTAATTAATTTTTGTGAGTCATTTATTTTCGTGACGTTATGTATTTTGTGACGTCATTTATTTTTGTGACGTTATGTATTTTGTGACGTCATTTTTTTGTGACGTTATGTATTTTGTGACGTCATTTATTTTTGTGACGTTATGTATTTTGTGACGTTATGTATTTTGTGACGTCATTTATTTTTGTGACGTTATGTATTTTGTGACGTCATTTATTTTTGTGACGTTATGTATTTTGTGACATCATTTATTTTTGTGACTTTATTTAGTTTGTGATGTCATTTATTTTTGTGACGTTATGTATTTTGTGACGTTATGTATTTTGTGACGTTATTTATTTTTGTGACGTTATGTATTTTGTGACGTAATTAATTTTTGTGACGTCATTAATTTTGTGACGTTATGTATTTTGTGACGTCATTTATTTTTGTGACGTTATGTATTTTGTGACGTAATTAATTTTTGTGACGTCATTAATTTTGTGACGTTATGTATTTTGTGACGTCATTTATTTTTGTGACGTTATGTATTTTGTGACGTCATTTATTTTTGTGACTTTATTTATTTTGTGACGTCATTTATTTTTGTGACGTTATGTATTTTGTGACGTCATTTGTTTTTGTGACGTTATGTATTTTGTGAGTCATTTATTTTCGTGACGTTATGTATTTAGTGACGTCATTTTTTTTGTGACGTTATGTATTTTGTGACGTCATTTTTTTGTGACGTTATGTATTTTGTGACGTCATTTATTTTTGTGACGTTATGTATTTTGTGACGTCATTTATTTTGGTAACGTTATGTATTTTGTAACGTCATTTATTTTGTAACGTCATTTATTTTTGTGACGTTATGTATTTTGTGACGTTATGTATTTTGTGACGTCATTTATTTTTGTGACGTTATGTATTTTGTGACGTCATTTGTTTTTGTGGGGTTATGTATTTTGTGAGTCATTTATTTTCGTGACGTTATGTATTTTGTGACGTCATTTATTTTTGTGACGTTATGTATTTTGTGACGTCATTTGTTTTTGTGACGTTATGTATTTTGTGACGTCATTTATTTTGGTAACGTTATGTATTTTGTAACGTCATTTATTTTGTAACGTCATTTATTTTTGTGACGTTATGTATTTTGTGACGTTATGTATTTTGTGACGTTATGTATTTTGTGACGTCATTTATTTTTGTGACGTTATGTATTTTGTGACGTCATTTATTTTTGTGACGTTATGTATTTTGTGACATCATTTATTTTTGTGACTTTATTTAGTTTGTGATGTCATTTATTTTTGTGACGTTATGTATTTTTTGACGTTATGTATTTTGTGACGTTATTTATTTTTGTGACGTTATGTATTTTGTGACGTAATTAATTTTTGTGACGTCATTAATTTTGTGAGGTTATGTATTTTTTGACGTAATTAATTTTTGTGACGTTATGTATTTTGAGACGTAATTAATTTTTGTGACGTCATTAATTTTGTGACGTTATGTATTTTGTGACGTCATTTATTTTTGCGACGTTATGTATTTTGTGACGTCGTTTATTTTTGTGACGTTATGTATTTTGTGACGTAATTAATTTTTGTGACGTCATTAATTTTGTGACGTTATGTATTTTGTGACGTCATTTATTTTTGTGACGTTATGTATTTTGTGACGTCATTTATTTTTGTGACTTTATTTATTTTGTGACGTCATTTATTTTTGTGACGTTATGTATTTTGTGCCGTTATGTATTTTGTGACGTTATTTATTTTTGTGACGTTATGTATTTTGTGACGTAATTAATTTTTGTGACGTCATTTATTTTTGTGACGTTATATATTTTGTGAGGTTATGTATTTTGTGACGTAATTAATTTTTGTGACGTCATTTATTATTGTGACGTTATGTATTTTGTGACGTCATTTGTTTTTGTGACGTTATGTATTTTGTGAGTCATTTATTTTCGTGACGTTATGTATTTTGTGACGTCATTTATTTTTGTGACGTTATGTATTTTGTGACGTCATTTTTTTGTGACGTTATGTATTTTGTGACGTCATTTATTTTTGTGACGTTATGTATTTTTTGACGTCATTTATTTTGGTAACGTTATGTATTTTGTAACGTCATTTATTTTGTAACGTCATTTATTTTTGTGACGTTATTTATTTTGTGACGTTATGTATTTTGTGACGTCATTTATTTTTGTGACGTTATGTATTTTGTGACGTCATTTATTTTTGTGACGTTATGTATTTTGTGACGTCATTTATTTTTGTGACTTTATTTATTTTGTGACGTCATTTATTTTTGTGACGTTATGTATTTTGTGACGTTATGTATTTTGTGACGTTATGTATTTTGTGACGTTATTTATTTTTGTGACGTTATGTATTTTGTGACGTAATTAATTTTTGTGACGTCATTTATTTTTGTGACGTTATATATTTTGTGAGGTTATGTATTTTGTAACGTAATTAATTTTTGTGACGTCATTTATTTTTGTGACGTTATGTATTTTGTGACGTCATTTGTTTTTGTGACGTTATGTATTTTGTGAGTCATTTATTTTCGTGACGTTATGTATTTTCTGACGTCATTTATTTTTGTGACGTTATGTATTTTGTGACGTCATTTTTTGTGACGTTATGTATTTTGTGACGTCATTTATTTTTGTGACGTTATGTATTTTGTGACGTCATTTATTTTGGTAACGTTATGTATTTTGTAACGTCATTTATTTTGTAACGTCATTTATTTTTGTGACGTTATGTATTTTGTGACGTTATGTATTTTGTGACGTCATTTATTTTTGTGACGTTATGTATTTTGTGACGTAATTTATTTTTGTGACGTTATGTATTTTGTGACGTCAATTATTTTTTTGACGTTATGTATTTTGTGACGTCATTTGTTTTTGTGACGTTATGTATTTTGTGAGTCATTTATTTTCGTGACGTTATGTATTTTGTGACGTCATTTATTTTTGTGACGTTATGTATTTTGTGACGTCATTTTTTTGTGACGTTATGTATTTTGTGACGTCATTTATTTTTGTGACGTTATGTATTTTGTGACGTCATTCATTTTGGTAACGTTATGTATTTTGTAACGTCATTTATTTTGTAACGTCATTTATTTTTGTGACGTTATGTATTTTGTGAGTCATTTATTTTCGTGACGTTATGTATTTTGTGACGTCATTTATTTTTGTGACTTTATTTATTTTGTGACGTCATTTATTTTTGTGTCGTTATGTATTTTGTGACGTTATTTATTTTTGTGACGTTATGTATTTTGTGACGTAATTAATTTTTGTGACGTCATTTATTTTTGTGACGTTATATATTTTGTGAGGTTATGTATTTTGTGACGTAATTAATTTTTGTGACGTCATTTATTTTTGTGACGTTATGTATTTTGTGACGTCATTTGTTTTTGTGACGTTATGTATTTTGTGAGTCATTTATTTTCGTGACGTTATGTATTTTGTGACGTCATTTATTTTTGTGACGTTATGTATTTTGTGACGTCATTTTTTTGTGACGTTATGTATTTTGTGACGTCATTTATTTTTGTGACGTTATGTATTTTGTGACGACATTTATTTTGGTAACGTTATGTATTTTGTAACGTCATTTTTTTGTGACGTTATGTATTTTGTGACGTCATTTATTTTTGTGACGTTATGTATTTTGTGACGTAATTAATTTTTGTGACGTCATTTATTTTTGTGACGTTATGTATTTTGTGACGTTATGTATTTTGTGACGTCATTTATTTTTGTGACGTTATGTATTTTGTGACGTCATTTATTTTTGTGACGTTATGTATTTTGTGACGTCATTTATTTTTGTGACTTTATTTATTTTGTGACGTCATTTATTTTTGTGACGTTATGTATTTTGTGACGTTATGTATTTTGTGACGTTATTTATTTTTTGACGTTATGTATTTTGTGACGTAATTAATTTTTGTGACGTCATTTATTTTTGTGACGTTATATATTTTGTGAGGTTATGTATTTTGTGACGTAATTAATTTTTGTGACGTCATTTATTTTTGTGACGTTATGTATTTTGTGACGTCATTTGTTTTTGTGACGTTATGTATTTTGTGAGTCATTTATTTTCGTGACGTTATGTATTTTGTGACGTCATTTATTTTTGTGACGTTATGTATTTTGTGACGTCATTTTTTTGTGACGTTATGTATTTTGTGACGTCATTTATTTTTGTGACGTTATGTATTTTTTGACGTAATTAATTTTTGTGACGTTATGTATTTTGTGACGTAATTAATTTTTGTGACGTCATTAATTTTGTGACGTTATGTATTTTGTGACGTCATTTATTTTTGTGACGTTATGTATTTTGTGACGTCATTTATTTTTGTGACTTTATTTATTTTGTGACGTCATTTATTTTTGTGACGTTATGTATTTTGTGCCGTTATGTATTTTGTGACGTTATTTATTTTTGTGACGTTATGTATTTTGTGACGTAATTAATTTTTGTGACGTCATTTATTTTTGTGACGTTATATATTTTGTGAGGTTATGTATTTTGTGACGTAATTAATTTTTGTGAGTCATTTATTTTCGTGACGTTATGTATTTTGTGACGTCATTTATTTTTGTGACGTTATGTATTTTGTGACGTCATTTTTTTGTGACGTTATGTATTTTGTGACGTCATTTATTTTTGTGACGTTATGTATTTTTTGACGTCATTTATTTTGGTAACGTTATGTATTTTGTAACGTCATTTATTTTGTAACGTCATTTATTTTTGTGACGTTATTTATTTTGTGACGTTATGTATTTTGTGACGTCATTTATTTTTGTGACGTTATGTATTTTGTGACGTCATTTATTTTTGTGACGTTATGTATTTTGTGACGTCATTTATTTTTGTGACTTTATTTATTTTGTGACGTCATTTATTTTTGTGACGTTATGTATTTTGTGACGTTATGTATTTTGTGACGTTATGTATTTTGTGACGTTATTTATTTTTGTGACGTTATGTATTTTGTGACGTAATTAATTTTTGTGACGTCATTTATTTTTGTGACGTTATATATTTTGTGAGGTTATGTATTTTGTAACGTAATTAATTTTTGTGACGTCATTTATTTTTGTGACGTTATGTATTTTGTGACGTCATTTGTTTTTGTGACGTTATGTATTTTGTGAGTCATTTATTTTCGTGACGTTATGTATTTTCTGACGTCATTTATTTTTGTGACGTTATGTATTTTGTGACGTCATTTTTTGTGACGTTATGTATTTTGTGACGTCATTTATTTTTGTGACGTTATGTATTTTGTGACGTCATTTATTTTGGTAACGTTATGTATTTTGTAACGTCATTTATTTTGTAACGTCATTTATTTTTGTGACGTTATGTATTTTGTGACGTTATGTATTTTGTGACGTCATTTATTTTTGTGACGTTATGTATTTTGTGACGTAATTTATTTTTGTGACGTTATGTATTTTGTGACGTCATTTATTTTTTTGACGTTATGTATTTTGTGACGTCATTTGTTTTTGTGACGTTATGTATTTTGTGAGTCATTTATTTTCGTGACGTTATGTATTTTGTGACGTCATTTATTTTTGTGACGTTATGTATTTTGTGACGTCATTTTTTTGTGACGTTATGTATTTTGTGACGTCATTTATTTTTGTGACGTTATGTATTTTGTGACGTTATTCATTTTGGTAACGTTATGTATTTTGTAACGTCATTTATTTTGTAACGTCATTTATTTTTGTGACGTTATGTATTTTGTGAGTCATTTATTTTCGTGACGTTATGTATTTTGTGACGTCATTTATTTTTGTGACTTTATTTATTTTGTGACGTCATTTATTTTTGTGACGTTATGTATTTTTTGACGTTATTTATTTTTGTGACGTTATGTATTTTGTGACGTAATTAATTTTTGTGACGTCATTTATTTTTGGGACGTTATATATTTTGTGAGGTTATGTATTTTGTGACGTAATTAATTTTTGTGACGTCATTTATTTTTGTGACGTTATGTATTTTGTGACGTCATTTGTTTTTGTGACGTTATGTATTTTGTGAGTCATTTATTTTCGTGACGTTATGTATTTTGTGACGTCATTTATTTTTGTGACGTTATGTATTTTGTGACGTCATTTTTTTGTGACGTTATGTATTTTGTGACGTCATTTATTTTTGTGACGTTATGTATTTTGTGACGACATTTATTTTGGTAACGTTATGTATTTTGTAACGTCATTTTTTTGTGACGTTATGTATTTTGTGACGTCATTTATTTTTGTGACGTTATGTATTTTGTGACGTAATTAATTTTTGTGACGTCATTTATTTTTGTGACGTTATGTATTTTGTGACGTTATGTATTTTGTGACGTCATTTATTTTTGTGACGTTATGTATTTTGTGACGTCATTTATTTTTGTGACGTTATGTATTTTGTGACGTCATTTATTTTTGTGACTTTATTTATTTTGTGACGTCATTTATTTTTGTGACGTTATGTATTTTGTGACGTTATGTATTTTGTGACGTTATTTATTTTTTTGACGTTATGTATTTTGTGACGTAATTAATTTTTGTGACGTCATTTATTTTTGTGACGTTATATATTTTGTGAGGTTATGTATTTTGTGACGTAATTAATTTTTGTGACGTCATTTATTTTTGTGACGTTATGTATTTTGTGACGTCATTTGTTTTTGTGACGTTATGTATTTTGTGAGTCATTTATTTTCGTGACGTTATGTATTTTGTGACGTCATTTATTTTTGTGACGTTATGTATTTTGTGACGTCATTTTTTTGTGACGTTATGTATTTTGTGACGTCATTTATTTTTGTGACGTTATGTATTTTTTGACGTAATTAATTTTTGTGACGTTATGTATTTTGTGACGTCATTTTTTTGTGACGTTATGTATTTTGTGACGTCATTTATTTTTGTGACGTTATGTATTTTGTGACGTCATTCATTTTGGTAACGTTATGTATTTTGTAACGTCATTTATTTTGTAACGTCATTTATTTTTGTGAAGTTATGTATTTTGTGAGTCATTTATTTTCGTGACGTTATGTATTTTGTGACGTCATTTATTTTTGTGACTTTATTTATTTTGTGACGTCATTTATTTTTGTGACGTTATGTATTTTGTGACGTTATTTATTTTTGTGACGTTATGTATTTTGTGACGTAATTAATTTTTGTGACGTCATTTATTTTTGTGACGTTATATATTTTGTGAGGTTATGTATTTTGTGACGTAATTAATTTTTGTGACGTCATTTATTTTTGTGACGTTATGTATTTTGTGACGTCATTTGTTTTTGTGACGTTATGTATTTTGTGAGTCATTTATTTTCGTGACGTTATGTATTTTGTGACGTCATTTATTTTTGTGACGTTATGTATTTTGTGACGTCATTTTTTTGTGACGTTATGTATTTTGTGACGTCATTTATTTTTGTGACGTTATGTATTTTGTGACGACATTTATTTTGGTAACGTTATGTATTTTGTAACGTCATTTTTTTGTGACGTTATGTATTTTGTGACGTCATTTATTTTTGTGACGTTATGTATTTTGTGACGTAATTAATTTTTGTGACGTCATTTATTTTTGTGACGTTATGTATTTTGTGACGTTATGTATTTTGTGACGTCATTTATTTTTGTGACGTTATGTATTTTGTGACGTCATTTATTTTTGTGACGTTATGTATTTTGTGACGTCATTTATTTTTGTGACTTTATTTATTTTGTGACGTCATTTATTTTTGTGACGTTATGTATTTTGTGACGTTATGTATTTTGTGACGTTATTTATTTTTTTGACGTTATGTATTTTGTGACGTAATTAATTTTTGTGACGTCATTTATTTTTGTGACGTTATATATTTTGTGAGGTTATGTATTTTGTGACGTAATTAATTTTTGTGACGTCATTTATTTTTGTGACGTTATGTATTTTGTGACGTCATTTGTTTTTGTGACGTTATGTATTTTGTGAGTCATTTATTTTCGTGACGTTATGTATTTTGTGACGTCATTTATTTTTGTGACGTTATGTATTTTGTGACGTCATTTTTTTGTGACGTTATGTATTTTGTGACGTCATTTATTTTTGTGACGTTATGTATTTTTTGACGTAATTAATTTTTGTGACGTTATGTATTTTGTGACGTAATTAATTTTTGTGACGTCATTAATTTTGTGACGTTATGTATTTTGTGACGTCATTTATTTTTGTGACGTTATGTATTTTGTGACGTCATTTATTTTTGTGACTTTATTTATTTTGTGACGTCATTTATTTTTGTGACGTTATGTATTTTGTGCCGTTATGTATTTTGTGACGTTATTTATTTTTGTGACGTTATGTATTTTGTGACGTAATTAATTTTTGTGACGTCATTTATTTTTGTGACGTTATATATTTTGTGAGGTTATGTATTTTGTGACGTAATTAATTTTTGTGAGTCATTTATTTTCGTGACGTTATGTATTTTGTGACGTCATTTATTTTTGTGACGTTATGTATTTTGTGACGTCATTTTTTTGTGACGTTATGTATTTTGTGACGTCATTTATTTTTGTGACGTTATGTATTTTTTGACGTCATTTATTTTGGTAACGTTATGTATTTTGTAACGTCATTTATTTTGTAACGTCATTTATTTTTGTGACGTTATTTATTTTGTGACGTTATGTATTTTGTGACGTCATTTATTTTTGTGACGTTATGTATTTTGTGACGTCATTTATTTTTGTGACGTTATGTATTTTGTGACGTCATTTATTTTTGTGACTTTATTTATTTTGTGACGTCATTTATTTTTGTGACGTTATGTATTTTGTGACGTTATGTATTTTGTGACGTTATGTATTTTGTGACGTTATTTATTTTTGTGACGTTATGTATTTTGTGACGTAATTAATTTTTGTGACGTCATTTATTTTTGTGACGTTATATATTTTGTGAGGTTATGTATTTTGTAACGTAATTAATTTTTGTGACGTCATTTATTTTTGTGACGTTATGTATTTTGTGACGTAATTAATTTTTGTGACGTCATTAATTTTGTGACGTTATGTATTTTGTGACGTCATTTATTTTTGTGACGTTATGTATTTTGTGACGTCATTTGTTTTTGTGACTTTATTTATTTTGTGACGTCATTTATTTTTGTGACGTTATGTATTTTGTGCCGTTATGTATTTTGTGACGTTATTTATTTTTGTGACGTTATGTATTTTGTGACGTAATTAATTTTTGTGACGTCATTTATTTTTGTGACGTTATATATTTTGTGAGGTTATGTATTTTGTGACGTAATTAATTTTTGTGAGTCATTTATTTTCGTGACGTTATGTATTTTGTGACGTCATTTATTTTTGTGACGTTATGTATTTTGTGACGTCATTTTTTTGTGACGTTATGTATTTTGTGACGTCATTTATTTTTGTGACGTTATGTATTTTTTGACGTCATTTATTTTGGTAACGTTATGTATTTTGTAACGTCATTTATTTTGTAACGTCATTTATTTTTGTGACGTTATTTATTTTGTGACGTTATGTATTTTGTGACGTCATTTATTTTTGTGACGTTATGTATTTTGTGACGTCATTTATTTTTGTGACGTTATGTATTTTGTGACGTCATTTATTTTTGTGACTTTATTTATTTTGTGACGTCATTTATTTTTGTGACGTTATGTATTTTGTGACGTTATGTATTTTGTGACGTTATGTATTTTGTGACGTTATTTATTTTTGTGACGTTATGTATTTTGTGACGTAATTAATTTTTGTGACGTCATTTATTTTTGTGACGTTATATATTTTGTGAGGTTATGTATTTTGTAACGTAATTAATTTTTGTGACGTCATTTATTTTTGTGACGTTATGTATTTTGTGACGTCATTTGTTTTTGTGACGTTATGTATTTTGTGAGTCATTTATTTTCGTGACGTTATGTATTTTCTGACGTCATTTATTTTTGTGACGTTATGTATTTTGTGACGTCATTTTTTGTGACGTTATGTATTTTGTGACGTCATTTATTTTTGTGACGTTATGTATTTTGTGACGTCATTTATTTTGGTAACGTTATGTATTTTGTAACGTCATTTATTTTGTAACGTCATTTATTTTTGTGACGTTATGTATTTTGTGACGTTATGTATTTTGTGACGTCATTTATTTTTGTGACGTTATGTATTTTGTGACGTAATTTATTTTTGTGACGTTATGTATTTTGTGACGTCATTTATTTTTTTGACGTTATGTATTTTGTGACGTCATTTGTTTTTGTGACGTTATGTATTTTGTGAGTCATTTATTTTCGTGACGTTATGTATTTTGTGACGTCATTTATTTTTGTGAGGTTATGTATTTTGTGACGTCATTTTTTTGTGACGTTATGTATTTTGTGACGTCATTTATTTTTGTGACGTTATGTATTTTGTGACGTCATTCATTTTGGTAACGTTATGTATTTTGTAACGTCATTTATTTTGTAACGTCATTTATTTTTGTGACGTTATGTATTTTGTGAGTCATTTATTTTCGTGACGTTATGTATTTTGTGACGTCATTTATTTTTGTGACTTTATTTATTTTGTGACGTCATTTATTTTTGTGACGTTATGTATTTTGTGACGTTATTTATTTTTGTGACGTTATGTATTTTGTGACGTAATTAATTTTTGTGACGTCATTTATTTTTGTGACGTTATATATTTTGTGAGGTTATGTATTTTGTGACGTAATTAATTTTTGTGACGTCATTTATTTTTGTGACGTTATGTATTTTGTGACGTCATTTGTTTTTGTGACGTTATGTATTTTGTGAGTCATTTATTTTCGTGACGTTATGTATTTTGTGACGTCATTTATTTTTGTGACGTTATGTATTTTGTGACGTCATTTTTTTGTGACGTTATGTATTTTGTGACGTCATTTATTTTTGTGACGTTATGTATTTTGTGACGACATTTATTTTGGTAACGTTATGTATTTTGTAACGTCATTTTTTTGTGACGTTATGTATTTTGTGACGACATTTATTTTTGTGACGTTATGTATTTTGTGACGTAATTAATTTTTGTGACGTCATTTATTTTTGTGACGTTATGTATTTTGTGACGTTATGTATTTTGTGACGTCATTTATTTTTGTGACGTTATGTATTTTGTGACGTCATTTATTTTTGTGACGTTATGTATTTTGTGACGTCATTTATTTTTGTGACTTTATTTATTTTGTGACGTCATTTATTTTTGTGACGTTATGTATTTTGTGACGTTATGTATTTTGTGACGTTATTTATTTTTTTGACGTTATGTATTTTGTGACGTAATTAATTTTTGTGACGTCATTTATTTTTGTGACGTTATATATTTTGTGAGGTTATGTATTTTGTGACGTAATTAATTTTTGTGACGTCATTTATTTTTGTGACGTTATGTATTTTGTGACGTCATTTGTTTTTGTGACGTTATGTATTTTGTGAGTCATTTATTTTCGTGACGTTATGTATTTTGTGACGTCATTTATTTTTGTGACGTTATGTATTTTGTGACGTCATTTTTTTGTGACGTTATGTATTTTGTGACGTCATTTATTTTTGTGACGTTATGTATTTTTTGACGTAATTAATTTTTGTGACGTTATGTATTTTGTGACGTAATTAATTTTTGTGACGTCATTAATTTTGTGACGTTATGTATTTTGTGACGTCATTTATTTTTGTGACGTTATGTATTTTGTGACGTCATTTATTTTTGTGACTTTATTTATTTTGTGACGTCATTTATTTTTGTGACGTTATGTATTTTGTGCCGTTATGTATTTTGTGACGTTATTTATTTTTGTGACGTTATGTATTTTGTGACGTAATTAATTTTTGTGACGTCATTTATTTTTGTGACGTTATATATTTTGTGAGGTTATGTATTTTGTGACGTAATTAATTTTTGTGACGTCATTTATTTTTGTGACGTTATGTATTTTGTGACGTCATTTGTTTTTGTGACGTTATGTATTTTGTGAGTCATTTATTTTCGTGACGTTATGTATTTTGTGACGTCATTTATTTTTGTGACGTTATGTATTTTGTGACGTCATTTTTTTGTGACGTTATGTATTTTGTGACGTCATTTGTTTTTGTGACGTTATGTATTTTGTGAGTCATTTATTTTCGTGACGTTATGTATTTTGTGACGTCATTTATTTTTGTGACGTTATGTATTTTGTGACGTCATTTTTTTGTGACGTTATGTATTTTGTGACGTCATTTATTTTTGTGACGTTATGTATTTTGTGACGTCATTCATTTTGGTAACGTTATGTATTTTGTAACGTCATTTATTTTGTAACGTCATTTATTTTTGTGACGTTATGTATTTTTGAGTCATTTATTTTCGTGACGTTATGTATTTTGTGACGTCATTTATTTTTGTGACTTTATTTATTTTGTGACGTCATTTATTTTTGTGACGTTATGTATTTTGTGACGTTATTTATTTTTGTGACGTTATGTATTTTGTGACGTAATTAATTTTTGTGACGTCATTTATTTTTGTGACGTTATATATTTTGTGAGGTTATGTATTTTGTGACGTAATTAATTTTTGTGACGTCATTTATTTTTGTGACGTTATGTATTTTGTGACGTCATTTGTTTTTGTGACGTTATGTATTTTGTGAGTCATTTATTTTCGTGACGTTATGTATTTTGTGACGACATTTATTTTTGTGACGTTATGTATTTTGTGACGTCATTTTTTTGTGACGTTATGTATTTTGTGACGTCATTTATTTTTGTGACGTTATGTATTTTGTGACGACATTTATTTTGGTAACGTTATGTATTTTGTAACGTCATTTTTTTGTGACGTTATGTATTTTGTGACGTCATTTATTTTTGTGACGTTATGTATTTTGTGACGTAATTAATTTTTGTGACGTCATTTATTTTTGTGACGTTATGTATTTTGTGACGTTATGTATTTTGTGACGTCATTTATTTTTGTGACGTTATGTATTTTGTGACGTCATTTATTTTTGTGACGTTATGTATTTTGTGACGTCATTTATTTTTGTGACTTTATTTATTTTGTGACGTCATTTATTTTTGTGACGTTATGTATTTTTTGACGTTATGTATTTTGTGACGTTATTTATTTTTTTGACGTTATGTATTTTGTGACGTAATTAATTTATGTGACGTCATTTATTTTTGTGACGTTATATATTTTGTGAGGTTATGTATTTTGTGACGTAATTAATTTTTGTGACGTCATTTATTTTTGTGACGTTATGTATTTTGTGACGTCATTTGTTTTTGTGACGTTACGTATTTTGTGAGTCATTTATTTTCGTGACGTTATGTATTTTGTGACGTCATTTATTTTTGTGACGTTATGTATTTTGTGACGTCATTTTTTTGTGACGTTATGTATTTTGTGACGTCATTTATTTTTGTGACGTTATGTATTTTTTGACGTAATTAATTTTTGTGACGTTATGTATTTTGTGACGTAATTAATTTTTGTGACGTCATTAATTTTGTGACGTTATGTATTTTGTGACGTCATTTATTTTTGTGACGTTATGTATTTTGTGACGTCATTTATTTTTGTGACTTTATTTATTTTGTGACGTCATTTATTTTTGTGACGTTATGTATTTTGTGCCGTTATGTATTTTGTGACGTTATTTATTTTTGTGACGTTATGTATTTTGTGACGTAACTAATTTTTGTGACGTCATTTATTTTTGTGACGTTATATATTTTGTGAGGTTATGTATTTTGTGACGTAATTAATTTTTGTGACGTCATTTATTTTTGTGACGTTATGTATTTTGTGACGTCATTTGTTTTTGTGACGTTATGTATTTTGTGAGTCATTTATTTTCGTGACGTTATGTATTTTGTGACGTCATTTATTTTTGTGACGTTATGTATTTTGTGACGTCATTTTTTTGTGACGTTATGTATTTTGTGACGTCATTTGTTTTTGTGACGTTATGTATTTTGTGAGTCATTTATTTTCGTGACGTTATGTATTTTGTGACGTCATTTATTTTTGTGACGTTATGTATTTTGTGACGTCATTTTTTTGTGACGTTATGTATTTTGTGACGTCAATTATTTTTGTGACGTTATGTATTTTGTGACGTCATTTATTTTGGTAACGTTATGTATTTTGTAACGTCATTTTTTGTGACGTTATGTATTTTGTGACGTCATTTATTTTTGTGACGTTATGTATTTTGTGACGTAATTAATTTTTGTGACGTCATTTATTTTTGTGACGTTATGTATTTTGTGACGTTATGTATTTTGTGACGTCATTTATTTTTGTGACGTTATGTATTTTGTGACGTCATTTATTTTTGTGACTTTATTTATTTTGTGACGTCATTTATTTTTGTGACGTTATGTATTTTGTGACGTTATGTATTTTGTGACGTTATTTATTTTTTTGACGTTATGTATTTTGTGACGTAATTAATTTTTGTGACGTCATTTATTTTTGTGACGTTATATATTTTGTGAGGTTATGTATTTTGTGACGTAATTAATTTTTGTGACGTCATTTATTTTTGTGACGTTATGTATTTTGTGACGTCATTTGTTTTTGTGACGTTATGTATTTTGTGAGTCATTTATTTTCGTGACGTTATGTATTTTGTGACGTCATTTATTTTTGTGACGTTATGTATTTTGTGACGTCATTTTTTTGTGACGTTATGTATTTTGTGACGTAATTTATTTTTTGACGTTATGTATTTTGTGACGTCATTTATTTTGGTAACGTTATGTATTTTGTAACGTCATTTATTTTGTAACGTCATTTATTTTTGTGACGTTATGTATTTTGTGACGTTATGCATTTTGTGACGTCATTTATTTTTGTGACGTTATGTATTTTGTGACGTCATTTATTTTTTTGACGTTATGTATTTTGTGACGTCATTTGTTTTTGTGACGTTATGTATTTTGTGAGTCATTTATTTTCGTGACGTTATCTATTTTGTGACGTCATTTATTTTTGTGACGTTATGTATTTTGTGAGTCATTTATTTTCGTGACGTTATGTATTTTGTGACGTCATTTATTTTTGTGACTTTATGTATTTTGTGACGTCATTTTTTTGTGACGTTATGTATTTTGTGACGTCATTTATTTTTGTGACGTTATGTATTTTGTGACGTCATTTATTTTGGTAACGTTATGTATTTTGTAACGTCATTTATTTTGTAACGTCATTTATTTTTGTGACGTTACGTATTTTGTGACGTTATGTATTTTGTGACGTCATTTATTTTTGTGACGTTATGTATTTTGTGACGTCATTTGTTTTTGTGACGTTATGTATTTTGTGACGTCATTTATTTTGGTAACGTTATGTATTTTGTAACGTCATTTATTTTGTAACGTCATTTATTTTTGTGACGTTATGTATTTTGTGACGTTATGTATTTTGTGACGTCATTTAGTTTTGTGACGTTATGTATTTTGTGACGTCATTTATTTTTGTGACGTTATGTATTTTGTGACGTCATTTATTTTTGTGACTTTATTTATTTTGTGACGTCAATTATTTTTGTGACGTTATGTATTTTGTGACGTTATGTATTTTGTGACGTTATTTATTTTTGTGACGTTATGTATTTTGTGACGTAATTAATTTTTGTGAGGTTATGTATTTTTTGACGTAATTAATTTTTGTGACGTTATGTATTTTGTGACGTAATTAATTTTTGTGACGTCATTAATTTTGTGACGTTATGTATTTTGTGACGTCATTTATTTTTGTGACGTTATGTATTTTGTGACGTCATTTATTTTTGTGACGTTATGTATTTTGTGACGTCATTTATTTTTGTGAGGTTATGTATTTTTTGACGTAATTAATTTTTGTGACGTTATGTATTTTGTGACGTAATTAATTTTTGTGACGTCATTAATTTTGTGACGTTATGTATTTTGTGACGTCATTTATTTTTGTGACGTTATGTATTTTGTGACGTCATTTATTTTTGTGACTTTATTTATTTTGTGACGTCATTTATTTTTGTGACGTTATGTATTTTGTGCCGTTATGTATTTTGTGACGTTATTTATTTTTGTGACGTTATGTATTTTGTGACGTAATTAATTTTTGTGACGTCATTTATTTTTGTGACGTTATATATTTTGTGAGGTTATGTATTTTGTGACGTAATTAATTTTTGTGACGTCATTTATTTTTGTGACGTTATGTATTTTGTGACGTCATTTATTTTTGTGACGTTATGTATTTTGTGACGTCATTTATTTTTGTGACTTTATTTATTTTGTGACGTCATTTATTTTTGTGACGTTATGTATTTTGTGCCGTTATGTATTTTGTGACGTTATGTATTTTGTGACGTCATTTTTTTGTGACGTTATGTATTTTGTGACGTCATTTGTTTTTGTGACGTTATGTATTTTGTGAGTCATTTATTTTCGTGACGTTATGTATTTTGTGACGTCATTTATTTTTGTGACGTTATGTATTTTGTGACGTCATTTTTTTGTGACGTTATGTATTTTGTGACGTCATTTATTTTTGTGACGTTATGTATTTTGTGACGTAATTAATTTTTGTGACGTCATTTATTTTTGTGACGTTATGTATTTTGTGACGTTGTGTATTTTGTGACGTCATTTATTTTTGTGACGTTATGTATTTTGTGACGTCATTTATTTTTGTGACGTTATGTATTTTGTGACGTCATTTATTTTTGTGACTTTATTTATTTTGTGACGTCATTTATTTTTGTGACGTTATGTATTTTGTGACGTCATTTGTTTTTGTGACGTTATGTATTTTGTGAGTCATTTATTTTCGTGACGTTATGTATTTTGTGACGTCATTTATTTTTGTGACGTTATGTATTTTGTGACGTCATTTTTTTGTGACGTTATGTATTTTGTGACGTCATTTATTTTTGTGACGTTATGTATTTTGTGACGTCATTTATTTTGGTAACGTTATGTATTTTGTAACGTCATTTATTTTGTAACGTCATTTATTTTTGTGACGTTATGTATTTTGTGACGTTATGTATTTTGTGACGTCATTTATTTTTGTGACGTTATGTATTTTGTGACGTCATTTATTTTTTTGACGTTATGTATTTTGTGACGTCATTTGTTTTTGTGACGTTATGTATTTTGTGAGTCATTTATTTTCGTGACGTTATGTATTTTGTGACGTCATTTATTTTTGTGACGTTATGTATTTTGTGACGTCATTTGTTTTTGTGACGTTATGTATTTTGTGACGTCATTTATTTTGGTAACGTTATGTATTTTGTAACGTCATTTATTTTGTAACGTCATTTATTTTTGTGACGTTATGTATTTTGTGACGTCATTTATTTTTGTGACGTTATGTATTTTGTGACGTCATTTATTTTTGTGACGTTATGTATTTTTTGACGTCATTTATTTTTGTGACTTTATTTATTTTGTTACGTCATTTATTTTTGTGACGTTATGTATTTTGTGACGTTATGTATTTTGTGACGTTATTTATTTTTGTGACGTTATGTATTTTGTGACGTAATTAATTTTTGTGAGGTTATGTATTTTTTGACGTAATTAATTTTTGTGACGTTATGTATTTTGTGACGTAATTAATTTTTGTGACGTCATTAATTTTGTGACGTTATGTATTTTGTGACGTCATTTATTTTTGTGACGTTATGTATTTTGTGACGTCATTTATTTTTGTGACGTTATGTATTTTGTGACGTCATTTATTTTTGTGAGGTTATGTATTTTTTGACGTAATTAATTTTTGTGAATTATGTATTTTGTGACGTAATTAATTTTTGTGACGTCATTAATTTTGTGACGTTATGTATTTTGTGACGTCATTTATTTTTGTGACGTTATGTATTTTGTGACGTCATTTATTTTTGTGACTTTATTTATTTTGTGACGTCATTTATTTTTGTGACGTTATGTATTTTGTGCCGTTATGTATTTTGTGACGTTATTTATTTTTGTGACGTTATGTATTTTGTGACGTAATTAATTTTTGTGACGTCATTTATTTTTGTGACGTTATATATTTTGTGAGGTTATGTATTTTGTGACGTAATTAATTTTTGTGACGTCATTTATTTTTGTGACGTTATGTATTTTGTGACGTCATTTGTTTTTGTGACGTTATGTATTTTGTGAGTCATTTATTTTCGTGACGTTTTGTATTTTGTGACGTCATTTATTTTTGTGACGTTATGTATTTTGTGACGTCATTTTTTTGTGACGTTATGTATTTTGTGACGTCATTTATTTTTGTGACGTTATGTATTTTGTAACGTCATTTATTTTGGTAACGTTATGTATTTTGTAACGTCATTTATTTTGTAACGTCATTTATTTTTGTGACGTTATGTATTTTGTGACGATATGTATTTTGTGACGTCATTTATTTTTGTGACGTTATGTATTTTGTGACGTAATTAATTTTTGTGAGGTTATGTATTTTTTGACGTAATTAATTTTTGTGACGTTATGTATTTTGTGACGTAATTAATTTTTGTGACGTCATTAATTTTGTGACGTTATGTATTTTGTGACGTCATTTATTTTTGTGACGTTATGTATTTTGTGACGTCATTTATTTTTGTGACGTTATGTATTTTGTGACGTCATTTATTTTTGTGAGGTTATGTATTTTTTGACGTAATTAATTTTTGTGAATTATGTATTTTGTGACGTAATTAATTTTTGTGACGTCATTAATTTTGTGACGTTATGTATTTTGTGACGTCATTTATTTTTGTGACGTTATGTATTTTGTGACGTCATTTATTTTTGTGACTTTATTTATTTTGTGACGTCATTTATTTTTGTGACGTTATGTATTTTGTGCCGTTATGTATTTTGTGACGTTATTTATTTTTGTGACGTTATGTATTTTGTGACGTAATTAATTTTTGTGACGTCATTTATTTTTGTGACGTTATATATTTTGTGAGGTTATGTATTTTGTGACGTAATTAATTTTTGTGACGTCATTTATTTTTGTGACGTTATGTATTTTGTGACGTCATTTGTTTTTGTGACGTTATGTATTTTGTGAGTCATTTATTTTCGTGACGTTATGTATTTTGTGACGTCATTTATTTTTGTGACGTTATGTATTTTGTGACGTCATTTTTTTGTGACGTTATGTATTTTGTGACGTCATTTATTTTTGTGACGTTATGTATTTTGTAACGTCATTTATTTTGGTAACGTTATGTATTTTGTAACGTCATTTATTTTGTAACGTCATTTATTTTTGTGACGTTATGTATTTTGTGACGATATGTATTTTGTGACGTCATTTATTTTTGTGACGTTATGTATTTTGTGACGTCATTTATTTTTGTGACGTTATGTATTTTGTGACGTCATTTATTTTTGTGACTTTATTTATTTTGTGACGTCATTTATTTTTGTGACGTTATGTATTTTGTGACGTTATGTATTTTTTGACGTTATTTATTTTTGTGACGTTATGTATTTTGTGACGTAATTAATTTTTGTGACGTCATTTATTTTTGTGACGTTATATATTTTGTGAGGTTATGTATTTTGTGACGTAATTAATTTTTGTGACGTCATTTATTTTTGTGACGTTATGTATTTTGTGACGTCATTTGTTTTTGTGACGTTATGTATTTTGTGAGTCATTTATTTTCGTGACGTTATGTATTTTCTGACGTCATTTATTTTTGTGACGTTATGTATTTTGTGAAGTCATTTTTTTGTGACGTTATGTATTTTGTGACGTCATTTATTTTTGTGACGTTATGTATTTTGTGACGTCATTTATTTTGGTAACGTTATGTATTTTGTAACGTCATTTATTTTGTAACGTCATTTATTTTTGTGACGTTATGTATTTTGTGACGTTATGTATTTTGTGACGTCATTTATTTTTGTGACGTTATGTATTTTGTGACGTCATTTATTTTTGTGACGTTATGTATTTTGTGACGTCATTTATTTTTTTGCCGTTATGTATTTTGTGACGTCATTTGTTTTTGTGACGTTATGTATTTTGTGAGTCATTTATTTTCGTGACGTTATGTATTTTGTAACGTCATTTATTTTTGTGACGTTATGTATTTTGTGACGTCATTTTTTGTGACGTTATGTATTTTGTGACGTCATTTATTTTTGTGACGTTATGTATTTTGTGACGTCATTTATTTTGGTAACGTTATGTATTTTGTAACGTCATTTATTTTGTAACGTCATTTATTTTTGTGACGTTATGTATTTTGTGACGTTATGTATTTTGTGACGTCATTTATTTTTGTGACGTTATGTATTTTGTGACGTCATTTTTTTTGTGACGTTATGTATTTTGTGAGTCATTTATTTTCGTGACGTTATGTATTTTCTGACGTCATTTATTTTTGTGACGTTATGTATTTTGTGACGTCATTTTTTTGTGACGTTATGTATTTTGTGACGTCATTTATTTTTGTGACGTTATGTATTTTGTGACGTCATTTATTTTGGTAACGTTATGTATTTTGTAACGTCATTTATTTTGTAACGTCATTTATTTTTGTGACGTTATGTATTTTGTGACGTTATGTATTTTGTGACGTCATTTATTTTTGTGACGTTATGTATTTTGTGACGTCATTTATTTTTGTGACGTTATGTATTTTGTGACGTCATTTATTTTTTTGACGTTATGTATTTTGTGACGTCATTTGTTTTTGTGACGTTATGTATTTTGTGAGTCATTTATTTTCGTGACGTTATGTATTTTGTGACGTCATTTATTTTTGTGACGTTATGTATTTTGTGACGTCATTTTTTGTGACGTTATGTATTTTGTGACGTCATTTATTTTTGTGACGTTATGTATTTTGTGACGTCATTTATTTTGGTAACGTTATGTATTTTGTAACGTCATTCATTTTGTAACGTCATTTATTTTGTAACGTCATTTATTTTTGTGACGTTATGTATTTTGTGAGTCATTTATTTTCGTGACGTTATGTATTTTGTGACGTCATTTACTTTTGTGACGTTATGTATTTTGTGACGTAATTAATTTTTGTGACGTCATTTATTTTTGTGACGTTATGTATTTTGTGACGTTATGTATTTTGTGACGTTATGTATTTTGTGACGTCATTTATTTTTGTGACGTTATGTATTTTGTGACGTCATTTATTTTTGTGACGTTATGTATTTTGTGACGTCATTTATTTTTGTGACTTTATTTATTTTGTGACGTCATTTATTTTTGTGACGTTATGTATTTTGTGACGTTATGTATTTTTTGACGTTATTTATTTTTGTGACGTTATGTATTTTGTGACGTAATTAATTTTTGTGACGTCATTTATTTTTGTGACGTTATATATTTTGTGAGGTTATGTATTTTGTGACGTAATTAATTTTTGTGACGTCATTTATTTTTGTGACGTTATGTATTTTGTGACGTCATTTGTTTTTGTGACGTTATGTATTTTGTGAGTCATTTATTTTCGTGACGTTATGTATTTTCTGACGTCATTTATTTTTGTGACGTTATGTATTTTGTGAAGTCATTTTTTTGTGACGTTATGTATTTTGTGACGTCATTTATTTTTGTGACGTTATGTATTTTGTGACGTCATTTATTTTGGTAACGTTATGTATTTTGTAACGTCATTTATTTTGTAACGTCATTTATTTTTGTGACGTTATGTATTTTGTGACGTTATGTATTTTGTGACGTCATTTATTTTTGTGACGTTATGTATTTTGTGACGTCATTTATTTTTGTGACGTTATGTATTTTGTGACGTCATTTATTTTTTTGCCGTTATGTATTTTGTGACGTCATTTGTTTTTGTGACGTTATGTATTTTGTGAGTCATTTATTTTCGTGACGTTATGTATTTTGTAACGTCATTTATTTTTGTGACGTTATGTATTTTGAGACGTCATTTTTTGTGACGTTATGTATTTTGTGACGTCATTTATTTTTGTGACGTTATGTATTTTGTGACGTCATTTATTTTGGTAACGTTATGTATTTTGTAACGTCATTTATTTTGTAACGTCATTTATTTTTGTGACGTTATGTATTTTGTGACGTTATGTATTTTGTGACGTCATTTATTTTTGTGACGTTATGTATTTTGTGACGTCATTTGTTTTTGTGACGTTATGTATTTTGTGAGTCATTTATTTTCGTGACGTTATGTATTTTCTGACGTCATTTATTTTTGTGACGTTATGTATTTTGTGACGTCATTTTTTTGTGACGTTATGTATTTTGTGACGTCATTTATTTTTGTGACGTTATGTATTTTGTGACGTCATTTATTTTGGTAACGTTATGTATTTTGTAACGTCATTTATTTTGTAACGTCATTTATTTTTGTGACGTTATGTATTTTGTGACGTTATGTATTTTGTGACGTCATTTATTTTTGTGACGTTATGTATTTTGTGACGTCATTTATTTTTGTGACGTTATGTATTTTGTGACGTCATTTATTTTTTTGACGTTATGTATTTTGTGACGTCATTTGTTTTTGTGACGTTATGTATTTTGTGAGTCATTTATTTTCGTGACGTTATGTATTTTGTGACGTCATTTATTTTTGTGACGTTATGTATTTTGTGACGTCATTTTTTGTGACGTTATGTATTTTGTGACGTCATTTATTTTTGTGACGTTATGTATTTTGTGACGTCATTTATTTTGGTAACGTTATGTATTTTGTAACGTCATTTATTTTGTAACGTCATTTATTTTTGTGACGTTATGTATTTTGTGACGTTATGTATTTTGTGACGTCATTTATTTTTGTGACGTTATGTATTTTGTGACGTCATTTTTTTTGTGACGTTATGTATTTTGTGAGTCATTTATTTTCGTGACGTTATGTATTTTCTGACGTCATTTATTTTTGTGACGTTATGTATTTTGTGACGTCATTTTTTTGTGACGTTATGTATTTTGTGACGTCATTTATTTTTGTGACGTTATGTATTTTGTGACGTCATTTATTTTGGTAACGTTATGTATTTTGTAACGTCATTTATTTTGTAACGTCATTTATTTTTGTGACGTTATGTATTTTGTGACGTTATGTATTTTGTGACGTCATTTATTTTTGTGACGTTATGTATTTTGTGACGTCATTTATTTTTGTGACGTTATGTATTTTGTGACGTCATTTATTTTTTTGACGTTATGTATTTTGTGACGTCATTTGTTTTTGTGACGTTATGTATTTTGTGAGTCATTTATTTTCGTGACGTTATGTATTTTGTGACGTCATTTATTTTTGTGACGTTATGTATTTTGTGACGTCATTTTTTGTGACGTTATGTATTTTGTGACGTCATTTATTTTTGTGACGTTATGTATTTTGTGACGTCATTTATTTTGGTAACGTTATGTATTTTGTAACGTCATTTATTTTGTAACGTCATTTATTTTGTAACGTCATTTATTTTTGTGACGTTATGTATTTTGTGAGTCATTTATTTTCGTGACGTTATGTATTTTGTGACGTCATTTACTTTTGTGACGTTATGTATTTTGTGACGTAATTAATTTTTGTGACGTCATTTATTTTTGTGACGTTATGTATTTTGTGACGTTATGTATTTTGTGACGTTATGTATTTTGTGACGTCATTTATTTTTGTGACGTTATGTATTTTGTGACGTCATTTATTTTTGTGACGTTATGTATTTTGTGACGTCATTTATTTTTGTGACTTTATTTATTTTGTGACGTCATTTATTTTTGTGACGTTATGTATTTTGTGACGTTATGTATTTTTTGACGTTATTTATTTTTGTGACGTTATGTATTTTGTGACGTAATTAATTTTTGTGACGTCATTTATTTTTGTGACGTTATATATTTTGTGAGGTTATGTATTTTGTGACGTAATTAATTTTTGTGACGTCATTTATTTTTGTGACGTTATGTATTTTGTGACGTCATTTGTTTTTGTGACGTTATGTATTTTGTGAGTCATTTATTTTCGTGACGTTATGTATTTTCTGACGTCATTTATTTTTGTGACGTTATGTATTTTGTGAAGTCATTTTTTTGTGACGTTATGTATTTTGTGACGTCATTTATTTTTGTGACGTTATGTATTTTGTGACGTCATTTATTTTGGTAACGTTATGTATTTTGTAACGTCATTTATTTTGTAACGTCATTTATTTTTGTGACGTTATGTATTTTGTGACGTTATGTATTTTGTGACGTCATTTATTTTTGTGACGTTATGTATTTTGTGACGTCATTTATTTTTGTGACGTTATGTATTTTGTGACGTCATTTATTTTTTTGCCGTTATGTATTTTGTGACGTCATTTGTTTTTGTGACGTTATGTATTTTGTGAGTCATTTATTTTCGTGACGTTATGTATTTTGTAACGTCATTTATTTTTGTGACGTTATGTATTTTGAGACGTCATTTTTTGTGACGTTATGTATTTTGTGACGTCATTTATTTTTGTGACGTTATGTATTTTGTGACGTCATTTATTTTGGTAACGTTATGTATTTTGTAACGTCATTTATTTTGTAACGTCATTTATTTTTGTGACGTTATGTATTTTGTGACGTTATGTATTTTGTGACGTCATTTATTTTTGTGACGTTATGTATTTTGTGACGTCATTTGTTTTTGTGACGTTATGTATTTTGTGAGTCATTTATTTTCGTGACGTTATGTATTTTCTGACGTCATTTATTTTTGTGACGTTATGTATTTTGTGACGTCATTTTTTTGTGACGTTATGTATTTTGTGACGTCATTTATTTTTGTGACGTTATGTATTTTGTGACGTCATTTATTTTGGTAACGTTATGTATTTTGTAACGTCATTTATTTTGTAACGTCATTTATTTTTGTGACGTTATGTATTTTGTGACGTTATGTATTTTGTGACGTCATTTATTTTTGTGACGTTATGTATTTTGTGACGTCATTTATTTTTGTGACGTTATGTATTTTGTGACGTCATTTATTTTTTTGACGTTATGTATTTTGTGACGTCATTTGTTTTTGTGACGTTATGTATTTTGTGAGTCATTTATTTTCGTGACGTTATGTATTTTGTGACGTCATTTATTTTTGTGACGTTATGTATTTTGTGACGTCATTTTTTGTGACGTTATGTATTTTGTGACGTCATTTATTTTTGTGACGTTATGTATTTTGTGACGTCATTTATTTTGGTAACGTTATGTATTTTGTAACGTCATTTATTTTGTAACGTCATTTATTTTTGTGACGTTATGTATTTTGTGAGTCATTTATTTTCGTGACGTTATGTATTTTGTGACGTCATTTACTTTTGTGACGTTATGTATTTTGTGACGTAATTAATTTTTGTGACGTCATTTATTTTTGTGACGTTATGTATTTTGTGACGTTATGTATTTTGTGACGTTATGTATTTTGTGACGTCATTTATTTTTGTGACGTTATGTATTTTGTGACGTCATTTATTTTTGTGACGTTATGTATTTTGTGACGTCATTTATTTTTGTGACTTTATTTATTTTGTGACGTCATTTATTTTTGTGACGTTATGTATTTTGTGACGTTATGTATTTTGTGACGTTATTTATTTTTTTGACGTTATGTATTTTGTGACGTAATTAATTTTTGTGACGTCATTTATTTTTGTGACGTTATATATTTTGTGAGGTTATGTATTTTGTGACGTAATTAATTTTTGTGACGTCATTTATTTTTGTGACTTTATGTATTTTGTGACGTCATTTGTTTTTGTGACGTTATGTATTTTGTGAGTCATTTATTTTCGTGACGTTATGTATTTTGTGACGTCATTAATTTTTGTGACGTTATGTATTTTGTGACGTCATTTTTTTGTGACGTTATGTATTTTTTGACGTCATTTATTTTTGTTACGTTATGTATTTTGTGACGTCATTTATTTTGGTAACGTTATGTATTTTGTAACGTCATTTATTTTGTAACGTCATTTATTTTTGTGACGTTATGTATTTTGTGACGTTATGTATTTTGTGACGTCATTTATTTTTGTGACGTTATGTATTTTGTGACGTCATTTATTTTTGTGACGTTATGTATTTTGTGACGTCATTTATTTTTTTGACGTTATGTATTTTGTGACGTCATTTGTTTTTGTGACGTTATGTATTTTGTGAGTCATTTATTTTCGTGACGTTATGTATTTTGTGAAGTCATTTATTTTTGTGACGTTATGTATTTTGTGACGTCATTTGTTTTTGTGACGTTATGTATTTTGTGACGTCATTTATTTTGGTAACGTTATGTATTTTGTAACGTCATTTATTTTGTAACGTCATTTATTTTTGTGACGTCATGTATTTTGTGACGTTATGTATTTTGTGACGTCATTTATTTTGGTAACGTTATGTATTTTGTAACGTCATTTATTTTGTAACGTCATTTATTTTTGTGACGTTATGTATTTTGTGACGTTATGTATTTTGTGACGTCATTTATTTTTGTGACGTTATGTATTTTGTGACGTCATTTATTTTTGTGACGTTATGTATTTTGTGACGTCATTTATTTTTTTGACGTTATGTATTTTGTGACGTCATTTGTTTTTGTGACGTTATGTATTTTGTGAGTCATTTATTTTCGTGACGTTATGTATTTTGTGACGTCATTTATTTTTGTGACGTTATGTATTTTGTGACGTCATTTTTTGTGACGTTATGTATTTTGAGACGTCATTTATTTTTGTGACGTTATGTATTTTGTGACGTCATTTATTTTGGTAACGTTATGTATTTTGTAACGTCATTTATTTTGTAACGTCATTTATTTTGTAACGTCATTTATTTTTGTGACGTTATGTATTTTGTGAGTCATTTATTTTCGTGACGTTATGTATTTTGTGACGTCATTTACTTTTGTGACGTTATGTATTTTGTGACGTAATTAATTTTTGTGACGTCATTTATTTTTGTGACGTTATGTATTTTGTGACGTTATGTATTTTGTGACGTCATTTATTTTTGTGACGTTATGTATTTTGTGACGTCATTTATTTTTGTGACGTTATGTATTTTGTGACGTCATTTATTTTTGTGACTTTATTTATTTTGGGACGTCATTTATTTTTGTGACGTTATGTATTTTGTGACGTTATGTATTTTGTGACGTTATTTATTTTTTTGACGTTATGTATTTTGTGACGTAATTAATTTTTGTGACGTCATTTATTTTTGTGACGTTATATATTTTGTGAGGTTATGTATTTTGTGACGTAATTAATTTTTGTGACGTCATTTATTTTTGTGACTTTATGTATTTTGTGACGTCATTTGTTTTTGTGACGTTATGTATTTTGTGAGTCATTTATTTTCGTGACGTTATGTATTTTGTGACGTCATTAATTTTTGTGACGTTATGTATTTTGTGACGTCATTTTTTTGTGACGTTATGTATTTTGTGACGTCATTTATTTTTGTGACGTTATGTATTTTGTGACGTCATTTATTTTGGTAACGTTATGTATTTTGTAACGTCATTTATTTTGTAACGTCATTTATTTTTGTGACGTTATGTATTTTGTGACGTTATGTATTTTGTGACGTCATTTATTTTTGTGACGTTATGTATTTTGTGACGTCATTTATTTTTGTGACGTTATGTATTTTGTGACGTCATTTATTTTTTTGACGTTATGTATTTTGTGACGTCATTTGTTTTTGTGACGTTATGTATTTTGTGAGTCATTTATTTTCGTGACGTTATGTATTTTGTGACGTCATTTATTTTTGTGACGTTATGTATTTTGTGACGTCATTTGTTTTTGTGACGTTATGTATTTTGTGACGTCATTTATTTTGGTAACGTTATGTATTTTGTAACGTCATTTATTTTGTAACGTCATTTATTTTTGTGACGTTATGTATTTTGTGACGTTATGTATTTTGTGACGTCATTTATTTTTGTGACGTTATGTATTTTGTGACGTCATTTATTTTTGTGACGTTATGTATTTTGTGACGTCATTTATTTTTGTGACTTTATTTATTTTGTGACGTCATTTATTTTTGTGACGTTATGTATTTTGTGACGTTATGTATTTTGTGACATTATTTATTTTTGTGACGTTATGTATTTTGTGACGTAATTAATTTTTGTGAGGTTATGTATTTTTTGACGTAATTAATTTTTGTGACGTTATGTATTTTGTGACGTAATTAATTTTTGTGACGTCATTAATTTTGTGACGTTATGTATTTTGTGACGTCATTCATTTTTGTGACGTTATGTATTTTGTGACGTCATTTATTTTTGTGACGTTATGTATTTTGTGACGTCATTTATTTTTGTGAGGTTATGTATTTTTTGACGTAATTAATTTTTGTGACGTTATGTATTTTGTGACGTAATTAATTTTTGTGACGTCATTAATTTTGTGACGTTATGTATTTTGTGACGTCATTTATTTTTGTGACGTTATGTATTTTGTGACGTCATTTATTTTTGTGACTTTATTTATTTTGTGACGTCATTTATTTTTGTGACGTTATGTATTTTGTGCCGTTATGTATTTTGTGACGTTATTTATTTTTGTGACGTTATGTATTTTGTGACGTAATTAATTTTTGTGACGTCATTTATTTTTGTGACGTTATATATTTTGTGAGGTTATGTATTTTGTGACGTAATTAATTTTTGTGACGTCATTTATTTTTGTGACGTTATGTATTTTGTGACGTCATTTGTTTTTGTGACGTTATGTATTTTGTGAGTCATTTATTTTCGTGACGTTATGTATTTTGTGACGTCATTTATTTTTGTGACGTTATGTATTTTGTGACGTCATTTTTTTGTGACGTTATGTATTTTGTGACGTCATTTATTTTTGTGACGTTATGTATTTTGTGACGTCATTTATTTTGGTAACGTTATGTATTTTGTGACGTCATTTATTTTGTAACGTCATTTATTTTTGTGACGTTATGTATTTTGTGACGTTATGTATTTTGTGACGTCATTTATTTTTGTGACGTTATGTATTTTGTGACGTCATTTATTTTTGTGACGTTATGTATTTTGTGACGTCATTTATTTTTGTGACTTTATTTATTTTGTGACGTCATTTATTTTTGTGACGTTATGTATTTTGTGACGTTATTTATTTTTGTGACGTTATGTATTTTGTGACGTAATTAATTTTTGTGACGTCATTTATTTTTGTGACGTTATATATTTTGTGAGGTTATGTATTTTGTGACGTAATTAATTTTTGTGACGTCATTTATTTTTGTGACGTTATGTATTTTGTGACGTCATTTGTTTTTGTGACGTTATGTATTTTGTGAGTCATTTATTTTCGTGACGTTATGTATTTTCTGACGTCATTTTTTTTGTGACGTTATGTATTTTGTGACGTCATTTTTTTGTGACGTTATGTATTTTGTGACGTCATTTATTTTTGTGACGTTATGTATTTTGTGACGTCATTTATTTTGGTAACGTTATGTATTTTGTAACGTCATTTATTTTGTAACGTCATTTATTTTTGTGACGTTATGTATTTTGTGACGTTATGTATTTTGTGACGTCAATTATTTTTTTGACGTTATGTATTTTGTGACGTAATTAATTTTTGTGACGTCATTTATTTTTGTGACGTTATATATTTTGTGAGGTTATGTATTTTGTGACGTAATTAATTTTTGTGACGTCATTTATTTTTGTGACTTTATGTATTTTGTGACGTCATTTGTTTTTGTGACGTTATGTATTTTGTGAGTCATTTATTTTCGTGACGTTATGTATTTTGTGACGTCATTAATTTTTGTGACGTTATGTATTTTGTGACGTCATTTTTTTGTGACGTTATGTATTTTTTGACGTCATTTATTTTTGTTACGTTATGTATTTTGTGACGTCATTTATTTTTGTGACGTTATGTATTTTGTGACGTCATTTATTTTTGTGACGTTATGTATTTTGTGACGTCATTTATTTTTTTGACGTTATGTATTTTGTGACGTCATTTGTTTTTGTGACGTTATGTATTTTGTGAGTCATTTATTTTCGTGACGTTATGTATTTTGTGAAGTCATTTATTTTTGTGACGTTATGTATTTTGTGACGTCATTTGTTTTTGTGACGTTATGTATTTTGTGACGTCATTTATTTTGGTAACGTTATGTATTTTGTAACGTCATTTATTTTGTAACGTCATTTATTTTTGTGACGTCATGTATTTTGTGACGTTATGTATTTTGTGACGTCATTTATTTTGGTAACGTTATGTATTTTGTAACGTCATTTATTTTGTAACGTCATTTATTTTTGTGACGTTATGTATTTTGTGACGTTATGTATTTTGTGACGTCATTTATTTTTGTGACGTTATGTATTTTGTGACGTCATTTATTTTTGTGACGTTATGTATTTTGTGACGTCATTTATTTTTTTGACGTTATGTATTTTGTGACGTCATTTGTTTTTGTGACGTTATGTATTTTGTGAGTCATTTATTTTCGTGACGTTATGTATTTTGTGACGTCATTTATTTTTGTGACGTTATGTATTTTGTGACGTCATTTTTTGTGACGTTATGTATTTTGAGACGTCATTTATTTTTGTGACGTTATGTATTTTGTGACGTCATTTATTTTGGTAACGTTATGTATTTTGTAACGTCATTTATTTTGTAACGTCATTTATTTTGTAACGTCATTTATTTTTGTGACGTTATGTATTTTGTGAGTCATTTATTTTCGTGACGTTATGTATTTTGTGACGTCATTTACTTTTGTGACGTTATGTATTTTGTGACGTAATTAATTTTTGTGACGTCATTTATTTTTGTGACGTTATGTATTTTGTGACGTTATGTATTTTGTGACGTCATTTATTTTTGTGACGTTATGTATTTTGTGACGTCATTTATTTTTGTGACGTTATGTATTTTGTGACGTCATTTATTTTTGTGACTTTATTTATTTTGGGACGTCATTTATTTTTGTGACGTTATGTATTTTGTGACGTTATGTATTTTGTGACGTTATTTATTTTTTTGACGTTATGTATTTTGTGACGTAATTAATTTTTGTGACGTCATTTATTTTTGTGACGTTATATATTTTGTGAGGTTATGTATTTTGTGACGTAATTAATTTTTGTGACGTCATTTATTTTTGTGACTTTATGTATTTTGTGACGTCATTTGTTTTTGTGACGTTATGTATTTTGTGAGTCATTTATTTTCGTGACGTTATGTATTTTGTGACGTCATTAATTTTTGTGACGTTATGTATTTTGTGACGTCATTTTTTTGTGACGTTATGTATTTTGTGACGTCATTTATTTTTGTGACGTTATGTATTTTGTGACGTCATTTATTTTGGTAACGTTATGTATTTTGTAACGTCATTTATTTTGTAACGTCATTTATTTTTGTGACGTTATGTATTTTGTGACGTTATGTATTTTGTGACGTCATTTATTTTTGTGACGTTATGTATTTTGTGACGTCATTTATTTTTGTGACGTTATGTATTTTGTGACGTCATTTATTTTTTTGACGTTATGTATTTTGTGACGTCATTTGTTTTTGTGACGTTATGTATTTTGTGAGTCATTTATTTTCGTGACGTTATGTATTTTGTGACGTCATTTATTTTTGTGACGTTATGTATTTTGTGACGTCATTTGTTTTTGTGACGTTATGTATTTTGTGACGTCATTTATTTTGGTAACGTTATGTATTTTGTAACGTCATTTATTTTGTAACGTCATTTATTTTTGTGACGTTATGTATTTTGTGACGTTATGTATTTTGTGACGTCATTTATTTTTGTGACGTTATGTATTTTGTGACGTCATTTATTTTTGTGACGTTATGTATTTTGTGACGTCATTTATTTTTGTGACTTTATTTATTTTGTGACGTCATTTATTTTTGTGACGTTATGTATTTTGTGACGTTATGTATTTTGTGACGTTATTTATTTTTGTGACGTTATGTATTTTGTGACGTAATTAATTTTTGTGAGGTTATGTATTTTTTGACGTAATTAATTTTTGTGACGTTATGTATTTTGTGACGTAATTAATTTTTGTGACGTCATTAATTTTGTGACGTTATGTATTTTGTGACGTCATTCATTTTTGTGACGTTATGTATTTTGTGACGTCATTTATTTTTGTGACGTTATGTATTTTGTGACGTCATTTATTTTTGTGAGGTTATGTATTTTTTGACGTAATTAATTTTTGTGACGTTATGTATTTTGTGACGTAATTAATTTTTGTGACGTCATTAATTTTGTGACGTTATGTATTTTGTGACGTCATTTATTTTTGTGACGTTATGTATTTTGTGACGTCATTTATTTTTGTGACTTTATTTATTTTGTGACGTCATTTATTTTTGTGACGTTATGTATTTTGTGCCGTTATGTATTTTGTGACGTTATTTATTTTTGTGACGTTATGTATTTTGTGACGTAATTAATTTTTGTGACGTCATTTATTTTTGTGACGTTATATATTTTGTGAGGTTATGTATTTTGTGACGTAATTAATTTTTGTGACGTCATTTATTTTTGTGACGTTATGTATTTTGTGACGTCATTTGTTTTTGTGACGTTATGTATTTTGTGAGTCATTTATTTTCGTGACGTTATGTATTTTGTGACGTCATTTATTTTTGTGACGTTATGTATTTTGTGACGTCATTTTTTTGTGACGTTATGTATTTTGTGACGTCATTTATTTTTGTGACGTTATGTATTTTGTGACGTCATTTATTTTGGTAACGTTATGTATTTTGTAACGTCATTTATTTTGTAACGTCATTTATTTTTGTGACGTTATGTATTTTGTGACGTTATGTATTTTGTGACGTCATTTATTTTTGTGACGTTATGTATTTTGTGACGTCATTTATTTTTGTGACGTTATGTATTTTGTGACGTCATTTATTTTTGTGACTTTATTTATTTTGTGACGTCATTTATTTTTGTGACGTTATGTATTTTGTGACGTTATTTATTTTTGTGACGTTATGTATTTTGTGACGTAATTAATTTTTGTGACGTCATTTATTTTTGTGACGTTATATATTTTGTGAGGTTATGTATTTTGTGACGTAATTAATTTTTGTGACGTCATTTATTTTTGTGACGTTATGTATTTTGTGACGTCATTTGTTTTTGTGACGTTATGTATTTTGTGAGTCATTTATTTTCGTGACGTTATGTATTTTCTGACGTCATTTTTTTTGTGACGTTATGTATTTTGTGACGTCATTTTTTTGTGACGTTATGTATTTTGTGACGTCATTTATTTTTGTGACGTTATGTATTTTGTGACGTCATTTATTTTGGTAACGTTATGTATTTTGTAACGTCATTTATTTTGTAACGTCATTTATTTTTGTGACGTTATGTATTTTGTGACGTTATGTATTTTGTGACGTCAATTATTTTTGTGACGTTATGTATTTTGTGACGTCATTTATTTTTGTGACGTTATGTATTTTGTGACGTCATTTATTTTATTGACGTTATGTATTTTGTGACGTCATTTGTTTTTGTGACGTTATGTATTTTGTGAGTCATTTATTTTCGTGACGGTATGTATTTTGTAACGTCATTTATTTTTGTGACGTTATGTATTTTGTGACGTCATTTTTTTGTGACGTTATGTATTTTGTGACGTCATTTATTTTTGTGACGTTATGTATTTTGTGACGTCATTTATTTTGGTAACGTTATGTATTTTGTAACGTCATTTATTTTGTAACGTCATTTATTTTTGTGACGTTACGTATTTTGTGACGTTATGTATTTTGTGACGTCATTTATTTTTGTGACGTTATGTATTTTGTGACGTCATTTATTTTTGTGACGTTATGTATTTTGTGACGTCATTTGTTTTTGTGACGTTATGTATTTTGTGAGTCATTTATTTTCGTGACGTTATGTATTTTGTGACGTCATTTATTTTTGTGACGTTATGTATTTTGTGACGTCATTTTTTTGTGACGTTATGTATTTTGTGACGTCATTTATTTTTGTGACGTTATGTATTTTGTGACGTCATTTATTTTGGTAACGTTATGTATTTTGTAACGTCATTTATTTTGTAACGTCATTTATTTTTGTGACGTTATGTATTTTGTGACGTTATGTATTTTGTGACGTCATTTATTTTTGTGACATCATGTATTTTGTGACGTCGTTTGTTTTTGTGACGTTATGTATTTTGTGAGTCATTTATTTTCGTGACGTTATGTATTTTGTGACGTCATTTATTTTTGTGCCGTTATGTATTTTGTGACGTCATTTATTTTTGTGACGTTATGTATTTTGTGACGTCAATTATTTTTGTGAGGTTATGTATTTTTTGACGTAATTAATTTTTGTGACGTTATGTATTTTGTGACGTAATTAATTTTTGTGACGTCATTAATTTTGTGACGTTATGTATTTTGTGACGTCATTTATTTTTGTGACGTTATGTATTTTGTGACGTCATTTATTTTTGTGACTTTATTTATTTTGTGACGTCATTTATTTTTGTGACGTTATGTATTTTGTGACGTTATGTATTTTGTGACGTTATTTATTTTTGTGACGTTATGTATTTTGTGACTTAATTAATTTTTGTGACGTCATTTATTTTTGTGACGTTATATATTTTGTGAGGTTATGTATTTTGTGACGTAATTAATTTTTGTGACGTCATTTATTTTTGTGACGTTATGTATTTTGTGACGTCATTTGTTTTTGTGACGTTATGTATTTTGTGAGTCATTTATTTTCGTGACGTTATGTATTTTGTGACGTCATTTATTTTTGTGACGTTATGTATTTTGTGACGTCATTTTTTTGTGACGTTATGTATTTTGTGACGTCATTTATTTTTGTGACGTTATGTATTTTGTGACGTCATTTATTTTTGTGACGTTATGTATTTTGTGACATCATTTATTTTTGTGAGGTTATGTATTTTTTGACGTCATTTATTTTTGTGACGTTATGTATTTTGTGACGTTATTTATTTTTCCGACGTCATTTATTTTTGTGACGTAATTAATTTTTGTGACGTCATTTATTTTTGTGACGTTATGTATTTTGTGACGTCATTTATTTTTGTGACGTTATGTATTTTGTGACGTCATTTATTTTTGTGACGTAATGTATTTTGTGACGTTATGTGTTTTGTGACGTCATTTATTTTTGTGACGTTATGTATTTTGTGACGTCATTTATTTTTGTGACTTTATTTATTTTGTGACGTCATTTATTTTTGTGACGTTATGTATTTTGTGACGTTATGTATTTTGTGACGTTATTTATTTTTGTGACGTTATGTATTTTGTGACGTAATTAATTTTTGTGACGTCATTTATTTTTGTGACGTTATATATTTTGTGAGGTTATGTATTTTGTGACGTAATTAATTTTTGTGACGTCATTTATTTTTGTGACGTTATGTATTTTGTGACGTCATTTGTTTTTGTGACGTTATGTATTTTGTGAGTCATTTATTTTCGTGACGTTATGTATTTTGTGACGTCATTTATATTTGTGACGTTATGTATTTTGTGACGTCATTTTTTGTGACGTTATGTATTTTGTGACGTCATTTATTTTTGTGACGTTATGTATTTTGTGACGTCATTTATTTTTGTGACGTTATGTATATTGTGACGTCATTTATTTTTGTAACGTTATGTATTTTGTGACGTCATTTATTTTTGTGACGTTATGTATTTTGTGACGTCATTTATTATTGTGACGTCATTTATTTTTGTGACGTTATGTATTTTGTGACGTCATTTATTTTTGTGACGTTATGTATTTTGTGACGTCATTTATTTTTGTGACGTTATGTATTTTGTGACGTCATTTATTTTTTTGAGGTTATGTATTTTTTGACGTAATTAATTTTTGTGACGTTATGTATTTTGTGACGTAATTAATTTTTGTGACGTCATTAATTTTGTGACGTTATGTATTTTGTGACGTCATTTATTTTTGTGACGTTATGTATTTTGTGACGTGATTTATTGTTGTGACTTTATTTATTTTGTGACGTCATTTATTTTTGTGACGTTATGTATTTTGTGACGTTATGTATTTTGTGACGTCATTTATTTTTTTGACGTTATGTATTTTGTGACGTCATTTATTTTTGTGACGTTATGTATTTTGTGACGTCATTTTTTTTTGCCGTTATGTATTTTGTGACGTTATGTATTTTGTGACGTTATTTATTTTTCCGACGTCATTTATTTTTGTGACGTTATGTATTTTGTGAAGTCATTTATTTTTGTGACGTTATGTATTTTGTGACGTCATTTATTTTTGTGACGTTATGTATTTTGTGACGTCATTTATTTTTGTGACGTTATGTATTTTGTGACATCATTTATTTTTGTGAGGTTATGTATTTTTTGACGTCATTTATTTTTGTGACGTTATGTATTTTGTGACGTTATTTATTTTTCCGACGTCATTTATTTTTGTGACGTAATTAATTTTTGGGACGTCATTTATTTTTGTGACGTTATGTATTTTGTGACGTCATTTATTTTTGTGACGTTATGTATTTTGTGACGTCATTTATTTTTGTGACGTAATGTATTTTGTGACGTTATGTATTTTGTGACGTCATTTATTTTAGTGACGTTATGTATTTTGTGACGTCATTTATTTTTGTGACGTTATGTATTTTGTGACGTCATTTATTTTTGTGACGTAATGTATTTTTAGACGTCATTTATTTTTGTGACGTTATTTATTTTGTGACGTCATTTATTTTTGTGACGTTATGTATTTTATGAAATATGTATTTTGTGACGTCATTTAATTTTGTGTCGTTAAATATTTTGTGACGTCATTTATTTTTGTGACGTTATGTATTTTGTGACGTCATTTATTTTTGTGACGTTATGTATTTTGTGACGTCATTTTTTTGTGACGTTATGTATTTTGTGACGTCATTTATTTTTGTGACGTTATGTATATTGTGACGTCATTTATTTTTGTAACGTTATGTATTTTGTGACGTCATTTATTTTTGTGACGTTATGTATTTTGTGACGTCATTTATTATTGTGACGTCATTTATTTTTGTGACGTTATGTATTTTGTGACGTCATTTATTTTTGTGACGTTATGTATTTTGTGACGTCATTTATTTTTGTGACGTTATGTATTTTGTGACGTCATTTATTTTTTTGACGTTATGTAT
Source organism: Flexamia atlantica (assembly GCA_035578135.1). NCBI lineage: Eukaryota > Metazoa > Arthropoda > Insecta > Hemiptera > Cicadellidae > Flexamia > Flexamia atlantica. Next base: position 325,714 of record JAQJVK010000056.1, on the reverse strand, counting down.
TTTTTGACGTAATTAATTTTTGTGACGTTATGTATTTTGTGACGTAATTAATTTTTGTGACGTCATTAATTTTGTGACGTTATGTATTTTGTGACGTCATTTATTTTTGTGACGTTATGTATTTTGTGACGTGATTTATTGTTGTGACTTTATTTATTTTGTGACGTCATTTATTTTTGTGACGTTATGTATTTTGTGACGTTATGTATTTTGTGACGTTATTTATTTTTGTGACGTTATGTATTTTGTGACGTAATTAATTTTTGTGACGTCATTTATTTTTGTGACGTTATATATTTTGTGAGGTTATGTATTTTGTGACGTAATTAATTTTTGTGACGTCATTTATTTTGTGACGTTATGTATTTTGTGACGTCATTTATTTTTGTGACGTTATGTATTTTGTGACGTCATTTTTTGTGACGTTATGTATTTTGTGACGTCATTTATTTTTGTGACGTTATGTATTTTGTGACGTCATTTATTTTTTGCCGTTATGTATTTTGTGACGTTATGTATTTTGTGACATTATTTATTTTTCCGATGTCATTTGTTTTTGTGACGTTATGTATTTTGTGAGTCATTTATTTTCGTGACGTTATGTATTTTGTGACGTCATTTATTTTTGTGACGTTATGTATTTTGTGACGTCATTTTTTTGTGACGTTATGTATTTTGTGACGTCATTTATTTTTGTGACGTTATGTATTTTGTGACGTCATTTATTTTTTGCCGTTATGTATTTTGTGACGTTATGTATTTTGTGACATTATTTATTTTTCCGACGTCATTTATTTTTGTGACGTTATATATTTTGTCAAGTCATTTATTTTTGTGACGTTATGTATTTTGTGACGTCATTTATTTTTGTGACGTTATGTATTTTGTGACGTCATTTATTTTTGTGACGTTATGTATTTTGTGACATCATTTATTTTTGTGAGGTTATGTATTTTTTGACGTCATTTATTTTTGTGACGTTATGTATTTTGTGACGTCATTTATTATTGTGACATTATGTATTTTGTGACGTAATTAATTTTTGTGACGTCATTTATTTTTGTGACGTTATGTATTTTGTGACGTCATTTATTTTTGTGACGTTATGTATTTTGTGACGTCATTTATTTTTGTGACGTAATGTATTTTGTGACGTTATGTATTTTGTGACGTCATTTATTTTTGTGACGTTATGTATTTTGTGACGTCATTTATTTTTGTGACGTTATGTATTTTGTGACGTCATTTATTTTTGTGACGTAATGTATTTTTAGACGTCATTTATTTTTGTGACGTTATTTATTTTGTGACGTCATTTATTTTTGTGACGTTATATATTTTGTGAGGTTATGTATTTTGTGACGTAATTAATTTTTGTGACGTCATTTATTTTTGTGACGTTATGTATTTTGTGACGTCATTTGTTTTTGTGACGTTATGTATTTTGTGAGTCATTTATTTTCGTGACGTTATTTATTTTGTGACGTCATTTATATTTGTGACGTTATGTATTTTGTGACGTCATTTTTTTGTGACGTTATGTATTTTGTGACGTCATTTATTTTTGTGACGTTATGTATTTTGTGACGTCATTTATTTTGGTTAACGTTATGTATTTTGTAACGTCATTTATTTTGTAACGTCATTTATTTTTGTGACGTTATGTATTTTGTGACGTTATGTATTTTGTGACGTCATTTATTTTTGTGACGTTATGTATTTTGTGACGTCATTTATTTTTTTGACGTTATGTATTTTGTGGCGTCATTTATTTTTGTGACGTTATGTATTTTGTGACGTCATTTATTTTTTGCCGTTATGTATTTTGTGACGTTATGTATTTTGTGACGTTATTTATTTTTCCGACGTCATTTATTTTTGTGACGTTATGTATTTTGTGAAGTCATTTATTTTTGTGACGTTATGTATTTTGTGACGTCATTTATTTTTGTGACGTTATGTATTTTGTGACGTCATTTATTTTTGTGACGTTATGTATTTTGTGACATCATTTATTTTTGTGAGGTTATGTATTTTTTGACGTCATTTATTTTTGTGACGTTATGTATTTTGTGACGTTATTTATTTTTCCGACGTCATTTATTTTTGTGACGTAATTAATTTTTGTGACGTCATTTATTTTTGTGACGTTATGTATTTTGTGACGTCATTTATTTTTGTGACGTTATGTATTTTGTGACGTCATTTATTTTTGTGACGTAATGTATTTTGTGACGTTATGTATTTTGTGACGTCATTTATTTTAGTGACGTTATGTATTTTGTGACGTCATTTATTTTTGTGACGTTATGTATTTTGTGACGTCATTTATTTTTGTGACGTAATGTATTTTTAGACGTCATTTATTTTTGTGACGTTATTTATTTTGTGACGTCATTTATTTTTGTGACGTTATGTATTTTATGAAATATGTATTTTGTGACGTCATTTAATTTTGTGTCGTTAAATATTTTGTGACGTCATTTATTTTTGTGACGTTATGTATTTTGTGACGTCATTTATTTTTGTGACGTTATGTATTTTGTGACGTCATTTTTTTGTGACGTTATGTATTTTGTGACGTCATTTATTTTTGTGACGTTATGTATATTGTGACGTCATTTATTTTTGTAACGTTATGTATTTTGTGACGTCATTTATTTTTGTGACGTTTTGTATTTTGTGACGTCATTTATTATTGTGACGTCATTTATTTTTGTGACGTTATGTATTTTGTGACGTCATTTATTTTTGTGACGTTATGTATTTTGTGACGTCATTTATTTTTTTGACGTTATGTATTTTGTGACGTCATTTATTTTTGTGAGGTTATGTATTTTTTGACGTAATTAATTTTTGTGACGTTATGTATTTTGTGACGTAATTAATTTTTGTGACGTCATTAATTTTGTGACGTTATGTATTTTGTGACGTCATTTATTTTTGTGACGTTATGTATTTTGTGACGTGATTTATTGTTGTGACTTTATTTATTTTGTGACGTCATTTATTTTTGTGACGTTATGTATTTTGTGACGTTATGTATTTTGTGACGTTATTTATTTTTGTGACGTTATGTATTTTGTGACGTAATTAATTTTTGTGACGTCATTTATTTTTGTGACGTTATATATTTTGTGAGGTTATGTATTTTGTGACGTAATTAATTTTTGTGACGTCATTTATTTTGTGACGTTATGTATTTTGTGACGTCATTTATTTTTGTGACGTTATGTATTTTGTGACGTCATTTTTTGTGACGTTATGTATTTTGTGACGTCATTTATTTTTGTGACGTTATGTATTTTGTGACGTCATTTATTTTTTGCCGTTATGTATTTTGTGACGTTATGTATTTTGTGACATTATTTATTTTTCCGATGTCATTTGTTTTTGTGACGTTATGTATTTTGTGAGTCATTTATTTTCGTGACGTTATGTATTTTGTGACGTCATTTATTTTTGTGACGTTATGTATTTTGTGACGTCATTTTTTTGTGACGTTATGTATTTTGTGACGTCATTTATTTTTGTGACGTTATGTATTTTGTGACGTCATTTATTTTTTGCCGTTATGTATTTTGTGACGTTATGTATTTTGTGACATTATTTATTTTTCCGACGTCATTTATTTTTGTGACGTTATATATTTTGTCAAGTCATTTATTTTTGTGACGTTATGTATTTTGTGACGTCATTTATTTTTGTGACGTTATGTATTTTGTGACGTCATTTATTTTTGTGACGTTATGTATTTTGTGACATCATTTATTTTTGTGAGGTTATGTATTTTTTGACGTCATTTATTTTTGTGACGTTATGTATTTTGTGACGTCATTTATTATTGTGACATTATGTATTTTGTGACGTAATTAATTTTTGTGACGTCATTTATTTTTGTGACGTTATGTATTTTGTGACGTCATTTATTTTTGTGACGTTATGTATTTTGTGACGTCATTTATTTTTGTGACGTAATGTATTTTGTGACGTTATGTATTTTGTGACGTCATTTATTTTTGTGACGTTATGTATTTTGTGACGTCATTTATTTTTGTGACGTTATGTATTTTGTGACGTCATTTATTTTTGTGACGTAATGTATTTTTAGACGTCATTTATTTTTGTGACGTTATTTATTTTGTGACGTCATTTATTTTTGTGACGTTATGTATTCTATGAAATATGTATTTTGTGACGTCATTTAATTTTGTGTCGTTAAATATTTTGTGACGTCATTTATTTTTGTGACGTTATGTATTTTGTGACGTCATTTATTTTTGTGACGTTATGTATTTTGTGACGTCATTTATTTTTGTGACGTTATGTATTTTGTGACGTCATTTTTTTGTGACGTTATGTATTTTGTGACGTCATTTATTTTTGTGACGTTATGTATTTTGTGACGTCATTTACTTTGGTAACGTTATGTATTTTGTAACGTCATTTATTTTGTAACGTCATTTATTTTTGTGACGTTATGTATTTTGTGACGTCATTTATTTTTGTGACGTTATGTATTTTGTGACGTCATTTATTTTGGTAACGTTATGTATTTTGTAACGTCATTTATTTTGTAACGTCATTTATTTTTGTGACGTTATGTATTTTGTGACGTCATTTATTTTTGTGACGTTATGTATTCTAGGAAATATGTATTTTGTGACGTCATTTAATTTTGTGTCGTTAAATATTTTGTGACGTCATTTATTTTTGTGAGGTTATGTATTTTGTGACGTAATTAATTTTTGTGACGTCATTTATTTTTGTGAAGTTATGTATTTTGTGACGTCATTTGTTTTTGTGACGTTATGTATTTTGTGAGTCATTTATTTTCGTGACGTTATGTATTTTGTGACGTCATTTATTTTTGTGACGTTATGTATTTTGTGACGTTATGTATTTTGTGACGTTATTTATTTTTGTGACGTTATGTATTTTGTGACGTAATTAATTTTTGTGACGTCATTTATTTTTGTGACGATATATATTTTGTGAGGTTATGTATTTTGTGACGTAATTAATTTTTGTGACGTCATTTATTTTTGTGACGTTATGTATTTTGTGACGTCATTTTTTTGTGACGTTATGTATTTTGTGACGTCATTTATTTTTGTGACGTTATGTATTTTGTGACGTCATTTATTTTGGTAACGTTATGTATTTTGTAACGTCATTTATTTTGTAACGTCATTTATTTTTGTGACGTTATGTATTTTGTGACGTTATGTATTTTGTGACGTCATTTATTTTTGTGACGTTATGTATTTTGTGACGTCTTTTATTTTTGTGACGTTATGTATTTTGTGACGTCATTTATTTTTTTGACGTTATGTATTTTGTGACGTCATTTGTTTTTGTGACGTTATGTATTTTGTGAGTCATTTATTTTCGTGACGTTATGTATTTTGTGACGTCATTTATTTTTGTGACGTTATGTATTTTGTGACGTCATTTTTTTGTGACGTTATGTATTTTGTGACGTCATTTATTTTTGTGACGTTATGTATTTTGTGACGTCATTTATTTTGGTAACGTTATGTATTTTGTAACGTCATTTATTTTGTAACGTCATTTATTTTTGTGACGTTATGTATTTTGTGACGTCATTTATTTTTGTGACGTTATGTATTTTGTGACGTCATTTTTTTGTGACGTTATGTATTTTGTGACGTCATTTATTTTTGTGACGTTATGTATTTTGTGACGTCATTTATTTTGGTAACGTTATGTATTTTGTAACGTCATTTATTTTGTAACGTCATTTATTTTTGTGACGTTATGTATTTTGTGACGTTATGTATTTTGTGACGTCATTTATTTTTGTGACATTATGTGTTTTGTGACGTCATTTGTTTTTGTGACGTTATGTATTTTGTGAGTCATTTATTTTCGTGACGTTATGTATTTTGTGACGTCATTTATTTTTGTGACGTTATGTATTTTGTGACGTCATTTATTTTTGTGACGTTATGTATTTTGTGACGTCATTTATTTTTGTGAGGTTATGTATTTTTTGACGTAACTAATTTTTGTGACGTTATGTATTTTGTGACGTAATTAATTTTTGTGACGTCATTAATTTTGTGACGTTATGTATTTTGTGACGTCATTTATTTTTGTGACGTTATGTATTTTGTGACGTCATTTATTTTTGTGACTATTTATTTTGTGACGTCATTTATTTTTGTGACGTTATGTATTTTGTGACGTTATGTATTTTGTGACGTTATTTATTTTTGTGACGTTATGTATTTTGTGACGTAATTAATTTTTGTGACGTCATTTATTTTTGTGACGTTATATATTTTGTGAAGTTATGTATTTTGTGACGTAATTAATTTTTGTGACGTCATTTATTTTTGTGACGTTATGTATTTCGTGACGTCATTTGTTTTTGTGACGTTATGTATTTTGTGAGTCATTTATTTTCGTGACGTTATGTATATTGTGACGTCATTTATTTTTGTGACCTTATGTATTTTGTGACGTCATTTTTTTGTGACGTTATGTATTTTGTGACGTCATTTATTTTTGTGACGTTATGTATTTTGTGACGTCATTTATTTTGGTAACGTTATGTATTTTGTAACGTCATTTATTTTGTAACGTCATTTATTTTTGTGACGTTATGTATTTTGTGACGTTATGTATTTTGTGACGTCATTTATTTTTGTGACGTTATGTATTTTGTGACGTCATTTATTTTTGTGACGTTATGTATTTTGTGACGTCATTTATTTTTTTGACGTTATGTATTTTGTGACGTCATTTATTTTTGTGACGTTATGTATTTTGTGACGTCATTTATTTTTTGCCGTTATGTATTTTGTGACGTTATGTATTTTGTGACGTTATTTATTTTTCCGACGTCATTTATTTTTGTGACGTTATGTATTTTGTGAAGTCATTTATTTTTGTGACGTTATGTATTTTGTGACGTCATTTATTTTTGTGACGTTATGTATTTTGTGACGTCATTTATTTTTGTGACGTTATGTATTTTGTGACATCATTTATTTTTGTGAGGTTATGTATTTTTTGACGTCATTTATTTTTGTGACGTTATTTATTTTGTGACGTTATTTATTTTTCCGACGTCATTTATTTTTGTGACGTAATTTATTTTTGTGACGTCATTTATTTTTGTGACGTTATGTATTTTGTGACGTCATGTATTTTTGTGACGTTATGTATTTTGTGACGTCATTTATTTTTGTGACGTAATGTATTTTGTGACGTTATGTATTTTGTGACGTCATTTATTTTTGTGACGTTATGTATTTTGTGACGTCATTTATTTTTGTGACGTTATGTATTTTGTGACGTCATTTATTTTTGTGACGTTATGTATTTTGTGATGTCATTTATTTTTGTGACGTAATGTATTTTTAGACGTCATTTATTTTTGTGACGTTATGTATTTTGTGACGTTATTTATTTTTCCGACGTCATTTATTTTTGTGACGTTATGTATTTTGTGAAGTCATTTATTTTTGTGACGTTATGTATTTTGTGACGTCATTTATTTTTGTGACGTTATGTATTTTGTGACGTCATTTATTTTTGTGACGTTATGTATTTTGTGACATCATTTATTTTTGTGAGGTTATGTATTTTTTGACGTCATTTATTTTTGTGACGTTATTTATTTTGTGACGTTATTTATTTTTCCGACGTCATTTATTTTTGTGACGTAATTTATTTTTGTGACGTCATTTATTTTTGTGACGTTATGTATTTTGTGACGTCATTTATTTTTGTGACGTTATGTATTTTGTGACGTCATTTATTTTTGTGACGTAATGTATTTTGTGACGTTATGTATTTTGTGACGTCATATATTTTTGTGACGTTATGTATTTTGTGACGTCATTTATTTTTGTGACGTTATGTATTTTGTGACGTCATTTATTTTTGTGACGTTATGTATTTTGTGACGTCATTTATTTTTGTGACGTAATGTATTTTTAGACGTCATTTATTTTTGTGACGTTATTTATTTTGTGACGTCATTTATTTTTGTGACGTTATGTATTTTATGAAATATGTATTTTGTGACGTCATTTAATTTTGTGTCGTTAAATATTTTGTGACGTCATTTATTTTTGTGACGTTATGTATTTTGTGACGTCATTTATTTTTGTGACGTTATGTATTTTGTGACGTCATTTTTTTGTGACGTTATGTATTTTGTGACGTCATTTATTTTTGTGACGTTATGTATATTGTGACGTCATTTATTTTTGTAACGTTATGTATTTTGTGACGTCATTTATTTTTGTGACGTTATGTATTTTGTGACGTCATTTATTATTGTGACGTCATTTATTTTTGTGACGTTATGTATTTTGTGACGTCATTTTTTTTTTGTGACGTTATGTATTTTGTGACGTCATTTATTTTTTTGACGTTATGCAATTTTGTGACGTCATTTATTTTTGTGACGTTATGTATTTTGTGACGTCATTTATTTTTGTGCCGTTATGTATTTTGTGACGTTATGTATTTTGTGACGTTATTTATTTTTGTGACGTAATACATTTTTGTGACGTCATTTATTATTGTGACGTTATGTATTTTATGACGTCATTTATTTTTGTGACGTTATGTATTTTGTGACATCAGTTATTTTGTTGACGTTATGCATTTTGTGACGTTATGTATTTTGTGACGTCATTTATTTTTGTGACGTTATGTATTTTGTGACGTAATTAATTTTTGTGACGTCATTAATTTTTGTGACGTTATGTATTTTGTGACGTCATTTATTTTTGTGACGTTATATATTTTGTGACGTCATTTATTTTTGTGAGGTTATGTATTTTTTGACGTAATTAATTTTTGTGTCGTCATGTATTTTGTGACGTAATTAATTTTTGTGATGTCATTAATTTTGTGACGTTATGTATTTTGTAACGTCATTTATTTTTGTGACGTTATGTATTTTGTGACGTCATTTATTTTTGTGACTTTATTTATTTTGTGACGTCATTTATTTTTGTGACGTTATGTATTTTGTGACGTTATGTATTTTGTGACGTTATTTATTTTTGTGACGTTATGTATTTTGTGACGTAATTAATTTTTGTGACGTCATTTATTTTTGTGACGTTATATATTTTGTGAGGTTATGTATTTTGTGACGTAATTAATTTTTGTGACGTCATTTATTTTGTGACGTTATGTATTTTGTGACGTCATTTGTTTTTGTGACGTTATGTATTTTGTGAGTCATTTATTTTCGTGACGTTATGTATTTTGTGACGTCATTTATTTTTGTGACGTTATGTATTTTGTGACGTCATTTTTTTGTGACGTTATGTATTTTGTGACGTCATTTATTTTTGTGACGTTATGTATTTTGTGACGTCATTTATTTTTTGCCGTTATGTATTTTGTGACGTTATGTATTTTGTGACATTATTTATTTTTCCGACGTCATTTATTTTTGTGACGTTATGTATTTTGTGAAGTCATTTATTTTTGTGACGTTATGTATTTTGTGACGTCATTTATTTTTGTGACGTTATGTATTTTGTGACGTCATTTATTTTTGTGACGTTATGTATTTTGTGACATCATTTATTTTTGTGAGGTTATGTATTTTTTGACGTCATTTATTTTTGTGACGTTATGTATTTTGTGACGTCATTTAATATTGTGACATTATGTATTTTGTGACGTAATTAATTTTTGTGACGTCATTTATTTTTGTGATGTTGTGTATTTTGTGACGTCATTTATTTTTCTGACGTTATGTATTTTGTGACGTCATTTATTTTTGTGACGTAATGTATTTTGTGACGTTATGTATTTTGTGACGTCATTTATTTTTGTGACGTTATGTATTTTGTGACGTCATTTATTTTTGTGACGTTATGTATTTTGTGACGTCATTTATTTTTGTGACGTAATGTATTTTTAGACGTCATTTATTTTTGTGACGTTATTTATTTTGTGACGTCATTTATTTTTGTGACGTTATGTATTTTATGAAATATGTATTTTGTGACGTCATTTAATTTTGTGTCGTTAAATATTTTGTGACGTCATTTATTTTTGTGATGTTATGTATTTTGTGACGTCATTTATTTTTGTGACGTTATGTATTTTGTGACGTCATTTTTTTGTGACGTTATATATTTTGTGACGTCATTTATTTTTGTGACGTTATGTATATTGTGACGTCATTTATTTTTGTAACGTTATGTATTTTGTGACGTCATTTATTTTCGTGACGTTATGTATTTTGTGACGTCATTTATTTTTGTGACGTTATGTATTTTGTGACGTCATTTTTTTGTGACGTTATGTATTTTGTGACGTCATTTATTTTTGTGACGTTATGTATTTTGTGACGTCATTTATTTTGGTAACGTTATGTATTTTGTAACGTCATTTATTTTGTAACGTCATTTATTTTTGTGACGTTATGTATTTTGTGACGTTATGTATTTTGTGACGTCATTTATTTTTGTGACGTTATGTATTTTGTGACGTCATTTATTTTTGTGACGTTATGTATTTTGTGACGTCATTTATTTTGGTAACGTTATGTATTTTGTAACGTCATTTATTTTGTAACGTCATTTATTTTTGTGACGTTATGTATTTTGTGACGTTATGTATTTTGTGACGTCATTTGTTTTTGTGACGTTATGTATTTTGTGAGTCATTTATTTTCGTGACGTTATGTATTTTGTGACGTCATTTATTTTTGTGACTTTATTTATTTTGTGACGTCATTTATTTTTGTGACGTTATGTATTTTGTGACGTTATGTATTTTGTGACGTTATTTATTTTTGTGACGTTATGTATTTTGTGACGTAATTAATTTTTGTGACGTCATTTATTTTTGTGACGTTATATATTTTGTGAGGTTATGTATTTTGTGACGTAATTAATTTTTGTGACGTCATTTATTTTTGTGAAGTTATGTATTTTGTGACGTCATTTGTTTTTGTGACGTTATGTATTTTGTGACGTCATTTATTTTTGTGACGTTATGTATTTTGTGACGTCATTTTTTTGTGACGTTATGTATTTTGTGACGTCATTTATTTTTGTGACGTTATGTATTTTGTGACGTCATTTATTTTTGTGACTTTATTTATTTTGTGACGTCATTTATTTTTGTGACGTTATGTATTTTGTGACGTTATGTATTTTGTGACGTTATTTATTTTTGTGACGTTATGTATTTTGTGACGTAATTAATTTTTGTGACGTCATTTATTTTTGTGACGTTATATATTTTGTGAGGTTATGTATTTTGTGACGTAATTAATTTTTGTGACGTCATTTATTTTTGTGACGTTATGTATTTTGTGACGTCATTTGTTTTTGTGACGTTATGTATTTTGTGAGTCATTTATTTTCGTGACGTTATGTATTTTGTGACGTCATTTATTTTTGTGACGTTATGATTTTTGTGACGTCATTTTTTTGTGACGTTATGTATTTTGTGACGTTATTTATTTTTGTGACGTTATGTATTTTGTGACGTCATTTATTTTGGTAACGTTGTGTATTTTGTAACGTCATTTATTTTGTAACGTCATTTATTTTTGTGATGTTATGTATTTTGTGACGTTATGTATTTTGTGATGTCATTTATTTTTGTGACGTTATGTATTTTGTGACGTCATTTATTTTTGTGACGTTATGTATTTTGTGACGTCATTTATTTTTTTGACGTTATGTATTTTGTGACGTCATTTGTTTTTGTGACGTTATGTATTTTGTGTGTCATTTATTTTCGTGACGTTATGTATTTTGTGACGTCATTTATTTTTGTGACGTTATGTATTTTGTGACGTCATTTGTTTTTGTGACGTTATGTATTTTGTGACGTCATTTATTTTGGTAACGTTATGTATTTTGTAACGTCATTTATTTTGTAACGTCATTTATTTTTGTGACGTTATGTATTTTGTGACGTTATGTATTTTGTGACGTCCTTTATTTTTGTGACGTTATGTATTTTGTGACGTCATTTATTTTTGTGACGTTATGTATTTTGTGACGTCATTTATTTTTGTGACTTTATTTATTTTGTGACGTCATTTATTTTTGTGACGTTATGTATTTTGTGACGTTATGTATTTTGTGACGTTATTTATTTTTGTGACGTTATGTATTTTGTGACGTAATTAATTTTTGTGACGTCATTTATTTTTGTGACGTTATATATTTTGTGAGGTTATGTATTTTGTGACGTAATTAATTTTTGTGACGTCATTTATTTTTGTGACGTTATGTATTTTGTGACGTCATTTGTTTTTGTGACGTTATGTATTTTTTGAGTCATTTATTTTCGTGACGTTATGTATTTTTTGACGTCATTTATTTTTGTGACATTATGTATTTTGTGACGTCATTTTTTTGTGACGTTATGTATTTTGTGACGTCATTTATTTTTGTGACGTTATGTATTTTGTGACGTCATTTATTTTGGTAACGTTATGTATTTTGTAACGTCATTTATTTTGTAACGTCATTTATTTTTGTGACGTTATGTATTTTGTGACGTTATGTATTTTGTGACGTCATTTATTTTTGTGACGTTATGTATTTTGTGACGTCATTTATTTTTGTGACGTTATGTATTTTGTGACGTCATTTATTTTTGTGACTTTATTTATTTTGTGACGTCATTTATTTTTGTGACGTTATGTATTTTGTGACGTTATGTATTTTGTGACGTTATTTATTTTTGTGACGTTATGTATTTTGTGACGTAATTAATTTTTGTGACGTCATTTATTTTTGTGACGTTATATATTTTGTGAGGTTATGTATTTTGTGACGTAATTAATTTTTGTGACGTCATTTATTTTTGTGACGTTATGTATTTTGTGACGTCATTTGTTTTTGTGACGTTATGTATTTTGTGAGTCATTTATTTTCGTGACGTTATGTATTTTGTGACGTCATTTATTTTTGTGACGTTATGTATTTTGTGACGTCATTTTTTTGTGACGTTATGTATTTTGTGACGTCATTTATTTTTGTGACGTTATGTATTTTGTGACGTCATTTATTTTGGTAACGTTATGTATTTTGTAACGTCATTTATTTTGTAACTTCATTTATTTTTGTGACGTTATGTATTTTGTGACGTTATGTATTTTGTGACGTCATTTATTTTTGTGACGTTATGTATTTTGTGACGTCATTTATTTTTGTGACGTTATGTATTTTGTGATGTCATTTTTCTTTTGACGTTATGTATTTTGTGACGTCATTTGTTTTTGTGACGTTATGTATTTTGTGAGTCATTTATTTTCATGACGTTATGTATTTTGTGACGTCATTTATTTTTGTGACGTTATGTATTTTGTGACGTCATTTGTTTTGTGACGTTATGTATTTTGTGAGTCATTTATTTTCGTGACGTTATGTATTTTGTGACGTCATTTATTTTTGTGACGTTATGTATTTTGTGACGTCATTTTTTTGTGACGTTATGTATTTGGTGACGTCATTTATTTTTGTGACATTATGTATTTTGTGACGTCATTTATTTTGGTAACGTTATGTATTTTGTAACGTCATTTATTTTGTAACGTCATTTATTTTTGTGACGTTATGTATTTTGTGACGTTATGTATTTTGTGACGTCATTTATTTTTGTGACGTTATGTATTTTGTGACGTCATTTTTTTGTGACGTTATGTATTTTGTGACGTCATTTATTTTTGTGACGTTATGTATTTTGTGACGTCATTTATTTTGGTAACGTTATGTATTTTGTAACGTCATTTATTTTGTAACGTCATTTATTTTTGTGACGTTATGTATTTTGTGAAGTTATGTATTTTGTGACGTTATGTATTTTGTGACGTCATTTATTTTTGTGACGTTATGTATTTTGTGACGTCATTTGTTTTTGTGACGTTATGTATTTTGTGAGTCATTTATTTTCGTGACGTTATGTATTTTGTGACGTCATTTATTTTTGTGACGTTATGTATTTTGTGACGTCATTTTTTTGTGACGTTATGTATTTTGTGACGTCATTTATTTTTGTGACGTTATGTATTTTGTGACGTCATTTATTTTTTGCCGTTATGTATTTTGTGACGTTATGTATTTTGTGACATTATTTATTTTTCCGACGTCATTTATTTTTGTGACGTTATGTATTTTGTGAAGTCATTTATTTTTGTGACGTTATGTATTATGTGACGTCATTTATTTTTGTGACGTTATGTATTTTGTGACGTCATTTATTTTTGTGACGTTATGTATTTTGTGACATCATTTATTTTTGTGAGGTTATGTATTTTTTGACGTCATTTATTTTTGTGACGTTATGTATTTTGTGACGTCATTTATTATTGTGACATTATGTATTTTGTGACGTAATTAATGTTTGTGACGTCATTTATTTTTGTGACGTTATGTATTTTGTGACGTCATTTTTTTGTGACGTTATGTATTTTGTGACGTCATTTATTTTTGTGACGTTATGTATATTGTGACGTCATTTATTTTTGTAACGTTATGTATTTTGTGACGTCATGTATTTTCGTGACGTTATGTATTTTGTGACGTCATTTATTTTGGTAACGTTATGTATTTTGTAACGTCATTTATTTTGTAACGTCATTTATTTTTGTGACGTTATGTATTTTGTGACGGTATGTATTTTGTGACGTCATTTATTTTTGTGACGTTATGTATTTTGTGACGTCATTTATTTTTGTGACGTTATGTATTTTGTGACGTCATTTATTTTGGTAACGTTATGTATTTTGTAACGTCATTTATTTTGTAACGTCATTTATTTTTGTGACGTTATGTATTTTGTGACGTTATGTATTTTGTGACGTCATTTGTTTTTGTGACGTTATGTATTTTGTGAGTCATTTATTTTCGTGACGTTATGTATTTTGTGACGTCATTTATTTTTGTGACTTTATTTATTTTGTGACGTCATTTATTTTTGTGACGTTATGTATTTTGTGACGTTATGTATTTTGTGACGTTATTTATTTTTGTGACGTTATGTATTTTGTGACGTAATTAATTTTTGTGACGTCATTTATTTTTGTGACGTTATATATTTTGTGAGGTTATGTATTTTGTGACGTAATTAATTTTTGTGACGTCATTTATTTTTGTGAAGTTATGTATTTTGTGACGTCATTTGTTTTTGTGACGTTATGTATTTTGTGAGTCATTTATTTTCGTGACGTTATGTATTTTGTGACGTCATTTATTTTTGTGACGTTATGTATTTTGTGACGTCATTTTTTGTGACGTTATGTATTTTGTGACGTCATTTATTTTGGTAACGTTATGTATTTTGTAACGTCATTTATTTTGTAACGTCATTTATTTTTGTGACGTTATGTATTTGGTGACGTTATGTATTTTGTGACGTCATTTGTTTTTGTGACGTTATGTATTTTGTGAGTCATTTATTTTCGTGACGTTATGTATTTTGTGACGTCATTTATTTTTGTGACTTTATTTATTTTGTGACGTCATTTATTTTTGTGACGTTATGTATTTTGTGACGTTATGTATTTTGTGACGTTATTTATTTTTGTGACGTTATGTATTTTGTGACGTAATTAATTTTTGTGACGTCATTTATTTTTGTGACGTTATATATTTTGTGAGGTTATGTATTTTGTGACGTCATTAATTTTTGTGACGTCATTTATTTTTGTGAAGTTATGTATTTTGTGACGTCATTTGTTTTTGTGACGTTATGTATTTTGTGAGTCATTTATTTTCGTGACGTTATGTATTTTGTGACGTCATTTATTTTTGTGACGTTATGTATTTTGTGACGTCATTTTTTGTGACGTTATGTATTTTGTGACGTCATTTATTTTGGTAACGTTATGTATTTTGTAACGTCATTTATTTTGTAACGTCATTTATTTTTGTGACGTTATGTATTTTGTGACGTTATGTATTTTGTGACGTCATTTATTTTTGTGACGTTATGTATTTTGTGACGTCATTTATTTTTGTGACGTTATGTATTTTGTGACGTCATTTATTTTTGTGACTTTATTTATTTTGTGACGTCATTTATTTTTGTGACGTTATGTATTTTGTGACGTTATGTATTTTGTGACGTTATTTATTTTTGTGACGTTATGTATTTTGTGACGTAATTAATTTTTGTGACGTCATTTATTTTTGTGACGTTATATATTTTGTGAGGTTATGTATTTTGTGACGTAATTAATTTTTGTGACGTCATTTATTTTTGTGACGTTATGTATTTTGTGACGTCATTTGTTTTTGTGACGTTATGTATTTTGTGAGTCATTTATTTTCGTGACGTTATGTATTTTGTGACGTCATTTATTTTTGTGACGTTATGTATTTTGTGACGTCATTTTTTTGTGACGTTATGTATTTTGTGACGTTATTTATTTTTGTGACGTTATGTATTTTGTGACGTCATATATTTTGGTAACGTTATGTATTTTTTAACGTCATTTATTTTGTAACGTCATTTATTTTTGTGACGTTATGTATTTTGTGACGTTATGTATTTTGTGACGTCATTTATTTTTGTGACGTTATGTATTTTGTGACGTCATTTATTTTTGTGACGTTATGTATTTTGTGACGTCATTTATTTTTTTGACGTTATGTATTTTGTGACGTCATTTGTTTTTGTGACGTTATGTATTTTGTGAGTCATTTATTTTCGTGACGTTATGTATTTTGTGACGTCATTTATTTTTGTGACGTTATGTATTTTGTGACGTCATTTGTTTTTGTGACGTTATGTATTTTGTGACGTCATTTATTTTGGTAACGTTATGTATTTTGTAACGTCATTTATTTTGTAACGTCATTTATTTTGTAACGTCATTTATTTTTGTGACGTTATGTATTTTGTGACGTCATTTTTTTGTGACGTTATGTATTTTGTGACGTCATTTATTTTTGTGACGTTATGTATTTTGTGACGTCATTTATTTTTTGCCGTTATGTATTTTGTGACGTTATGTATTTTGTGACATTATTTATTTTTCCGACGTCATTTATTTTTGTGACGTTATGTATTTTGTGAAGTCATTTATTTTTGTGACGTTATGTATTTTGTGACGCCATTTATTTTTGTGACGTTATGTATTTTGTGACGTCATTTATTTTTGTGACGTTATGTATTTTGTGACATCATTTATTTTTGTGAGGCTATGTATTTTTTGACGTCATTTATTTTTGTGACGTTATGTATTTTGTGACGTCATTTATTATTGTGACATTATGTATTTTGTGACGTAATTAATTTTTGTGACGTCATTTATTTTTGTGACGTTATGTATTTTGTGACGTCATTTATTTTTGTGACGTTATGTATTTTGTGACGTCATTTATTTTTGTGACGTAATGTATTTTGTAACGTTATGTATTTTGTGACGTCATTTATTTTTGTGACGTTATGTATTTTGTGACGTCATTTATTTTTGTGACGTTATGTATTTTGTGACGTCATTTTTTTGTGACGTTATGTATTTTGTGACGTCATTTATTTTTGTGACGTTATGTATATTGTGACGTCATTTATTTTTGTAACGTTATGTATTTTGTGACGTCATTTATTTTCGTGACGTTATGTATTTTATGACGTCATTTATTTTTGTGACGTTATGTATTTTGTGACGTCATTTTTTTGTGACGTTATGTATTTTGTGACGTCATTTATTTTTGTGACGTTATGTATTTTGTGACGTCATTTATTTTGGTAACGTTATGTATTTTGTAACGTCATTTATTTTGTAACGTCATTTATTTTTGTGACGTTATGTATTTTGTGACGTTATGTATTTTGTGACGTCATTTGTTTTTGTGACGTTATGTATTTTGTGAGTCATTTATTTTCGTGACGTTATGTATTTTGTGACGTCATTTATTTTTGTGACTTTATTTATTTTGTGACGTCATTTATTTTTGTGACGTTATGTATTTTGTGACGTTATGTATTTTGTGACGTTATTTATTTTTGTGACGTTATGTATTTTGTGACGTAATTAATTTTTGTGACGTCATTTATTTTTGTGACGTTATATATTTTGTGAGGTTATGTATTTTGTGACGTAATTAATTTTTGTGACGTCATTTATTTTTGTGAAGTTATGTATTTTGTGACGTCATTTGTTTTTGTGACGTTATGTATTTTGTGAGTCATTTATTTTCGTGACGTTATGTATTTTGTGACGTCATTTATTTTTGTGACGTTATGTATTTTGTGACGTCATTTTTTTGTGACGTTATGTATTTTGTGACGTCATTTATTTTTGTGACGTTATGTATTTTGTGACGTCATTTATTTTGGTAACGTTATGTATTTTGTAACGTCATTTATTTTGTAACGTCATTTATTTTTGTGACGTTATGTATTTTGTGACGTTATGTATTTTGTGACGTCATTTATTTTTGTGACGTTATGTATTTTATGACGTCATTTATTTTTGTGACGTTATGTATTTTGTGACGTCATTTATTTTTGTGACTTTATTTATTTTGTGACGTCATTTATTTTTGTGACGTTATGTATTTTGTGACGTTATGTATTTTGTGACGTTATTTATTTTTGTGACGTTATGTATTTTGTGACGTAATTAATTTTTGTGACGTCATTTATTTTTGTGACGTTATATATTTTGTGAGGTTATGTATTTTGTGACGTAATTAATTTTTGTGACGTCATTTATTTTTGTGACGTTATGTATTTTGTGACGTCATTTGTTTTTGTGACGTTATGTATTTTGTGAGTCATTTATTTTCGTGACGTTATGTATTTTGTGACGTCATTTATTTTTGTGACGTTATGTATTTTGTGACGTCATTTTTTTGTGACGTTATGTATTTTGTGACGTTATTTATTTTTGTGACGTTATGTATTTTGTGACGTCATATATTTTGGTAACGTTATGTATTTTGTAACGTCATTTATTTTGTAACGTCATTTATTTTTGTGACGTTATGTATTTTGTGACGTTATGTATTTTGTGACGTCATTTATTTTTGTGACGTTATGTATTTTGTGACGTCATTTATTTTTGTGACGTTATGTATTTTGTGACGTCATTTATTTTTTTGACGTTATGTATTTTGTGACGTCATTTGTTTTTGTGACGTTATGTATTTTGTGATTCATTTATTTTCGTGACGTTATGTATTTTGTGACGTCATTTATTTTTGTGACGTTATGTATTTTGTGACGTCATTTGTTTTTGTGACGTTATGTATTTTGTGACGTCATTTATTTTGGTAACGTTATGTATTTTGTAACGTCATTTATTTTGTAACGTCATTTATTTTTGTGACGTTATGTATTTTGTGACGTTATGTATTTTGTGACGTCATTTATTTTTGTGACGTTATGTATTTTGTGACGTCATTTATTTTTGTGACGTTATGTATTTTGTGTCGTCATTTATTTTGGTAACGTTATGTATTTTGTAACGTCATTTATTTTGTAACGTCATTTATTTTTGTGACGTTATGTATTTTGTGACGTTATGTATTTTGTGACGTCATTTGTTTTTGTGACGTTATGTATTTTGTGAGTCATTTATTTTCGTGACGTTATGTATTTTGTGACATCATTTATTTTTGTGACTTTATTTATTTTGTGACGTCATTTATTTTTGTGACGTTTTGTATTTTGTGACGTTATGTATTTTGTGACGTTATTTATTTTTGTGACGTTATGTATTTTGTGACGTAATTAATTTTTGTGACGTCATTTATTTTTGTGACGTTATATATTTTGTGAGGTTATGTATTTTGTGACGTAATTAATTTTTGTGACGTCATTTATTTTTGTGAAGTTATGTATTTTGTGACGTCATTTGTTTTTGTGACGTTATATATTTTGTGAGGTTATGTATTTTGTGACGTAATTAATTTTTGTGACGTCATTTATTTTTGTGACGTTATGTATTTTGTGACGTCATTTGTTTTTGTGACGTTATGTATTTTGTGAGTCATTTATTTTCGTGACGTTATGTATTTTGTGACGTCATTTATTTTTGTGACGTTATGTATTTTGTGACGTCATTTATTTTTGTGACGTTATGTATTTTGTGACGTCATTTATTTTTGTGACTTTATTTATTTTGTGACGTCATTTATTTTTGTGACGTTATGTATTTTGTGACGTCATTTGTTTTTGTGACGTTATGTATTTTGTGAGTCATTTATTTTCGTGACGTTATGTATTTTTTGACGTCATTTATTTTTGTGACGTTAAGTATTTTATGACGTTATGTATTTTGTGACGTCATTTATTTTTGTGACGTTATGTATTTTGTGACGTCATTTATTTTTGTGACGTTATGTATTTTGTGACGTCATTTATTTTTGTGACTTTATTTATTTTGTGAAGTCATTTATTTTTGTGACGTTATGTATTTTGTGACGTTATGTATTTTGTGACGTTATTTATTTTTGTGACGTTATGTATTTTGTGACGTCATTTATTTTTGTGACTTTATTTATTTTGTGACGTCATTTATTTTTGTGACGTTATATATTTTGTGAGGTTATGTATTTTGTGACGTAATTAATTTTTGTGACGTCATTTATTTTTGTGACGTTATGTATTTTGTGACGTCATTTGTTTTTGTGACGTTATGTATTTTGTGAGTCATTTATTTTCGTGACGTTATGTATTTTGTGACGTCATTTATTTTTGTGACGTTATGTATTTTGTGACGTCATTTATTTTGGTAACGTTATGTATTTTGTAACGTCATTTATTTTGTAACGTCATTTATTTTTGTGACGTTATGTATTTTGTGACGTTATGTATTTTGTGACGTCATTTATTTTTGTGACGTTATGTATTTTATGACGTCATTTATTTTTGTGACGTTATGTATTTTGTGACGTCATTTATTTTTGTGACTTTATTTATTTTGTGACGTCATTTATTTTTGTGACGTTATGTATTTTGTGACGTTATGTATTTTGTGACGTTATTTATTTTTGTGACGTTATGTATTTTGTGACGTAATTAATTTTTGTGACGTCATTTATTTTTGTGACGTTATATATTTTGTGAGGTTATGTATTTTGTGACGTAATTAATTTTTGTGACGTCATTTATTTTTGTGACGTTATGTATTTTGTGACGTCATTTGTTTTTGTGACGTTATGTATTTTGTGAGTCATTTATTTTCGTGACGTTATGTATTTTGTGACGTCATTTATTTTTGTGACGTTATGTATTTTGTGACGTCATTTTTTTGTGACGTTATGTATTTTGTGACGTTATTTATTTTTGTGACGTTATGTATTTTGTGACGTCATATATTTTGGTAACGTTATGTATTTTGTAACGTCATTTATTTTGTAACGTCATTTATTTTTGTGACGTTATGTATTTTGTGACGTTATGTATTTTGTGACGTCATTTATTTTTGTGACGTTATGTATTTTGTGACGTCATTTATTTTTGTGACGTTATGTATTTTGTGACGTCATTTGTTTTTGTGACGTTATGTATTTTGTGATTCATTTATTTTCGTGACGTTATGTATTTTGTGACGTCATTTATTTTTGTGACGTTATGTATTTTGTGACGTCATTTGTTTTTGTGACGTTATGTATTTTGTGACGTCATTTATTTTGGTAACGTTATGTATTTTGTAACGTCATTTATTTTGTAACGTCATTTATTTTTGTGACGTTATGTATTTTGTGACGTTATGTATTTTGTGACGTCATTTATTTTTGTGACGTTATGTATTTTGTGACGTCATTTATTTTTGTGACGTTATGTATTTTGTGTCGTCATTTATTTTGGTAACGTTATGTATTTTGTAACGTCATTTATTTTGTAACGTCATTTATTTTTGTGACGTTATGTATTTTGTGACGTTATGTATTTTGTGACGTCATTTGTTTTTGTGACGTTATGTATTTTGTGAGTCATTTATTTTCGTGACGTTATGTATTTTGTGACATCATTTATTTTTGTGACTTTATTTATTTTGTGACGTCATTTATTTTTGTGACGTTTTGTATTTTGTGACGTTATGTATTTTGTGACGTTATTTATTTTTGTGACGTTATGTATTTTGTGACGTAATTAATTTTTGTGACGTCATTTATTTTTGTGACGTTATATATTTTGTGAGGTTATGTATTTTGTGACGTAATTAATTTTTGTGACGTCATTTATTTTTGTGAAGTTATGTATTTTGTGACGTCATTTGTTTTTGTGACGTTATATATTTTGTGAGGTTATGTATTTTGTGACGTAATTAATTTTTGTGACGTCATTTATTTTTGTGACGTTATGTATTTTGTGACGTCATTTGTTTTTGTGACGTTATGTATTTTGTGAGTCATTTATTTTCGTGACGTTATGTATTTTGTGACGTCATTCATTTTTGTGACGTTATGTATTTTGTGACGTCATTTATTTTTGTGACGTTATGTATTTTGTGACGTCATTTATTTTTGTGACTTTATTTATTTTGTGACGTCATTTATTTTTGTGACGTTATGTATTTTGTGACGTCATTTGTTTTTGTGACGTTATGTATTTTGTGAGTCATTTATTTTCGTGACGTTATGTATTTTTTGACGTCATTTATTTTTGTGACGTTATGTATTTTGTGACGTCATTTTTTTGTGACGTTATGTATTTTGTGACGTCATTTATTTTTGTGACGTTATGTATTTTGTGACGTCATTTATTTTGGTAACGTTATGTATTTTGTAACGTCATTTATTTTGTAACGGCATTTATTTTTGTGACGTTAAGTATTTTATGACGTTATGTATTTTGTGACGTCATTTATTTTTGTGACGTTATGTATTTTGTGACGTCATTTATTTTTGTGACGTTATGTATTTTGTGACGTCATTTATTTTTGTGACTTTATTTATTTTGTGAAGTCATTTATTTTTGTGACGTTATGTATTTTGTGACGTTATGTATTTTGTGACGTTATTTATTTTTGTGACGTTATGTATTTTGTGACGTCATTTATTTTTGTGACTTTATTTATTTTGTGACGTCATTTATTTTTGTGACGTTATATATTTTGTGAGGTTATGTATTTTTTGACGTAATTAATTTTTGTGACGTCATTTATTTTTGTGACGTTATGTATTTTGTGACGTCATTTGTTTTTGTGACGTTATGTATTTTGTGAGTCATTTATTTTCGTGACGTTATGTATTTTGTGACGTCATTTATTTTTGTGACGTTATGTATTTTGTGACGTCATTTTTTTGTGACGTTATGTATTTTGTGACGTCATTTATTTTTGTGACGTTATGTATTTTGTGACGTCATTTATTTTGGTAACGTTATGTATTTTGTAACGTCATTTATTTTGTAACTTCATTTATTTTTGTGACGTTATGTATTTTGTGACGTTATGTATTTTGTGACTTCATTTATTTTTGTGACGTTATGTATTTTGTGACGTCATTTATTTTTGTGACGTTATGTATTTTGTGACGTCATTTATTTTTTTGACGTTATGTATTTTGTGACGTCATTTTTTTTTGTGACGTTATGTATTTTGTGAGTCATTTATTTTCATGACGTTATGTATTTTGTGACGTCATTTATTTTTGTGACGTTATGTATTTTGTGACGTCATTTTTTGTGACGTTATGTATTTTGTGACGTCATTTATTTTTGTGACGTTTAGTATTTTGTGACGTCATTTATTTTGGTAACGTTATGTATTTTGTAACGTCATTTATTTTGTAACGTCATTTATTTTGTAACGTCATTTATTTTTGTGACGTTATGTATTTTGTGACGTTATTTATTTTGTGACGTCATTTATTTTTGTGACGTTATGTATTTTGTGACGTCATTTATTTTTGTGACGTTATGTATTTTGTGACGTCATTTATTTTGGTAACGTTATGTATTTTGTAACGTCATTTATTTTGTAACGTCATTTATTTTTGTGACGTTATGTATTTTGTGACGTTATGTATTTTGTGACGTCATTTATTTTTGTGACGTTATGTATTTTGTGACGTCATTTATTTTTGTGACGTTATGTATTTTGTGACGTCATTTATTTTTGTGACTTTATTTATTTTGTGACGTCATTTATTTTTGTGACGTTATGTATTTTGTGACGTTATGTATTTTGTGACGTTATTTATTTTTGTGACGTTATGTATTTTGTGACGTAATTAATTTTTGTGACGTCATTTATTTTTGTGACGTTATATATTTTGTGAGGTTATGTATTTTGTGACGTAATTAATTTTTGTGACGTCATTTATTTTTGTGACGTTATGTATTTTGTGACGTCATTTGTTTTTGTGACGTTATGTATTTTGTGAGTCATTTATTTTCGTGACGTTATGTATTTTGTGACGTCATTTATTTTTGTGACGTTATGTATTTTGTGACGTCATTTTTTTGTGACGTTATGTATTTTGTGACGTCATTTATTTTTGTGACGTTATGTATTTTGTGACGTCATTTATTTTTGTGACGTTATGTATTTTGTGACGTCATTTATTTTTTTGACGTTATGTATTTTGTGACGTCATTTGTTTTTGTGACGTTATGTATTTTGTGAGTCATTTATTTTCATGACGTTATGTATTTTGTGACGTCATTTATTTTTGTGACGTTATGTATTTTGTGACGTCATTTTTTGTGACGTTATGTATTTTGTGACGTCATTTATTTTTGTGACGTTTAGTATTTTGTGACGTCATTTATTTTGGTAACGTTATGTATTTTGTAACGTCATTTATTTTGTAACGTCATTTATTTTTGTGACGTTATGTATTTTGTGACGTTATTTATTTTGTGACGTCATTTATTTTTGTGACGTTATGTATTTTGTGACGTCATTTATTTTTGTGACGTTATGTATTTTGTGACGTCATTTGTTTTTGTGACGTTATGTATTTTGTGAGTCATTTATTTTCGTGACGTTATGTATTTTGTGACGTCATTTATTTTTGTGACGTTATGTATTTTGTGACGTCATTTTTTTGTGACGTTATGTATTTGGTGACGTCATTTATTTTTGTGACATTATGTATTTTGTGACGTCATTTATTTTGGTAACGTTATGTATTTTGTAACGTCATTTATTTTGTAACGTCATTTATTTTTGTGACGTTATGTATTTTGTGACGTTATGTATTTTGTGACGTCATTTATTTTTGTGACGTTATGTATTTTGTGACGTCATTTTTTTGTGACGTTATGTATTTTGTGACGTAATTTATTTTTTAGACGTTATGTATTTTGTGACGTCATTTATTTTGGTAACGTTATGTATTTTGTAACGTCATTTATTTTGTAACGTCATTTATTTTTGTGACGTTATGTATTTTGTGACGTTATGTATTTTGTGACGTCATTTATTTTTGTGACGTTATGTATTTTGTGACGTCATTTGTTTTTGTGACGTTATGTATTTTGTGAGTCATTTATTTTCGTGACGTTATGTATTTTGTGACGTCATTTATTTTTTGCCGTTATGTATTTTGTGACGTTATGTATTTTGTGACATTATTAATTTTTTCGACGTCATTTATTTTTGTGACGTTATGTATTTTGTGAAGTCATTTATTTTTGTGACGTTATGTATTTTGTGACGTCATTTATTTTTGTGACGTTATGTATTTTGTGACGTCATTTATTTTTGTGACGTTATGTATTTTGTGACATCATTTATTTTTGTGAGGTTATGTATTTTTTGACGTCATTTATTTTTGTGACGTTATGTATTTTGTGACGTCATTTATTATTGTGACATTATGTATTTTGTGACGTAATTAATTTTTGTGACGTCATTTATTTTTGTGACGTTATGTATTTTGTGACGTCATTTATTTTTGTGACGTTATGTATTTTGTGACGTCATTTTTTTGTGACGTTATGTATTTTGTGACGTCATTTATTTTTGTGACGTTATGTATTTTGTGACGTCATTTATTTTGGTAACGTTATGTATTTTGTAACGTCATTTATTTTGTAACGTCATTTATTTTTGTGACGTTATGTATTTTGTGACGTTATGTATTTTGTGACGTCATTTATTTTTGTGACGTTATGTATTTTGTGACGTCATTTATTTTTGTGACGTTATGTATATGTGACGTCATTTATTTTGGTAACGTTATGTATTTTGTAACGTCATTTATTTTGTAACGTCATTTATTTTTGTGACGTTATGTATTTTGTGACGTTATGTATTTTGTGACGTCATTTGTTTTTGTGACGTTATGTATTTTGTGAGTCATTTATTTTTGTGACGTTATGTATTTTGTGACGTCATTTTTTTGTGACGTTATGTATTTTGTGACGTCATTTATTTTTGTGACGTTATGTATATTGTGACGTCATTTATTTTTGTAACGTTATGTATTTTGTGACGTCATTTATTTTCGTGACGTTATGTATTTTATGACGTCATTTATTTTTGTGACGTTATGTATTTTGTGACGTCATTTTTTGTGACGTTATGTATTTTGTGACGTCATTTATTTTTGTGACGTTATGTATTTTGTGACGTCATTTATTTTGGTAACGTTATGTATTTTGTAACGTCATTTATTTTGTAACGTCATTTATTTTTGTGACGTTATGTATTTTGTGACGTTATGTATTTTGTGACGTCATTTATTTTTGTGACGTTATGTATTTTGTGACGTCATTTATTTTTGTGACGTTATGTATTTTGTGACGTCATTTATTTTGGTAACGTTATGTATTTTGTAACGTCATTTATTTTGTAACGTCATTTATTTTTGTGACGTTATGTATTTTGTGACGTTATGTATTTTGTGACGTCATTTGTTTTTGTGACGTTATGTATTTTGTGAGTCATTTATTTTTGTGACGTTATGTATTTTGTGACGTCATTTATTTTTGTGACTTTATTTATTTTGTGACGTCATTTATTTTTGTGACGTTATGTATTTTGTGACGTTATGTATTTTGTGACGTTATTTATTTTTGTGACGTTGTGTATTTTGTGACGTAATTAATTTTTGTGACGTCATTTATTTTTGTGACGTTATATATTTTGTGAGGTTATGTATTTTGTGACGTAATTAATTTTTGTGACGTCATTTATTTTTGTGAAGTTATGTATTTTGTGACGTCATTTGTTTTTGTGACGTTATGTATTTTGTGAGTCATTTATTTTCGTGACGTTATGTATTTTGTGACGTCATTTATTTTTGTGACGTTATGTATTTTGTGACGTCATTTTTTTGTGACGTTATGTATTTTGTGACGTCATTTATTTTTGTGACGTTATGTATTTTGTGACGTCATTTATTTTGGTAACGTTATGTATTTTGTAACGTCATTTATTTTGTAACGTCATTTATTTTTGTGACGTTATGTATTTTGTGACGTTATGTATTTTGTGACGTCATTTATTTTTGTGACGTTATGTATTTTGTGACGTCATTTATTTTTGTGACGTTATGTATTTTGTGACGTCATTTATTTTTGTGACTTTATTTATTTTGTGACGTCATTTATTTTTGTGACGTTATGTATTTTGTGACGTCATTTATTTTTGTGACGTTATGTATTTTGTGACGTCATTTATTTTTGTGACGTAATGTATTTTGTGACGTTATGTATTTTGTGACGTCATTTATTTTTGTGACGTTATGTATTTTGTGACGTCATTTATTTTTGTGACGTTATGTATTTTGTGACGTCATTTTTTTATGACGTTATGTATTTTGTGACGTCATTTTTTTGTGACGTTATGTATTTTGTGACGTCATTTATTTTGTAACGTCATTTATTTTTGTGACCTTATGTATTTTGTGACGTTATGTATTTTGTGACGTCATTTGTTTTTGTGACGTTATGTATTTTGTGAGTCATTTATTTTCGTGACGTTATGTATTTTGTGACGTAATTAATTTTTGTGACGTCATTTATTTTTGTGACGTTATGTATTTTGTGACGTCATTTGTTTTTGTGACGTTATGTATTTTGTGAGTCATTTATTTTCGTGACGTTATGTATTTTGTGACGTCATTTATTTTTGTGACGTTATGTATTTTGTGACGTCATTTTTTTGTGACGTTATGTATTTTGTGACGTCATTTATTTTTGTGACGTTATGTATTTTGTGACGTCATTTATTTTTGTGACGTTATGTATTTTGTGACGTCATTTATTTTTTTGACGTTATGTATTTTGTGACGTCATTTGTTTTTGTGACGTTATGTATTTTGTGAGTCATTTATTTTCATGACGTTATGTATTTTGTGACGTCATTTATTTTTGTGACGTTATGTATTTTGTGACGTCATTTTTTGTGACGTTATGTATTTTGTGACGTCATTTATTTTTGTGACGTTTAGTATTTTGTGACGTCATTTATTTTGGTAACGTTATGTATTTTGTAACGTCATTTATTTTGTAACGTCATTTATTTTTGTGACGTTATGTATTTTGTGACGTTATTTATTTTGTGACGTCATTTATTTTTGTGACGTTATGTATTTTGTGACGTCATTTATTTTTGTGACGTTATGTATTTTGTGACGTCATTTGTTTTTGTGACGTTATGTATTTTGTGTGTCATTTATTTTCGTGACGTTATGTATTTTGTGACTTCATTTATTTTTGTGACGTTATGTATTTTGTGACGTCATTTTTTTGTGACGTTATGTATTTGGTGACGTCATTTATTTTTGTGACATTATGTATTTTGTGACGTCATTTATTTTGGTAACGTTATGTATTTTGTAACGTCATTTATTTTGTAACGTCATTTATTTTTGTGACGTTATGTATTTTGTGACGTTATGTATTTTGTGACGTCATTTATTTTTGTGACGTTATGTATTTTGTGACGTCATTTTTTTGTGACGTTATGTATTTTGTGACGTAATTTATTTTTTAGACGTTATGTATTTTGTGACGTCATTTATTTTGGTAACGTTATGTATTTTGTAACGTCATTTATTTTGTAACGTCATTTATTTTTGTGACGTTATGTATTTTGTGACGTTATGTATTTTGTGACGTCATTTATTTTTGTGACGTTATGTATTTTGTGACGTCATTTGTTTTTGTGACGTTATGTATTTTGTGAGTCATTTATTTTCGTGACGTTATGTATTTTGTGACGTCATTTATTTTTTGCCGTTATGTATTTTGTGACGTTATGTATTTTGTGACATTATTTATTTTTCCGACGTCATTTATTTTTTTGACGTTATGTATTTTGTGAAGTCATTTATTTTTGTGACGTTATGTATTTTGTGACGTCATTTATTTTTGTGACGTTATGTATTTTGTGACGTCATTTATTTTTGTGACGTTATGTATTTTGTGACATCATTTATTTTTGTGAGGTTATGTATTTTTTGACGTCATTTATTTTTGTGACGTTATGTATTTTGTGACGTCATTTATTATTGTGACATTATGTATTTTGTGACGTAATTAATTTTTGTGACGTCATTTATTTTTGTGACGTTATGTATTTTGTGACGTCATTTATTTTTGTGACGTTATGTATTTTGTGACGTCATTTATTTTTGTGACGTAATGTATTTTGTGACGTTATGTATTATGTGACGTCATTTATTTTTGTGACGTTATGTATTTTGTGACGTCATTTATTTTTGTGACGTTATGTATTTTGTGACGTCATTTTTTTGTGACGTTATGTATTTTGTGACGTCATTTATTTTTGTGACGTTATGTATATTGTGACGTCATTTATTTTTGTAACGTTATGTATTTTGTGACGTCATTTATTTTCGTGACGTTATGTATTTTATGACGTCATTTATTTTTGTGACGTTATGTATTTTGTGACGTCATTTTTTGTGACGTTATGTATTTTGTGACGTCATTTATTTTTGTGACGTTATGTATTTTGTGACGTCATTTATTTTGGTAACGTTATGTATTTTGTAACGTCATTTATTTTGTAACGTCATTTATTTTTGTGACGTTATGTATTTTGTGACGTTATGTATTTTGTGACGTCATTTATTTTTGTGACGTTATGTATTTTGTGACGTCATTTATTTTTGTGACGTTATGTATTTTGTGACGTCATTTATTTTGGTAACGTTATGTATTTTGTAACGTCATTTATTTTGTAACGTCATTTATTTTTGTGACGTTATGTATTTTGTGACGTTATGTATTTTGTGACGTCATTTGTTTTTGTGACGTTATGTATTTTGTGAGTCATTTATTTTTGTGACGTTATGTATTTTGTGACGTCATTTATTTTTGTGACTTTATTTATTTTGTGACGTCATTTATTTTTGTGACGTTATGTATTTTGTGACGTTATGTATTTTGTGACGTTATTTATTTTTGTGACGTTGTGTATTTTGTGACGTAATTAATTTTTGTGACGTCATTTATTTTTGTGACGTTATATATTTTGTGAGGTTATGTATTTTATGACGTAATTAATTTTTGTGACGTCATTTATTTTTGTGAAGTTATGTATTTTGTGACGTCATTTGTTTTTGTGACGTTATGTATTTTGTGAGTCATTTATTTTCGTGACGTTATGTATTTTGTGACGTCATTTATTTTTGTGACGTTATGTATTTTGTGACGTCATTTTTTTGTGACGTTATGTATTTTGTGACGTCATTTATTTTTGTGACGTTATGTATTTTGTGACGTCATTTATTTTGGTAACGTTATGTATTTTGTAACGTCATTTATTTTGTAACGTCATTTATTTTTGTGACGTTATGTATTTTGTGACGTTATGTATTTTGTGACGTCATTTATTTTTGTGACGTTATGTATTTTGTGACGTCATTTATTTTTGTGACGTTATGTATTTTGTGACGTCATTTATTTTTGTGACTTTATTTATTTTGTGACGTCATTTATTTTTGTGACGTTATGTATTTTGTGACGTCATTTATTTTTGTGACGTTATGTATTTTGTGACGTCATTTATTTTTGTGACGTAATGTATTTTGTGACGTTATGTATTTTGTGACGTCATTTATTTTTGTGACGTTATGTATTTTGTGACGTCATTTATTTTTGTGACGTTATGTATTTTGTGACGTCATTTTTTTGTGACGTTATGTATTTTGTGACGTCATTTATTTTTTGCCGTTATGTATTTTGTGACGTTATGTATTTTGTGACATTATTTATTTTTCCGACGTCATTTATTTTTGTGACGTTATGTATTTTGTGAAGTCATTTATTTTTGTGACGTTATGTATTATGTGACGTCATTTATTTTTGTGACGTTATGTATTTTGTGACGTCATTTATTTTTGTGACGTTATGTATTTTGTGACGTCATTTATTTTTGTGACGTTATGTATTTTGTGACGTCATTTATTTTTGTGACTTTATTTATTTTGTGACGTCATTTATTTTTTTGACGTTATGTATATTGTGACGTCATTTATTTTTGTAACGTTATGTATTTTGTGACGTCATTTATATTCGTGACGTTATGTATTTTATGACGTCATTTATTTTTGTGACGTTATGTATTTTGTGACGTCATTTTTTTGTGACGTTATGTATTTTGTGACGTCATTTATTTTTGTGACGTTATGTATTTTGTGACGTCATTTATTTTGGTAACGTTATGTATTTTGTAATGTCATTTATTTTGTAACGTCATTTATTTTTGTGACGTTATGTATTTTGTGACGTTATGTATTTTGTGACGTCATTTATTTTTGTGACGTTATGTATTTTGTGACGTCATTTATTTTTGTGACGTTATGTATTTTGTGACGTCATTTATTTTGGTAACGTTATGTATTTTGTAACGTCATTTATTTTGTAACGTCATTTATTTTTGTGACGTTATGTATTTTGTGACGTTATGTATTTTGTGACGTCATTTGTTTTTGTGACGTTATGTATTTTGTGAGTCATTTATTTTCGTGACGTTATGTATTTTGTGACGTCATTTATTTTTGTGACTTTATTTATTTTGTGACGTCATTTATTTTTGTGACGTTATGTATTTTGTGACGTTATGTATTTTGTGACGTTATTTATTTTTGTGACGTTATGTATTTTGTGACGTAATTAATTTTTGTGACGTCATTTATTTTTGTGACGTTATATATTTTGTGAGGTTATGTATTTTGTGACGTAATTAATTTTTGTGACGTCATTTATTTTTGTGAAGTTATGTATTTTGTGACGTCATTTGTTTTTGTGACGTTATGTATTTTGTGAGTCATTTATTTTCGTGACGTTATGTATTTTGTGACGTCATTTATTTTTGTGACGTTATGTATTTTGTGACGTCATTTTTTGTGACGTTATGTATTTTGTGACGTCATTTATTTTTGTGACGTTATGTATTTTGTGACGTCATTTATTTTGGTAACGTTATGTATTTTGTAACGTCATTTATTTTGTAACGTCATTTATTTTTGTGACGTTATGTATTTTGTGACGTTATGTATTTTGTGACGTCATTTATTTTTGTGACGTTATGTATTTTGTGACGTCATTTATTTTTGTGACGTTATGTATTTTGTGACGTCATTTATTTTTGTGACTTTATTTATTTTGTGACGTCATTTATTTTTGTGACGTTATGTATTTTGTGACGTCATTTATTTTTGTGACGTTATGTATTTTGTGACGTCATTTATTTTTGTGACGTAATGTATTTTGTGACGTTATGTATTTTGTGACGTCATTTATTTTTGTGACGTTATGTATTTTGTGACGTCATTTATTTTTGTGACGTTATGTATTTTGTGACGTCATTTTTTTGTGACGTTATGTATTTTGTGACGTCATTTTTTTGTGACGTTATGTATTTTGTGACGTCATTTATTTTGTAACGTCATTTATTTTTGTGACCTTATGTATTTTGTGACGTTATGTATTTTGTGACGTCATTTGTTTTTGTGACGTTATGTATTTTGTGAGTCATTTATTTTCGTGACGTTATGTATTTTGTGACGTCATTTATTTTTGTAACGTTATGTATTTTGTGACGTCATTTATTTTCGTGACGTTATGTATTTTATGACGTCATTTATTTTTGTGACGTTATGTATTTTGTGACGTCATTTTTTTGTGACGTTATGTATTGTGTGACGTCATTTATTTTTGTGACGTTATGTATTTTGTGACGTCATTTATTTTGGTAACGTTATGTATTTTGTAACGTCATTTATTTTGCAACGTCATTTATTTTTGTGACGTTATGTATTTTGTGACGTTATGTATTTTGTGACGTCATTTATTTTTGTGACGTTATGTATTTTGTGACGTCATTTATTTTTGTGACGTTATGTATTTTGTGACGTTATGTATTTTGTGACGTCATTTGTTTTTGTGACGTTATGTATTTTGTGAGTCATTTATTTTCGTGACGTTATGTATTTTGTGACGTCATTTATTTTTGTGACTTTATTTATTTTGTGACGTCATTTATTTTTGTGACGTTATGTATTTTGTGACGTTATGTATTTTGTGACGTTATTTATTTTTGTGACGTTATGTATTTTGTGACGTAATTAATTTTTGTGACGTCATTTATTTTTGTGACGTTATATATTTTGTGAGGTTATGTATTTTGTGACGTAATTAATTTTTTTGACGTCATTTATTTTTGTGAAGTTATGTATTTTGTGACGTCATTTGTTTTTGTGACGTTATGTATTTTGTGAGTCATTTATTTTCGTGACGTTATGTATTTTGTGACGTCATTTATTTTTGTGACGTTATGTATTTTGTGACGTCATTTTTTTGTGACGTTATGTATTTTGTGACGTCATTTATTTTTGTGACGTTATGTATTTTGTGACGTCATTTATTTTGGTAACGTTATGTATTTTGTAACGTCATTTATTTTGTAACGTCATTTATTTTTGTGACGTTATGTATTTTGTGACGTTATGTATTTTGTGACGTCATTTATTTTTGTGACGTTATGTATTTTGTGACGTCATTTATTTTTGTGACGTTATGTATTTTGTGACGTCATTTATTTTTGTGACTTTATTTATTTTGTGACGTCATTTATTTTTGTGACGTTATGTATTTTGTGACGTTATGTATTTTGTGACGTTATTTATTTTTGTGACGTTATGTATTTTGTGACGTAATTAATTTTTGTGACGTCATTTATTTTTTTGACGTTATATATTTTGTGAGGTTATGTATTTTGTGACGTAATTAATTTTTGTGACGTCATTTATTTTTGTGACGTTATGTATTTTGTGACGTCATTTGTTTTTGTGACGTTATGTATTTTGTGAGTCATTTATTTTCGTGACGTTATGTATTTTGTGACGTCATTTATTTTTGTGACGTTATGTATTTTGTGACGTCATTTTTTTGTGACGTTATGTATTTTGTGACGTTATTTATTTTTGAGACGTTATGTATTTTGTGACGTCATATATTTTGGTAACGTTATGTATTTTGTAACGTCATTTATTTTGTACTGTCATGTATTTTTGTGACGTTATGTATTTTGTGACGTTATGTATTTTGTGACGTCATTTATTTTTGTGACGTTATGTATTTTGTGACGTCATTTATTTTTGTGACGTTATGTATTTTGTGACGTCATTTATTTTTGTGACGTTATGTATTTTGTGACGTCATTTGTTTTTGTGTCGTTATGTATTTTGTGAGTCATTTATTTTCGTGACGTTATGTATTTTGTGACGTCATTTATTTTTGTGACGTTATGTATTTTGTGACGTCATTTGTTTTTGTGACGTTATGTATTTTGTGACGTCATTTATTTTGGTAACGTTATGTATTTTGTAACGTCATTTATTTTTGTGACGTTATGTATTTTGTGACGTTATGTATTTTGTGACGTCATTTATTTTTGTAACGTTATGTATTTTGTGACGTCATTTATTTTTGTGACGTTATGTATTTTGTGACGTCATTTATTTTTGTGACTTTATTTATTTTGTGACGTCATTTATTTTTGTGACGTTATGTATTTTGTGACGTTATGTATTTTGTGACGTTATTTATTTTTGTGACGTTATGTATTTTGTGACGTAATTAATTTTTGTGACGTCATTTATTTTTGTGACGTTATATATTTTGTGAGGTTATGTATTTTGTGACGTAATTAATTTTTGTGACGTCATTTATTTTTGTGACGTTATGTATTTTGTGACGTCATTTGTTTTTGTGACGTTATGTATATTGTGAGTCATTTATTTTCGTGACGTTATGTATTTTGTGACGTCATTTATTTTTGTGACTTTATGTATTTTGTGACGTCATTTTTTTGTGACGTTATGTATTTTGTGACGTCATTTATTTTTGTGACGTTATGTATTTTGTGACGTCATTTATTTTGGTAACGTTATGTATTTTGTAACGTCATTTATTTTGTAACGTCATTTATTTTTGTGACGTTATGTATTTTGTGACGTTATGTATTTTGTGACGTCATTTATTTTTGTGACGTTATGTATTTTGTGACGTCATTTATTTTTGTGACGTTATGTATTTTGTGACGTCATTTATTTTTGTGACTTTATTTATTTTGTGACGTCATTTATTTTTGTGACGTTATGTATTTTGTGACGTTATGTATTTTGTGACGTTATTTATTTTTGTGACGTTATGTATTTTGTGACGTAATTAATTTTTGTGACGTCATTTATTTTTGTGACGTTATATATTTTGTGAGGTTATGTATTTTGTGACGTAATTAATTTTTGTGACGTCATTTATTTTTGTGATGTTATGTATTTTGTGACGTCATTTGTTTTTGTGACGTTATGTATTTTGTGAGTCATTTATTTTCGTGACGTTATGTATTTTGTGACGTCATTTATTTTTGTGACGTTATGTATTTTGTGACGTCATTTTTTTGTGACGTTATGTATTTTGTGACGTCATTTATTTTTGTCACGTTATGTATTTTGTGACGTCATTTATTTTGGTAACGTTATGTATTTTGTAACGTCATTTATTTTGTAACGTCATTTATTTTTGTGACGTTATGTATTTTGTGACGTTATGTATTTTGTGACGTCATTTATTTTTGTGACGTTATGTATTTTGTGACGTCATTTATTTTTGTGACGTTATGTATTTTGTGACGTCAATTATTTTTTTGACGTTATGTATTTTGTGACGTCATTTTTTTGTGACGTTATGTATTTTGTGACGTCATTTATTTTTGTGACGTTATGTATTTTGTGACGTCATTTATTTTGGTAACGTTATGTATTTTGTAACGTCATTTATTTTGTAACGTCATTTATTTTTGTGACGTTATGTATTTTGTGACGTCATTTATTTTTGTGACGTTATGTATTTTTTGACGTCATTAATTTTTGTGACGTTATGTATTTTGTGACGTCATTTATTTTTGTGAGGTTATGTAATTTTTGACGTAATTAATTTTTGTGACGTTATGTATTTTGTGACGTAATTAATTTTTGTGACGTCATTAATTTTGTGACGTTATGTATTTTGTGACGTCATTTATTTTTGTGACGTTATGTATTTTGTGACGTCATTTATTTTTGTGACGTTATGTATTTTGTGACGTCATTTTTTCGTGACGTTATGTATTTTGTGACGTCATTTATTTTTGTGACGTTATGTATTTTGTGACGTCATTTATTTTGGTAACGTTATGTATTTTGTAACGTCATTTATTTTGTAACGTCATTTATTTTTGTGACGTTATGTATTTTGTGACGTTATGTATTTTGTGACGTAATTAATTTTTGTGACGTCATTAATTTTGTGACGTTATGTATTTTGTGACGTCATTTATTTTTGTGACGTTATGTATTTTGTGACGTCATTTATTTTTGTGACTTTATTTATTTTGTGACGTCATTTATTTTTGTGACGTTATGTATTTTGTGACGTTATGTATTTTGTGACGTTATTTATTTTTGTGACGTTATGTATTTTGTGACGTAATTAATTTTTGTGACGTCATTTATTTTTGTGACGTTATATATTTTGTGAGGTTATGTATTTTGTGACGTAATTAATTTTTGTGACGTCATTTTTTTTTGTGACGTTATGTATTTTGTGACGTCATTTGTTTTTGTGACGTTATGTATTTTGTGAGTCATTTATTTTCGTGACGTTATGTATTTTGTGACGTCATTTATTTTTGTGACGTTATGTATTTTGTGACGTCATTTTTTTGTGACGTTATGTATTTTGTGACGTCATTTATTTTTGTGACGTTATGTATTTTGTGACGTCATTTATTTTGGTAACGTTATGTATTTTGTAACGTCATTTATTTTGTAACGTCATTTATTTTTGTGACGTTATGTATTTTGTGACGTTATGTATTTTGTGACGTCATTTATTTTTGTGACGTTATGTATTTTGTGACGTCATTTATTTTTGTGACTTTATGTATTTTGTGACGTCATTTATTTTTTTGACGTTATGTATTTTGTGACGTCATTTATTTTTGTGACGTTATGTATTTTGTGACGTCATTTATTTTTTGCCGTTTTGTATTTTGTGACGTTATGTATTTTGTTACGTTATTTATTTTTCCGACGTCATTTATTTTTGTGACGTTATGTATTTTGTGAAGTCATTTATTTTTGTGCCGTTATGTATTTTGTGACGTCATTTATTTTGTGACGTTATGTATTTTGTGACGTCATTTATTTTTGTGACGTTATGTATTTTGTGACATCATTTATTTTTGTGAGGTTATGTATTTTTTGACGTCATTTATTTTTGTGACGTTATGTATTTTGTGACGTTATTTATTTTTCCGACGTCATTTATTTTTGTGACGTAATTAATTTTTGTGACGTCATTTATTTTTGTGACGTTATGTATTTTGTGACGTCATTTATTTTTGTGACGTTATGTATTTTGTGACGTCATTTATTTTTGTGACGTAATGTATTTTGTGACGTTATGTATTTTGTGACGTCATTTATTTTTGTGACGTTATGTATTTTGTGACGTCATTTATTTTTGTGACGTTATGTATTTTGTGACGTCATTTATTTTTGTGACGTAATGTATCTTTAGACGTCATTTATTTTTGTGACGTTATTTATTTTGTGACGTCATTTATTTTTGTGACGTTATGTATTTTATGAAATATGTATTTTGTGACGTCATTTAATTTTGTGTCGTTAAATATTTTGTGACGTCATTTATTTTTGTGACGTTATGTATTTTGTGACGTCATTTATTTTTGTGACGTTATGTATTTTGTGACGTCATTTTTTTGTGACGTTATGTATTTTGTGTCGTCATTTATTTTTGTGACGTTATGTATATTGTGACGTCATTTATTTTTGTAACGTTATGTATTTTGTGACGTCATTTATTTTTGTGACGTTATGTATTTTGTGACGTCATATATTATTTTGACGTCATTTATTTTTGTGACGTTATGTATTTTGTGACGTCATTTATTTTTGTGACGTTATGTATTTTGTGACGTCATTTATTTTTTTGACGTTATGCAATTTTGTGACGTCATTTATTTTTGTGACGTTATGTATTTTGTGACGTCATTTAGTTTTGGGCCGTTATGTATTTTGTGACGTTATGTATTTTGTGACGTTATGTATTTTGTGACGTTATTTATTTTTGTGACGTAATACATTTTTGTGACGTCATTTATTACTGTTACGTTATGTATTTTATGATTTCATTTATTTTTGTGACGTTATGTATTTTGTGACATCAGTTATTTTGTTGACGTTATGCATTTTGTGACGTTATGTATTTTGTGACGTCATTTATTTTTGTGACGTTATGTATTTTGTGACGTAATTAATTTTTGTGACGTCATTTATTTTTGTGACGTTATGTATTTTGTGACGTCATTTATTTTTGTGACGTTATGTATTTTGTGACGTCATTTATTTTTGTGAGGTTATGTATTTTTTGACGTAATTAATTTTTGTGACGTTATGTATTTTGTGACGTAATTAATTTTTGTGACGTCATTAATTTTGTGACGTTATGTATTTTGTGACGTCATTTATTTTTGTGACGTTATGTATTTTGTGACGTCATTTATTTTTGTGACTTTATTTATTTTGTGACGTCATTTATTTTTGTGACGTTATGTATTTTGTGACGTTATGTATTTTGTGACGTTATTTATTTTTGTGACGTTATGTATTTTGTGACGTAATTAATTTTTGTGACGTCATTTATTTTTGTGACGTTATATATTTTGTGAGGTTATGTATTTTGTGACGTAATTAATTTTTGTGACGTCATTTATTTTTGTGACGTTATGTATTTTGTGACGTCATTTGTTTTTGTGACGTTATGTATTTTGTGAGTCATTTATTTTCGTGACGTTATGTATTTTGTGACGTCATTTATTTTTGTGACGTTATGTATTTTGTGACGTCATTTTTTTGTGACGTTATGTATTTTGTGACGTCATTTATTTTTGTGACGTTATGTATTTTGTGACGTCATTTATTTTTTGCCGTTATGTATTTTGTGACGTTATGTATTTTGTGACGTCATTTTTTTGTGACGTTATGTATTTTGTGACGTCATTTATTTTTGTGACGTTATGTATTTTGTGACGTCATTTATTTTGGTAACGTTATGTATTTTGTAACGT
This sequence comes from Flexamia atlantica, assembly GCA_035578135.1. NCBI lineage: Eukaryota > Metazoa > Arthropoda > Insecta > Hemiptera > Cicadellidae > Flexamia > Flexamia atlantica. The sequence continues at coordinate 286,152 of JAQJVK010000056.1, read as the reverse complement.
CATTTATTTTGTAACGTCATTTATTTTTGTGACGTTATGTATTTTGTGACGTTATGTATTTTGTGACGTCATTTATTTTTGTGACGTTATGTATTTTGTGACGTCATTTATTTTTGTGACGTTATGTATTTTGTGACGTCATTTATTTTTGTGACTTTATTTATTTTGTGACGTCATTTATTTTTGTGACGTTATGTATTTTGTGACGTTATGTATTTTGTGACGTTATTTATTTTTGTGACGTTATGTATTTTGTGACGTAATTAATTTTTGTGACGTCATTTATTTTTTTGACGTTATATATTTTGTGAGGTTATGTATTTTGTGACGTAATTAATTTTTGTGACGTCATTTATTTTTGTGACGTTATGTATTTTGTGACGTCATTTGTTTTTGTGACGTTATGTATTTTGTGAGTCATTTATTTTCGTGACGTTATGTATTTTGTGACGTCATTTATTTTTGTGACGTTATGTATTTTGTGACGTCATTTTTTTGTGACGTTATGTATTTTGTGACGTTATTTATTTTTGAGACGTTATGTATTTTGTGACGTCATATATTTTGGTAACGTTATGTATTTTGTAACGTCATTTATTTTGTACTGTCATGTATTTTTGTGACGTTATGTATTTTGTGACGTTATGTATTTTGTGACGTCATTTATTTTTGTGACGTTATGTATTTTGTGACGTCATTTATTTTTGTGACGTTATGTATTTTGTGACGTCATTTATTTTTTTGACGTTATGTATTTTGTGACGTCATTTGTTTTTGTGTCGTTATGTATTTTGTGAGTCATTTATTTTCGTGACGTTATGTATTTTGTGACGTCATTTATTTTTGTGACGTTATGTATTTTGTGACGTCATTTGTTTTTGTGACGTTATGTATTTTGTGACGTCATTTATTTTGGTAACGTTATGTATTTTGTAACGTCATTTATTTTTGTGACGTTATGTATTTTGTGACGTTATGTATTTTGTGACGTCATTTATTTTTGTAACGTTATGTATTTTGTGACGTCATTTATTTTTGTGACGTTATGTATTTTGTGACGTCATTTATTTTTGTGACTTTATTTATTTTGTGACGTCATTTATTTTTGTGACGTTATGTATTTTGTGACGTTATGTATTTTGTGACGTTATTTATTTTTGTGACGTTATGTATTTTGTGACGTAATTAATTTTTGTGACGTCATTTATTTTTGTGACGTTATATATTTTGTGAGGTTATGTATTTTGTGACGTAATTAATTTTTGTGACGTCATTTATTTTTGTGACGTTATGTATTTTGTGACGTCATTTGTTTTTGTGACGTTATGTATATTGTGAGTCATTTATTTTCGTGACGTTATGTATTTTGTGACGTCATTTATTTTTGTGACTTTATGTATTTTGTGACGTCATTTTTTTGTGACATTATGTATTTTGTGACGTCATTTATTTTTGTGACGTTATGTATTTTGTGACGTCATTTATTTTGGTAACGTTATGTATTTTGTAACGTCATTTATTTTGTAACGTCATTTATTTTTGTGACGTTATGTATTTTGTGACGTTATGTATTTTGTGACGTCATTTATTTTTGTGACGTTATGTATTTTGTGACGTCATTTATTTTTGTGACGTTATGTATTTTGTGACGTCATTTATTTTTGTGACTTTATTTATTTTGTGACGTCATTTATTTTTGTGACGTTATGTATTTTGTGACGTTATGTATTTTGTGACGTTATTTATTTTTGTGACGTTATGTATTTTGTGACGTAATTAATTTTTGTGACGTCATTTATTTTTGTGATGTTATGTATTTTGTGACGTCATTTGTTTTTGTGACGTTATGTATTTTGTGAGTCATTTATTTTCGTGACGTTATGTATTTTGTGACGTCATTTATTTTTGTGACGTTATGTATTTTGTGACGTCATTTTTTTGTGACGTTATGTATTTTGTGACGTCATTTATTTTTGTCACGTTATGTATTTTGTGACGTCATTTATTTTGGTAACGTTATGTATTTTGTAACGTCATTTATTTTGTAACGTCATTTATTTTTGTGACGTTATGTATTTTGTGACGTTATGTATTTTGTGACGTCATTTATTTTTGTGACGTTATGTATTTTGTGACGTCATTTATTTTTGTGACGTTATGTATTTTGTGACGTCAATTATTTTTTTGACGTTATGTATTTTGTGACGTCATTTTTTTGTGACGTTATGTATTTTGTGACGTCATTTATTTTTGTGACGTTATGTATTTTGTGACGTCATTTATTTTGGTAACGTTATGTATTTTGTAACGTCATTTATTTTGTAACGTCATTTATTTTTGTGACGTTATGTATTTTGTGACGTCATTTATTTTTGTGACGTTATGTATTTTTTGACGTCATTAATTTTTGTGACGTTATGTATTTGTGACGTCATTTATTTTTGTGAGGTTATGTAATTTTTGACGTAATTAATTTTTGTGACGTTATGTATTTTGTGACATCAGTTATTTTGTTGACGTTATGCATTTTGTGACGTTATGTATTTTGTGACGTCATTTATTTTTGTGACGTTATGTATTTTGTGACGTAATTAATTTTTGTGACGTCATTTATTTTTGTGACGTTATGTATTTTGTGACGTCATTTATTTTTGTGACGTTATGTATTTTGTGACGTCATTTATTTTTGTGAGGTTATGTATTTTTTGACGTAATTAATTTTTGTGACGTTATGTATTTTGTGACGTAATTAATTTTTGTGACGTCATTAATTTTGTGACGTTATGTATTTTGTGACGTCATTTATTTTTGTGACGTTATGTATTTTGTGACGTCATTTATTTTTGTGACTTTATTTATTTTGTGACGTCATTTATTTTTGTGACGTTATGTATTTTGTGACGTTATGTATTTTGTGACGTTATTTATTTTTGTGACGTTATGTATTTTGTGACGTAATTAATTTTTGTGACGTCATTTATTTTTGTGACGTTATATATTTTGTGAGGTTATGTATTTTGTGACGTAATTAATTTTTGTGACGTCATTTATTTTTGTGACGTTATGTATTTTGTGACGTCATTTGTTTTTGTGACGTTATGTATTTTGTGAGTCATTTATTTTCGTGACGTTATGTATTTTGTGACGTCATTTATTTTTGTGACGTTATGTATTTTGTGACGTCATTTTTTTGTGACGTTATGTATTTTGTGACGTCATTTATTTTTGTGACGTTATGTATTTTGTGACGTCATTTATTTTTTGCCGTTATGTATTTTGTGACGTTATGTATTTTGTGACGTCATTTTTTTGTGACGTTATGTATTTTGTGACGTCATTTATTTTTGTGACGTTATGTATTTTGTGACGTCATTTATTTTGGTAACGTTATGTATTTTGTAACGTCATTTATTTTGTAACGTCATTTATTTTTGTGACGTTATGTATTTTGTGACGTTATGTATTTTGTGACGTCATTTATTTTTGTGACGTTATGTATTTTGTGACGTCATTTATTTTTGTGACGTTATGTATTTTGTGACGTCATTTATTTTTGTGACTTTATTTATTTTGTGACGTCATTTATTTTTGTGACGTTATGTATTTTGTGACGTTATGTATTTTGTGACGTTATTTATTTTTGTGACGTTATGTATTTTGTGACGTAATTAATTTTTGTGACGTCATTTATTTTTTTGACGTTATATATTTTGTGAGGTTATGTATTTTGTGACGTAATTAATTTTTGTGACGTCATTTATTTTTGTGACGTTATGTATTTTGTGACGTCATTTGTTTTTGTGACGTTATGTATTTTGTGAGTCATTTATTTTCGTGACGTTATGTATTTTGTGACGTCATTTATTTTTGTGACGTTATGTATTTTGTGACGTCATTTTTTTGTGACGTTATGTATTTTGTGACGTTATTTATTTTTGAGACGTTATGTATTTTGTGACGTCATATATTTTGGTAACGTTATGTATTTTGTAACGTCATTTATTTTGTACTGTCATGTATTTTTGTGACGTTATGTATTTTGTGACGTTATGTATTTTGTGACGTCATTTATTTTTGTGACGTTATGTATTTTGTGACGTCATTTATTTTTGTGACGTTATGTATTTTGTGACGTCATTTATTTTTTTGACGTTATGTATTTTGTGACGTCATTTGTTTTTGTGTCGTTATGTATTTTGTGAGTCATTTATTTTCGTGACGTTATGTATTTTGTGACGTCATTTATTTTTGTGACGTTATGTATTTTGTGACGTCATTTGTTTTTGTGACGTTATGTATTTTGTGACGTCATTTATTTTGGTAACGTTATGTATTTTGTAACGTCATTTATTTTTGTGACGTTATGTATTTTGTGACGTTATGTATTTTGTGACGTCATTTATTTTTGTAACGTTATGTATTTTGTGACGTCATTTATTTTTGTGACGTTATGTATTTTGTGACGTCATTTATTTTTGTGACTTTATTTATTTTGTGACGTCATTTATTTTTGTGACGTTATGTATTTTGTGACGTTATGTATTTTGTGACGTTATTTATTTTTGTGACGTTATGTATTTTGTGACGTAATTAATTTTTGTGACGTCATTTATTTTTGTGACGTTATATATTTTGTGAGGTTATGTATTTTGTGACGTAATTAATTTTTGTGACGTCATTTATTTTTGTGACGTTATGTATTTTGTGACGTCATTTGTTTTTGTGACGTTATGTATATTGTGAGTCATTTATTTTCGTGACGATATGTATTTTGTGACGTCATTTATTTTTGTGACTTTATGTATTTTGTGACGTCATTTTTTTGTGACATTATGTATTTTGTGACGTCATTTATTTTTGTGACGTTATGTATTTTGTGACGTCATTTATTTTGGTAACGTTATGTATTTTGTAACGTCATTTATTTTGTAACGTCATTTATTTTTGTGACGTTATGTATTTTGTGACGTTATGTATTTTGTGACGTCATTTATTTTTGTGACGTTATGTATTTTGTGACGTCATTTATTTTTGTGACGTTATGTATTTTGTGACGTCATTTATTTTTGTGACTTTATTTATTTTGTGACGTCATTTATTTTTGTGACGTTATGTATTTTGTGACGTTATGTATTTTGTGACGTTATTTATTTTTGTGACGTTATGTATTTTGTGACGTAATTAATTTTTGTGACGTCATTTATTTTTGTGATGTTATGTATTTTGTGACGTCATTTGTTTTTGTGACGTTATGTATTTTGTGAGTCATTTATTTTCGTGACGTTATGTATTTTGTGACGTCATTTATTTTTGTGACGTTATGTATTTTGTGACGTCATTTTTTTGTGACGTTATGTATTTTGTGACGTCATTTATTTTTGTCACGTTATGTATTTTGTGACGTCATTTATTTTGGTAACGTTATGTATTTTGTAACGTCATTTATTTTGTAACGTCATTTATTTTTGTGACGTTATGTATTTTGTGACGTTATGTATTTTGTGACGTCATTTATTTTTGTGACGTTATGTATTTTGTGACGTCATTTATTTTTGTGACGTTATGTATTTTGTGACGTCAATTATTTTTTTGACGTTATGTATTTTGTGACGTCATTTTTTTGTGACGTTATGTATTTTGTGACGTCATTTATTTTTGTGACGTTATGTATTTTGTGACGTCATTTATTTTGGTAACGTTATGTATTTTGTAACGTCATTTATTTTGTAACGTCATTTATTTTTGTGACGTTATGTATTTTGTGACGTCATTTATTTTTGTGACGTTATGTATTTTTTGACGTCATTAATTTTTGTGACGTTATGTATTTGTGACGTCATTTATTTTTGTGAGGTTATGTAATTTTTGACGTAATTAATTTTTGTGACGTTATGTATTTTGTGACGTAATTAATTTTTGTGACGTCATTAATTTTGTGACGTTATGTATTTTGTGACGTCATTTATTTTTGTGACGTTATGTATTTTGTGACGTCATTTATTTTTGTGACGTTATGTATTTTGTGACGTCATTTTTTCGTGACGTTATGTATTTTGTGACGTCATTTATTTTTGTGACGTTATGTATTTTGTGACGTCATTTATTTTGGTAACGTTATGTATTTTGTAACGTCATTTATTTTGTAACGTCATTTATTTTTGTGACGTTATGTATTTTGTGACGTTATGTATTTTGTGACGTAATTAATTTTTGTGACGTCATTAATTTTGTGACGTTATGTATTTTGTGACGTCATTTATTTTTGTGACGTTATGTATTTTGTGACGTCATTTATTTTTGTGACTTTATTTATTTTGTGACGTCATTTATTTTTGTGACGTTATGTATTTTGTGACGTTATGTATTTTGTGACGTTATTTATTTTTGTGACGTTATGTATTTTGTGACGTAATTAATTTTTGTGACGTCATTTATTTTTGTGACGTTATATATTTTGTGAGGTTATGTATTTTGTGACGTAATTAATTTTTGTGACGTCATTTATTTTTGTGACGTTATGTATTTTGTGACGTCATTTGTTTTTGTGACGTTATGTATTTTGTGAGTCATTTATTTTCGTGACGTTATGTATTTTGTGACGTCATTTATTTTTGTGACGTTATGTATTTTGTGACGTCATTTTTTTGTGACGTTATGTATTTTGTGACGTCATTTATTTTTGTGACGTTATGTATTTTGTGACGTCATTTATTTTGGTAACGTTATGTATTTTGTAACGTCATTTATTTTGTAACGTCATTTATTTTTGTGACGTTATGTATTTTGTGACGTTATGTATTTTGTGACGTCATTTATTTTTGTGACGTTATGTATTTTGTGACGTCATTTATTTTTGTGACTTTATGTATTTTGTGACGTCATTTATTTTTTTGACGTTATGTATTTTGTGACGTCATTTATTTTTGTGACGTTATGTATTTTGTGACGTCATTTATTTTTTGCCGTTTTGTATTTTGTGACGTTATGTATTTTGTTACGTTATTTATTTTTCCGACGTCATTTATTTTTGTGACGTTATGTATTTTGTGACGTAATTAATTTTTGTGACGTCATTTATTTTTGTGACGTTATATATTTTGTGAGGTTATGTATTTTGTGACGTAATTAATTTTTGTGACGTCATTTATTTTTGTGACGTTATGTATTTTGTGACGTCATTTGTTTTTGTGACGTTATGTATATTGTGAGTCATTTATTTTCGTGACGTTATGTATTTTGTGACGTCATTTATTTTTGTGACTTTATGTATTTTGTGACGTCATTTTTTTGTGACGTTATGTATTTTGTGACGTCATTTATTTTTGTGACGTTATGTATTTTGTGACGTCATTTATTTTGGTAACGTTATGTATTTTGTAACGTCATTTATTTTGTAACGTCATTTATTTTTGTGACGTTATGTATTTTGTGACGTTATGTATTTTGTGACGTCATTTATTTTTGTGACGTTATGTATTTTGTGACGTCATTTATTTTTGTGACGTTATGTATTTTGTGACGTCATTTATTTTTGTGACTTTATTTATTTTGTGACGTCATTTATTTTTGTGACGTTATGTATTTTGTGACGTTATGTATTTTGTGACGTTATTTATTTTTGTGACGTTATGTATTTTGTGACGTAATTAATTTTTGTGACGTCATTTATTTTTGTGATGTTATGTATTTTGTGACGTCATTTATTTTGGTAACGTTATGTATTTTGTAACTTCATTTATTTTGTAACGTCATTTATTTTTGTGACGTTATGTATTTTGTGACGTTATGTATTTTGTGACGTCATTTATTTTTGTGACGTTATGTATTTTGTGACGTCATTTATTTTTGTGACTTTATGTATTTTGTGACGTCATTTATTTTTTTGACGTTATGTATTTTGTGACGTCATTTATTTTTGTGACGTTATGTATTTTGTGACGTCATTTATTTTTTGCCGTTTTGTATTTTGTGACGTTATGTATTTTGTGACGTTATGTATTTTGTGACGTTATTTATTTTTGTGACGTTATGTATTTTGTGACGTAATTAATTTTTGTGACGTCATTTATTTTTGTGACGTTATATATTTTGTGAGGTTATGTATTTTGTGACGTAATTAATTTTTGTGACGTCATTTATTTTTGTGACGTTATGTATTTTGTGACGTCATTTGTTTTTGTGACGTTATGTATATTGTGAGTCATTTATTTTCGTGACGTTATGTATTTTGTGACGTCATTTATTTTTGTGACTTTATGTATTTTGTGACGTCATTTTTTTGTGACGTTATGTATTTTGTGACGTCATTTATTTTTGTGACGTTATGTATTTTGTGACGTCATTTATTTTGGTAACGTTATGTATTTTGTAACGTCATTTATTTTGTAACGTCATTTATTTTTGTGACGTTATGTATTTTGTGACGTTATGTATTTTGTGACGTCATTTATTTTTGTGACGTTATGTATTTTGTGACGTCATTTATTTTTGTGACGTTATGTATTTTGTGACGTCATTTATTTTTGTGACTTTATTTATTTTGTGACGTCATTTATTTTTGTGACGTTATGTATTTTGTGACGTTATGTATTTTGTGACGTTATTTATTTTTGTGACGTTATGTATTTTGTGACGTAATTAATTTTTGTGACGTCATTTATTTTTGTGATGTTATGTATTTTGTGACGTCATTTGTTTTTGTGACGTTATGTATTTTGTGACGTCATTTATTTTTGTGACGTTATGTATTTTGTGACGTCATTTATTTTTGTGACTTTATGTATTTTGTGACGTCATTTATTTTTTTGACGTTATGTATTTTGTGACGTCATTTATTTTTGTGACGTTATGTATTTTGTGACGTCGTTTATTTTTTGCCGTTTTGTATTTTGTGACGTTATGTATTTTGTTACGTTATTTATTTTTCCGACGTCATTTATTTTTGTGACGTTATGTATTTTGTGACGTAATTAATTTTTGTGACGTCATTTATTTTTGTGACGTTATATATTTTGTGAGGTTATGTATTTTGTGACGTAATTAATTTTTGTGACGTCATTTATTTTTGTGACGTTATGTATTTTGTGACGTCATTTGTTTTTGTGACGTTATGTATATTGTGAGTCATTTATTTTCGTGACGTTATGTATTTTGTGACGTCATTTATTTTTGTGACTTTATGTATTTTGTGACGTCATTTTTTTGTGACGTTATGTATTTTGTGACGTCATTTATTTTTGTGACGTTATGTATTTTGTGACGTCATTTATTTTGGTAACGTTATGTATTTTGTAACGTCATTTATTTTGTAACGTCATTTATTTTTGTGACGTTATGTATTTTGTGACGTTATGTATTTTGTGACGTCATTTATTTTTGTGACGTTATGTATTTTGTGACGTCATTTATTTTTGTGACGTTATGTATTTTGTGACGTCATTTATTTTTGTGACTTTATTTATTTTGTGACGTCATTTATTTTTGTGACGTTATGTATTTTGTGACGTTATGTATTTTGTGACGTTATTTATTTTTGTGACGTTATGTATTTTGTGACGTAATTAATTTTTGTGACGTCATTTATTTTTGTGATGTTATGTATTTTGTGACGTCATTTATTTTGGTAACGTTATGTATTTTGTAACTTCATTTATTTTGTAACGTCTTTTATTTTTGTGACGTTATGTATTTTGTGACGTTATGTATTTTGTGACGTCATTTATTTTTGTGACGTTATGTATTTTGTGACGTCATTTATTTTTGTGACTTTATGTATTTTGTGACGTCATTTATTTTTTTGACGTTATGTATTTTGTGACGTCATTTATTTTTGTGACGTTATGTATTTTGTGACGTCATTTATTTTTTGCCGTTTTGTATTTTGTGACGTTATGTATTTTGTGACGTTATGTATTTTGTGACGTTATTTATTTTTGTGACGTTATGTATTTTGTGACGTAATTAATTTTTGTGACGTCATTTATTTTTGTGACGTTATATATTTTGTGAGGTTATGTATTTTGTGACGTAATTAATTTTTGTGACGTCATTTATTTTTGTGACGTTATGTATTTTGTGACGTCATTTGTTTTTGTGACGTTATGTATATTGTGAGTCATTTATTTTCGTGACGTTATGTATTTTGTGACGTCATTTATTTTTGTGACTTTATGTATTTTGTGACGTCATTTTTTTGTGACGTTATGTATTTTGTGACGTCATTTATTTTTGTGACGTTATGTATTTTGTGACGTCATTTATTTTGGTAACGTTATGTATTTTGTAACGTCATTTATTTTGTAACGTCATTTATTTTTGTGACGTTATGTATTTTGTGACGTTATGTATTTTGTGACGTCATTTATTTTTGTGACGTTATGTATTTTGTGACGTCATTTATTTTTGTGACGTTATGTATTTTGTGACGTCATTTATTTTTGTGACTTTATTTATTTTGTGACGTCATTTATTTTTGTGACGTTATGTATTTTGTGACGTTATGTATTTTGTGACGTTATTTATTTTTGTGACGTTATGTATTTTGTGACGTAATTAATTTTTGTGACGTCATTTATTTTTGTGATGTTATGTATTTTGTGACGTCATTTGTTTTTGTGACGTTATGTATTTTGTGAGTCATTTATTTTCGTGACGTTATGTATTTTGTGACGTCATTTATTTTTGTGACGTTATGTATTTTGTGACGTCATTTTTTTGTGACGTTATGTATTTTGTGACGTCATTTATTTTTGTCACGTTATGTATTTTGTGACGTCATTTATTTTGGTAACGTTATGTATTTTGTAACGTCATTTATTTTGTAACGTCATTTATTTTTGTGACGTTATGTATTTTGTGACGTTATGTATTTTGTGACGTCATTTATTTTTGTGACGTTATGTATTTTGTGACGTCATTTATTTTTGTGACGTTATGTATTTTGTGACGTCAATTATTTTTTTGACGTTATGTATTTTGTGACGTCATTTTTTTGTGACGTTATGTATTTTGTGACGTCATTTATTTTTGTGACGTTATGTATTTTGTGACGTCATTTATTTTGGTAACGTTATGTATTTTGTAACGTCATTTATTTTGTAACGTCATTTATTTTTGTGACGTTATGTATTTTGTGACGTCATTTATTTTTGTGACGTTATGTATTTTTTGACGTCATTAATTTTTGTGACGTTATGTATTTGTGACGTCATTTATTTTTGTGAGGTTATGTAATTTTTGACGTAATTAATTTTTGTGACGTTATGTATTTTGTGACGTAATTAATTTTTGTGACGTCATTAATTTTGTGACGTTATGTATTTTGTGACGTCATTTATTTTTGTGACGTTATGTATTTTGTGACGTCATTTATTTTTGTGACGTTATGTATTTTGTGACGTCATTTTTTCGTGACGTTATGTATTTTGTGACGTCATTTATTTTTGTGACGTTATGTATTTTGTGACGTCATTTATTTTGGTAACGTTATGTATTTTGTAACGTCATTTATTTTGTAACGTCATTTATTTTTGTGACGTTATGTATTTTGTGACGTTATGTATTTTGTGACGTAATTAATTTTTGTGACGTCATTAATTTTGTGACGTTATGTATTTTGTGACGTCATTTATTTTTGTGACGTTATGTATTTTGTGACGTCATTTATTTTTGTGACTTTATTTATTTTGTGACGTCATTTATTTTTGTGACGTTATGTATTTTGTGACGTTATGTATTTTGTGACGTTATGTATTTTGTGACGTTATTTATTTTTGTGACGTTATGTATTTTGTGACGTAATTAATTTTTGTGACGTCATTTATTTTTGTGACGTTATATATTTTGTGAGGTTATGTATTTTGTGACGTAATTAATTTTTGTGACGTCATTTATTTTTGTGACGTTATGTATTTTGTGACGTCATTTGTTTTTGTGACGTTATGTATATTGTGAGTCATTTATTTTCGTGACGTTATGTATTTTGTGACGTCATTTATTTTTGTGACTTTATGTATTTTGTGACGTCATTTTTTTGTGACATTATGTATTTTGTGACGTCATTTATTTTTGTGACGTTATGTATTTTGTGACGTCATTTATTTTGGTAACGTTATGTATTTTGTAACGTCATTTATTTTGTAACGTCATTTATTTTTGTGACGTTATGTATTTTGTGACGTTATGTATTTTGTGACGTCATTTATTTTTGTGACGTTATGTATTTTGTGACGTCATTTATTTTTGTGACGTTATGTATTTTGTGACGTCATTTATTTTTGTGACTTTATTTATTTTGTGACGTCATTTATTTTTGTGACGTTATGTATTTTGTGACGTTATGTATTTTGTGACGTTATTTATTTTTGTGACGTTATGTATTTTGTGACGTAATTAATTTTTGTGACGTCATTTATTTTTGTGATGTTATGTATTTTGTGACGTCATTTGTTTTTGTGACGTTATGTATTTTGTGAGTCATTTATTTTCGTGACGTTATGTATTTTGTGACGTCATTTATTTTTGTGACGTTATGTATTTTGTGACGTCATTTTTTTGTGACGTTATGTATTTTGTGACGTCATTTATTTTTGTCACGTTATGTATTTTGTGACGTCATTTATTTTGGTAACGTTATGTATTTTGTAACGTCATTTATTTTGTAACGTCATTTATTTTTTTGACGTTATGTATTTTGTGACGTTATGTATTTTGTGACGTCATTTTTTTTTGTGACGTTATGTATTTTGTGACGTCATTTATTTTTGTGACGTTATGTATTTTGTGACGTCAATTATTTTTTTGACGTTATGTATTTTGTGACGTCATTTTTTTGTGACGTTATGTATTTTGTGACGTCATTTATTTTTGTGACGTTATGTATTTTGTGACGTCATTTATTTTGGTAACGTTATGTATTTTGTAACGTCATTTATTTTGTAACGTCATTTATTTTTGTGACGTTATGTATTTTGTGACGTCATTTATTTTTGTGACGTTATGTATTTTTTGACGTCATTAATTTTTGTGACGTTATGTATTTGTGACGTCATTTATTTTTGTGAGGTTATGTAATTTTTGACGTAATTAATTTTTGTGACGTTATGTATTTTGTGACATCAGTTATTTTGTTGACGTTATGCATTTTGTGACGTTATGTATTTTGTGACGTCATTTATTTTTGTGACGTTATGTATTTTGTGACGTAATTAATTTTTGTGACGTCATTTATTTTTGTGACGTTATGTATTTTGTGACGTCATTTATTTTTGTGACGTTATGTATTTTGTGACGTCATTTATTTTTGTGAGGTTATGTATTTTTTGACGTAATTAATTTTTGTGACGTTATGTATTTTGTGACGTAATTAATTTTTGTGACGTCATTAATTTTGTGACGTTATGTATTTTGTGACGTCATTTATTTTTGTGACGTTATGTATTTTGTGACGTCATTTATTTTTGTGACTTTATTTATTTTGTGACGTCATTTATTTTTGTGACGTTATGTATTTTGTGACGTTATGTATTTTGTGACGTTATTTATTTTTGTGACGTTATGTATTTTGTGACGTAATTAATTTTTGTGACGTCATTTATTTTTGTGACGTTATATATTTTGTGAGGTTATGTATTTTGTGACGTAATTAATTTTTGTGACGTCATTTATTTTTGTGACGTTATGTATTTTGTGACGTCATTTGTTTTTGTGACGTTATGTATTTTGTGAGTCATTTATTTTCGTGACGTTATGTATTTTGTGACGTCATTTATTTTTGTGACGTTATGTATTTTGTGACGTCATTTTTTTGTGACGTTATGTATTTTGTGACGTCATTTATTTTTGTGACGTTATGTATTTTGTGACGTCATTTATTTTTTGCCGTTATGTATTTTGTGACGTTATGTATTTTGTGACGTCATTTTTTTGTGACGTTATGTATTTTGTGACGTCATTTATTTTTGTGACGTTATGTATTTTGTGACGTCATTTATTTTGGTAACGTTATGTATTTTGTAACGTCATTTATTTTGTAACGTCATTTATTTTTGTGACGTTATGTATTTTGTGACGTTATGTATTTTGTGACGTCATTTATTTTTGTGACGTTATGTATTTTGTGACGTCATTTATTTTTGTGACGTTATGTATTTTGTGACGTCATTTATTTTTGTGACTTTATTTATTTTGTGACGTCATTTATTTTTGTGACGTTATGTATTTTGTGACGTTATGTATTTTGTGACGTTATTTATTTTTGTGACGTTATGTATTTTGTGACGTAATTAATTTTTGTGACGTCATTTATTTTTTTGACGTTATATATTTTGTGAGGTTATGTATTTTGTGACGTAATTAATTTTTGTGACGTCATTTATTTTTGTGACGTTATGTATTTTGTGACGTCATTTGTTTTTGTGACGTTATGTATTTTGTGAGTCATTTATTTTCGTGACGTTATGTATTTTGTGACGTCATTTATTTTTGTGACGTTATGTATTTTGTGACGTCATTTTTTTGTGACGTTATGTATTTTGTGACGTTATTTATTTTTGAGACGTTATGTATTTTGTGACGTCATATATTTTGGTAACGTTATGTATTTTGTAACGTCATTTATTTTGTACTGTCATGTATTTTTGTGACGTTATGTATTTTGTGACGTTATGTATTTTGTGACGTCATTTATTTTTGTGACGTTATGTATTTTGTGACGTCATTTATTTTTGTGACGTTATGTATTTTGTGACGTCATTTATTTTTTTGACGTTATGTATTTTGTGACGTCATTTGTTTTTGTGTCGTTATGTATTTTGTGAGTCATTTATTTTCGTGACGTTATGTATTTTGTGACGTCATTTATTTTTGTGACGTTATGTATTTTGTGACGTCATTTGTTTTTGTGACGTTATGTATTTTGTGACGTCATTTATTTTGGTAACGTTATGTATTTTGTAACGTCATTTATTTTTGTGACGTTATGTATTTTGTGACGTTATGTATTTTGTGACGTCATTTATTTTTGTAACGTTATGTATTTTGTGACGTCATTTATTTTTGTGACGTTATGTATTTTGTGACGTCATTTATTTTTGTGACTTTATTTATTTTGTGACGTCATTTATTTTTGTGACGTTATGTATTTTGTGACGTTATGTATTTTGTGACGTTATTTATTTTTGTGACGTTATGTATTTTGTGACGTAATTAATTTTTGTGACGTCATTTATTTTTGTGACGTTATATATTTTGTGAGGTTATGTATTTTGTGACGTAATTAATTTTTGTGACGTCATTTATTTTTGTGACGTTATGTATTTTGTGACGTCATTTGTTTTTGTGACGTTATGTATATTGTGAGTCATTTATTTTCGTGACGTTATGTATTTTGTGACGTCATTTATTTTTGTGACTTTATGTATTTTGTGACGTCATTTTTTTGTGACATTATGTATTTTGTGACGTCATTTATTTTTGTGACGTTATGTATTTTGTGACGTCATTTATTTTGGTAACGTTATGTATTTTGTAACGTCATTTATTTTGTAACGTCATTTATTTTTGTGACGTTATGTATTTTGTGACGTTATGTATTTTGTGACGTCATTTATTTTTGTGACGTTATGTATTTTGTGACGTCATTTATTTTTGTGACGTTATGTATTTTGTGACGTCATTTATTTTTGTGACTTTATTTATTTTGTGACGTCATTTATTTTTGTGACGTTATGTATTTTGTGACGTTATGTATTTTGTGACGTTATTTATTTTTGTGACGTTATGTATTTTGTGACGTAATTAATTTTTGTGACGTCATTTATTTTTGTGATGTTATGTATTTTGTGACGTCATTTGTTTTTGTGACGTTATGTATTTTGTGAGTCATTTATTTTCGTGACGTTATGTATTTTGTGACGTCATTTATTTTTGTGACGTTATGTATTTTGTGACGTCATTTTTTTGTGACGTTATGTATTTTGTGACGTCATTTATTTTTGTCACGTTATGTATTTTGTGACGTCATTTATTTTGGTAACGTTATGTATTTTGTAACGTCATTTATTTTGTAACGTCATTTATTTTTGTGACGTTATGTATTTTGTGACGTTATGTATTTTGTGACGTCATTTATTTTTGTGACGTTATGTATTTTGTGACGTCATTTATTTTTGTGACGTTATGTATTTTGTGACGTCAATTATTTTTTTGACGTTATGTATTTTGTGACGTCATTTTTTTGTGACGTTATGTATTTTGTGACGTCATTTATTTTTGTGACGTTATGTATTTTGTGACGTCATTTATTTTGGTAACGTTATGTATTTTGTAACGTCATTTATTTTGTAACGTCATTTATTTTTGTGACGTTATGTATTTTGTGACGTCATTTATTTTTGTGACGTTATGTATTTTTTGACGTCATTAATTTTTGTGACGTTATGTTTTTGTGACGTCATTTATTTTTGTGAGGTTATGTAATTTTTGACGTAATTAATTTTTGTGACGTTATGTATTTTGTGACGTAATTAATTTTTGTGACGTCATTAATTTTGTGACGTTATGTATTTTGTGACGTCATTTATTTTTGTGACGTTATGTATTTTGTGACGTCATTTATTTTTGTGACGTTATGTATTTTGTGACGTCATTTTTTCGTGACGTTATGTATTTTGTGACGTCATTTATTTTTGTGACGTTATGTATTTTGTGACGTCATTTATTTTGGTAACGTTATGTATTTTGTAACGTCATTTATTTTGTAACGTCATTTATTTTTGTGACGTTATGTATTTTGTGACGTTATGTATTTTGTGACGTAATTAATTTTTGTGACGTCATTAATTTTGTGACGTTATGTATTTTGTGACGTCATTTATTTTTGTGACGTTATGTATTTTGTGACGTCATTTATTTTTGTGACTTTATTTATTTTGTGACGTCATTTATTTTTGTGACGTTATGTATTTTGTGACGTTATGTATTTTGTGACGTTATTTATTTTTGTGACGTTATGTATTTTGTGACGTAATTAATTTTTGTGACGTCATTTATTTTTGTGACGTTATATATTTTGTGAGGTTATGTATTTTGTGACGTAATTAATTTTTGTGACGTCATTTATTTTTGTGACGTTATGTATTTTGTGACGTCATTTGTTTTTGTGACGTTATGTATTTTGTGAGTCATTTATTTTCGTGACGTTATGTATTTTGTGACGTCATTTATTTTTGTGACGTTATGTATTTTGTGACGTCATTTTTTTGTGACGTTATGTATTTTGTGACGTCATTTATTTTTGTGACGTTATGTATTTTGTGACGTCATTTATTTTGGTAACGTTATGTATTTTGTAACGTCATTTATTTTGTAACGTCATTTATTTTTGTGACGTTATGTATTTTGTGACGTTATGTATTTTGTGACGTCATTTATTTTTGTGACGTTATGTATTTTGTGACGTCATTTATTTTTGTGACTTTATGTATTTTGTGACGTCATTTATTTTTTTGACGTTATGTATTTTGTGACGTCATTTATTTTTGTGACGTTATGTATTTTGTGACGTCATTTATTTTTTGCCGTTTAGTATTTTGTGACGTTATGTATTTTGTTACGTTATTTATTTTTCCGACGTCATTTATTTTTGTGACGTTATGTATTTTGTGACGTAATTAATTTTTGTGACGTCATTTATTTTTGTGACGTTATATATTTTGTGAGGTTATGTATTTTGTGACGTAATTAATTTTTGTGACGTCATTTATTTTTGTGACGTTATGTATTTTGTGACGTCATTTGTTTTTGTGACGTTATGTATATTGTGAGTCATTTATTTTCGTGACGTTATGTATTTTGTGACGTCATTTATTTTTGTGACTTTATGTATTTTGTGACGTCATTTTTTTGTGACGTTATGTATTTTGTGACGTCATTTATTTTTGTGACGTTATGTATTTTGTGACGTCATTTATTTTGGTAACGTTATGTATTTTGTAACGTCATTTATTTTGTAACGTCATTTATTTTTGTGACGTTATGTATTTTGTGACGTTATGTATTTTGTGACGTCATTTATTTTTGTGACGTTATGTATTTTGTGACGTCATTTATTTTTGTGACGTTATGTATTTTGTGACGTCATTTATTTTTGTGACTTTATTTATTTTGTGACGTCATTTATTTTTGTGACGTTATGTATTTTGTGACGTTATGTATTTTGTGACGTTATTTATTTTTGTGACGTTATGTATTTTGTGACGTAATTAATTTTTGTGACGTCATTTATTTTTGTGATGTTATGTATTTTGTGACGTCATTTATTTTGGTAACGTTATGTATTTTGTAACTTCATTTATTTTGTAACGTCATTTATTTTTGTGACGTTATGTATTTTGTGACGTTATGTATTTTGTGACGTCATTTATTTTTGTGACGTTATGTATTTTGTGACGTCATTTATTTTTGTGACTTTATGTATTTTGTGACGTCATTTATTTTTTTGACGTTATGTATTTTGTGACGTCATTTATTTTTGTGACGTTATGTATTTTGTGACGTCATTTATTTTTTGCCGTTTTGTATTTTGTGACGTTATGTATTTTGTGACGTTATGTATTTTGTGACGTTATTTATTTTTGTGACGTTATGTATTTTGTGACGTAATTAATTTTTGTGACGTCATTTATTTTTGTGACGTTATATATTTTGTGAGGTTATGTATTTTGTGACGTAATTAATTTTTGTGACGTCATTTATTTTTGTGACGTTATGTATTTTGTGACGTCATTTGTTTTTGTGACGTTATGTATATTGTGAGTCATTTATTTTCGTGACGTTATGTATTTTGTGACGTCATTTATTTTTGTGACTTTATGTATTTTGTGACGTCATTTTTTTGTGACGTTATGTATTTTGTGACGTCATTTATTTTTGTGACGTTATGTATTTTGTGACGTCATTTATTTTGGTAACGTTATGTATTTTGTAACGTCATTTATTTTGTAACGTCATTTATTTTTGTGACGTTATGTATTTTGTGACGTTATGTATTTTGTGACGTCATTTATTTTTGTGACGTTATGTATTTTGTGACGTCATTTATTTTTGTGACGTTATGTATTTTGTGACGTCATTTATTTTTGTGACTTTATTTATTTTGTGACGTCATTTATTTTTGTGACGTTATGTATTTTGTGACGTTATGTATTTTGTGACGTTATTTATTTTTGTGACGTTATGTATTTTGTGACGTAATTAATTTTTGTGACGTCATTTATTTTTGTGATGTTATGTATTTTGTGACGTCATTTGTTTTTGTGACGTTATGTATTTTGTGACGTCATTTATTTTTGTGACGTTATGTATTTTGTGACGTCATTTATTTTTGTGACTTTATGTATTTTGTGACGTCATTTATTTTTTTGACGTTATGTATTTTGTGACGTCATTTATTTTTGTGACGTTATGTATTTTGTGACGTCGTTTATTTTTTGCCGTTTTGTATTTTGTGACGTTATGTATTTTGTTACGTTATTTATTTTTCCGACGTCATTTATTTTTGTGACGTTATGTATTTTGTGACGTAATTAATTTTTGTGACGTCATTTATTTTTGTGACGTTATATATTTTGTGAGGTTATGTATTTTGTGACGTAATTAATTTTTGTGACGTCATTTATTTTTGTGACGTTATGTATTTTGTGACGTCATTTGTTTTTGTGACGTTATGTATATTGTGAGTCATTTATTTTCGTGACGTTATGTATTTTGTGACGTCATTTATTTTTGTGACTTTATGTATTTTGTGACGTCATTTTTTTGTGACGTTATGTATTTTGTGACGTCATTTATTTTTGTGACGTTATGTATTTTGTGACGTCATTTATTTTGGTAACGTTATGTATTTTGTAACGTCATTTATTTTGTAACGTCATTTATTTTTGTGACGTTATGTATTTTGTGACGTTATGTATTTTGTGACGTCATTTATTTTTGTGACGTTATGTATTTTGTGACGTCATTTATTTTTGTGACGTTATGTATTTTGTGACGTCATTTATTTTTGTGACTTTATTTATTTTGTGACGTCATTTATTTTTGTGACGTTATGTATTTTGTGACGTTATGTATTTTGTGACGTTATTTATTTTTGTGACGTTATGTATTTTGTGACGTAATTAATTTTTGTGACGTCATTTATTTTTGTGATGTTATGTATTTTGTGACGTCATTTATTTTGGTAACGTTATGTATTTTGTAACTTCATTTATTTTGTAACGTCTTTTATTTTTGTGACGTTATGTATTTTGTGACGTTATGTATTTTGTGACGTCATTTATTTTTGTGACGTTATGTATTTTGTGACGTCATTTATTTTTGTGACTTTATGTATTTTGTGACGTCATTTATTTTTTTGACGTTATGTATTTTGTGACGTCATTTATTTTTGTGACGTTATGTATTTTGTGACGTCATTTATTTTTTGCCGTTTTGTATTTTGTGACGTTATGTATTTTGTGACGTTATGTATTTTGTGACGTTATTTATTTTTGTGACGTTATGTATTTTGTGACGTAATTAATTTTTGTGACGTCATTTATTTTTGTGACGTTATATATTTTGTGAGGTTATGTATTTTGTGACGTAATTAATTTTTGTGACGTCATTTATTTTTGTGACGTTATGTATTTTGTGACGTCATTTGTTTTTGTGACGTTATGTATATTGTGAGTCATTTATTTTCGTGACGTTATGTATTTTGTGACGTCATTTATTTTTGTGACTTTATGTATTTTGTGACGTCATTTTTTTGTGACGTTATGTATTTTGTGACGTCATTTATTTTTGTGACGTTATGTATTTTGTGACGTCATTTATTTTGGTAACGTTATGTATTTTGTAACGTCATTTATTTTGTAACGTCATTTATTTTTGTGACGTTATGTATTTTGTGACGTTATGTATTTTGTGACGTCATTTATTTTTGTGACGTTATGTATTTTGTGACGTCATTTATTTTTGTGACGTTATGTATTTTGTGACGTCATTTATTTTTGTGACTTTATTTATTTTGTGACGTCATTTATTTTTGTGACGTTATGTATTTTGTGACGTTATGTATTTTGTGACGTTATTTATTTTTGTGACGTTATGTATTTTGTGACGTAATTAATTTTTGTGACGTCATTTATTTTTGTGATGTTATGTATTTTGTGACGTCATTTGTTTTTGTGACGTTATGTATTTTGTGAGTCATTTATTTTCGTGACGTTATGTATTTTGTGACGTCATTTATTTTTGTGACGTTATGTATTTTGTGACGTCATTTTTTTGTGACGTTATGTATTTTGTGACGTCATTTATTTTTGTCACGTTATGTATTTTGTGACGTCATTTATTTTGGTAACGTTATGTATTTTGTAACGTCATTTATTTTGTAACGTCATTTATTTTTGTGACGTTATGTATTTTGTGACGTTATGTATTTTGTGACGTCATTTATTTTTGTGACGTTATGTATTTTGTGACGTCATTTATTTTTGTGACGTTATGTATTTTGTGACGTCAATTATTTTTTTGACGTTATGTATTTTGTGACGTCATTTTTTTGTGACGTTATGTATTTTGTGACGTCATTTATTTTTGTGACGTTATGTATTTTGTGACGTCATTTATTTTGGTAACGTTATGTATTTTGTAACGTCATTTATTTTGTAACGTCATTTATTTTTGTGACGTTATGTATTTTGTGACGTCATTTATTTTTGTGACGTTATGTATTTTTTGACGTCATTAATTTTTGTGACGTTATGTATTTGTGACGTCATTTATTTTTGTGAGGTTATGTAATTTTTGACGTAATTAATTTTTGTGACGTTATGTATTTTGTGACGTAATTAATTTTTGTGACGTCATTAATTTTGTGACGTTATGTATTTTGTGACGTCATTTATTTTTGTGACGTTATGTATTTTGTGACGTCATTTATTTTTGTGACGTTATGTATTTTGTGACGTCATTTTTTCGTGACGTTATGTATTTTGTGACGTCATTTATTTTTGTGACGTTATGTATTTTGTGACGTCATTTATTTTGGTAACGTTATGTATTTTGTAACGTCATTTATTTTGTAACGTCATTTATTTTTGTGACGTTATGTATTTTGTGACGTTATGTATTTTGTGACGTAATTAATTTTTGTGACGTCATTAATTTTGTGACGTTATGTATTTTGTGACGTCATTTATTTTTGTGACGTTATGTATTTTGTGACGTCATTTATTTTTGTGACTTTATTTATTTTGTGACGTCATTTATTTTTGTGACGTTATGTATTTTGTGACGTTATGTATTTTGTGACGTTATGTATTTTGTGACGTTATTTATTTTTGTGACGTTATGTATTTTGTGACGTAATTAATTTTTGTGACGTCATTTATTTTTGTGACGTTATATATTTTGTGAGGTTATGTATTTTGTGACGTAATTAATTTTTGTGACGTCATTTATTTTTGTGACGTTATGTATTTTGTGACGTCATTTGTTTTTGTGACGTTATGTATTTTGTGAGTCATTTATTTTCGTGACGTTATGTATTTTGTGACGTCATTTATTTTTGTGACGTTATGTATTTTGTGACGTCATTTTTTTGTGACGTTATGTATTTTGTGACGTCATTTATTTTTGTGACGTTATGTATTTTGTGACGTCATTTATTTTGGTAACGTTATGTATTTTGTAACGTCATTTATTTTGTAACGTCATTTATTTTTGTGACGTTATGTATTTTGTGACGTTATGTATTTTGTGACGTCATTTATTTTTGTGACGTTATGTATTTTGTGACGTCATTTATTTTTGTGACTTTATGTATTTTGTGACGTCATTTATTTTTTTGACGTTATGTATTTTGTGACGTCATTTATTTTTGTGACGTTATGTATTTTGTGACGTCATTTATTTTTTGCCGTTTTGTATTTTGTGACGTTATGTATTTTGTTACGTTATTTATTTTTCCGACGTCATTTATTTTTGTGACGTTATGTATTTTGTGAAGTCATTTATTTTTGTGCCGTTATGTATTTTGTGACGTCATTTATTTTGTGACGTTATGTATTTTGTGACGTCATTTATTTTTGTGACGTTATGTATTTTGTGACATCATTTATTTTTGTGAGGTTATGTATTTTTTGACGTCATTTATTTTTGTGACGTTATGTATTTTGTGACGTTATTTATTTTTCCGACGTCATTTATTTTTGTGACGTAATTAATTTTTGTGACGTCATTTATTTTTGTGACGTTATGTATTTTGTGACGTCATTTATTTTTGTGACGTTATGTATTTTGTGACGTCATTTATTTTTGTGACGTAATGTATTTTGTGACGTTATGTATTTTGTGACGTCATTTATTTTTGTGACGTTATGTATTTTGTGACGTCATTTATTTTTGTGACGTTATGTATTTTGTGACGTCATTTATTTTTGTGACGTAATGTATCTTTAGACGTCATTTATTTTTGTGACGTTATTTATTTTGTGACGTCATTTATTTTTGTGACGTTATGTATTTTATGAAATATGTATTTTGTGACGTCATTTAATTTTGTGTCGTTAAATATTTTGTGACGTCATTTATTTTTGTGACGTTATGTATTTTGTGACGTCATTTATTTTTGTGACGTTATGTATTTTGTGACGTCATTTTTTTGTGACGTTATGTATTTTGTGTCGTCATTTATTTTTGTGACGTTATGTATATTGTGACGTCATTTATTTTTGTAACGTTATGTATTTTGTGACGTCATTTATTTTTGTGACGTTATGTATTTTGTGACGTCATATATTATTTTGACGTCATTTATTTTTGTGACGTTATGTATTTTGTGACGTCATTTATTTTTGTGACGTTATGTATTTTGTGACGTCATTTATTTTTTTGACGTTATGCAATTTTGTGACGTCATTTATTTTTGTGACGTTATGTATTTTGTGACGTCATTTAGTTTTGGGCCGTTATGTATTTTGTGACGTTATGTATTTTGTGACGTTATGTATTTTGTGACGTTATTTATTTTTGTGACGTAATACATTTTTGTGACGTCATTTATTATTGTTACGTTATGTATTTTATGATTTCATTTATTTTTGTGACGTTATGTATTTTGTGACATCAGTTATTTTGTTGACGTTATGCATTTTGTGACGTTATGTATTTTGTGACGTCATTTATTTTTGTGACGTTATGTATTTTGTGACGTAATTAATTTTTGTGACGTCATTTATTTTTGTGACGTTATGTATTTTGTGACGTCATTTATTTTTGTGACGTTATGTATTTTGTGACGTCATTTATTTTTGTGAGGTTATGTATTTTTTGACGTAATTAATTTTTGTGACGTTATGTATTTTGTGACGTAATTAATTTTTGTGACGTCATTAATTTTGTGACGTTATGTATTTTGTGACGTCATTTATTTTTGTGACGTTATGTATTTTGTGACGTCATTTATTTTTGTGACTTTATTTATTTTGTGACGTCATTTATTTTTGTGACGTTATGTATTTTGTGACGTTATGTATTTTGTGACGTTATTTATTTTTGTGACGTTATGTATTTTGTGACGTAATTAATTTTTGTGACGTCATTTATTTTTGTGACGTTATATATTTTGTGAGGTTATGTATTTTGTGACGTAATTAATTTTTGTGACGTCATTTATTTTTGTGACGTTATGTATTTTGTGACGTCATTTGTTTTTGTGACGTTATGTATTTTGTGAGTCATTTATTTTCGTGACGTTATGTATTTTGTGACGTCATTTATTTTTGTGACGTTATGTATTTTGTGACGTCATTTTTTTGTGACGTTATGTATTTTGTGACGTCATTTATTTTTGTGACGTTATGTATTTTGTGACGTCATTTATTTTTTGCCGTTATGTATTTTGTGACGTTATGTATTTTGTGACATTATTTATTTTTCCGACGTCATTTATTTTTGTGACGTTATGTATTTTGTGAAGTTATTTATTTTTTTGACGTTATGTATTTTGTGACGTCATTTATTTTTGTGACGTTATGTATTTTGTGACGTCATTTATTTTTGTGACGTTATGTATTTTGTGACATCATTTATTTTTGTGAGGTTATGTATTTTTTGACGTCATTTATTTTTGTGACGTTATGTATTTTGTGACGTCATTTATTATTGTGACATTATGTATTTTGTGACGTAATTAATTTTTGTGACGTCATTTATTTTTGTGAAGTTATGTATTTTGTGACGTCATTTATTTTTGTGACGTTATGTATTTTGTGACGTCATTTATTTTTGTGACGTTATGTATTTTGTGACGTCATTTATTTTGGTAACGTTATGTATTTTGTAACGTCATTTATTTTGTAACGTCATTTATTTTTGTGACGTTATGTATTTTGTGACGTTATGTATTTTGTGACGTCATTTATTTTTGTGACGTTATGTATTTTGTGACGTCATTTATTTTTGTGACGTTATGTATTTTGTGACGTCATTTATTTTGGTAACGTTATGTATTTTGTAACGTCATTTATTTTGTAACGTCATTTATTGTTGTGACGTTATGTATTTTGTGACGTTATGTATTTTGTGACGTCATTTGTTTTTGTGACATTATGTATTTTGTGAGTCATTTATTTTCGTGACGTTATGTATTTTGTGACATCATTTATTTTTGTGACTTTATTTATTTTGTGACGTCATTTATTTTTGTGACGTTATGTATTTTGTGACGTTATGTATTTTGTGACGTTATATATTTTGTTAGGTTATGTATTTTGTGACGTAATTAATTTTTGTGACGTCATTTATTTTTGTGAAGTTATGTATTTTGTGACGTCATTTGTTTTTGTGACGTTATGTATTTTGTGAGTCATTTATTTTCGTGACGTTATGTATTTTGTGACGTCATTTATTTTTGTGACGTTATGTATTTTGTGACGTCATTTTTTGTGACGTTATGTATTTTGTGACGTCATTTATTTTTGTGACGTTATGTATTTTGTGACGTCATTTATTTTGGTAACGTTATGTATTTTGTAACGTCATTTATTTTGTAACGTCATTTATTTTTGTGACGTTATGTATTTTGTGACGTCATTTATTTTTGTGACGTTATGTATTTTGTGACGTCATATATTTTTGTGACTTTATTTATTTTGTGACGTCATTTATTTTTGTGACGTTATGTATTTTGTGACGTTATGTATTTTGTGACGTTATTTATTTTTGTGACGTTATGTATTTTGTGACGTAATTAATTTTTTGTGACGTCATTTATTTTTGTGACGTTATATATTTTGTGAGGTTATGTATTTTGTGACGTAATTAATTTTTGTGACGTCATTTATTTTTGTGACGTTATGTATTTTGTGACGTCATTTGTTTTTGTGACGTTATGTATTTTGTGAGTCATTTATTTTCGTGACGTTATGTATTTTGTGACGTCATTTATTTTTGTGACGTTATGTATTTTGTGACGTCATTTTTTTGTGACGTTATGTATTTTGTGACGTCATTTATTTTTGTGACGTTATGTATTTTGTGACGTCATTTATTTTGGTACGTTATGTATTTTGTAACGTCATTTATTTTGAAACGTCATTTATTTTTGTGACGTTATGTATTTTGTGACGTTATGTATTTTGTGACGTCATTTATTTTTGTGACGTTATGTATTTTGTGACGTCATTTATTTTTGTGACGTTATGTATTTTGTGACGTCATTTATTTTTTTGACGTTATGTATTTTGTGACGTCATTTGTTTTTGTGACGTTATGTATTTTGTGAGTCATTTATTTTCGTGACGTTATGTATTTTGTGACGTCATTTATTTTGGTAACGTTATGTATTTTGTAACGTCATTTATTTTGTAACGTCATTTATTTTTGTGACGTTATGTATTTTGTGACGTTATTTATTTTGTGACGTCATTTATTTTTGTGACGTTATGTATTTTGTGACGTCATTTATTTTTGTGACGTTATGTATTTTGTGACGTCATTTGTTTTTGTGACGTTATGTATTTTGTGAGTCATTTATTTTCGTGACGTTATGTATTTTGTGACGTCATTTATTTTTGTGACGTTATGTATTTTGTGACGTCATTTATTTTTGTGACGTTATGTATTTTGTGACGTCATTTATTTTGGTAACGTTATGTATTTTGTAACGTCATTTATTTTGTAACGTCATTTATTTTTGTGACGTTATGTATTTTGTGACGTTATGTATTTTGTGACGTCATTTATTTTTGTGACGTTATGTATTTTGTGACGTCATTTTTTTGTGACGTTATGTATTTTGTGACGTCATTTATTTTTGTGACGTTATGTATTTTGAGACGTCATTTATTTTGGTAACGTTATGTATTTTTTAACGTCATTTATTTTGTAACGTCATTTATTTTGTAACGTCATTTATTTTTGTGACGTTATGTATTTTGTGACGTTATGTATTTTGTGACGTCATTTATTTTTGTGACGTTATGTATTTTGTGACGTCATTTGTTTTTGTGACGTTATGTATTTTGTGAGTCATTTATTTTCGTGACGTTATGTATTTTGTGACGTCATTTATTTTTGTGACGTTATGTATTTTGTGACGTCATTTTTTGTGACGTTATGTATTTTGTGACGTCATTTGTTTTTGTTACGTTATGTATTTTGTGAGTCATTTATTTTCGTGACGTTATGTATTTTGTGACGTCATTTAGTTTTGGGCCGTTATGTATTTTGTGACGTTATGTATTTTGTGACGTTATGTATTTTGTGACGTTATTTATTTTTGTGACGTAATACATTTTTGTGACGTCATTTATTATTGTTACGTTATGTATTTTATGATTTCATTTATTTTTGTGACGTTATGTATTTTGTGACATCAGTTATTTTGTTGACGTTATGCATTTTGTGACGTTATGTATTTTGTGACGTCATTTATTTTTGTGACGTTATGTATTTTGTGACGTAATTAATTTTTGTGACGTCATTTATTTTTGTGACGTTATGTATTTTGTGACGTCATTTATTTTTGTGACGTTATGTATTTTGTGACGTCATTTATTTTTGTGAGGTTATGTATTTTTTGACGTAATTAATTTTTGTGACGTTATGTATTTTGTGACGTAATTAATTTTTGTGACGTCATTAATTTTGTGACGTTATGTATTTTGTGACGTCATTTATTTTTGTGACGTTATGTATTTTGTGACGTCATTTATTTTTGTGACTTTATTTATTTTGTGACGTCATTTATTTTTGTGACGTTATGTATTTTGTGACGTTATGTATTTTGTGACGTTATTTATTTTTGTGACGTTATGTATTTTGTGACGTAATTAATTTTTGTGACGTCATTTATTTTTGTGACGTTATATATTTTGTGAGGTTATGTATTTTGTGACGTAATTAATTTTTGTGACGTCATTTATTTTTGTGACGTTATGTATTTTGTGACGTCATTTGTTTTTGTGACGTTATGTATTTTGTGAGTCATTTATTTTCGTGACGTTATGTATTTTGTGACGTCATTTATTTTTGTGACGTTATGTATTTTGTGACGTCATTTTTTTGTGACGTTATGTATTTTGTGACGTCATTTATTTTTGTGACGTTATGTATTTTGTGACGTCATTTATTTTTTGCCGTTATGTATTTTGTGACGTTATGTATTTTGTGACATTATTTATTTTTCCGACGTCATTTATTTTTGTGACGTTATGTATTTTGTGAAGTTATTTATTTTTTTGACGTTATGTATTTTGTGACGTCATTTATTTTTGTGACGTTATGTATTTTGTGACGTCATTTATTTTTGTGACGTTATGTATTTTGTGACATCATTTATTTTTGTGAGGTTATGTATTTTTTGACGTCATTTATTTTTGTGACGTTATGTATTTTGTGACGTCATTTATTATTGTGACATTATGTATTTTGTGACGTAATTAATTTTTGTGACGTCATTTATTTTTGTGAAGTTATGTATTTTGTGACGTCATTTATTTTTGTGACGTTATGTATTTTGTGACGTCATTTATTTTTGTGACGTTATGTATTTTGTGACGTCATTTATTTTGGTAACGTTATGTATTTTGTAACGTCATTTATTTTGTAACGTCATTTATTTTTGTGACGTTATGTATTTTGTGACGTTATGTATTTTGTGACGTCATTTATTTTTGTGACGTTATGTATTTTGTGACGTCATTTATTTTTGTGACGTTATGTATTTTGTGACGTCATTTATTTTGGTAACGTTATGTATTTTGTAACGTCATTTATTTTGTAACGTCATTTATTGTTGTGACGTTATGTATTTTGTGACGTTATGTATTTTGTGACGTCATTTGTTTTTGTGACATTATGTATTTTGTGAGTCATTTATTTTCGTGACGTTATGTATTTTGTGACATCATTTATTTTTGTGACTTTATTTATTTTGTGACGTCATTTATTTTTGTGACGTTATGTATTTTGTGACGTTATGTATTTTGTGACGTTATATATTTTGTTAGGTTATGTATTTTGTGACGTAATTAATTTTTGTGACGTCATTTATTTTTGTGAAGTTATGTATTTTGTGACGTCATTTGTTTTTGTGACGTTATGTATTTTGTGAGTCATTTATTTTCGTGACGTTATGTATTTTGTGACGTCATTTATTTTTGTGACGTTATGTATTTTGTGACGTCATTTTTTGTGACGTTATGTATTTTGTGACGTCATTTATTTTTGTGACGTTATGTATTTTGTGACGTCATTTATTTTGGTAACGTTATGTATTTTGTAACGTCATTTATTTTGTAACGTCATTTATTTTTGTGACGTTATGTATTTTGTGACGTCATTTATTTTTGTGACGTTATGTATTTTGTGACGTCATATATTTTTGTGACTTTATTTATTTTGTGACGTCATTTATTTTTGTGACGTTATGTATTTTGTGACGTTATGTATTTTGTGACGTTATTTATTTTTGTGACGTTATGTATTTTGTGACGTAATTAATTTTTTGTGACGTCATTTATTTTTGTGACGTTATATATTTTGTGAGGTTATGTATTTTGTGACGTAATTAATTTTTGTGACGTCATTTATTTTTGTGACGTTATGTATTTTGTGACGTCATTTGTTTTTGTGACGTTATGTATTTTGTGAGTCATTTATTTTCGTGACGTTATGTATTTTGTGACGTCATTTATTTTTGTGACGTTATGTATTTTGTGACGTCATTTTTTTGTGACGTTATGTATTTTGTGACGTCATTTATTTTTGTGACGTTATGTATTTTGTGACGTCATTTATTTTGGTACGTTATGTATTTTGTAACGTCATTTATTTTGAAACGTCATTTATTTTTGTGACGTTATGTATTTTGTGACGTTATGTATTTTGTGACGTCATTTATTTTTGTGACGTTATGTATTTTGTGACGTCATTTATTTTTGTGACGTTATGTATTTTGTGACGTCATTTATTTTTTTGACGTTATGTATTTTGTGACGTCATTTGTTTTTGTGACGTTATGTATTTTGTGAGTCATTTATTTTCGTGACGTTATGTATTTTGTGACGTCATTTATTTTGGTAACGTTATGTATTTTGTAACGTCATTTATTTTGTAACGTCATTTATTTTTGTGACGTTATGTATTTTGTGACGTTATTTATTTTGTGACGTCATTTATTTTTGTGACGTTATGTATTTTGTGACGTCATTTATTTTTGTGACGTTATGTATTTTGTGACGTCATTTGTTTTTGTGACGTTATGTATTTTGTGAGTCATTTATTTTCGTGACGTTATGTATTTTGTGACGTCATTTATTTTTGTGACGTTATGTATTTTGTGACGTCATTTATTTTTGTGACGTTATGTATTTTGTGACGTCATTTATTTTGGTAACGTTATGTATTTTGTAACGTCATTTATTTTGTAACGTCATTTATTTTTGTGACGTTATGTATTTTGTGACGTTATGTATTTTGTGACGTCATTTATTTTTGTGACGTTATGTATTTTGTGACGTCATTTTTTTGTGACGTTATGTATTTTGTGACGTCATTTATTTTTGTGACGTTATGTATTTTGAGACGTCATTTATTTTGGTAACGTTATGTATTTTTTAACGTCATTTATTTTGTAACGTCATTTATTTTGTAACGTCATTTATTTTTGTGACGTTATGTATTTTGTGACGTTATGTATTTTGTGACGTCATTTATTTTTGTGACGTTATGTATTTTGTGACGTCATTTGTTTTTGTGACGTTATGTATTTTGTGAGTCATTTATTTTCGTGACGTTATGTATTTTGTGACGTCATTTATTTTTGTGACGTTATGTATTTTGTGACGTCATTTTTTGTGACGTTATGTATTTTGTGACGTCATTTGTTTTTGTTACGTTATGTATTTTGTGAGTCATTTATTTTCGTGACGTTATGTATTTTGTGACGTCATTTATTTTTGTGACGTTATGTATTTTGTGACGTCATTTTTTTGTGACGTTATGTATTTTGTGACGTCATTTATTTTTGTGACGTTATGTATTTTGTGACGTCATTTGTTTTTGTGACGTTATGTATTTTGTGAGTTATTTATTTTCGTGACGTTATGTATTTTGTGACGTCATTTATTTTTGTGACGTTATGTATTTTGTGACGTCATTTTTTTGTGACGTTATGTATTTTGTGACGTCATTTATTTTTGTGACGTTATGTATTTTGTGACGTCATTTATTTTTTGCCGTTATGTATTTTGTGACGTTATGTATTTTGTGACATTATTTATTTTTCCGACGTCATTTATTTTTGTGACGTTATGTATTTTGTGAAGTCATTTATTTTTGTGACGTTATGTATTTTGTGACGTCATTTATTTTTGTGACGTTATGTATTTTGTGACGTCATTTATTTTTGTGACGTTATGTATTTTGTGACATCATTTATTTTTGTGAGGTTATGTATTTTTTTACGTCATTTATTTTTGTGACGTTATGTATTTTGTGACGTCATTTATTATTGTGACATTATGTATTTTGTGACGTAATTAATTTTTGTGACGTCATTTATTTTTGTGACGTTATGTATTTTGTGACGTCATTTATTTTTGTGACGTTATGTATTTTGTGACGTCATTTATTTTTGTGACGTAATGTATTTTGTGACGTTATGTATTTTGTGACGTAATTTATTTTTGTGATGTTATGTATTTTGTAACGTCATTTATTTTTGTGACGTTATGTATTTTGTGACGTCATTTTTTTGTGACGTTATGTATTTTGTGACGTCATTTATTTTTGTGACGTTATGCATATTGTGACGTCATTTATTGTTGTAACGTTATGTATTTTGTGACGTCATTTATTTTCGTGACGTTATGTATTTTGTGACGTCATTTATTTTGGTAACGTTATGTATTTTGTAACGTCATTTATTTTGTAACGTCATTTATTTTTGTGACGTTATGTATTTTGTGACGTTATGTATTTTGTGACGTCATTTATTTTTGTGACGTTATGTATTTTGTGACGTCATTTGTTTTTGTGACGTTATGTATTTTGTGAGTCATTTATTTTCGTGACGTTATGTATTTTGTGACGTCATTTATTTTTGTGACGTTATGTATTTTGTGACGTCATTTTTTTGTGACGTTATGTATTTTGTGACGTCATTTGTTTTTGTTACGTTATGTATTTTGTGAGTCATTTATTTTCGTGACGTTATGTATTTTGTGACGTCATTTATTTTTGTGACGTTATGTATTTTGTGACGTCATTTATTTGTGACGTTATGTATTTTGTGACGTCATTTATTTTTGTGACGTTATGTATTTTGTGACGTCATTTGTTTTTGTGACGTTATGTATTTTGTGAGTTATTTATTTTCGTGAAGTTATGTATTTTGTGACGTCATTTATTTTTGTGACGTTATGTATTTTGTGACGTCATTTTTTTGTTACGTTATGTATTTTGTGACGTCATTTATTTTTGTGACGTTATGTATTTTGTGACGTCATTTATTTTTTGCCGTTATGTATTTTGTGACGTTATGTATTTTGTGACATTATTTATTTTTCCGACGTCATTTATTTTTGTGACGTTATGTATTTTGTGAAGTCATTTATTTTTGTGACGTTATGTATTTTGTGACGTCATTTATTTTTGTGACGTTATGTATTTTGTGACGTCATTTATTTTTGTGACGTTATGTATTTTGTGACATCATTTATTTTTGTGAGGTTATGTATTTTTTTACGTCATTTATTTTTGTGACGTTATGTAATTTGTAACGTCATTTATTTTGTAACGTCATTTATTTTTGTGACGTTATGTATTTTGTGACGTTATGTATTTTGTGACGTCATTTATTTTTGTGACGTTATGTATTTTGTGACGTCATTTATTTTTGTGACGTTATGTATTTTGTGACGTCATTTATTTTTTTGACGTTATGTATTTTGTGACGTCATTTGTTTTTGTGACGTTATGTATTTTGTGAGTCATTTATTTTCGTGACGTTATGTATTTTGTGACGTCATTTATTTTTGTGACGTTATGTATTTTGTGACGTCATTTGTTTTTGTGACGTTATGTATTTTGTGACGTCATTTATTTTGGTAACGTTATGTATTTTGTAACGTCATTTATTTTGTAACGTCATTTATTTTTGTGACGTTATGTATTTTGTGACGTTATGTATTTTGTGACGTCATTTATTTTTGTAACGTTATGTATTTTGTGACGTCATTTATTTTTGTGACGTTATGTATTTTGTGACGTCATTTATTTTTGTGACTTTATTTATTTTGTGACGTCATTTATTTTTGAGACGTTATGTATTTTGTGACGTTATGTATTTTGTGACGTTATTTATTTTTGTGACGTTATGTATTTTGTGACGTAATTAATTTTTGTGACGTCATTTATTTTTGTGACGATATATATTTTGTGAGGTTATGTATTTTGTGACGTAATTAATTTTTGTGACGTCATTTATTTTTGTGACGTTATGTATTTTGTGACGTCATTTGTTTTTGTGACGTTATGTATATTGTGAGTCATTTATTTTCGTGACGTTATGTATTTTGTGACGTCATTTATTTTTGTGACTTTATGTATTTTGTGACGTCATTTTTTTGTGACGTTATGTATTTTGTGACGTCATTTATTTTTGTGACGTTATGTATTTTGTGACGTCAT
The DNA here is from genome assembly GCA_035578135.1 of Flexamia atlantica. Lineage (NCBI taxonomy): Eukaryota > Metazoa > Arthropoda > Insecta > Hemiptera > Cicadellidae > Flexamia > Flexamia atlantica. The sequence continues at coordinate 251,910 of JAQJVK010000056.1, read as the reverse complement.
TTATTTTGGTAACGTTATGTATTTTGTAACGTCATTTATTTTGTAACGTCATTTATTTTTGTGACGTTATGTATTTTGTGACGTTATGTATTTTGTGACGTCATTTATTTTTGTGACGTTATGTATTTTGTGACGTCATTTATTTTTGTGACGTTATGTATTTTGTGACGTCATTTATTTTTGTGACTTTATTTATTTAGTGACGTCAATTATTTTTGTGACGTTATGTATTTTGTGACGTTATGTATTTTGTGACGTTATTTATTTTTGTGACGTTATGTATTTTGTGACGTAATTAATTTTTGTGACGTCATTTATTTTTGTGACGTTATATATTTTGTGAGGTTATGTATTTTGTGACGTAATTAATTTTTGTGACGTGATTTATTTTTGTGATGTTATGTATTTTGTGACGTCATTTGTTTTTGTGACGTTATGTATTTTGTGAGTCATTTATTTTCGTGACGTTATGTATTTTGTGACGTCATTTATTTTTGTGACGTTATGTATTTTGTGACGTCATTTTTTTGTGACGTTATGTATTTTGTGACGTCATTTATTTTTGTCACGTTATGTATTTTGTGACGTCATTTATTTTGGTAACGTTATGTATTTTGTAACGTCATTTATTTTGTAACGTCATTTATTTTTGTGACGTTATGTATTTTGTGACGTTATGTATTTTGTGACGTCATTTATTTTTGTGACGTTATGTATTTTGTGACGTCATTTATTTTTGTGACGTTATGTATTTTGTGACGTCATTTATTTTTTTGACGTTATGTATTTTGTGACGTCATTTTTTTGTGACGTTATGTATTTTGTGACGTCATTTATTTTTGTGACGTTATGTATTTTGTGACGTCATTTATTTTGGTAACGTTATGTATTTTGTAACGTCATTTATTTTGTAACGTCATTTATTTTTGTGACGTTATGTATTTTGTGACGTCATTTATTTTTGTGACGTTATGTATTTTTTGACGTCATTTATTTTTGTGACGTTATGTATTTTGTGACGTAATTTATTTTTGTGAGGTTATATATTTTTTGACGTAATTAATTTTTGTGACGTTATGTATTTTGTGACGTAATTAATTTTTGTGACGTCATTAATTTGGTGACGTTATGTATTTTGTGAGGTTATGTATTTTGTGACGTAATTAATTTTTGTGACGTCATTTATTTTTGTGACGTTATGTATTTTGTGACGTCATTTGTTTTTGTGACGTTATGTATTTTGTGAGTCATTTATTTTCGTGACGTTATGTATTTTGTGACGTCATTTATTTTTGTGACGTTATGTATTTTGTGACGTCATTTTTTTGTGACGTTATGTATTTTGTGACGTCATTTATTTTTGTGACGTTATGTATTTTGTGACGTCATTTATTTTGGTAACGTTATGTATTTTGTAACGTCATTTATTTTGTAACGTCATTTATTTTTGTGACGTTATGTATTTTGTGACGTTATGTATTTTGTGACGTCATTTATTTTTGTGACGTTATGTATTTTGTAACGTCATTTATTTTGTAACGTCATTTATTTTTGTGACGTTATGTATTTTGTGACGTTATGTATTTTGTGACGTCATTTATTTTTGTGACGTTATGTATTTTGTGACGTCATTTATTTTTGTGACGTTATGTATTTTGTGACGTCATTTGTTTTTGTGACGTTATGTATTTTGTGAGTCATTTATTTTCGTGACGTTATGTATTTTGTGACGTCATTTATTTTTGTGACGTTATGTATTTTGTGACGTCATTTTTTTGTGACGTCATTTATTTTTGTGACGTTATGTATTTTGTGACGTCATTTATTTTGGTAACGTTATGTATTTTGTAACGTCATTTATTTTGTAACGTCATTTATTTTTGTGCCGTTATGTATTTTGTGACGTTATGTATTTTGTGACGTAATTAATTTTTGTGACGTCATTAATTTTGTGACGTTATGTATTTTGTGACGTCATTTATTTTTGTGACGTTATGTATTTTGTGACGTCATTTATTTTTGTGACTTTATTTATTTTGTGACGTCATTTATTTTTGTGACGTTATGTATTTTGTGACGTTATGTATTTTGTGACGTTATTTATTTTTGTGACGTTATGTATTTTGTGACGTAATTAATTTTTGTGACGTCATTTATTTTTGTGACGTTATATATTTTGTGAGGTTATGTATTTTGTGACGTAATTAATTTTTGTGACGTCATTTATTTTTGTGACGTTATGTATTTTGTGACGTCATTTGTTTTTGAGACGTTATGTATTTTGTGAGTCATTTATTTTCGTGACGTTATTTATTTTGTGACGTCATTTATTTTTGTGACGTTATGTATTTTGTGACGTCATTTTTTTGTGACGTTATGTATTTTGTGACGTCATTTATTTTTGTGACGTTATGTATTTTGTGACGTCATTTATTTTGGTAACGTTATGTATTTTGTAACGTCATTTATTTTGTAACGTCATTTATTTTTGTGACGTTATGTATTTTGTGACGTTATGTATTTTGTGACGTCATTTATTTTTGTGACGTTATGTATTTTGTGACGTCATTTATTTTTGTGACGTTATGTATTTTGTGACGTCATTTATTTTTTTGACGTTATGTATTTTGTGACGTCATTTATTTTTGTGACGTTATGTATTTTGTGACGTCATTTATTTTTTGCCGTTTTGTATTTTGTGACGTTATGTATTTTGTGACGTTATTTATTTTTCCGACGTCATTTATTTTTGTGACGTTATGTATTTTGTGAAGTCATTTATTTTTGTGCCGTTATGTATTTTGTGACGTCATTTATTTTGTGACGTTATGTATTTTGTGACGTCATTTATTTTTGTGACGTTATGTATTTTGTGACATCATTTATTTTTGTGAGGTTATGTATTTTTTGACGTCATTTATTTTTGTGACGTTATGTATTTTGTGACGTTATTTATTTTTCCGACGTCATTTATTTTTGTGACGTAATTAATTTTTGTGACGTCATTTATTTTTGTGACGTTATGTATTTTGTGACGTCATTTATTTTTGTGACGTTATGTATTTTGTGACGTCATTTATTTTTGTGACGTTATGTATTTTGTGACGTCATTTATTTTTGTGACGTAATGTATTTTGTGACATTATGTATTTTGTGACGTCATTTATTTTTGTGACGTTATGTATTTTGTGACGTCATTTATTTTTGTGACGTTATGTATTTTGTGACGTCATTTATTTTTGTGACGTAATGTATTTTTAGACGTCATTTATTTTTGTGACGTTATTTATTTTGTGACGTCATTTATTTTTGTGACGTTATGTATTTTATGAAATATGTATTTTGTGACGTCATTTAATTTTGTGTCGTTAAATATTTTGTGACGTCATTTATTTTTGTGACGTTATGTATTTTGTGACGTCATTTATTTTTGTGACGTTATGTATTTTGTGACGTCATTTTTTTGTGACGTTATATATTTTGTGACGTCATTTATTTTTGTGACGTTATGTATATTGTGACGTCATTTATTTTTGTAACGTTATGTATTTTGTGACGTCATTTATTTTTGTGACGTTATGTATTTTGTGACGTCATATATTATTTTGACGTCATTTATTTTTGTGACGTTATGTATTTTGTGACGTCATTTATTTTTGTGACGTTATGTATTTTGTGACGTCATTTATTTTTTTGACGTTATGCAATTTTGTGACGTAATTTATTTTTGTGACGTTATGTATTTTGTGACGTCATTTAGTTTTGTGCCGTTATGTATTTTGTGACGTTATGTATTTTGTGACGTTATGTATTTTGTGACGTTATTTATTTTTGTGACGTAATACATTTTTGTGACGTCATTTATTATTGTGACGTTATGTATTTTATGACGTCATTTATTTTTTTGACGTTATGTATTTTGTGACATCAGTTATTTTGTTGACGTTATGCATTTTGTGACGTTATGTATTTTGTGACGTCATTTATTTTTGTGACGTTATGTATTTTGTGACGTAATTAATTTTTGTGACGTCATTTATTTTTGTGACGTTATGTATTTTGTGACGTCATTTATTTTTGTGACGTTATGTATTTTGTGACGTCATTTATTTTTGTGAGGTTATGTATTTTTTGACGTAATTAATTTTTGTGACGTTATGTATTTTGTGACGTAATTAATTTTTGTGACGTCATTAATTTTGTGACGTTATGTATTTTGTGACGTCATTTATTTTTGTGACTTTATGTATTTTGTGACGTCATTTATTTTTGTGACTTTATTTATTTTGTGACGTCATTTATTTTTGTGACGTTATGTATTTTGTGACGTTATGTATTTTGTGACGTTATTTATTTTTGTGACGTTATGTATTTTGTGACGTAATTAATTTTTGTGACGTCATATATTTTTGTGACGTTATATATTTTGTGAGGTTATGTATGTTGTGACGTAATTAATTTTTGTGACGTCATTTATTTTTGTGACGTTATGTATTTTGTGACGTCATTTGTTTTTGTGACGTTATGTATTTTGTGAGTCATTTATTTTCGTGACGTTATGTATTTTGTGACGTCATTTATTTTTGTGACGTTATGTATTTTGTGACGTCATTTATTTTTTGCCGTTATGTATTTTGTGACGTTATGTATTTTGTGACATTATTTATTTTTCCGACGTCATTTATTTTTGTGACGTTATGTATTTTGTGAAGTTATTTATTTTTGTGACGTTATGTATTTTGTGACGTCATTTATTTTTGTGACGTTATGTATTTTGTGACGTCATTTATTTTTGTGACGTTATGTATTTTGTGACATCATTTATTTTTGTGAGGTTATGTATTTTTTGACGTCATTTATTTTTGTGACGTTATGTATTTTGTGACGTCATTTATTATTGTGACATTATGTATTTTGTGACGTAATTAATTTTTGTGACGTCATTTATTTTTGTGACGTTATGTATTTTGTGACGTCATTTATTTTTGTGACGTTATGTATTTTGTGACGTCATTTATTTTTGTGACGTAATGTATTTTGTGACGTTATGTATTTTGTGACGTCATTTATTTTTGTGACGTTATGTATTTTGTGACGTCATTTATTTTTGTGACGTAATGTATTTTTAGACGTCATTTATTTTTGTGACGTTATTTATTTTGTGACGTCATTTATTTTTGTGACGTTATGTATTCTATGAAATATGTATTTTGTGACGTCATTTAATTTTGTGTCGTTAAATATTTTGTGACGTCATTTATTTTTGTGACGTTATGTATTTTGTGACGTCATTTATTTTTGTGACATTATGTATTTTGTGACGTCATTTTTTTGTGACGTTATGTATTTTGTGACGTCATTTATTTTTGTGACGTTATGTATATTGTGACGTCATTTATTTTTGTAACGTTATGTATTTTGTGACGTAATTAATTTTTGTGACGTCATTTATTTTTGTGACGTTATATATTTTGTGAGGTTATGTATTTTGTGACGTAATTAATTTTTGTGACGTCATTTATTTTTGTGAAGTTATGTATTTTGTGACGTTATGTATTTTGTGACGTTATTTATTTTTGTGACGTTATGTATTTTGTGACGTAATTAATTTTTGTGACGTCATTTATTTTTGTGACGTTATATATTTTGTGAGGTTATGTATTTTGTGACGTAATTAATTTTTGTGACGTCATTTATTTTTGTGACGTTATGTATTTTGTGACGTCATTTGTTTTTGTGACGTTATGTATTTTGTGACGTCATTTATTTTTGTGACGTTATGTATTTTGTGACGTCATTTATTTTTGTGACATTATGTATTTTGTGACGTCATTTTTTTGTGACGTTATGTATTTTGTGACGTCATTTATTTTGGTAACGTTATGTATTTTGTAACGTCATTTATTTTGTAACGTCATTTATTTTTGTGACGTTATGTATTTTGTGACGTTATGTATTTTGTGACGTCATTTATTTTTGTGACGTTATGTATTTTGTGACGTCATTTATTTTTGTGACGTTATGTATTTTGTGACGTCATTTATTTTGGTAACGTTATGTATTTTGTAACGTCATTTATTTTGTAACGTCATTTATTTTTGTGACGTTATGTATTTTGTGACGTTATGTATTTTGTGACGTTATTTATTTTTGTGACGTTATGTATTTTGTGACGTAATTAATTTTTGTGACGTCATTTATTTTTGTGACGTTATATATTTTGTGAGGTTATGTATTTTGTGACGTAATTAATTTTTGTGACGTCATTAATTTTTGTGAAGTTATGTATTTTGTGACGTCATTTGTTTTTGTGACGTTATGTATTTTGTGAGTCATTTATTTTTGTGACGTTATGTATTTTGTGACGTCATTTATTTTGGTAACGTTATGTATTTTGTAACGTCATTTATTTTGTAACGTCATTTATTTTTGTGACGTTATGTATTTTGTGACGTTATGTATTTTGTGACGTCATTTATTTTTGTGACGTTATGTATTTTGTGACGTCATTTATTTTTGTGACGTTATGTATTTTGTGACGTCATATATTTTTGTGACTTTATTTATTTTGTGACGTCATTTATTTTTGTGACGTTATGTATTTTGTGACGTTATGTATTTTGTGACGTTATTTATTTTTGTGACGTTATGTATTTTGTGACGTAATTAATTTTTGTGACGTCATTTATTTTTGTGACGTTATATATTTTGTGAGGTTATGTATTTTGTGACGTAATTAATTTTTGTGACGTCATTTATTTTTGTGACGTTATGTATTTTGTGACGTCATTTGTTTTTGTGACGTTATGTATTTTGTGAGTCATTTATTTTCGTGACGTTATGTATTTTGTGACGTCATTTATTTTTGTGACGTTATGTATTTTGTGACGTCATTTTTTTGTGACGTTATGTATTTTGTGACGTTATTTATTTTTGTGACGTTATGTATTTTGTGACGTCATTTATTTTGGTAACGTTATGTATTTTGTAACGTCATTTATTTTGTAACGTCATTTATTTTTGTGACGTTATGTATTTTTTGACGTTATGTATTTTGTGACGTCATTTATTTTTGTGACGTTATGTATTTTGTGACGTCATTTATTTTTGTGACGTTATGTATTTTGTGACGTCATTTATTTTTTTGACGTTATGTATTTTGTGACGTCATTTGTTTTTGTGACGTTATGTATTTTGAGAGTCATTTATTTTCGTGACGTTATGTATTTTGTGACGTCATTTATTTTTGTGACGTTATGTATTTTGTGACGTCATTTGTTTTTGTGACGTTATGTATTTTGTGACGTCATTTATTTTGGTAACGTTATGTATTTTGTAACGTCATTTATTTTGTAACGTCATTTATTTTTGTGACGTTATGTATTTTGTGACGTTATGTATTTTGTGACGTCATTTATTTTTGTGACGTTATGTATTTTGTGACGTCATTTATTTTTGTGACGTTATGTATTTTGTGACGTCATTTATTTTTGTGACTTTATTTATTTTGTGACGTCATTTATTTTTGTGACGTTATGTATTTTGTGACGTTATGTATTTTGTGACGTTATGTATTTTGTGACGTTATTTATTTTTGTGACGTTATGTATTTTGTGACGTAATTAATTTTTGTGACGTCATTTATTTTTGTGACGTTATATATTTTGTGAGGTTATGTATTTTGTGACGTAATTAATTTTTGTGACGTCATTTATTTCTGTGACGTTATGTATTTTGTGACGTCATTTGTTTTTGTGACGTTATGTATTTTGTGAGTCATTTATTTTCGTGACATTATGTATTTTGTGACGTCATTTATTTTTGTGACGTTATGTATTTTGTGACGTCATTTTTTTGTGACGTTATGTATTTTGTGACGTCATTTATTTTTGTGACGTTATGTATTTTGTGACGTCATTTATTTTGGTAACGTTATGTATTTTGTAACGTCATTTATTTTGTAACGTCATTTATTTTTGTGACGTTATGTATTTTGTGACGTTATGTATTTTGTGACGTCATTTATTTTTGTGACGTTATGTATTTTGTGACGTCATTTATTTTTGTGACGTTATGTATTTTGTGACGTCATTTATTTTTGTGACTTTATTTATTTTGCGACGTCATTTATTTTTGTGACGTTATGTATTTTGTGACGTTATGTATTTTGTGACGTTATTTATTTTTGTGACGTTATGTATTTTGTGACGTAATTAATTTTTGTGACGTCATTTATTTTTGTGACGTTATATATTGTGTGAGGTTATGTATTTTGTGACGTAATTAATTTTTGTGACGTCATTTATTTTTGTGACGTTATGTATTTTGTGACGTCATTTGTTTTTGTGACGTTATGTATTTTGTGAGTCATTTATTTTCGTGACGTTATGTATTTTGTGACGTCATTTATTTTTGTGACGTTATGTATTTTGTGACGTCATTTTTTTGTGACGTTATGTATTTTGTGACGTCATTTATTTTTGTGACGTTATGTATTTTGTGACGTCATTTATTTTGGTACGTTATGTATTTTGTAACGTCATTTATTTTGTAACGTCATTTATTTTTGTGACGTTATGTATTTTGTGACGTTTTGTATTTTGTGACGTCATTTATTTTTGTGACGTTATGTATTTTGTGACGTCATTTATTTTTGTGACGTTATGTATTTTGTGACGTCATTTATTTTTTTGACGTTATGTATTTTGTGACGTCATTTGTTTTTGTGACGTTATGTATTTTGTGAGTCATTTATTTTCGTGACGTTATGTATTTTGTGACGTTATTTATTTTTCTGACGTTATGTATTTTGTGACGTCATTTATTTTGGTAACGTTATGTATTTTGTAACGTCATTTATTTTGTAACGTCATTTATTTTTGTGACGTTATGTATTTTGTGACGTTATTTATTTTGTGACGTCATTTATTTTTGTGACGTTATGTATTTTGTGACGTCATTTATTTTCGTGACGTTATGTATTTTGTGACGTCATTTGTTTTTGTGACCTTATGTATTTTGTGAGTCATTTATTTTCGTGACGTTATGTATTTTGTGACGTCATTTATTTTTGTGACGTTATGTATTTTGTGACGTCATTTATTTTGGTAACGTTATGTATTTTGTAACGTCATTTATTTTGTAACGTCATTTATTTTTGTGACGTTATGTATTTTGTGACGTTATGTATTTTGTGACGTCTTTTATTTTTGTGACGTTATGTATTTTTTGACGTCATTTATTTTTGTGACGTTATGTATTTTGTGACGTCATTTATTTTGGTAACGTTATGTATTTTGTAACGTCATTTATTTTGTAACGTCATTTATTTTTGTGACGTTATGTATTTTGTGACGTTATGTATTTTGTGACGTCATTTGTTTTTGTGACGTTATGTATTTTGTGAGTCATTTATTTTCGTGACGTTATGTATTTTGTGACATCATTTATTTTTGTGACTTTATTTATTTTGTGACGTCATTTATTTTTGTGACGTTATGTATTTTGTGACGTTATGTATTTTGTGACGTTATTTATTTTTGTGACGTTATGTATTTTGTGACGTAATTAATTTTTGTGACGTCATTTATTTTTGTGACGTTATATATTTTGTAAGGTTATGTATTTTGTGACGTAATTAATTTTTGTGACGTCATTTATTTTTGTGAAGTTATGTATTTTGTGACGTCATTTGTTTTTGTGACGTTATGTATTTTGTGAGTCATTTATTTTCGTGACGTTATGTATTTTGTGACGTCATTTATTTTTGTGACGTTATGTATTTTGTGACGTCATTTATTTTTGTGACGTTATGTATTTTGTGACGTCATTTATTTTGGTAACGTTATGTATTTTGTAACGTCTTTTTTTTTGTAACGTCATTTATTTTTGTGACGTTATGTATTTTGTGACGTTATGTATTTTGTGACGTCATTTATTTTTGTGACGTTATGTATTTTGTGACGTCATTTATTTTTGTGACGTTATGTATTTTGTGACGTCATATATTTTTGTGACTTTATTTATTTTGTGACGTCATTTATTTTTGTGACGTTATGTATTTTGTGACGTTATGTATTTTGTGACGTTATTTATTTTTGTGACGTTATGTATTTTGTGACGAAATTAATTTTTGTGACGTCATTTATTTTTGTGACGTTATATATTTTGTGAGGTTATGTATTTTGTGACGTAATTAATTTTTGTGACGTCATTTATTTTTTTGACGTTATGTATTTTGTGACGTCATTTGTTTTTGTGACGTTATGTATTTTGTGAGTCATTTATTTTCGTGACGTTATGTATTTTGTGACGTCATTTATTTTTGTGACGTTATGTATTTTGTGACGTCATTTTTTTGTGACGTTATGTATTTTGTGACGTTATTTATTTTTGTGACGTTATGTATTTTGTGACGTCATTTATTTTGGTAACGTTATGTATTTTGTAACGTCATTTATTTTGTAACGTCATTTATTTTTGTGACGTTATGTATTTTTTGACGTTATGTATTTTGTGACGTCATTTATTTTTGTGACGTTATGTATTTTGTGACGTCATTTATTTTTGTGACGTTATGTATTTTGTGACGTCATTTATTTTTTTGACGTTATGTATTTTGTGACGTCATTTGTTTTTGTGACGTTATGTATTTTGTGAGTCATTTATTTTCGTGACGTTATGTATTTTGTGACGTCATTTATTTTTGTGACGTTATGTATTTTGTGACGTCATTTGTTTTTGTGACGTTATGTATTTTGTGACGTCATTTATTTTGGTAACGTTATGTATTTTGTAACGTCATTTATTTTGTAACGTCATTTATTTTTGTGACGTTATGTATTTTGTGACGTTATGTATTTTGTGACGTCATTTATTTTTGTGACGTTATGTATTTTGTGACGTCATTTATTTTTGTGACGTTATGTATTTTGTGACGTCATTTATTTTTGTGACTTTATTTATTTTGTGACGTCATTTATTTTTGTGACGTTATGTATTTTGTGACGTTATGTATTTTGTGACGTTATTTATTTTTGTGACGTTATGTATTTTGTGACGTAATTAATTTTTGTGACGTCATTTATTTTTGTGACGTTATATATTTTGTGAGGTTATGTATTTTGTGACGTAATTAATTTTTGTGACGTCATTTATTTCTGTGACGTTATGTATTTTGTGACGTCATTTGTTTTTGTGACGTTATGTATTTTGTGAGTCATTTATTTTCGTGACGTTATGTATTTTGTGACGTCATTTATTTTTGTGACGTTATGTATTTTGTGACGTCATTTTTTTGTGACGTTATGTATTTTGTGACGTCATTTATTTTTGTGACGTTATGTATTTTGTGACGTCATTCATTTTGGTAACGTTATGTATTTTGTAACGTCATTTATTTTGTAACGTCGTTTATTTTTGTGACGTTATGTATTTTGTGACGTTATGTATTTTGTGACGTCATTTATTTTTGTGACGTTATGTATTTTGTGACGTCATATATTTTTGTGACGTTATGTATTTTGTGACGTCATTTATTTTTGTGACTTTATTTATTTTGCGACGTCATTTATTTTTGTGACGTTATGTATTTTGTGACGTTATGTATTTTGTGACGTTATTTATTTTTGTGACGTTATGTATTTTGTGACGTAATTAATTTTTGTGACGTCATTTATTTTTGTGACGTTATATATTTTGTGAGGTTATGTATTTTGTGACGTAATTAATTTTTGTGACGTCATTTATTTTTGTGACGTTATGTATTTTGTGACGTCATTTGTTTTTGTGACGTTATGTATTTTGTGAGTCATTTATTTTCGTGACGTTATTTATTTTGTGACGTCATTTATTTTTGTGACGTTATGTATTTTGTGACGTCATTTTTTTGTGACGTTATGTATTTTTTGACGTCATTTATTTTTGTGACGTTATGTATTTTGTGACGTCATTTATTTTGGTACGTTATGTATTTTGTAACGTCATTTATTTTGTAACGTCATTTATTTTTGTGACGTTATGTATTTTGTGACGTTTTGTATTTTGTGACGTCATTTATTTTTGTGACGTTATGTATTTTGTGACGTCATTTATTTTTGTGACGTTATGTATTTTGTGACGTAATTAATTTTTGTGACGTCATTTATTTTTGTGAAGATATGTATTTTGTGACGTCATTTATTTTTTTGACGTTATGTATTTTGTGACGTCATTTGTTTTTGTGACGTTATGTATTTTGTGAGTCATTTATTTTCGTGACGTTATGTATTTTGTGACGTTATTTATTTTTCTGACGTTATGTATTTTGTGACGTCATTTATTTTGGTAACGTTATGTATTTTGTAACGTCATTTATTTTGTAACGTCATTTATTTTTGTGACGTTATGTATTTTGTGACGTTATTTATTTTGTGACGTCATTTATTTTTGTGACGTTATGTATTTTGTGACGTCATTTATTTTTGTGACGTTATGTATTTTGTGACGTCATTTGTTTTTCTGACCTTATGTATTTTGTGAGTCATTTATTTTCGTGACGTTATGTATTTTGTGACGTCATTTATTTTTGTGACGTTATGTATTTTGTGACGTCATTAATTTTTGTGACGTTATGTATTTTGTGACGTCATTTATTTTGGTAACGTTATGTATTTTGTAACGTCATTTATTTTGTAACGTCATTTATTTTTGTGACGTTATGTATTTTGTGACGTTATGTATTTTGTGACGTCATTTATTTTTGTGACGTTATGTATTTTGTGACGTCATTTTTTTGTGACGTTATGTATTTTGTGACGTCATTTATTTTTGTGACGTTATGTATTTTGAGACGTCATTTATTTTGGTAACGTTATGTATTTTGTAACGTCATTTATTTTGTAACGTCATTTATTTTGTAACGTCATTTATTTTTGTGACGTTATGTATTTTGTGACGTTATGTATTTTGTGACGTCATTTATTTTTGTGACGTTATGTATTTTGTGACGTCATTTGTTTTTGTGACGTTATGTATTTTGTGAGTCATTTATTTTCGTGACGTTATGTATTTTGTGACGTCATTTATTTTTGTGACGTTATGTATTTTGTGACGTCATTTTTTTGTGACGTTATGTATTTTGTGACGTCATTTGTTTTTGTTACGTTATGTATTTTGTGAGTCATTTATTTTCGTGACGTTATGTATTTTGTGACGTCATTTATTTTTGTGACGTTATATATTTTGTGACGTCATTTTTTTGTGACGTTATGTATTTTGTGACGTCATTTATTTTTGTGACGTTATGTATTTTGTGACGTCATTTGTTTTTGTGACGTTATGTATTTTGTGAGCTATTTATTTTCGTGACGTTATGTATTTTGTGACGTCATTTATTTTTGTGACGTTATGTATTTTGTGACGTCATTTATTTTGGTAACGTTATGTATTTTGTAACGTCATTTATTTTGTAACGTCATTTATTTTTGTGACGTTATGTATTTTGTGACGTTATTTATTTTGTGACGTCATTTATTTTTGTGACGTTATGTATTTTGTGACGTCATTTATTTTTGTGACGTTATGTATTTTGTGACGTCATTTGTTTTTGTGACCTTATGTATTTTGTGAGTCATTTATTTTCGTGACGTTATGTATTTTGTGACGTCATTTATTTTTGTGACGTTATGTATTTTGTGACGTCATTTATTTTTGTGACGTTATGTATTTTGTGACGTCATTTATTTTGGTAACGTTATGTATTTTGTAACGTTATTTATTTTGTAACGTCATTTATTTTTGTGACGTTATGTATTTTGTGACGTTATGTATTTTGTGACGTCATTTATTTTTGTGACGTTATGTATTTTGTGACGTCATTTTTTTGTGACGTTATGTATTTTGTGACGTCATTTATTTTTGTGACGTTATGTATTTTGAGACGTCATTTATTTTGGTAACGTTATGTATTTTGTAACGTCATTTATTTTGTAACGTCATTTATTTTGTAACGTCATTTATTTTTGTGACGTTATGTATTTTGTGACGTTATGTATTTTGTGACGTCATTTATTTTTGTGACGTTATGTATTTTGTGACGTCATTTGTTTTTGTGACGTTATGTATTTTGTGAGTCATTTATTTTCGTGACGTTATGTATTTTGTGACGTCATTTATTTTTGTGACGTTATGTATTTTGTGACGTCATTTTTTTGTGACGTTATGTATTTTGTGACGTCATTTGTTTTTGTTACGTTATGTATTTTGTGAGTCATTTATTTTCGTGACGTTATGTATTTTGTGACGTCATTTATTTTTGTGACGTTATGTATTTTGTGACGTCATTTTTTTGTGACGTTATGTATTTTGTGACGTCATTTATTTTTGTGACGTTATGTATTTTGTGACGTCATTTGTTTTTGTGACGTTATGTATTTTGTGAGCTATTTATTTTCGTGACGTTATGTATTTTGTGACGTCATTTATTTTTGTGACGTTATGTATTTTGTGACGTCATTTTTTTGTGACATGTATTTTGTGACGTCATTTATTTTTGTGACGTTATGTATTTTGTGACGTCATTTATTTTTTGCCGTTATGTATTTTGTGACGTTATGTATTTTGTGACATTATTTTTTTTTCCGACGTCATTTATTTTTGTGACGTTATGTATTTTGTGAAGTCATTTATTTTTGTGACGTTATGTATTTTGTGACGTCATTTATTTTTGTGACGTTATGTATTTTGTGACGTCATTTATTTTTGTGACGTTATGTATTTTGTGACATCATTTATTTTTGTGAGGTTATGTATTTTTTTACGTCATTTATTTTTGTGACGTTATGTATTTTGTGACGTCATTTATTATTGTGACATTATGTATTTTGTGACGTAATTAATTTTTGTGACGTCATTTATTTTTGTGACGTTATGTATTTTGTGACGTCATTTATTTTTGTGACGTTATGTATTTTGTGACGTCATTTATTTTTGTGACGTAATGTATTTTGTGACGTTATGTATTTTGTGACGTCATTTATTTTTGTGATGTAATGTATTTTGTGACGTCATTTATTTTTGTGACGTTATGTATTTTGTGACGTCATTTTTTTGTGACGTTATGTATTCTGTGACGTCATTTATTTTTGTGACGTTATGCATATTGTGACGTCATTTATTTTTGTAACGTTATGTATTTTGTGACGTCATTTATTTTCGTGACGTTATGAATTTTGTGACGTCATTTATTTTGGTAACGTTATGTATTTTGTAGTCATTTATTTTGTAACGTCATTTATTTTTGTGACGTTATGTATTTTGTGACGTTATGTATTTTGTGACGTCATTTATTTTTGTAACGTTATGTATTTTGTGACGTCATTTTTTTGTGACGTTATGTATTTTGTGACGTCATTTATTTTTGTGACGTTATGTATTTTGAGACGTCATTTATTTTGGTAACGTTATATATTTTGTAACGTCATTTATTTTGTAACGTCATTTATTTTTGTGACGTTATGTATTTTGTGACGTTATGTATTTTGTGACGTCATTTATTTTTGTGACGTTATGTATTTTGTGACGTCATTTGTTTTTGTGACGTTATGTATTTTGTGAGTCATTTATTTTCGTGACGTTATGTATTTTGTGACGTCATTTATTTTTGTGACGTTATGTATTTTGTGACGTCATTTTTTTGTGACGTTATGTATTTTGTGACGTCATTTGTTTTTGTTACGTTATGTATTTTGTGAGTCATTTATTTTCGTGACGTTATGTATTTTGTGACGTCATTTATTTTTGTGACGTTATGTATTTTGTGACGTCATTTTTTTGTGACGTTATGTATTTTGTGACGTCATTTATTTTTGTGACGTTATGTATTTTGTGACGTCATTTGTTTTTGTGACGTTATGTATTTTGTGAGTTATTTATTTTCGTGACGTTATGTATTTTGTGACGTCATTTATTTTTGTGACGTTATGTATTTTGTGACGTCATTTATTTTTTGCCGTTATGTATTTTGTGACGTTATGTATTTTGTGACATTATTTATTTTTCCGACGTCATTTATTTTTGTGACGTTATGTATTTTGTGAAGTCATTTATTTTTGTGACGTTATGTATTTTGTGACGTCATTTATTTTTGTGACGTTATGTATTTTGTGACGTCATTTATTTTTGTGACGTTATGTATTTTGTGACATCATTTATTTTTGTGAGGTTATGTATTTTTTTACGTCATTTATTTTTGTTACGTTATGTATTTTATGACGTCATTTATTATTGTGACCTTATGTATTTTGTGACGTAATTAATTTTTGTGACGTCATTTATTTTTGTGACGTTATGTATTTTGTGACGTCATTTATTTTTGTGACGTAATGTATTTTGTGACGTTATGTATTTTGTGACGTCATTTATTTTTGTGACGTTATGTATTTTGTGACGTCATTTATTTTTGTGACGTTATGTATTTTGTGACGTCATTTTTTGTGACGTTATGTATTTTGTGACGTCATTTATTTTTGTGACGTTATGTATATTGTGACGTCATTTATTTTTGTAACGTTATGTATTTTGTGACGTCATTTATTTTCGTGACGTTATGTATTTTGTGACGTCATTTATTTTTGTGACGTTATGTATTTTGTGACGTCATTTTTTTGTGACGTTATGTATTTTGTGACGTCATTTATTTTTGTGACGTTATGTATTTTGTGACGTCATTTATTTTGGTAACGTTATGTATTTTGTAACGTCATTTATTTTGTAACGTCATTTATTTTTGTGACGTTATGTATTTTGTGACGTTATGTATTTTGTATCGTCATTTATTTTTGTGACGTTATGTATTTTGTGACGTCATTTATTTTTGTGACGTTATGTATTTTGTGACGTCATTTATTTTGGTAACGTTATGTATTTTGTAACGTCATTTATTTTGTAACGTCATTTATTTTTGTGACGTTATCTATTTTGTGACGTTATGTATTTTGTGACGTCATTTGTTTTTGTGACGTTATGTATTTTGTGAGTCATTTATTTTCGTGACGTTATGTATTTTGTGACGTCATTTATTTTTGTGACTTTATTTATTTTGTGACGTCATTTATTTTTGTGACGTTATGTATTTTGTGACGTTATGTATTTTGTGACGTTATTTATTTTTGTTACGTTATGTATTTTGTGACGTCATTTATTTTTGTGACGTTATGTATTTTGTGACGTCATTTGTTTTTGTGACGTTATGTATTTTGTGAGCTATTTATTTTCGTGACGTTATGTATTTTGTGACGTCATTTATTTTTGTGACGTTATGTATTTTGTGACGTCATTTTTTTGTGACGTTATGTATTTTGTGACGTCATTTATTTTTGTGACGTTATGTATTTTGTGACGTCATTTATTTTTTGCCGTTATGTATTTTGTGACGTTATGTATTTTGTGACATTATTTATTTTTCCGACGTCATTTATTTTTGTGACGTTATGTATTTTGTGAAGTCATTTATTTTTGTGACGTTATGTATTTTGTGACGTCATTTATTTTTGTGACGTTATGTATTTTGTGACGTCATTTATTTTTGTGACGTTATGTATTTTGTGACATCATTTATTTTTGTGAGGTTATGTATTTTTTTACGTCATTTATTTTTGTGACGTTATGTATTTTGTGACGTCATTTATTATTGTGACATTATGTATTTTGTGACGTAATTAATTTTTGTGACGTCATTTATTTTTGTGACGTTATGTATTTTGTGACGTCATTTATTTTTGTGACGTTATGTATTTTGTGACGTCATTTATTTTTGTGACGTAATGTATTTTGTGACGTTATGTATTTTGTGACGTCATTTATTTTTGTGATGTTATGTATTTTGTGACGTCATTTATTTTTGTGACGTTATGTATTTTGTGACGTCATTTTTTTGTGACGTTATGTATTTTGTGACGTCATTTATTTTTGTGACGTTATGCATATTGTGACGTCATTTATTTTTGTAACGTTATGTATTTTGTGACGTCATTTATTTTCGTGACGTTATGAATTTTGTGACGTCATTTATTTTGGTAACGTTATGTATTTTGTAAAGTCATTTATTTTGTAACGTCATTTATTTTTGTGACGTTATGTATTTTGTGACGTTATGTATTTTGTGACGTCATTTATTTTTGTGACGTTATGTATTTTGTGACGTCATTTTTTTGTGACGTTATGTATTTTGTGACGTCATTTATTTTTGTGACGTTATGTATTTTGAGACGTCATTTATTTTGGTAACGTTATATATTTTGTAACGTCATTTATTTTGTAACGTCATTTATTTTTGTGACGTTATGTATTTTGTGACGTTATGTATTTTGTGACGTCATTTATTTTTGTGACGTTATGTATTTTGTGACGTCATTTGTTTTTGTGACGTTATGTATTTTGTGAGTCATTTATTTTCGTGACGTTATGTATTTTGTGACGTCATTTATTTTTGTGACGTTATGTATTTTGTGACGTCATTTTTTTGTGACGTTATGTATTTTGTGACGTTATGTATTTTGTGACGTTATTTATTTTTGTTACGTTATGTATTTTGTGACGTCATTTATTTTTGTGACGTTATGTATTTTGTGACGTCATTTGTTTTTGTGACGTTATGTATTTTGTGAGCTATTTATTTTCGTGACGTTATGTATTTTGTGACGTCATTTATTTTTGTGACGTTATGTATTTTGTGACGTCATTTTTTTGTGACGTTATGTATTTTGTGACGTCATTTATTTTTGTGACGTTATGTATTTTGTGACGTCATTTATTTTTTGCCGTTATGTATTTTGTGACGTTATGTATTTTGTGACATTATTTATTTTTCCGACGTCATTTATTTTTGTGACGTTATTTATTTTGTGAAGTCATTTATTTTTGTGACGTTATGTATTTTGTGACGTCATTTATTTTTGTGACGTTATGTATTTTGTGACGTCATTTATTTTTGTGACGTTATGTATTTTGTGACATCATTTATTTTTGTGAGGTTATGTATTTTTTTACGTCATTTATTTTTGTGACGTTATGTATTTTGTGACGTCATTTATTATTGTGACATTATGTATTTTGTGACGTAATTAATTTTTGTGACGTCATTTATTTTTGTGACGTTATGTATTTTGTGACGTCATTTATTTTTGTGACGTTATGTATTTTGTGACGTCATTTATTTTTGTGACGTAATGTATTTTGTGACGTTATGTATTTTGTGACGTCATTTATTTTTGTGACGTTATGTATTTTGTGACGTCATTTGTTTTTGTGACTTTATGTATTTTGTGAGTTATTTATTTTCGTGACGTTATGTATTTTGTGACGTCATTTATTTTTGTGACGTTATGTATTTTGTGACGTCATTTATTTTTTGCCGTTATGTATTTTGTGACGTTATGTATTTTGTGACATTATTTATTTTTCCGACGTCATTTATTTTTGTGACGTTATGTATTTTGTGAAGTCATTTATTTTTGTGACGTTATGTATTTTGTGACGTCATTTATTTTTGTGACGTTATGTATTTTGTGACGTCATTTATTTTTGTGACGTTATGTATTTTGTGACATCATTTATTTTTGTGAGGTTATGTATTTTTTTACGTCATTTATTTTTGTTACGTTATGTATTTTGTGACGTCATTTATTATTGTGACCTTATGTATTTTGTGACGTAATTAATTTTTGTGACGTCATTTATTTTTGTGACGTTATGTATTTTGTGACGTCATTTATTTTTGTGACGTAATGTATTTTGTGACGTTATGTATTTTGTGACGTCATTTATTTTTGTGACGTTATGTATTTTGTGACGTCATTTATTTTTGTGACGTTATGTATTTTGTGACGTCATTTTTTGTGACGTTATGTATTTTGTGACGTCATTTATTTTTGTGACGTTATGTATATTGTGACGTCATTTATTTTTGTAACGTTATGTATTTTGTGACGTCATTTATTTTCGTGACGTTATGTATTTTGTGACGTCATTTATTTTTGTGACGTTATGTATTTTGTGACGTCATTTTTTTGTGACGTTATGTATTTTGTGACGTCATTTATTTTTGTGACGTTATGTATTTTGTGACGTCATTTATTTTGGTAACGTTATGTATTTTGTAACGTCATTTATTTTGTAACGTCATTTATTTTTGTGACGTTATGTATTTTGTGACGTTATGTATTTTGTGACGTCATTTATTTTTGTGACGTTATGTATTTTGTGACGTCATTTATTTTTGTGACGTTATGTATTTTGTGACGTCATTTATTTTGGTAACGTTATGTATTTTGTAACGTCATTTATTTTGTAACGTCATTTATTTTTGTGACGTTATCTATTTTGTGACGTTATGTATTTTGTGACGTCATTTGTTTTTGTGACGTTATGTATTTTGTGAGTCATTTATTTTCGTGACGTTATGTATTTTGTGACGTCATTTATTTTTGTGACTTTATTTATTTTGTGACGTCATTTATTTTTGTGACGTTATGTATTTTGTGACGTTATGTATTTTGTGACGTTATTTATTTTTGTTACGTTATGTATTTTGTGACGTAATTAATTTTTGTGACGTCATTTATTTTTGTGACGTTATATATTTTGTGAGGTTATGTATTTTGTGACGTAATTAATTTTTGTGACGTCATTTATTTTTGTGACGTTATGTATTTTGTAACGTCATTTATTTTTTGCCGTTATGTATTTTGTGACGTCATTTATTTTTTGCCGTTATGTATTTTGTGACGTTATGTATTTTGTGACATTATTTATTTTTCCGACGTCATTTATTTTTGTGACGTTATGTATTTTGTGAAGTCATTTATTTTTGTGACGTTATGTATTTTGTGACGTCATTTATTTTTGTGACGTTATGTATTTTGTGACGTCATTTATTTTTGTGACGTTATGTATTTTGTGACGTCATTTTTTTGTGACGTTATGTATTTTGTGACGTGATTTATTTTTGTGACGTTATGTATTTTGTGACGTCATTTATTTTTTGCCGTTATGTATTTTGTGACGTTATGTATTTTGTGACATTATTTATTTTTCCGACGTCATTTATTTTCGTGAAGTTATGTATTTTGTGAAGTAATTTATTTTTGTGACGTTATGTATTTTGTGACGTCATTTATTTTTGTGACGTTATGTATTTTGTGACGTCATTTATTTTTGTGACGTTATGTATTTTGTGACATCATTTATTTTTGTGAGGTTATGTATTTTTTTACGTCATTTATTTTAGTGACGTTATGTATTTTGTGACGTCATTTATTATTGTGACATTATGTATTTTGTGACGTAATTAATTTTTGTGACGTCATTTATTTTTGTGACGTTATGTATTTTGTGACGTCATTTATTTTTGTGACGTTATGTATTTTGTGACGTCATTTATTTTTGTGACGTAATGTATTTTGTGACGTTATGTATTTTGTGACGTCATTTATTTTTGTGACGTTTTGTATTTTGTGACGTCATTTATTTTTGTGACGTTATGTATTTTGTGACGTCATTTTTTTGTGACGTTATGTATTTTGTGACGTCATTTATTTTTGTGACGTTATGTATATTGTGACGTCATTTATTTTTGTAACGTTATGTATTTTGTGACGTCATTTATTTTCGTGACGTTATGTATTTTGTGACGTCATTTATTTTTGTGACGTTATGTATTTTGTGACGTCATTTTTTGTGACGTTATGTATTTTGTGACGTCATTTATTTTTGTGACGTTATGTATTTTGTGACGTCATTTATTTTGGTAACGTTATGTATTTTGTAACGTCATTTATTTTGTAACGTCATTTATTTTTGTGACGTTATGTATTTTGTGACGTTATGTATTTTGTGACGTCATTTATTTTTGTGACGTTATGTATTTTGTGACGTCATTTATTTTTGTGACGTTATGTATTTTGTGACGTCATTTATTTTGGTAACGTTATGTATTTTGTAACGTCATTTATTTTGTAACGTCATTTATTTTTGTGACGTTATGTATTTTGTGACGTTATGTATTTTGTGACGTCATTTTTTTGTGACGTTATGTATTTTGTGACGTCATTTGTTTTTGTTACGTTATGTATTTTGTGAGTCATTTATTTTCGTGACGTTATGTATTTTGTGACGTCATTTATTTTTGTGACGTTATGTATTTTGTGATGTCATTTTTTTGTGACGTTATGTATTTTGTGACGTCATTTATTTTTGTGACGTTATGTATTTTGTGACGTCATTTGTTTTTGTGACGTTATGTATTTTGTGAGTTATTTATTTTCGTGACGTTATGTATTTTGTGACGTCATTTATTTTTGTGACGTTATGTATTTTGTGACGTCATTTTTTTGTGACGTTATGTATTTTGTGACGTCATTTATTTTTGTGACGTTATGTATTTTGTGACGTCATTTATTTTTTGCCGTTATGTATTTTGTGACGTTATGTATTTTGTGACATTATTTATTTTTCCGACGTCATTTATTTTTGTGACGTTATGTATTTTGTGAAGTCATTTATTTTTGTGACGTTATGTATTTTGCGACGTCATTTATTTTTGTGACGTTATGTATTTTGTGACGTCATTTTTTTTTGTGACGTTATGTATTTTGTGACATCATTTATTTTTGTGAGGTTATGTATTTTTTTACGTCATTTATTTTTGTGACGTTATGTATTTTGTGACGTCATTTATTATTGTGACATTATGTATTTTGTGACGTAATTAATTTTTGTGACGTCATTTATTTTTGTGACGTTATGTATTTTGTGACGTCATTTATTTTTGTGACGTTATGTATTTTGTGACGTCATTTATTTTTGTGACGTAATGTATTTTGTGACGTTATGTATTTTGTGACGTCATTTATTTTTGTGACGTTATGTATTTTGTGACGTCATTTATTTTTGTGACGTTATGTATTTTGTGACGTCATTTTTTTGTGACGTTATGTATTTTGTGACGTCATTTATTTTTGTGACGTTATGTATTTTGTGACGTTATGTATTTTGTGACGTCATTTATTTTTGTGACGTTATGTATTTTGTGACGTCATTTATTTTTGTGACGTTATGTATTTTGTGACGTCATTTATTTTGGTAACGTTATGTATTTTGTAACGTCATTTATTTTGTAACGTCATTTATTTTTGTGACGTTATGTATTTTGTGACGTTATGTATTTTGTGACGTCATTTGTTTTTGTGACGTTATGTATTTTGTGAGTCATTTATTTTCGTGACGTTATGTATTTTGTGACGTCATTTATTTTTGTGACTTTATTTATTTTGTGACGTCATTTATTTTTGTGACGTTATGTATTTTGTGACGTTATGTATTTTGTGACGTTATTTATTTTTGTTACGTTATGTATTTTGTGACGTAATTAATTTTTGTGACGTCATTTATTTTTGTGACGTTATATATTTTGTGAGGTTATGTATTTTGTGACGTAATTAATTTTTGTGACGTCATTTATTTTTGTGACGTTATGTATTTTGTGACGTCATTTATTTTTTGCCGTTATGTATTTTGTGACGTCATTTATTTTTTGCCGTTATGTATTTTGTGACGTTATGTATTTTGTGACATTATTTATTTTTCCGACGTCATTTATTTTTGTGACGTTATGTATTTTGTGAAGTCATTTATTTTTGTGACGTTATGTATTTTGTGACGTCATTTATTTTTGTGACGTTATGTATTTTGTGACCTCATTTATTTTTGTGACGTTATGTATTTTGTGACGTCATTTTTTGTGACGTTATGTATTTTGTGACGTGATTTATTTTTGTGACGTTATGTATTTTGTGACGTCATTTATTTTTTGCCGTTATGTATTTTGTGACGTTGTGTATTTTGTGACATAATTTATTTTTCCGACGTCATTTATTTTCGTGACGTTATGTATTTTGTGAAGTAATTTATTTTTGTGACGTTATGTATTTTGTGACGTCATTTATTTTTGTGACGTTATGTATTTTGTGACGTCATTTATTTTTGTGACGTTATGTATTTTGTGACGTCATTTATTTTTGTGACGTAATGTATTTTGTGACGTTATGTATTTTGTGACGTCATTTATTTTTGTGACGTTTTGTATTTTGTGACGTCATTTATTTTTGTGACGTTATGTATTTTGTGACGTCATTTTTTTGTGACGTTATGTATTTTGTGACGTCATTTATTTTTGTGACGTTATGTATATTGTGACGTCATTTATTTTTGTAACGTTATGTATTTTGTGACGTCATTTATTTTCGTGACGTTATGTATTTTGTGACGTCATTTATTTTTGTGACGTTATGTATTTTGTGACGTCATTTTTTGTGACGTTATGTATTTTGTGACGTCATTTATTTTTGTGACGTTATGTATTTTGTGACGTCATTTATTTTGGTAACGTTATGTATTTTGTAACGTCATTTATTTTGTAACGTCATTTATTTTTGTGACGTTATGTATTTTGTGACGTTATGTATTTTGTGACGTCATTTATTTTTGTGAAGTTATGTATTTTGTGACGTCATTTATTTTTGTGACGTTATGTATTTTGTGACGTCATTTATTATTGTGACGTTATGTATTTTGTGACGTCATTTTTTGTGACGTTATGTATTTTGTGACGTGATTTATTTTTGTGACGTTATGTATTTTGTGACGTCATTTATTTTTTGCCGTTATGTATTTTGTGACGTTATGTATTTTGTGACATTATTTATTTTTCCGACGTCATTTATTTTCGTGACGTTATGTATTTTGTGAAGTAATTTATTTTTGTGACGTTATGTATTTTGTGACGTCATTTATTTTTGTGACGTTATGTATTTTGTGACGTCATTTATTTTTGTGACGTTATGTATTTTGTGACATCATTTATTTTTGTGAGGTTATGTATTTTTTTACGTCATTTATTTTTGTGACGTTATGTATTTTGTGACGTCATTTATTATTGTGACATTATGTATTTTGTGACGTAATTAATTTTTGTGACGTCATTTATTTTTGTGACGTTATGTATTTTGTGACGTCATTTATTTTTGTGACGTTATGTATTTTGTGACGTCATTTATTTTTGTGACGTAATGTATTTTGTGACGTTATGTATTTTGTGACGTCATTTATTTTTGTGACGTTTTGTATTTTGTGACGTCATTTATTTTTGTGACGTTATGTATTTTGTGACGTCATTTTTTTGTGACGTTATGTATTTTGTGACGTCATTTATTTTTGTGACGTTATGTATATTGTGACGTCATTTATTTTTGTAACGTTATGTATTTTGTGACGTCATTTATTTTCGTGACGTTATGTATTTTGTGACGTCATTTATTTTTGTGACGTTATGTATTTTGTGACGTCATTTTTTGTGACGTTATGTATTTTGTGACGTCATTTATATTTGTGACGTTATGTATTTTGTGACGTCATTTATTTTGGTAACGTTATGTATTTTGTAACGTCATTTATTTTGTAACGTCATTTATTTTTGTGACGTTATGTATTTTGTGACGTTATGTATTTTGTGACGTCATTTATTTTTGTGACGTTATGTATTTTGTGACGTCATTTATTTTTGTGACGTTATGTATTTTGTGACGTCATTTATTTTGGTAACGTTATGTATTTTGTAACGTCATTCATTTTGTAACGTCATTTATTTTTGTGACAATATGTATTTTGTGACGTTATGTATTTTGTGACGTCATTTGTTTTTGTGACGTTATGTATTTTGTGAGTCATTTATTTTCGTGACGTTATGTATTTTGTGACGTCATTTATTTTTGTGACTTTATTTATTTTGTGACGTCATTTATTTTTGTGACGTTATGTATTTTGTGACGTTATGTATTTTGTGACGTAATTAATTTTTGTGACGTCATTTATTTTTGTGACGTTATATATTTTGTGAGGTTATGTATTTTGTGACGTAATTAATTTTTGTGACGTCATTTATTTTTGTGAAGTTATGTATTTTGTGACGTCATTTGTTTTTGTGACGTTATGTATTTTGTGAGTCATTTATTTTCGTGACGTTATGTATTTTGTGACGTCATTTATTTTTGTGAGGTTATGTATTTTTTGACGTAATTAATTTTTGTGACGTTATGTATTTTGTGACGTAATTCATTTTTGTGACGTCATTAATTTTGTGACGTTATGTATTTTGTGACGTCATTTATTTTTGTGACGTTATGTATTTTGTGACGTCATTTATTTTTGTGACTTTATTTATTTTGTGACGTCATTTATTTTTGTGACGTTATGTATTTTGTGACGTTATGTATTTTGTGACGTTATTTATTTTTGTGACGTTATGTATTTTGTGACGTAATTAATTTTTGTGACGTCATTTATTTTTGTGACGTTATATATTTTGTGAGGTTATGTATTTTGTGACGTAATTAATTTTTGTGACGTCATTTATTTTTGTGACGTTATGTATTTTGTGACGTCATTTGTTTTTGTGACGTTATGTATTTTGTGAGTCATTTATTTTCGTGACGTTATGTATTTTGTGACGTCATTTATTTTTGTGACGTTATGTATTTTGTGACGTCATTTTTTTGTGACGTTATGTATTTTGTGACGTCATTTATTTTTGTGACGTTATGTATTTTGTGACGTCATTTATTTTTTGCCGTTATGTATTTTGTGACGTTATGTATTTTGTGACATTATTTATTTTTCCGACGTCATTTATTTTTGTGACGTTATGTATTTTGTGAAGTCATTTATTTTTGTGACGTTATGTATTTTGTGACGTCATTTATTTTTGTGACGTTATGTATTTTGTGACGTCATTTATTTTTGTGACGTTATGTCTTTTGTGACATCATTTATTTTTGTGAGGTTATGTATTTTTTGACGTCATTTATTTTTGTGACGTTATGTATTTTGTGACGTCATTTATTATTGTGACATTATGTATTTTGTGACGTAATTAATTTTTGTGACGTCATTTATTTTTGTGACGTTATGTATTTTGTGACGTCATTTATTTTTGTGACGTTATGTATTTTGTGACGTCATTTATTTTTGTGACGTAATGTATTTTGTGACGTTATGTATTTTGTGACGTCATTTATTTTTGTGACGTTATGTATTTTGTGACGTCATTTATTTTTGTGACGTTAAGTATTTTGTGACGTCATTTATTTTTGTGACGTAATGTATTTTTAGACGTCATTTATTTTTGTGACGTTATTTATTTTGTGACGTCATTTATTTTTGTGACGTTATGTATTCTATGAAATATGTATTTTGTGACGTCATTTAATTTTGTGTCGTTAAATATTTTGTGACGTCATTTATTTTTGTGACGTTATGTATTTTGTGACGTCATTTTTTTTTGTGACGTTATGTATTTTGTGACGTCATTTTTTTGTGACGTTATGTATTTTGTGACGTCATTTATTTTTGTGACGTTATGTATTTTGTGACGTCATTTATTTTTGTAACGTTATGTATTTTGTGACGTCATTTATTTTCGTGACGTTATGTATTTTGTGACGTCATTTATTTTTGTGACGTTATGTATTTTGTGACGTCATTTTTTTGTGACGTTATGTATTTTGTGACGTCATTTATTTTGGTAACGTTATGTATTTTGTAACGTCATTTATTTTGTAACGTCATTTATTTTTGTGACGTTATGTATTTTGTTACGTTATGTATTTTGTGACGTCATTTATTTTTGTGACGTTATGTATTTTGTGACGTCATTTATTTTTGTGACGTTATGTATTTTGTGACGTCATTTATTTTGGTAACGTTATGTATTTTGTAACGTCATTTATTTTGTAACGTCAATTATTTTTGTGACGTTATGTATTTTGTGACGTTATGTATTTTTGTGACGTTATGTATTTTGTGACGTAATTAATTTTTGTGACGTCATTTATTTTTGTGAAGTTATGTATTTTGTGACGTCATTTGTTTTTGTGACGTTATGTATTTTGTGAGTCATTTATTTTCGTGACGTTATGTATTTTGTGACGTCATTTATTTTTGTGACTTTATTTATTTTGTGACGTCATTTATTTTTGTGACGTTATGTATTTTGTGACGTTATGTATTTTGTGACGTTATTTATTTTTGTGACGTTATGTATTTTGTGACGTAATTAATTTTTGTGACGTCATTTATTTTTGTGACGTTATATATTTTGTGAGGTTATGTATTTTGTGACGTAATTAATTTTTGTGACGTCATTTATTTTTGTGAAGTTATGTATTTTGTGACGTCATTTGTTTTTGTGACGTTATGTATTTTGTGAGTCATTTATTTTCGTGACGTTATGTATTTTGTGACGTCATTTATTTTTGTGACGTTATGTATTTTGTGACGTCATTTTTTTGTGACGTTATGTATTTTGTGACGTCATTTATTTTTGTGACGTTATGTATTTTGTGACGTCATTTATTTTGGTAACGTTATGTATTTTGTAACGTCATTTATTTTGTAACGTCATTTATTTTTGTGACGTTATGTATTTTGTGACGTTATGTATTTTGTGACGTCATTTATTTTTGTGACGTTATGTATTTTGTGACGTCATTTATTTTTGTGACGTTATGTATTTTGTGACGTCATATATTTTTGTGACTTTATTTATTTTGTGACGTCATTTATTTTTGTGACGTTATGTATTTTGTGACGTTATGTATTTTGTGACGTTATTTATTTTTGTGACGTTATGTATTTTGTGACGTAATTAATTTTTGTGACGTCATTTATTTTTGTGACGTTATATATTTTGTGAGGTTATGTATTTTGTGACGTAATTAATTTTTGTGACGTCATTTATTTTTGTGACGTTATGTATTTTGTGACGTCATTTATTTTTGTGACGTTATGTATTTTGTGACGTCATTTATTTTTGTGACGTTATGTATTTTGTGACGTCATTTATTTTTGTGACGTTATGTCTTTTGTGACATCATTTATTATTTGTGAGGTTATGTATTTTTTGACGTCATTTATTTTTGTGACGTTATGTATTTTGTGACGTCATTTATTATTGTGACATTATGTATTTTGTGACGTAATTAATTTTTGTGACGTCATTTATTTTTGTGACGTTATGTATTTTGTGACGTCATTTATTTTTGTGACGTTATGTATTTTGTGACGTCATTTATTTTTGTGACGTAATGTATTTTGTGACGTTATGTATTTTGTGACGTCATTTATTTTTGTGACGTTATGTATTTTGTGACGTCATTTATTTTTGTGACGTTAAGTATTTTGTGACGTCATTTATTTTTGTGACGTAATGTATTTTTAGACGTCATTTATTTTTGTGACGTTATTTATTTTGTGACGTCATTTATTTTTGTGACGTTATGTATTCTATGAAATATGTATTTTGTGACGTCATTTAATTTTGTGTCGTTAAATATTTTGTGACGTCATTTATTTTTGTGACGTTATGTATTTTGTGACGTCATTTTTTTTTGTGACGTTATGTATTTTGTGACGTCATTTTTTTGTGACGTTATGTATTTTGTGACGTCATTTATTTTTGTGACGTTATGTATTTTGTGACGTCATTTATTTTTGTAACGTTATGTATTTTGTGACGTCATTTATTTTCGTGACGTTATGTATTTTGTGACGTCATTTATTTTTGTGACGTTATGTATTTTGTGACGTCATTTTTTTGTGACGTTATGTATTTTGTGACGTCATTTATTTTGGTAACGTTATGTATTTTGTAACGTCATTTATTTTGTAACGTCATTTATTTTTGTGACGTTATGTATTTTGTTACGTTATGTATTTTGTGACGTCATTTATTTTTGTGACGTTATGTATTTTGTGACGTCATTTATTTTTGTGACGTTATGTATTTTGTGACGTCATTTATTTTGGTAACGTTATGTATTTTGTAACGTCATTTATTTTGTTACGTCAATTATTTTTGTGACGTTATGTATTTTGTGACGTTATGTATTTTGTGACGTAATTAATTTTTGTGACGTCATTTATTTTTGTGAAGTTATGTATTTTGTGACGTCATTTGTTTTTGTGACGTTATGTATTTTGTGAGTCATTTATTTTCGTGACGTTATGTATTTTGTGACGTCATTTATTTTTGTGACTTTATTTATTTTGTGACGTCATTTATTTTTGTGACGTTATGTATTTTGTGACGTTATGTATTTTGTGACGTTATTTATTTTTGTGACGTTATGTATTTTGTGACGTAATTAATTTTTGTGACGTCATTTATTTTTGTGACGTTATATATTTTGTGAGGTTATGTATTTTGTGACGTAATTAATTTTTGTGACGTCATTTATTTTTGTGAAGTTATGTATTTTGTGACGTCATTTGTTTTTGTGACGTTATGTATTTTGTGAGTCATTTATTTTCGTGACGTTATGTATTTTGTGACGTCATTTATTTTTGTGACGTTATGTATTTTGTGACGTCATT
The DNA here is from genome assembly GCA_035578135.1 of Flexamia atlantica. Classification (NCBI taxonomy): domain Eukaryota; kingdom Metazoa; phylum Arthropoda; class Insecta; order Hemiptera; family Cicadellidae; genus Flexamia; species Flexamia atlantica. The sequence goes on along the minus strand of JAQJVK010000056.1, from coordinate 221,448 downwards.
TTTTGTGACGTTATGTATTTTGTGACGTCATTTATTTTTGTGACGTTATGTATTTTGTGACGTCATTTATTTTGGTAACGTTATGTATTTTGTAACGTCATTTATTTTGTAACGTCATTTATTTTTGTGACGTTATGTATTTTGTGACGTTATGTATTTTGTGACGTCATTTATTTTTGTGACGTTATGTATTTTGTGACGTCATTTATTTTTGTGACGTTATGTATTTTGTGACGTCATATATTTTTGTGACTTTATTTATTTTGTGACGTCATTTATTTTTGTGACGTTATGTATTTTGTGACGTTATGTATTTTGTGACGTTATTTATTTTTGTGACGTTATGTATTTTGTGACGTAATTAATTTTTGTGACGTCATTTATTTTTGTGACGTTATATATTTTGTGAGGTTATGTATTTTGTGACGTAATTAATTTTTGTGACGTCATTTATTTTTGTGACGTTATGTATTTTGTGACGTCATTTGTTTTTGTGACGTTATGTATTTTGTGAGTCATTTATTTTCGTGACGTTATGTATTTTGTGACGTCATTTATTTTTGTGACGTTATGTATTTTGTGACGTCATTTTTTGTGACGTTATGTATTTTGTGACGTTATTTATTTTTGTGACGTTATGAATTTTGTGACGTCATTTATTTTGGTACGTTATGTATTTTGTAACGTCATTTATTTTGTAACGTCATTTATTTTTGTGACGTTATGTATTTTTTGACGTTATGTATTTTGTGACGTCATTTATTTTTGTGACGTTATGTATTTTGTGACGTCATTTATTTTTGTGACGTTATGTGTTTTGTGACGTCATTTATTTTTTTGACGTTATGTATTTTGTGACGTCATTTGTTTTTGTGACGTTATGTATTTTGTGAGTCATTTATTTTCGTGACGTTATGTATTTTGTGACGTCATTTATTTTTGTGACGTTATGTATTTTGTGACGTCATTTGTTTTTGTGACGTTATGTATTTTGTGACGTCATTTATTTTGGTAACGTTATGTATTTTGTAACGTCATTTATTTTGTAACGTCATTTATTTTTGTGACGTTATGTATTTTGTGACGTTATGTATTTTGTGACGTCATTTATTTTTGTGACGTTATGTATTTTGTGACGTCATTTATTTTTGTGACGTTATGTATTTTGTGACGTCATTTATTTTTGTGACTTTATTTATTTTGTGACGTCATTTATTTTTGTGACGTTATGTATTTTGTGACGTTATGTATTTTGTGACGTTATTTATTTTTGTGACGTTATGTATTTTGTGACGTAATTAATTTTTGTGACGTCATTTATTTTTGTGACGTTATATATTTTGTGAGGTTATGTATTTTGTGACGTAATTAATTTTTGTGACGTCATTTATTTCTGTGACGTTATGTATTTTGTGACGTCATTTGTTTTTGTGACGTTATGTATTTTGTGAGTCATTTATTTTCGTGACGTTATGTATTTTGTGACGTCATTTATTTTTGTGACGTTATGTATTTTGTGACGTCATTTTTTTGTGACGTTATGTATTTTGTGACGTCATTTATTTTTGTGACGTTATGTATTTTGTGACGTCATTTATTTTGGTAACGTTATGTATTTTGTAACGTCATTTATTTTGTAACGTCATTTATTTTTGTGACGTTATGTATTTTGTGACGTCATTTATTTTTGTGACGTTATGTATTTTGTGACGTCATTTATTTTTGTGACGTTATGTATTTTGTGACGTCATTTATTTTTGTGACGTTATGTATTTTGTGACGTTATGTATTTTGTGACGTTATTTATTTTTGTGACGTTATGTATTTTGTGACGTAATTAATTTTTGTGACGTCATTTATTTTTGTGACGTTATGTATTTTGTGACGTCATTTGTTTTTGTGACGTTATGTATTTTGTGAGTCATTTATTTTCGTGACGTTATGTATTTTGTGACGTCATTTATTTTTGTGACGTTATGTATTTTGTGACGTCATTTTTTTGTGACGTTATGTATTTTGTGACGTCATTTATTTTTGTGACGTTATGTATTTTGTGACGTCATTTATTTTGGTACGTTATGTATTTTGTAACGTCATTTATTTTGTAACGTCATTTATTTTTGTGACGTTATGTATTTTGTGACGTTATTTATTTTGTGACGTCATTTATTTTTGTGACGTTATGTATTTTGTGACGTCATTTATTTTTGTGACGTTATGTATTTTGTGACGTCATTTGTTTTTGTGACGTTATGTATTTTGTGAGTCATTTATTTTCGTGACGTTATGTATTTTGTGACGTCATTTATTTTTGTGACGTTATGTATTTTGTGACGTCATTTTTTTGTGACGTTATGTATTTTGTGACGTCATTTATTTTTGTGACGTTATGTATTTTGTGACGTCATTTATTTTGGTAACGTTATGTATTTTGTAACGTCATTTATTTTGTAACGTCATTTATTTTTGTGACGTTATGTATTTTGTGACGTTATGTATTTTGTGACGTCATTTATGTTTGTGACGTTATGTATTTTGTGACGTCATTTTTTTGTGACGTTATGTATTTTGTGACGTCATTTATTTTTGTGACGTTATGTATTTTGAGACATCATTTATTTTGGTAACGTTATGTATTTTGTAACGTCATTTATTTTGTAACGTCATTTATTTTTGTGACGTTATGTATTTTGTGACGTTATGTATTTTGTGACGTCATTTATTTTTGTGACGTTATGTATTTTGTGACGTCATTTGTTTTTTTGACGTTATGTATTTTGTGAGTCATTTATTTTCGTGACGTTATGTATTTTGTGACGTCATTTATTTTTGTGACGTTATGTATTTTGTGACGTCATTTTTTTGTGACGTTATGTATTTTGTGACGTCATTTATTTTTGTGACGTTATGTATTTTGTGAGTCATTTATTTTCGTGACGTTATGTATTTTGTGACGTCATTTATTTTTGTGACGTTATGTATTTTGTGACGTCATTTTTTTGTGACGTTATGTATTTTGTGACGTCAGTTATTTTTGTGACGTTATGTATTTTGTGACGTCATTTGTTTTTGTGACGTTATGTATTTTGTGAGTTATTTATTTTCGTGACGTTATGTATTTTGTGACGTCATTTATTTTTGTGACGTTATGTATTTTGTGACGTCATTTTTTTGTGACGTTATGTATTTTGTGACGTCATTTATTTTTGTGACGTTATGTATTTTGTGACGTCATTTATTTTTTGCCGTTATGTATTTTGTGACGTTATGTATTTTGTGACATTATTTATTTTTCCGACGTCATTTATTTTTGTGACGTTATGTATTTTGTGAAGTCATTTATTTTTGTGACGTTATGTATTTTGTGACGTCATTTATTTTTGTGACGTTATGTATTTTGTGACGTCATTTATTTTTGTGACGTTATATATTTTGTGACATCATTTATTTTTGTGAGGTTATGTATTTTTTTACGTCATTTATTTTTGTGACGTTATGTATTTTGTGACGTCATTTATTATTGTGACATTATGTATTTTGTGACGTAATTAATTTTTGTGACGTCATTTATTTTTGTGACGTTATGTATTTTGTGACGTCATTTATTTTTGTGACGTTATGTATTTTGTGACGTCATTTATTTTTGTGACGTAATGTATTTTGTGACGTTATGTATTTTGTGACGTCATTTATTTTTGTGACGTTATGTATTTTGTGACGTCATTTATTTTTGTGACGTTATGTATTTTGTGACGTCATTTTTTTGTGACGTTATGTATTTTGTGACGTCATTTATTTTTGTGACGTTATGTATATTGTGACGTCATTTATTTTTGTAACGTTATGTATTTTGTGACGTCATTTATTTTCGTGACGTTATGTATTTTGTGACGTCATTTATTTTCGTGACGTTATGTATTTTGTGACGTCATTTATTTTTGTGACGTTATGTATTTTGTGACGTCATTTTTTTGTGACGTTATGTATTTTGTGACGTCATTTATTTTTGTGACGTTATGTATTTTGTGACGTCATTTATTTTGGTAACGTTATGTATTTTGTAACGTCATTTATTTTGTAACATCATTTATTTTTGTGACGTTATGTATTTTGTGACGTTATGTATTTTGTGACGTCATTTATTTTTGTGACGTTATGTATTTTGTGACGTCATTTATTTTTGTGACGTTATGTATTTTGTGACGTCATTTATTTTTGTGACTTTATTTATTTTGTGACGTCATTTATTTTTGTGACGTTATGTATTTTGTGACGTTATGTATTTTGTGACGTTATTTATTTTTGTGACGTTATGTATTTTGTGACGTAATTAATTTTTGTGACGTCATTTATTTTTGTGACGTTATATATTTTGTGAGGTTATGTATTTTGTGACGTAATTAATTTTTGTGACGTCATTTATTTTTGTGACGTTATGTATTTTGTGACGTCATTTGTTTTTGTGACATTATGTATTTTGTGAGTCATTTATTTTCGTGACGTTATGTATTTTGTGACGTCATTTATTTTTGTGACGTTATGTATTTTGTGACGTCATTTTTTTGTGACGTTATGTATTTTGTGACGTTATTTATTTTTGTGACGTTATGTATTTTGTGACGTCATTTATTTTGGTAACGTTATGTATTTTGTAACGTCATTTATTTTGTAACGTCATTTATTTTTGTGACGTTATGTATTTTGTGACGTCATTTATTTTTGTGACGTTATGTATTTTGTGACGTCATTTGTTTTTGTGACGTTATGTATTTTGTGACGTCATTTATTTTGGTAACGTTTTGTATTTTGTAACGTCATTTATTTTGTAACGTCATTTATTTTTGTGACGTTATGTATTTTGTGACGTTATGTATTTTGTGACGTCATTTATTTTTGTGACGTTATGTATTTTGTGACGTCATTTATTTTTGTGACTTTATTTATTTTGTGACGTCATTTATTTTTGTGACGTTATGTATTTTGTGACGTTATTTATTTTTGTGACGTTATGTATTTTGTGGCGTAATTAATTTTTGTGACGTCATTTATTTTTGTGACGTTATATATTTTGTGAGGTTATGTATTTTGTGACGTAATTAATTTTTGTGACGTCATTTATTTTTGTGACGTTATGTATTTTGTGACGTCATTTGTTTTTGTGACGTTATGTATTTTGTGAGTCATTTATTTTCGTGACGTTATGTATTTTGTGACGTCATTTATTTTTGTGACGTTATGTATTTTGTGACGTCATTTTTTTGTGACGTTATCTATTTTGTGACGTCATTTATTTTTGTGACGTTATGTATTTTGTGACGTCATTTATTTTGGTAACGTTATGTATTTTGTAACGTCATTTATTTTGTAACGTCATTTATTTTTGTGACGTTATGTATTTTGTGACGTTATGTATTTTGTGACGTCATTTATTTTTGTGACGTTATGTATTTTGTGACGTCATTTATTTTTGTGACTTTATTTATTTTGTGACGTCATTTATTTTTGTGACGTTATGTATTTTGTGACGTTATGTATTTTGTGACGTTATTTATTTTTGTGACGTTATGTATTTTGTGACGTAATTAATTTTTGTGACGTCATTTATTTTTGTGACGTTATATATTTTGTGAGGTTATGTATTTTGTGACGTAATTAATTTTTGTGACGTCATTTATTTTTGTGACGTTATGTATTTTGTGACGTCATTTGTTTTTGTGACGTTATGTATTTTGTAAGTCATTTATTTTCGTGACGTTATGTATTTTGTGACGTCATTTATTTTTGTGACGTTATGTATTTTGTGACGTCATTTTTTTGTGACGTTATGTATTTTGTGACGTCATTTATTTTTGTGACGTTATGTATTTTGTGACGTCATTTATTTTGGTAACGTTATGTATTTTGTAACGTCATTTATTTTGTAACGTCATTTATTTTTGTGACGTTATGTATTTTGTGACGTTATGTATTTTGTGACGTCATTTATTTTTGTGACGTTATGTATTTTGTGACGTCATTTATTTTTGTGACGTTATGTATTTTGTGACGTCATTTATTTTTTTGACGTTATGTATTTTGTGACGTCATTTGTTTTTGTGACGTTATGTATTTTGTGAGTCATTTATTTTCGTGACGTTATGTATTTTGTGACGTCATTTATTTTTGTGACGTTATGTATTTTGTGACGTCATTTTTTTGTGACGTTATGTATTTTGTGACGTCATTTATTTTTGTGACGTTATGTATTTTATGACGTCATTTATTTTGGTATTGTTATGTATTTTGTAACGTCATTTATTTTGTAACGTCATTTATTTTTGTGACGTTATGTATTTTGTGACGTTATTTATTTTGTGACGTCATTTATTTTTGTGACGTTATGTATTTTGTGACGTCATTTATTTTTGTGACGTTATGTATTTTGTGACGTCATTTGTTTTTGTGACGTTATGTATTTTGTGAGTCATTTATTTTCGTGACGTTATGTATTTTGTGACGTCATTTATTTTTGTGACGTTATGTATTTTGTGACGTCATTTTTTTGTGACGTTATGTATTTTGTGACGTCATTTATTTTTGTGACGTTATGTATTTTGTGACGTCATTTATTTTGGTAACGTTATGTATTTTGTAACGTCATTTATTTTGTAACGTCATTTATTTTTGTAACGTTATGTATTTTGTGACGTTATGTATTTTGTGACGTCATTTATTTTTGTGACGTTATGTATTTTGTGACGTCATTTATTTTTGTGACGTTATGTATTTTGTGACGTCATTTATTTTGGTAACGTTATGTATTTTGTAATGTCATTTATTTTGTAACGTCAATTATTTTTGTGACGTTATGTATTTTGTGACGTTATGTATTTTGTGACGTAATTAATTTTTGTGACGTCATTTATTTTTGTGAAGTTATGTATTTTGTGACGTCATTTGTTTTTGTGACGTTATGTATTTTGTGAGTCATTTATTTTCGTGACGTTATGTATTTTGTGACGTCATTTATTTTTGTGACTTTATTTATTTTGTGACGTCATTTATTTTTGTGACGTTATGTATTTTGTGACGTTATGTATTTTGTGACGTTATTTATTTTTGTGACGTTATGTATTTTGTGACGTAATTAATTTTTGTGACGTCATTTATTTTTGTGACGTTATATATTTTGTGAGGTTATGTATTTTGTGAGGTAATTAATTTTTGTGACGTCATTTATTTTTGTGAAGTTATGTATTTTGTGACGTCATTTGTTTTTGTGACGTTATGTATTTTGTGAGTCATTTATTTTCGTGACGTTATGTATTTTGTGACGTCATTTATTTTTGTGACGTTATGTATTTTGTGACGTCATTTTTTTGTGACGTTATGTATTTTGTGACGTCATTTATTTTTGTGACGTTATGTATTTTGTGACGTCATTTATTTTGGTAACGTTATGTATTTTGTAACGTCATTTATTTTGTAACGTCATTTATTTTTGTGACGTTATGTATTTTGTGACGTTATGTATTTTGTGACGTCATTTATTTTTGTGACGTTATGTATTTTGTGACGTCATTTATTTTTGTGACGTTATGTATTTTGTGACGTCATATATTTTTGTGACTTTATTTATTTTGTGACGTCATTTATTTTTGTGACGTTATGTATTTTGTGACGTTATGTATTTTGTGACGTTATTTATTTTTGTGACGTTATGTATTTTGTGACGTAATTAATTTTTGTGACGTCATTTATTTTTGTGACGTTATATATTTTGTGAGGTTATGTATTTTGTGACGTAATTAATTTTTGTGACGTCATTTATTTTTGTGACGTTATGTATTTTGTGACGTCATTTGTTTTTGTGACGTTATGTATTTTGTGAGTCATTTATTTTCGTGACGTTATGTATTTTGTGACGTCATTTATTTTTGTGACGTTATGTATTTTGTGACGTCAATTTTTGTGACGTTATGTATTTTTGACGTTATTTATTTTTGTGACGTTATGAATTTTGTGACGTCATTTATTTTGGTACGTTATGTATTTTGTAACGTCATTTATTTTGTAACGTCATTTATTTTTGTGACGTTATGTATTTTTTGACGTTGTGTATTTTGTGACGTCATTTATTTTTGTGACGTTATTTATTTTTGTGACGTTATGTATTTTGTGACGTCATTTATTTTTTTGACGTTATGTATTTTGTGACGTCATTTGTTTTTGTGACGTTATGTATTTTGTGAGTCATTTATTTTCGTGACGTTATGTATTTTGTGACGTCATTTATTTTTGTGACGTTATGTATTTTGTGACGTCATTTGTTTTTGTGACGTTATGTATTTTGTGACGTCATTTATTTTGGTAACGTTATGTATTTTGTAACGTCATTTATTTTGTAACGTCATTTATTTTTGTGACGTTATGTATTTTGTGACGTTATGTATTTTGTGACGTCATTTATTTTTGTGACGTTATGTATTTTGTGACGTCATTTATTTTTGTGACGTTATGTATTTTGTGACGTCATTTATTTTTGTGACTTTATTTATTTTGTGACGTCATTTATTTTTGTGACGTTATGTATTTTGTGACGTTAAGTATTTTGTGACGTTATGTATTTTGTGACGTTATTTATTTTTGTGACGTTATGTATTTTGTGACGTAATTAATTTTTGTGACGTCATTTATTTTTGTGACGTTTTATATTTTGTGAGGTTATGTATTTTGTGACGTAATTAATTTTTGTGACGTCATTTATTTCTGTGACGTTATGTATTTTGTGACGTCATTTGTTTTTGTGACGTTATGTATTTTGTGAGTCATTTATTTTCGTGACGTTATGTATTTTGTGACGTCATTTATTTTTGTGACGTTATGTATTTTGTGACGTCATTTTTTTGTGACGTTATGTATTTTGTGACGTCATTTATTTTTGTGACGTTATGTATTTTGTGACGTCATTTATTTTGGTACGTTATGTATTTTGTAACGTCATTTATTTTGTAACGTCATTTATTTTTGTGACGTTATGTATTTTGTGACGTTATTTATTTTGTGACGTCATTTATTTTTGTGACGTTATGTATTTTGTGACGTCATTTATTTTTGTGACGTTATGTATTTTGTGACGTCATTTGTTTTTGTGACGTTATGTATTTTGTGAGTCATTTATTTTCGTGACGTTATGTATTTTGTGACGTCATTTATTTTTGTGACGTTATGTATTTTGTGACGTCATTTTTTTGTGACGTTATGTATTTTGTGACGTCATTTATTTTTGTGACGTTATGTATTTTGTGACGTCATTTATTTTGGTAACGTTATGTATTTTGTAACGTCATTTATTTTGTAACGTCATTTATTTTTGTGACGTTATGTATTTTGTGACGTTATGTATTTTGTGACGTCATTTATGTTTGTGACGTTATGTATTTTGTGACGTCATTTTTTTGTGACGTTATGTATTTTGTGACGTCATTTATTTTTGTGACGTTATGTATTTTGAGACATCATTTATTTTGGTAACGTTATGTATTTTGTAACGTCATTTATTTTGTAACGTCATTTATTTTTGTGACGTTATGTATTTTGTGACGTTATGTATTTTGTGACGTCATTTATTTTTGTGACGTTATGTATTTTGTGACGTCATTTTTTTGTGACGTTATGTATTTTGTGACGTCATTTATTTTTGTGACGTTATGTATTTTGTGACGTCATTTATTTTGGTAACGTTATGTATTTTGTAACGTCATTTATTTTGTAACGTCATTTATTTTTGTGACGTTATGTATTTTGTGACGTTATGTATTTTGTGACGTCATTTATTTTTGTGACGTTATGTATTTTGTGACGTCATTTATTTTTGTGACGTTATGTATTTTGTGACGTCATTTATTTTTTTGACGTTATGTATTTTGTGACGTCATTTGTTTTTGTGACGTTATGTATTTTGTGAGTCATTTATTTTCGTGACGTTATGTATTTTGTGACGTCATTTATTTTTGTGACGTTATGTATTTTGTGACGTCATTTTTTTGTGACGTTATGTATTTTGTGACGTCATTTATTTTTGTGACGTTATGTATTTTATGACGTCATTTATTTTGGTATTGTTATGTATTTTGTAACGTCATTTATTTTGTAACGTCATTTATTTTTGTGACGTTATGTATTTTGTGACGTTATTTATTTTGTGACGTCATTTATTTTTGTGACGTTATGTATTTTGTGACGTCATTTATTTTTGTGACGTTATGTATTTTGTGACGTCATTTGTTTTTGTGACGTTATGTATTTTGTGAGTCATTTATTTTCGTGACGTTATGTATTTTGTGACGTCATTTATTTTTGTGACGTTATGTATTTTGTGACGTCATTTTTTTGTGACGTTATGTATTTTGTGACGTCATTTATTTTTGTGACGTTATGTATTTTGTGACGTCATTTATTTTGGTAACGTTATGTATTTTGTAACGTCATTTATTTTGTAACGTCATTTATTTTTGTAACGTTATGTATTTTGTGACGTTATGTATTTTGTGACGTCATTTATTTTTGTGACGTTATGTATTTTGTGACGTCATTTATTTTTGTGACGTTATGTATTTTGTGACGTCATTTATTTTGGTAACGTTATGTATTTTGTAATGTCATTTATTTTGTAACGTCAATTATTTTTGTGACGTTATGTATTTTGTGACGTTATGTATTTTGTGACGTAATTAATTTTTGTGACGTCATTTATTTTTGTGAAGTTATGTATTTTGTGACGTCATTTGTTTTTGTGACGTTATGTATTTTGTGAGTCATTTATTTTCGTGACGTTATGTATTTTGTGACGTCATTTATTTTTGTGACTTTATTTATTTTGTGACGTCATTTATTTTTGTGACGTTATGTATTTTGTGACGTTATGTATTTTGTGACGTTATTTATTTTTGTGACGTTATGTATTTTGTGACGTAATTAATTTTTGTGACGTCATTTATTTTTGTGACGTTATATATTTTGTGAGGTTATGTATTTTGTGAGGTAATTAATTTTTGTGACGTCATTTATTTTTGTGAAGTTATGTATTTTGTGACGTCATTTGTTTTTGTGACGTTATGTATTTTGTGAGTCATTTATTTTCGTGACGTTATGTATTTTGTGACGTCATTTATTTTTGTGACGTTATGTATTTTGTGACGTCATTTTTTTGTGACGTTATGTATTTTGTGACGTCATTTATTTTTGTGACGTTATGTATTTTGTGACGTCATTTATTTTGGTAACGTTATGTATTTTGTAACGTCATTTATTTTGTAACGTCATTTATTTTTGTGACGTTATGTATTTTGTGACGTTATGTATTTTGTGACGTCATTTATTTTTGTGACGTTATGTATTTTGTGACGTCATTTATTTTTGTGACGTTATGTATTTTGTGACGTCATATATTTTTGTGACTTTATTTATTTTGTGACGTCATTTATTTTTGTGACGTTATGTATTTTGTGACGTTATGTATTTTGTGACGTTATTTATTTTTGTGACGTTATGTATTTTGTGACGTAATTAATTTTTGTGACGTCATTTATTTTTGTGACGTTATATATTTTGTGAGGTTATGTATTTTGTGACGTAATTAATTTTTGTGACGTCATTTATTTTTGTGACGTTATGTATTTTGTGACGTCATTTGTTTTTGTGACGTTATGTATTTTGTGAGTCATTTATTTTCGTGACGTTATGTATTTTGTGACGTCATTTATTTTTGTGACGTTATGTATTTTGTGACGTCAATTTTTGTGACGTTATGTATTTTTGACGTTATTTATTTTTGTGACGTTATGAATTTTGTGACGTCATTTATTTTGGTACGTTATGTATTTTGTAACGTCATTTATTTTGTAACGTCATTTATTTTTGTGACGTTATGTATTTTTTGACGTTGTGTATTTTGTGACGTCATTTATTTTTGTGACGTTATTTATTTTTGTGACGTTATGTATTTTGTGACGTCATTTATTTTTTTGACGTTATGTATTTTGTGACGTCATTTGTTTTTGTGACGTTATGTATTTTGTGAGTCATTTATTTTCGTGACGTTATGTATTTTGTGACGTCATTTATTTTTGTGACGTTATGTATTTTGTGACGTCATTTGTTTTTGTGACGTTATGTATTTTGTGACGTCATTTATTTTGGTAACGTTATGTATTTTGTAACGTCATTTATTTTGTAACGTCATTTATTTTTGTGACGTTATGTATTTTGTGACGTTATGTATTTTGTGACGTCATTTATTTTTGTGACGTTATGTATTTTGTGACGTCATTTATTTTTGTGACGTTATGTATTTTGTGACGTCATTTATTTTTGTGACTTTATTTATTTTGTGACGTCATTTATTTTTGTGACGTTATGTATTTTGTGACGTTAAGTATTTTGTGACGTTATGTATTTTGTGACGTTATTTATTTTTGTGACGTTATGTATTTTGTGACGTAATTAATTTTTGTGACGTCATTTATTTTTGTGACGTTTTATATTTTGTGAGGTTATGTATTTTGTGACGTAATTAATTTTTGTGACGTCATTTATTTCTGTGACGTTATGTATTTTGTGACGTCATTTGTTTTTGTGACGTTATGTATTTTGTGAGTCATTTATTTTCGTGACGTTATGTATTTTGTGACGTCATTTATTTTTGTGACGTTATGTATTTTGTGACGTCATTTTTTTGTGACGTTATGTATTTTGTGACGTCATTTATTTTTGTGACGTTATGTATTTTGTGACGTCATTTATTTTGGTACGTTATGTATTTTGTAACGTCATTTATTTTGTAACGTCATTTATTTTTGTGACGTTATGTATTTTGTGACGTTATTTATTTTGTGACGTCATTTATTTTTGTGACGTTATGTATTTTGTGACGTCATTTATTTTTGTGACGTTATGTATTTTGTGACGTCATTTGTTTTTGTGACGTTATGTATTTTGTGAGTCATTTATTTTCGTGACGTTATGTATTTTGTGACGTCATTTATTTTTGTGACGTTATGTATTTTGTGACGTCATTTTTTTGTGACGTTATGTATTTTGTGACGTCATTTATTTTTGTGACGTTATGTATTTTGTGACGTCATTTATTTTGGTAACGTTATGTATTTTGTAACGTCATTTATTTTGTAACGTCATTTATTTTTGTGACGTTATGTATTTTGTGACGTTATGTATTTTGTGACGTCATTTATGTTTGTGACGTTATGTATTTTGTGACGTCATTTTTTTGTGACGTTATGTATTTTGTGACGTCATTTATTTTTGTGACGTTATGTATTTTGAGACATCATTTATTTTGGTAACGTTATGTATTTTGTAACGTCATTTATTTTGTAACGTCATTTATTTTTGTGACGTTATGTATTTTGTGACGTTATGTATTTTGTGACGTCATTTATTTTTGTGACGTTATGTATTTTGTGACGTCATTTTTTTGTGACGTTATGTATTTTGTGACGTCATTTATTTTTGTGACGTTATGTATTTTGTGACGTCATTTATTTTGGTAACGTTATGTATTTTGTAACGTCATTTATTTTGTAACGTCATTTATTTTTGTAACGTTATGTATTTTGTGACGTTATGTATTTTGTGACGTCATTTATTTTTGTGACGTTATGTATTTTGTGACGTCATTTATTTTTGTGACGTTATGTATTTTGTGACGTCATTTATTTTGGTAACGTTATGTATTTTGTAACGTCATTTATTTTGTAACGTCAATTATTTTTGTGACGTTATGTATTTTGTGACGTTATGTATTTTGTGACGTAATTAATTTTTGTGACGTCATTTATTTTTGTGAAGTTATGTATTTTGTGACGTCATTTGTTTTTGTGACGTTATGTATTTTGTGAGTCATTTATTTTCGTGACGTTATGTATTTTGTGACGTCATTTATTTTTGTGACTTTATTTATTTTGTGACGTCATTTATTTTTGTGACGTTATGTATTTTGTGACGTTATGTATTTTGTGACGTTATTTATTTTTGTGACGTTATGTATTTTGTGACGTAATTAATTTTTGTGACGTCATTTATTTTTGTGACGTTATATATTTTGTGAGGTTATGTATTTTGTGACGTAATTAATTTTTGTGACGTCATTTATTTTTGTGAAGTTATGTATTTTGTGACGTCATTTGTTTTTGTGACGTTATGTATTTTGTGAGTCATTTATTTTCGTGACGTTATGTATTTTGTGACGTCATTTATTTTTGTGACGTTATGTATTTTGTGACGTCATTTTTTTGTGACGTTATGTATTTTGTGACGTCATTTATTTTTGTGACGTTATGTATTTTGTGACGTCATTTATTTTGGTAACGTTATGTATTTTGTAACGTCATTTATTTTGTAACGTCATTTATTTTTGTGACGTTATGTATTTTGTGACGTTATGTATTTTGTGACGTCATTTATTTTTGTGACGTTATGTATTTTGTGACGTCATTTATTTTTGTGACGTTATGTATTTTGTGACGTCATATATTTTTGTGACTTTATTTATTTTGTGACGTCATTTATTTTTGTGACGTTATGTATTTTGTGACGTTATGTATTTTGTGACGTTATTTATTTTTGTGACGTTATGTATTTTTTGACGTTATGTATTTTGTGACGTTATTTATTTTTGTGACGTTATGTATTTTGTGACGTAATTAATTTTTGTGACGTCATTTATTTTTGTGACGTTATATATTTTGTGAGGTTATGTATTTTGTGACGTAATTAATTTTTGTGACGTCATTTATTTTTGTGACGTTATGTATTTTGTGACGTCATTTGTTTTTGTGACGTTATGTATTTTGTGAGTCATTTATTTTCGTGACGTTATGTATTTTGTGACGTCATTTATTTTTGTGACGTTATGTATTTTGTGACGTCATTTTTTTGTGACGTTATGTATTTTTGACGTTATTTATTTTTGTGACGTTATGAATTTTGTGACGTCATTTATTTTGGTACGTTATGTATTTTGTAACGTCATTTATTTTGTAACGTCATTTATTTTTGTGACGTTATGTATTTTTTGACGTTATGTATTTTGTGACGTCATTTATTTTTGTGACGTTATGTATTTTGTGACGTCATTTATTTTTGTGACGTTATGTATTTTGTGACGTCATTTATTTTTTTGACGTTATGTATTTTGTGACGTCATTTGTTTTTGTGACGTTATGTATTTTGTGAGTCATTTATTTTCGTGACGTTATGTATTTTGTGACGTCATTTATTTTTGTGACGTTATGTATTTTGTGACGTCATTTGTTTTTGTGACGTTATGTATTTTGTGACGTCATTTATTTTGGTAACGTTATGTATTTTGTAACGTCATTTATTTTGTAACGTCATTTATTTTTGTGACGTTATGTATTTTGTGACGTTATGTATTTTGTGACGTCATTTATTTTTGTGACGTTATGTATTTTGTGACGTCATTTATTTTTGTGACGTTATGTATTTTGTGACGTCATTTATTTTTGTGACTTTATTTATTTTGTGACGTCATTTATTTTTGTGACGTTATGTATTTTGTGACGTTATGTATTTTGTGACGTTATGTATTTTGTGACGTTATTTATTTTTGTGACGTTATGTATTTTGTGACGTAATTAATTTTTGTGACGTCATTTATTTTTGTGACGTTTTATATTTTGTGAGGTTATGTATTTTGTGACGTAATTAATTTTTGTGACGTCATTTATTTCTGTGACGTTATGTATTTTGTGACGTCATTTGTTTTTGTGACGTTATGTATTTTGTGAGTCATTTATTTTCGTGACGTTATGTATTTTGTGACGTCATTTATTTTTGTGACGTTATGTATTTTGTGACGTCATTTTTTTGTGACGTTATGTATTTTGTGACGTCATTTATTTTTGTGACGTTATGTATTTTGTGACGTCATTTATTTTGGTACGTTATGTATTTTGTAACGTCATTTATTTTGTAACGTCATTTATTTTTGTGACGTTATGTATTTTGTGACGTTATTTATTTTGTGACGTCATTTATTTTTGTGACGTTATGTATTTTGTGACGTCATTTATTTTTGTGACGTTATGTATTTTGTGACGTCATTTGTTTTTGTGACGTTATGTATTTTGTGAGTCATTTATTTTCGTGACGTTATGTATTTTGTGACGTCATTTATTTTTGTGACGTTATGTATTTTGTGACGTCATTTTTTTGTGACGTTATGTATTTTGTGACGTCATTTATTTTTGTGACGTTATGTATTTTGTGACGTCATTTATTTTGGTAACGTTATGTATTTTGTAACGTCATTTATTTTTGTGACGTTATGTATTTTGTGAGTCATTTATTTTCGTGACGTTATGTATTTTGTGACGTCATTTATTTTTGTGACGTTATGTATTTTGTGACGTCATTTTTTTGTGACGTTATGTATTTTGTGACGTCATTTATTTTTGTGACGTTATGTATTTTGTGACGTCATTTGTTTTTGTGACGTTATGTATTTTGTGAGTTATTTATTTTCGTGACGTTATGTATTTTGTGACGTCATTTATTTTTGTGACGTTATGTATTTTGTGACGTCATTTTTTTGTGACGTTATGTATTTTGTGACGTCATTTATTTTTGTGACGTTATGTATTTTGTGACGTCATTTATTTTTTGCCGTTATGTATTTTGTGACGTTATGTATTTTGTGACATTATTTATTTTTCCGACGTCATTTATTTTTGTGACGTTATGTATTTTGTGAAGTCATTTATTTTTGTGACGTTATGTATTTTGTGACGTCATTTATTTTTGTGACGTTATGTATTTTGTGACGTCATTTATTTTTGTGACGTTATATATTTTGTGACATCATTTATTTTTGTGAGGTTATGTATTTTTTTACGTCATTTATTTTTGTGACGTTATGTATTTTGTGACGTCATTTATTATTGTGACATTATGTATTTTGTGACGTAATTAATTTTTGTGACGTCATTTATTTTTGTGACGTTATGTATTTTGTGACGTCATTCATTTTTGTGACGTTATGTATTTTGTGACGTCATTTATTTTTGTGACGTAATGTATTTTGTGACGTTATGTATTTTGTGACGTCATTTATTTTTGTGACGTTATGTATTTTGTGACGTCATTTATTTTTGTGACGTTATGTATTTTGTGACGTCATTTTTTTGTGACGTTATGTATTTTGTGACGTCATTTATTTTTGTGACGTTATGTATATTGTGACGTCATTTATTTTTGTAACGTTATGTATTTTGTGACGTCATTTATTTTCGTGACGTTATGTATTTTGTGACGTCATTTATTTTTGTGAGTCATTTATTTTCGTGACGTTATGTATTTTGTGACGTCATTTATTTTTGTGACGTTATGTATTTTGTGACGTCATTTTTTTGTGACGTTATGTATTTTGTGACGTCATTTATTTTTGTGACGTTATGTATTTTGTGACGTCATTTATTTTGGTATTGTTATGTATTTTGTAACGTCATTTATTTTGTAACGTCATTTATTTTTGTGACGTTATGTATTTTGTGACGTTATTTATTTTGTGACGTCATTTATTTTTGTGACGTTATGTATTTTGTGAGTCATTTATTTTCGTGACGTTATGTATTTTGTGACGTCATTTATTTTTGTGACGTTATGTATTTTGTGACGTCATTTTTTTGTGACGTTATGTATTTTGTGACGTCATTTATTTTTGTGACGTTATGTATTTTGTGACGTCATTTATTTTGGTAACGTTATGTATTTTGTAACGTCATTTATTTTGTAACATCATTTATTTTTGTGACGTTATGTATTTTGTGACGTTATGTATTTTGTGACGTCATTTATTTTTGTGACGTTATGTATTTTGTGACGTCATTTATTTTTGTGACGTTATGTATTTTGTGACGTCATTTATTTTTGTGACTTTATTTATTTTGTGACGTCATTTATTTTTGTGACGTTATGTATTTTGTGACGTTATGTATTTTGTGACGTTATTTATTTTTGTGACGTTATGTATTTTGTGACGTAATTAATTTTTGTGACGTCATTTATTTTTGTGACGTTATATATTTTGTGAGGTTATGTATTTTGTGACGTAATTAATTTTTGTGACGTCATTTATTTTTGTGACGTTATGTATTTTGTGACGTCATTTGTTTTTGTGACGTTATGTATTTTGTGATTCATTTATTTTCGTGACGTCATTTATTTTGGTAACGTTATGTATTTTGTAACGTCATTTATTTTGTAACGTCATTTATTTTTGTGACGTTATGTATTTTGTGACGTCATTTATTTTTGTGACGTTATGTATTTTGTGACGTCATTTGTTTTTGTGACGTTATGTATTTTGTGACGTCATTTATTTTGGTAACGTTTTGTATTTTGTAACGTCATTTATTTTGTAACGTCATTTATTTTTGTGACGTTATGTATTTTGTGACGTTATGTATTTTGTGACGTCATTTATTTTTGTGACGTTATGTATTTTGTGACGTCATTTATTTTTGTGACTTTATTTATTTTGTGACGTCATTTATTTTTGTGACGTTATGTATTTTGTGACGTTATTTATTTTTGTGACGTTATGTATTTTGTGGCGTAATTAATTTTTGTGACGTCATTTATTTTTGTGACGTTATATATTTTGTGAGGTTATGTATTTTGTGACGTAATTAATTTTTGTGACGTCATTTATTTTGGTGACGTTATGTATTTTGTGACGTCATTTGTTTTTGTGACGTTATGTATTTTGTGAGTCATTTATTTTCGTGACGTTATGTATTTTGTGACGTCATTTATTTTTGTGACGTTATGTATTTTGTGACGTCATTTTTTTGTGACGTTATGTATTTTGTGACGTCATTAATTTTTGTGACGTTATGTATTTTGTGACGTCATTTATTTTGGTAACGTTATGTATTTTGTAACGTCATTTATTTTGTAACGTCATTTATTTTTGTGACGTTATGTATTTTGTGACGTTATGTATTTTGTGATGTCATTTATTTTTGTGACGTTATGTATTTTGTGACGTCATTTATTTTTGTGACTTTATTTATTTTGTGACGTCATTTATTTTTGTGACGTTATGTATTTTGTGACGTTATGTATTTTGTGACGTTATTTATTTTTGTGACGTTATGTATTTTGTGACGTAATTAATTTTTGTGACGTCATTTATTTTTGTGACGTTATATATTTTGTGAGGTTATGTATTTTGTGACGTAATTAATTTTTGTGACGTCATTTATTTTTGTGACGTTATGTATTTTGTGACGTCATTTGTTTTTGTGACGTTATGTATTTTGTGAGTCATTTATTTTCGTGACGTTATGTATTTTGTGACGTCATTTATTTTTGTGACGTTATGTATTTTGTGACGTCATTTTTTTGTGACGTTATGTATTTTGTGACGTCATTTATTTTTGTGACGTTATGTATTTTGTGACGTCATTTATTTTGGTAACGTTATGTATTTTGTAACGTCATTTATTTTGTAACGTCATTTATTTTTGTGACGTTATGTATTTTGTGACGTTATGTATTTTGTGACGTCATTTATTTTTGTGACGTTATGTATTTTGTGACGTCATTTATTTTTGTGACGTTATGTATTTTGTGACGTCATTTATTTTTTTGACGTTATGTATTTTGTGACGTCATTTGTTTTTGTGACGTTATGTATTTTGTGAGTCATTTATTTTCGTGACGTTATGTATTTAGTGACGTCATTTATTTTTTTGACGTTATGTATTTTGTGACGTCATTTTTTTGTGACGTTATGTATTTTGTGACGTCATTTATTTTTGTGACGTTATGTATTTTATGACGTCATTTATTTTGGTATTGTTATGTATTTTGTAACGTCATTTATTTTGTAACGTCATTTATTTTTGTGACGTTATGTATTTTGTGACGTTATTTATTTTGTGACGTCATTTATTTTTGTGACGTTATGTATTTTGTGACGTCATTTATTTTTGTGACGTTATGTATTTTGTGACGTCATTTGTTTTTGTGACGTTATGTATTTTGTGAGTCATTTATTTTCGTGACGTTATGTATTTTGTGACGTCATTTATTTTTGTGACGTTATGTATTTTGTGACGTCATTTTTTTGTGACGTTATGTATTTTGTGACGTCATTTATTTTTGTGACGTTATGTATTTTGTGACGTCATTTATTTTGGTAACGTTATGTATTTTGTAACGTCATTTATTTTGTAACGTCATTTATTTTTGTAACGTTATGTATTTTGTGACGTTATGTATTTTGTGACGTCATTTATTTTTGTGACGTTATGTATTTTGTGACGTCATTTGTTTTTGTGACGTTATGTATTTTGTGAGTCATTTATTTTCGTGACGTTATGTATTTTGTGACGTCATTTATTTTTGTGACGTTATGTATTTTGTGACGTCATTTATTTTTGTGACGTTATGTATTTTGTGACGTCATTTATTTTTGTGAGGTTATGTATTTTTTGACGTAATTAATTTTTGTGACGTTATGTATTTTGTGACGTAATTAATTTTTGTGACGTCATTTATTTTGTGACGTTATGTATTTTGTGACGTCATTTATTTTTGTGACGTTATGTATTTTGTGACGTAATTAATTTTTGTGACGTCATTAATTTTGTGACGTTATGTATTTTGTGACGTCATTTATTTTTGTGACGTTATGTATTTTGTGACGTCATTTATTTTTGTGACGTTATGTATTTTGTGACGTTATGTATTTTGTGACGTTATTTATTTTTGTGACGTTATGTATTTTGTGACGTAATTAATTTTTGTGACGTCATTTATTTTTGTGACGTTATATATTTTGTGAGGTTATGTATTTTGTGACGTATTTAATTTTTGTGACGTCATTTATTTTTGTGACGTTATGTACTTTGTGACGTCATTTGTTTTTGTGACGTTATGTATTTTGTGAGTCATTTATTTTCGTGACGTTATGTATTTTGTGACGTCATTTATTTTTGTGACGTTATGTATTTTGTGACGTCATTTTTTGTGACGTTATGTATTTTGTGACGTCATTTATTTTTGTGACGTTATGTATTTTGTGACGTCATTTATTTTGGTAACGTTATGTATTTTGTAACGTCATTTATTTTGTAACGTCATTTATTTTTGTGACGTTATGTATTTTGTGACGTTATGTATTTTGTGACGTCATTTATTTTTGTGACGTTATGTATTTTGAGACGTCATTTATTTTTGTGACGTTATGTATTTTGTGACGTCATTTATTTTTTTGACGTTATAATTTTTGTGACGTCATTTATTTTTGTGACGTTATGTATTTTGTGACGTCATTTATTTTTGCCGTTATGTATTTTGTGACGTTATGTATTTTGTGACGTTATTTATTTTTCCGACGTCATTTATTTTTGTGACGTTATGTATTTTGTGAAGTCATTTATTTTTGTGACGTTATGTATTTTGTGACGTCATTTATTTTTGTGACGTTATGTATTTTGTGACGTCATTTATTTTTGTGACGTTATGTATTTTGTGACATCATTTATTTTTGTGAGGTTATGTATTTTTGGACGTTATTTATTTTTGTGACGTTATGTATTTTGTGACGTCATTTATTATTGTGACATTATGTATTTTGTGACGTAATTAATTTTTGTGACGTCATTTATTTTTGTGACGTTATGTATTTTGTGACGTCATTTATTTTTGTGACGTTATGTATTTTGTGACGTCATTTATTTTTGTGACGTAATGTATTTTGTGACGTTATGTATTTTGTGACGTCATTTATTTTTGTGACGTTATGTATTTTGTGACGTAATTAATTTTTGTGACGTCATTTATTTTTGTGACGTTATGTATTTTGTGACGTAATTAATTTTGTGACGTCATATATTTTTGTGACGTTATGTATTTTTTGACGTCATTTATTTTTGTGACGTTATGTATTTTGTGACGTCATTTTTTTGTGACGTTATGTATTTTGTGACGTCATTTATTTTTGTGACGTTATGTATTTTGTGACGTCATTTATTTTTGTGTCGTAATGTATTTTTAGACGTCATTTATTTTTGTGACGTTATTTATTTTGTGACGTCATTTATTTTTGTGACGTTATGTATTTTATGAAATATGTATTTTGTGACGTCATTTAATTTTGTGTCGTTAAATATTTTGTGACGTCATTTATTTTTGTGACGTTATGTATTTTGTGACGTCATTTATTTTTGTGACGTTATGTATTTTGTGACGTCATTTTTTTGTGACGTTATGTATTCTGTGACGTCATTTATTTTTGTGACGTTATGTATATTGTGACGTCATTTATTTTTGTAACGTTATGTATTTTGTGACGTCATTTATTTTTGTGACGTTATGTATTTTGTGACGTCATTTATTATTGTGACGTCATTTATTTTTGTGACGTTATGTATTTTGTGACGTCATTTATTTTTGTGACGTTATGTATTTTGTGACGTCATTTATTTTTTTGACGTTATGCAATTTTGTGACGTCATTTATTTTTGTGACGTTATGTATTTTGTAACGTCATTTATTTTTGTGACGTTATGTATTTTGTGACGTTATGTATTTTGTGACGTCATTTATTTTTGTGACGTTATGTATTTTGTGACGTCATTTATTTTTGTGACGTTATGTATTTTGTGACGTCATTTATTTTTGTGACTTTATTTATTTTGTGACGTCATTTATTTATGTGACGTTATGTATTTTGTGACGTTATGTATTTTGTGACGTTATTTATTTTTGTGACGTTATGTATTTTGTGACGTAATTAATTTTTGTGACGTCATTTATTTTTGTGACGTTATATATTTTGTGAGGTTATGTATTTTGTGACGTAATTAATTTTTGTGACGTCATTTATTTTTGTGACGTTATGTATTTTGTGACGTCATTTATTTTGGTAACGTTATGTATTTTGTAACGTCATTTATTTTGTAACGTCATTTATTTTTGTGACGTTATGTATTTTGTGACGTTATGTATTTTGTGACGTCATTTATTTTCGTGACGTTATGTATTTTGTGACGTCATTTATTTTTGTGACGTTATGTATTTTGTGACGTCATTTTTTTGTGACGTTATGTATTTTGTGACGTCATTTATTTTTGTGACGTTATGTATTTTGTGACGTCATTTATTTTTGTGACGTTATGTATTTTGTGACGTCATTTATTTTTTTGACGTTATGTATTTTGTGACGTCATTTGTTTTTGTGACGTTATGTATTTTGTGAGTCATTTATTTTCGTGACATTATGTATTTTGTGACGTCATTTATTTTTGTGACGTTATGTATTTTGTGACGTCATTTTTTTGTGACGTTATGTATTTTGTGACGTCATTTATTTTTGTGACGTTATGTATTTTGTGACGTCATTTATTTTGGTAACGTTATGTATTTTGTAACGTCATTTATTTTGTAACGTCATTTATTTTTGTGACGTTATGTATTTTGTGACGTTATTTATTTTGTGACGTCATTTATTTTTGTGACGTTATGTATTTTGTGACGTCATTTATTTTTGTGACGTTATGTATTTTGTGACGTCATTTGTTTTTGTGACGTTATGTATTTTGTGAGTCATTTATTTTCGTGACGTTATGTATTTTGTGACGTCATTTATTTTTGTGACGTTATGTATTTTGTGACGTCATTTTTTGTGACGTTATGTATTTTGTGACGTCATTTATTTTTGTGACGTTATGTATTTTGTGACGTCATTTATTTTGGTAACGTTATGTATTTTGTAACGTCATTTATTTTGTAACGTCATTTATTTTTGTGACGTTATGTATTTTGTGACGTTATGTATTTTGTGACGTCATTTATTTTTGTGACGTTATGTATTTTGTGACGTCATTTGTTTTTGTGACGTTATGTATTTTGTGAGTCATTTATTTTCGTGACGTTATGTATTTTGTGACGTCATTTATTTTTGTGACGTTATGTATTTTGTGACGTCATTTATTTTTGTGACGTTATGTATTTTGTGACGTCATTTATTTTTGTGACGTTATGTATTTTGTGACGTCATTTATTTTTGTGAGGTTATGTATTTTTTGACGTAATTAATTTTTGTGACGTTATGTATTTTGTGACGTAATTAATTTTTGTGACGTCATTTATTTTTGTGACTTTATTTATTTTGTGACGTCATTTATTTTTGTGACGTTATGTATTTTGTGACGTTATGTATTTTGTGACGTTATTTATTTTTGTGACGTTATGTATTTTGTGACGTAATTAATTTTTGTGACGTCATTTATTTTTGTGACGTTATATATTTTGTGAGGTTATGTATTTTGTGACGTATATAATTTTTGTGACGTCATTTATTTTTGTGACGTTATGTATTTTGTGACGTCATTTGTTTTTGTGACGTTATGTATTTTGTGAGTCATTTATTTTCGTGACGTTATGTATTTTGTGACGTCATTTATTTTTGTGACGTTATGTATTTTGTGACGTCATTTTTTGTGACGTTATGTATTTTGTGACGTCATTTATTTTTGTGACGTTATGTGTTTTGTGACGTCATTTATTTTGGTAACGTTATGTATTTTGTAACGTCATTTATTTTGTAACGTCATTTATTTTTGTGACGTTATGTATTTTGTGACGTTATGTATTTTGTGACGTCATTTATTTTTGTGACGTTATGTATTTTGTGACGTCATTTATTTTTGTGACGTTATGTATTTTGTGACGTCATTTATTTTTTTGACGTTATGAATTTTGTGACGTCATTTATTTTTGTGACGTTATGTATTTTGTGACGTCATTTATTTTTTGCCGCTATGTATTTTGTGACGTTATGTATTTTGTGACGTTATTTATTTTTCCGACGTCATTTATTTTTTTGACGTTATGTATTTTGTGAAGTCATTTATTTTTGTGACGTTATGTATTTTGTGACGTCATTTATTTTTGTGACGTTATGTATTTTGTGACATCATTTATTTTTGTGAGGTTATGTATTTTTTGACGTCATTTATTTTTGTGACGTTATGTATTTTGTGACGTCATTTACTATTGTGACATTATGTATTTTGTGACGTAATTAATTTTTGTGACGTCATTTATTTTTGTGACGTTATGTATTTTGTGACGTCATTTATTTTTGTGACGTTATGTATTTTGTGACGTCATTTATTTTTGTGACGTAATGTATTTTGTGACGTTATGTATTTTGTGACGTCATTTATTTTTGTGACGTTATGTATTTTGTGACGTCATTTATTTTTGTGACGTTATGTATTTTGTGACGTCATTTATTTTTGTGACGTAATGTATTTTTAGACGTCATTTATTTTTGTGACGTTATTTATTTTGTGACGTCATTTATTTTTGTGACGTTATGTATTTTATGAAATATGTATTTTGTGACGTCATTTAATTTTGTGTCGTTAAATATTTTGTGACGTCATTTATTTTTGTGACGTTATGTATTTTGTGACGTCATTTATTTTTGTGACGTTATGTATTTTGTGACGTCATTTTTTTGTGACGTTATGTATTTTGTGACGTCATTTATTTTTGTGACGTTATGTATATTGTGACGTCATTTATTTTTGTAACGTTATGTATTTTGTGACGTCATTTATTTTTGTGACGTTATGTATTTTGTGACGTCATTTATTATTGTGACGTCATTTATTTTTGTGACGTTATGTATTTTGTGACGTCATTTATTTTTGTGACGTTATGTATTTTGTGACGTCATTTATTTTTTTGACGTTATGCAATTTTGTGACGTCATTTATTTTTGTGACGTTATGTATTTTGTGACGTCATTTATTTTTGTGCCGTTATGTATTTTGTGACGTTATGTATTTTGTGACGTTATTTATTTTTGTGACGTAATACATTTTTGTGACGTCATTTATTATTGTGACGTTATGTATTTTATGACGTCATTTATTTTTGTGACGTTATGTATTTTGTGACATCAGTTATTTTTGTGACGTTATGCATTTTGTGACGTTATGTATTTTGTGACGTCATTTATTTTTGTGACGTTATGTATTTTGTGACGTAATTAATTTTTGTGACGTCATTTATTTTTGTGACGTTATGTATTTTGTGACGTCATTTATTTTTGTGACGTTATGTATTTTGTGACGTCATTTATTTTTGTGACGTAATGTATTTTTAGACGTCATTTATTTTTGTGACGTTATTTATTTTGTGACGTCATTTATTTTTGTGACGTTATGTATTTTATGAAATATGTATTTTGTGACGTCATTTAATTTTGTGTCGTTAAATATTTTGTGACGTCATTTATTTTTGTGACGTTATGTATTTTGTGACGTCATTTATTTTTGTGACGTAATGTATTTTGTGACGTTATGTATTTTGTGACGTCATTTATTTTTGTGACGTTATGTATTTTATGACGTCATTTATTTTTTTGACGTTATGCAATTTTGTGACGTCATTTATTTTTGTGACGTTATGTATTTTGTGACGTCATTTATTTTTGTGCCGTTATGTATTTTGTGACGTTATGTATTTTGTGACGTTATTTATTTTTGTGACGTAATACATTTTTGTGACGTCATTTATTATTGTGACGTTATGTATTTTATGACATCATTTATTTTTGTGACGTTATGTATTTTGTGACATCAGTTATTTTTGTGACGTTATGCATTTTGTGACGTTATGTATTTTGTGACGTCATTTATTTTTGAGACGTTATGTATTTTGTGACGTAATTAATTTTTGTGACGTTATGTATTTTGTGACGTAATTAATTTTTGTGACGTCATTAATTTTGTGACGTTATGTATTTTGTGACGTCATTTATTTTTGTGACGTTATGTATTTTGTGACGTCATTTATTTTTGTTACTTTATTTATTTTGTGACGTCATTTATTTTTGTGACGTTATGTATTTTGTGACGTTATGTATTTTGTGACGTTATTTATTTTTGTGACGTTATGTATTTTGTGACGTAATTAATTTTTGTGACGTCATTTATTTTTGTGACGTTATATATTTTGTGAGGTCATTTATTTTTGTGACGTAATTTATTTTGTGAGTCATTTATTTTCGTGACGTTATGTATTTTGTGACGTCATTTATTTTTGTGACGTTATGTATTTTGTGACGTCATTTTTTTGTGACGTCATTTATTTTTGTGACGTTATGTATTTTGTGACGTCATTTATTTTGGTATCGTTATGTAATTTGTAACGTCATTTATTTTGTAACGTCATTTATTTTTGTGACGTTATGTATTTTGTGACGTTATGTATTTTGTGACGTCATTTATTTTTGTGACGTTATGTATTTTGTGACGTCATTTATTTTTGTGACGTTATGTATTTTGTGACGTCATTTATTTTTTTGACGTTATGTATTTTGTGACGTCATTTATTTTTGTGACGTTATGTATTTTGTGACGTCATTTATTTTTTGCCGTTATGTATTTTGTGACGTTATGTATTTTGTGACGTTATTTATTTTTCCGACATCATTTATTTTTGTGAGGTTATGTATTTTTTGACGTCATTTATTTTTGTGACGTTATGTATTTTGTGACGTCATTTATTATTGTGACATTATGTATTTTGTGACGTAATTAATTTTTTCGACGTCATTTATTTTTGTGACGTTATGTATTTTGTGACGTCATTTATTTTTGTGACGTTATGTATTTTGTGACGTCATTTATTTTTGTGACGTAATGCATTTTGTGACGTTATGTATTTTGTGACGTCATTTATTTTTGTGACGTTATGTATTTTGTGACGTCATTTATTTTTGTGACGTTATGTATTTTGTGACGTCGTTTATTTTTGTGACGTAATGTATTTTTAGACGTCATTTATTTTTGTGACGTTATTTATTTTGTGACGTCATTTATTTTTGTGACGTTATGTATTTTATGAAATATGTATTTTGTGACGTCATTTAATTTTGTGTCGTTAAATATTTTGTGACGTCATTTATTTTTGTGACGTTATGTATTTTGTGACGTCATTTATTTTTGTGACGTTATGTATTTTGTGACGTCATTTATTTTTGTGACTTTATTTATTTTGTGACGTCATTTATTTTTGTGACGTTATGTATTTTGTGACGTTATGTATTTTGTGACGTTATTTATTTTTGTGACGTTATGTATTTTGTGACGTAATTAATTTTTGTGACGTCATTTATTTTTGTGACGTTATGTATTTTGTGACGTCATTTTTTGTGACGTTATGTATTTTGTGACGTCATTTATTTTTGTGACGTTATGTATTTTGTGACGTCATTTATTTTGGTAACGTTATGTATTTTGTAACGTCATTTATTTTGTAACGTCATTTATTATTGTGACGTTATGTATTTTGTGACGTTATGTATTTTGTGACGTCATTTATTTTTGTGACGTTATGTATTTTGTGACGTCATTTATTTTTGGGACGTTATGTATTTTGTGACGTCATTTATTTTTTTGACGTTATGTATTTTGTGACGTCATTTATTTTTGTGACGTTATGTATTTTGTGACGTCATTTATTTTTTGCCGTTATGTATTTTGTGACGTTATGTATTTTGTGACGTTATTTATTTTTCCGACGTCATTTATTTTTGTGACGTTATGTATTTTGTGAAGTCATTTATTTTTGTGACGTTATGTATTTTGTGACGTCATTTATTTTTGTGACGTTATGTATTTTGTGACGTCATTTATTTTTGTGACGTTATGTATTTTGTGACATCATTTATTTTTGTGAGGTTATGTATTTTTTGACGTCATTTATTTTTGTGACGTTATGTATTTTGTGACGTCATTTATTATTGTGACATTATGTATTTTGTGACGTAATTAATTTTTGTGACGTCATTTATTTTTGTGACGTTATGTATTTTGTGACGTCATTTATTTTTGTGACGTTATGTATTTTGTGACGTCATATATTTTTGTGACGTTATGTATTTTGTGACGTCATTTATTTTTGTGACAAAATACATAACGTCACAAAAATAAATGACGTCACAAAATACATAACGTCACAAAAACAAATGACGTCACAAAATACATAACGTCACAAAAATAAATGACGTCACGAAAATTAATTTCGTCACAAAATACATAACCTCACAAAATATATAACGTCACAAAAATAAATGACGTCACAAAAATTAATTACGTCACAAAATACATAACGTCACAAAAATAAATAACGTCTCAAAATACATAACGTCACAAAATACATAACGTCACAAAAATAAATGACGTCACAAAATAAATAAAGTCACAAAAATAAATGACGTCACAAAATACATAACGTCACAAAAATAAATGACGTCACAAAATACATAACGTCACAAAAATAAATGACGTCACAAAATATTTAACGACACAAAATTAAATGACGTCACAAAATACATATTTCATAAAATACATAACGTCACAAAATAAATGACGTCACAAAATAAATAACGTCACAAAAATAAATGACGTCTAAAAATACATTACGTCACAAAAATAAACGACGTCACAAAATACATAACGTCACAAAAATAAATGACGTCACAAAATACATAACGTCACAAAAGTAAATGACGTCACAAAATACATAACGTCACAAAATGCATTACGTCACAAAAATAAATGACGTCACAAAGTACATAACGTCACAAAAATAAATGACGTCACAAAATACATAACGTCAAAAAAATAAATGACGTCACAAAAATTAATTACGTCACAAAATACATAATGTCACAATAATAAATGACGTCACAAAATACATAACGTCACAAAAATAAATGACGTCAAAAAATACATAACCTCACAAAAATAAATGATGTCACAAAATACATAACGTCACAAAAATAAATGACGTCACAAAATACATAACGTCAGATAAATAAATGACTTCACAAAATACATAACGTCACAAAAATAAATGACTTCACAAAATTCATAACGTCACAAAAATAAATGACGTCGGAAAAATAAATAACGTCACAAAATACATAACGTCACAAAATACATGACGGCAAAAAATAAATGACGTCACAAAATACATAACGTCACAAAAATAAATGACGTCACAAAATACATAACGTCAAAAAAATAAATGACGTCACAAAATACATAACGCCACAAAAATAAATGACGTCACAAAATACATAAAGTCACAAAAATAAATGACGTCACAAAATACATAACGTCACAAAATACATAACGTCACAAAAATAAATGACGTTACAAAATAAATGACGTTACAAAATACATAACGATACCAAAATAAATGACGTCACAAAATACATAACGTCACAAAAATAAATGACGTCACAAAATACATAACGTCACAAAAAAATGACGTCACAAAATACATAACGTCACAAAATACGACGTCACAAAAATAAATGACGTCACAAAATAAATAAAGTAACAAAAATAAATGACGTCACAAAATACATAACGTCACAAAAATAAATGACGTCACTAAATACATAACGTCACAAAATTAATGACGTCACAAAAATTAATTACGTCACAAAATACATAACGTCACAAAAATAAATGACGTCACAAAATACATAACGTCACAAAATACATAACGTCACATAAATAAATGACGTCACAAAATAAATAAAGTCACAAAAATAAATGACGTCACAAAATACATAACGTCACAAAAATAAATGACGTCACAAAATACATAACGTCACAAAAATAAATGACGTCACAAAATACATAACGTCACAAAATACATAACGTCACAAAAATAAATGACGTTACAAAATACATAACGTCACAAAAATAAATGACGTCACAAAATTGCATAACGTCAAAAAAATAAATGACGTCGGAAAAATAAATAACGTCACAAAATACATAACGTCACAAAATACATAACGGCAAAAAATAAATGACGTCACAAAATACATAACGTCACAAAAATAAATGACGTCACAAAATACATAACGTCAAAAAAATAAATGACGTCACAAAATACATAACGTCCCAAAAATAAATGACGTCACAAAATACATAACGTCACAAAAATAAATGACGTCACAAAATACATAACGTCACAAAAAAATGACGTCACAAAATACATAACGTCACAAAAATAAATGACGTCAAAAAATACATAACGTCACAAAAATATATGACGTCACAAAATTAATTACGTCACAAAATACATAACGTCACAAAAATAAATGACGTCACAAAAATTAATTACGTCACAAAATACATAACGTCACAAAAATAAATGACGTCACAAAATACATAACGTCACAAAATACATAACGGCAAAAAATAAATGACGTCACAAAATACATAACGTCACAAAAATAAATGACGTCACAAAATTCATAACGTCAAAAAAATAAATGACGTCACAAAATACATAACGTCACAAAAATAAATGACGTCACAAAATACATAACGTCACAAAATACATAACGTCACAAAAATAAATGACGTTACAAAATAAATGACGTTACAAAATACATAACGTTACCAAAATAAATGACGTCACAAAATACATAACGTCACAAAAATAAATGACGTCACAAAATACATAACGTCACAAAAAATGACGTCACAAAATACATAACGTCACAAAAATAAATGACGTCACAAAATACATAACGTCACGAAAATAAATGACTCACAAAATACATAACGTCACAAAAACAAATGACGTCACAAAATACATAACGTCACAAAAATAAATGACGTCACAAAAATTAAATACGTCACAAAATACATAACCTCACAAAATATATAACGTCACAAAAATAAATGACGTCACAAAAATTAATTACGTCACAAAATACATAACGTCACAAAAATAAATAACGTCACAAAATACATAACGTCACAAAATACATAACGTCACAAAAATAAATGACGTCACAAAATAAATAGTCACAAAAATAAATGACGTCACAAAATACATAACGTCACAAAAAAAAATGACGTCACAATATACATAACGTCACAAAATTAATGACGTCACAAAAATTAATTACGTCACAAAATACATAACGTCACAAAAATTAATTACGTCAAAAAATACATAACCTCACAAAAATAAATGACGTCACAAAATACATAACGTCACAAAAATAAATGACGTCACAAAATACATAACGTCACAAAAATAAATGACGTCACAAAATACATAACGTCACAAAAACAAATGACGTCACAAAATACATAACGTCACAAAAATAAATGACGTCACAAAATACATAACGTCACAAAATACATAACGTTACAAAAATAAATGACGTTACAAAATAAATGACGTTACAAAATACATAACGTTACCAAAATAAATGACGTCACAAAATACATAACGTCACAAAAATAAATGACGTCACAAAATACATAACGTCACGAAAATAAATGACTCACAAAATACATAACGTCACAAAAACAAATAACGTCACAAAATACATAACGTCACAAAAATAAATGACGTCACAAAATACATAACGTCACAAAAATAAATGACGTCACAAAATAAATAACGTCACAAAATACATAACGTCACAAAAATAAATGACGTTACAAAATAAATGACGTTACAAAATACATAACAATACCAAAATAAATGACGTCACAAAATACATAACGTCACAAAAATAAATGACGTCACAAAATACATAACGTCACAAAAAAATGACGTCACAAAATACATAACGTCACAAAAATAAATGACGTCACAAAATACATAACGTCACGAAAATAAATGACTCACAAAATACATAACGTCACAAAAACAAATGACGTCACAAAATACATAACGTCAAAAAAATAAATGACGTCACAAAATACATAACGTCACAAAAATAAATGACGTCACAAAATACATAACGTCACAAAAATAAATGACGTCACAAAATACATAACGTCACAAAATACATAACGTCACAAAAATAAATGTCGTTACAAAATAAATGACGTTACAAAATACATAACGTTACCAAAATAAATGACGTCACAAAATACATAACGTCACAAAAATAAATGACGTCACAAAATACATAACGTCACAAAAAAATGACGTCAAAAAATACATAACGTCACAAAAATAAATGACGTCACAAAATACATAACGTCACGAAAATAAATGACTCACAAAATACATAACGTCACAAAAACAAATGACGTCACAAAATACATAACGTCACAAAAATAAATGACGTCACAAAAATTAATTACGTCACAAAATACATAACCTCACAAAATATATAACGTCACAAAAATAAATGACGTCACAAAAATTAATTACGTCACAAAATACATAACGTCACAAAAATAAATAACGTCACAAAATACATAACGTCACAAAATACATAACGTCACAAAAATAAATGACGTCACAAAATAAATAAAGTCACAAAAATAAATGACGTCACAAAATACATAACGTCACAAAAATAAATGACGTCACAAAATACATAACGTCACAAAATACATAACGTCACAAAAATAAATGACGTTACAAAATAAATGACGTTACAAAATACATAACGTTACCAAAATAAATGACGTCACAAAATACATAACGTCACAAAAATAAATGACGTCACAAAATACATAACGTCACAAAAAATGACGTCACAAAATACATAACGTCACAAAAATAAATGACGTCACAAAATACATAACGTCACGAAAATAAATGACTCACAAAATACATAACGTCACAAAAACAAATGACGTCACAAAATACATAACGTCACAAAAATAAATGACGTCACAAAAATTAAATACGTCACAAAATACATAACCTCACAAAATATATAACGTCACAAAAATAAATGACGTCACAAAAATTAATTACGTCACAAAATACATAACGTCACAAAAATAAATAACGTCACAAAATACATAACGTCACAAAATACATAACGTCACAAAAATAAATGACGTCACAAAATAAATAGTCACAAAAATAAATGACGTCACAAAATACATAACGTCACAAAAATAAATGACGTCACAAAATACATAACGTCACAAAATTAATGACGTCACAAAAATTAATTACGTCACAAAATACATAACGTCACAAAAATTAATTAGGTCAAAAAATACATAACCTCACAAAAATAAATGACGTCACAAAATACATAACGTCACAAAAATAAATGACGTCACAAAATACATAACGTCACAAAAATAAATGACGTCACAAAATACATAACGTCACAAAAATAAATGACGTCACAAAATACATAACGTCACAAAATACATAACGTCACAAAAATAAATGACGTTACAAAATAAATGACGTTACTAAATACATAACGTTACCAAAATAAATGACGTCACAAAATACATAACGTCACAAAAATAAATGACGTCACAAAATACATAACGTCAAAAAAATAAATGACGTCACAAAATACATAACGTCACAAAAATAAATGACGTCACAAAATACATAACGTCACAAAAATAAATGACGTCACAAAATACATAACGTCACAAAATACATAACGTCACAAAAATAAATGACGTTACAAAATAAATGACGTTACAAAATACATAACGTTACCAAAATAAATGACGTCACAAAATACATAACGTCACAAAAATAAATGACGTCACAAAATACATAACGTCACAAAAAATGACGTCACAAAATACATAACGTCACAAAAATAAATGACGTCACAAAATACATAACGTCACGAAAATAAATGACTCACAAAATACATAACGTCACAAAAACAAATGACGTCACAAAATACATAACGTCACAAAAATAAATGACGTCACAAAAATTAAATACGTCACAAAATACATAACCTCACAAAATATATAACGTCACAAAAATAAATGACGTCACAAAAATTAATTACGTCACAAAATACATAACGTCACAAAAATAAATAACGTCACAAAATACATAACGTCACAAAATACATAACGTCACAAAAATAAATGACGTCACAAAATAAATAGTCACAAAAATAAATGACGTCACAAAATACATAACGTCACAAAAAAAATGACGTCACAAAATACATAACGTCACAAAATTAATGACGTCACAAAAATTAATTACGTCACAAAATACATAACGTCACAAAAATTAATTACGTCAAAAAATACATAACCTCACAAAAATAAATGACGTCACAAAATACATAACGTCACAAAAATAAATGACGTCACAAAATACATAACGTCACAAAAATAAATGACGTCACAAAATACATAACGTCACAAAAATAAATGACGTCACAAAATACATAACGTCACAAAAATAAATGACGTCACAAAATAAATAACGTCACAAAATACATAACGTTACCAAAATAAATGACGTCACAAAATACATAACGTCACAAAAATAAATGACGTCACAAAATACATAACGTCACAAAAAAATGACGTCACAAAATACATAACGTCACAAAAATAAATGACGTCACAAAATACATAACGTCACGAAAATAAATGACTCACAAAATACATAACGTCACAAAAACAAATAACGTCACAAAATACATAACGTCACAAAAAAAAATGACGTCACAAAATACATAACGTCACAAAAATAAATGACGTCACAAAATAAATAACGTCACAAAATACATAACGTCACAAAAATAAATGACGTTACAAAATAAATGACGTTACAAAATACATAACAATACCAAAATAAATGACGTCACAAAATACATAACGTCACAAAAATAAATGACGTCACAAAATACATAACGTCACAAAAAAATGACGTCACAAAATACATAACGTCACAAAAATAAATGACGTCACAAAATACATAACGTCACGAAAATAAATGACTCACAAAATACATAACGTCACAAAAACAAATGACGTCACAAAATACATAACGTCAAAAAAATAAATGACGTCACAAAATACATAACGTCACAAAAATAAATGACGTCACAAAATACATAACGTCACAAAAATAAATGACGTCACAAAATACATAACGTCACAAAATACATAACGTCACAAAAATAAATGACGTTACAAAATAAATGACGTTACAAAATACATAACGTTACCAAAATAAATGACGTCACAAAATACATAACGTCACAAAAATAAATGACGTCACAAAATACATAACGTCACAAAAAAATGACGTCACAAAATACATAACGTCACGAAAATAAATGACGTCACAAAATACATAACGTCACGAAAATAAATGACACACAAAATACATAACGTCACAAAAACAAATGACGTCACAAAATACATATCGTCACAAAAATAAATGACGTCACAAAAATTAATTACGTCACAAAATACATAACCTCACAAAATATATAACGTCACAATAATAAATGACGTCACAAAAATTAATTACGTCACAAAATACATAACGTCACAAAAATAAATAACGTCACAAAATACATAACGTCACAAAATACATAACGTCACAAAAATAAATGACGTCACAAAATAAATAAAGTCACAAAAATAAATGACGTCACAAAATACATAACGTCACAAAAATAAATGACGTCACAAAATACATAACGTCTCAAAATACATAACGTCACAAAAATAAATGACGTTACAAAATAAATGACGTTACAAAATACATAACGTTACCAAAATAAATGACGTCACAAAATACATAACGTCACAAAAATAAATGACGTCACAAAATACATAACGTCACAAAAAATGACGTCACAAAATACATAACGTCACAAAAATAAATGACGTCACAAAATACATAACGTCACGAAAATAAATGACTCACAAAATACATAACGTCACAAAAACAAATGACGTCACAAAATACATAACGTCACAAAAATAAATGACGTCACAAAAATTAAATACGTCACAAAATACATAAAATCACAAAATATATAACGTCACAAAAATAAATGACGTCACAAAAATTAATTACGTCACAAAATACATAACGTCACAAAAATAAATAACGTCACAAAATACATAACGTCACAAAATACATAACGTCACAAAAATAAATGACGTCACAAAATAAATAGTCACAAAAATAAATGACGTCACAAAATACATAACGTCACAAAAATAAATGACGTCACAAAATACATAACGTCACAAAATTAATGACGTCACAAAAATTAATTACGTCACAAAATACATAACGTCACAAAAATTAATTACGTCAAAAAATACATAACCTCACAAAAATAAATGACGTCACAAAATACATAACGTCACAAAAATAAATGACGTCACAAAATACATAACGTCACAAAAATAAATGACGTCACAAAATACATAACGTCACAAAAATAAATGACGTCACAAAATACATAACGTCACAAAATACATAACGTCACAAAAATAAATGACGTTACAAAATAAATGACGTTACAAAATACATAACGTTACCAAAATAAATGACGTCACAAAATACATAACGTCACAAAAATAAATGACGTCACAAAATACATAACGTCACAAAAAAATGACGTCACAAAATACATAACGTCACAAAAATAAATGACGTCACAAAATACATAACGTCACGAAAATAAATGACTCACAAAATACATAACGTCAAAAAAACAAATGACGTCACAAAATACATAACGTCACAAAAATAAATGACGTCACAAAAATTAATTACGTCACAAAATACATAACCTCACAAAATATATAACGTCACAAAAATAAATGACGTCACAAAAATTAATTACGTCACAAAATACATAACGTCACAAAAATAAATAACGTCACAAAATACATAACGTCACAAAATACATAAAGTCACAAAAATAAATGACGTCACAAAATAAATAAAGTCACAAAAATAAATGACGTCACAAAATACATAACGTCACAAAAATAAATGACGTCACAAAATACATAACGTCACAAAATACATAACGTCACAAAAATAAATGACGTTACAAAATAAATGACGTTACAAAATACATAACGTTACCAAAATAAATGACGTCACTAAACACATAACGTCACAAAAATAAATGACGTCACAAAATACATAACGTCACAAAAAATGACGTCACAAAATACATAACGTCACAAAAATAAATGACGTCACAAAATACATAACGTCACGAAAATACATGACTCACAAAATACATAACGTCACAAAAACAAATGACGTCACAAAATACATAACGTCACAAAAATAAATGACGTCACAAAAATTAATTACGTCACAAAATACATAACCTCACAAAATATATAACGTCACAAAAATAAATGACGTCACAAAAATTAATTACGCCACAAAATACATAACGTCACAAAAATAAATAACGTCACAAAATACATAACGTCACAAAAATAAATGACGTCACAAAATAAATAAAGTCACAAAAATAAATGACGTCACAAAATACATAACGTCACAAAAATAAATGACGTCACAAAATACATAACGTCACAAAATACATAACGTCACAAAAATAAATGACGTTACAAAATAAATGACGTTACAAAATACAAAACGTTACCAAAATAAATGACGTCACAAAATACATAACGTCACAAAAACAAATGACGTCACAAAATACATAACGTCACAAAAATAAATGACGTCACAAAATACATAACGTCACAAAAATAAATGACGTTACAAAATAAATGACGTTACAAAATACATAACGTTACCAAAATAAATGACGTCACAAAATACATAACGTCACAAAAATAAATAACGTCACAAAATACATAACGTCACAAAAAAATGACGTCACAAAATACATAACGTCACAAAAATAAATGACGTCACAAAATACATAACGTCACGAAAATAAATGACTCACAAAATACATAACGTCACAAAAACAAATGACGTCACAAAATACATAACGTCACAAAAATAAATGACGTCACAAAAATTAATTACGTCACAAAAT
Source organism: Flexamia atlantica (assembly GCA_035578135.1). Classification (NCBI taxonomy): domain Eukaryota; kingdom Metazoa; phylum Arthropoda; class Insecta; order Hemiptera; family Cicadellidae; genus Flexamia; species Flexamia atlantica. Next base: position 182,525 of record JAQJVK010000056.1, on the reverse strand, counting down.
ACATAACCTCACAAAATATATAACGTCACAAAAATAAATGACGTCACAAAAATTAATTACGTCACAAAATACATAACGTCACAAAAATAAATAACGTCACAAAATACATAACGTCACAAAATACATAACGTCACAAAAATAAATGACGTCACAAAATAAATAAAGTCACAAAAATAAATGACGTCACAAAATACATAACGTCACAAAAATAAATGACGTCACAAAATACATAACGTCACAAAAATAAATGACGTCACAAAATACATAACGTCACAAAATACATAACGTCACAAAAATAAATGATGTTACAAAATAAATGACGTTACAAAATACATAACGTTACCAAAATAAATGACGTCACAAAATACATAACGTCACAAAAATAAATGACGTCACAAAATACATAACGTCACAAAAAAATGACGTCACAAAAGACATAACGTCACAAAAATAAATGACGTCACAAAATACATAACGTCACGAAAATAAATGACTCACAAAATACATAACGTCACAAAAATAAATGACGTCACAAAATAAATAACGTCACAAAATACATAACGTCACAAAAATAAATGACGTTACAAAATAAATGACGTTACAAAATACATAACAATACCAAAATAAATGACGTCACAAAATAAAAAACGTCACAAAAATAAATGACGTCACAAAATACATAACGTCACAAAAAAATGACGTCACAAAATACATAACGTCACAAAAATAAATGACGTCACAAAATACATAACGTCACGAAAATAAATGACTCACAAAAATAAATGACGTCACAAAATACATAACGTCACGAAAATAAATGACGTCACAAAATACATAACGTTACAAAAATAAATGACGTCACAATATACATAACGTCACAAAAATAAATGACGTCACAAAATACATAACGTCACAAAAAAATGACGTCACAAAATACATAACGTCACAAAAATAAATGACGTCACAAAATACATAACGTCACAAAAATAAATGAAGTCACAAAATACATAACGTCACAAAATACATTACGTCACAAAAATAAATGACGTCACAAAATACATAACGTCACAAAAATAAATGACGTCACAAAATACATAACGTCACAAAAATAAATGACGTCACAAAAATTAATTACGTCACAAAATACATAATGTCACAATAATAAATGACGTCACAAAATACATAACGTCACAAAAATAAATGACGTAAAAAAATACATAACCTCACAAAAATAAATGATGTCACAAAATATATAACGTCACAAAAATAAATGACGTCACAAAATACATAACGTCACAAAAATAAATGACGTCACAAAATACATAACGTCACAAAAATAAATGACTTCACAAAATACATAACGTCACAAAAATAAATGACGTCACAAAATACATAACGTCACAAACATAAATGACGTCACAAAATACATAACGTCACAAAATACATAACGTCACAAAAACAAATGACGTTACAAAATAAATGACGTTACAAAATACATAACGTTACCAAAATAAATGACGTCACAAAATACATAACGTCACAAAAATAAATGACGTCACAAAATACATAACGTCACAAAAAAATGACGTCACAAAATACATAACGTCACAAAAATAAATGACGTCACAAAATACATAACGTCACGAAAATAAATGACTCACAAAATACATAACGTCACAAAAACAAATGACGTCACAAAATACATAACGTCACAAAAATAAATGACGTCACAAAATACATAACGTCACAAAAATAAATGACGTCACAAAATAAATAACGTCACAAAATACATAACGTCACAAAAATAAATGACGTTACAAAATAAATGACGTTACAAAATACATAACGTACCAAAATAAATGACGTCACAAAATACATAACGTCACAAAAATAAATGACGTCACAAAATACATAACGTCACAAAAAAATGACGTCACAAAATACATAACGTCACAAAAATAAATGACGTCACAAAATACATAACGTCACGAAAATAAATGACTCACAAAATACATAACGTCACAAAAACAAATGACGTCACAAAATACATAACGTCACAAAAATAAATGACGTCACAAAAATTAATTACGTCACAAAATACATAACGTCACAAAAATAAATAACGTCACAAAATACATAACGTCACAAAATACATAACGTCACAAAAATAAATGACGTCACAAAATACATAACGTCACAAAAATAAATGACGTCACAAAATACATAACGTCACAAAAATAAATGACGTCACAAAATACATAACGTCACAAAAATAAATGACGTTACAAAATAAATGACGTTACAAAATACATAACGTTACTAAAATAAATGACGTCACAAAATACATAACGTCACAAAAATAAATGACGTCACAAAATACATAACGTCACAAAAAAATGACGTCACAAAATACATAACGTCACAAAAATAAATGACGTCACAAAATACATAACGTCACGAAAATAAATGACTCACAAAATACATAACGTCACAAAAACAAATGACGTCACAAAATACATAACGTCACAAAAATAAATGACGTCACAAAATACATAACGTCACAAAAATAAATGACGTCACAAAATAAATAACGTCACAAAATACATAACGTCACAAAAATAAATGACGTTACAAAATAAATGACGTTACAAAATACATAACGTACCAAAATAAATGACGTCACAAAATACATAACGTCACAAAAATAAATGACGTCACAATATACATAACGTCACAAAAAAATGACGTCACAAAATACATAACGTCACAAAAATAAATGACGTCACAAAATACATAACGTCACGAAAATAAATGACTCACAAAATACATAACGTCACAAAAACAAATGACGTCACAAAATACATAACGTCACAAAAATAAATGACGTCACAAAAATTAATTACGTCACAAAATACATAACGTCACAAAAATAAATAACGTCACAAAATACATAACGTCACAAAATACATAACGTCACAAAATACATAACGTCACAAAAATAAATGACGTCACAAAATACATAACGTCACAAAAATAAATGACGTCACAAAATACATAACGTCACAAAAATAAATGACGTTACAAAATAAATGACGGTACAAAATACATAACGTTACCAAAATAAATGACGTCACAAAATACATAACGTCACAAAAATAAATGACGTCACAAAATACATAACGTCACAAAAAAATGACGTCACAAAATACATAACGTCACAAAAATAAATGCGTCACAAAATACATAACGTCACTAAAATAAATGACTCACAAAATACATAACGTCACAAAAACAAATGACGTCACAAAATACATAACGTCACAGAAATAAATGACGTCACAAAAATTAATTACGTCACAAAATACATAACCTCACAAAATATATAACGTCACAAAAATAAATGACGTCACAAAAATTAATTACGTCACAAAATACATAACGTCACAAAAATAAATAACGTCACAAAATACATAACGTCACAAAATACATAACGTCACAAAAATAAATGACGTCACAAAATAAATAAAGTCACAAAAATAAATGACGTCACAAAATACATAACGTCACAAAAATTAATGACGTCACAAAATACATAACGTCACAAAAATAAATGACGTCACAAAATACATAACGTCACAAAATACATAACGTCACAAAAATAAATGACGTTACAAAATAAATGACGTTACAAAATACATAACGTTACCAAAATAAATGACGTCACAAAATACATAACGTCACAAAAACAAATGACGTCACAAAATACATAACGTCACAAAAATAAATGACGTCACAAAATACATAACGTCACGAAAATAAATGACTCACAAAATACATAACGTCACAAAAACAAATGACGTCACAAAATACATAACGTCAAAAAAATAAATGACGTCACAAAATACATAACGTCACAAAAATAAATGACGTCACAAAATACATAACGTCACAAAAATAAATGACGTCACAAAATACATAACGTCAAAAAATACATAAAGTCACAAAAATAAATGACGTTACAAAATAAATGACGTTACAAAATACATAACGTACCAAAATAAATGACGTCACAAAATACATAACGTCACAAAAATAAATAACGTCACAAAATACATAACGTCACAAAAAAATGACGTCACAAAATACATAACGTCACAAAAATAAATGACGTCACAAAATACATAACGTCACGAAAATAAATGACTCACAAAATACATAACGTCACAAAAACAAATGACGTCACAAAATACATAACGTCACAAAAATAAATGACGTCACAAAAATTAATTACGTCACAAAATACATAACCTCACAAAATATATAACGTCACAAAAATAAATGACGTCACAAAAATTAATTACGTCACAAAATACATAACGTCACAAAAATAAATAACGTCACAAAATACATAACGTCACAAAATACATAACGTCACAAAAATAAATGACGTCACAAAATAAATAAAGTCACAAAAATATATGACGTCACAAAATACATAACGTCACAAAAATAAATGACGTCACAAAATACATAACGTCACAAAAATAAATGACGTCACAAAATACATAACGTCACAAAATACATAACGTCACAAAAATAAATGACGTTACAAAATAAATGACGTTACAAAATACATAACGTTACCAAAATAAATGACGTCACAAAATACATAACGTCACAAAAATAAATGACGTCACAAAATACATAACGTCACAAAAAAATGACGTCACAAAATACATAACGTCACAAAAATAAATGACGTCACAAAATACATAACGTCACGAAAATAAATGACTCACAAAATACATAACGTCACAAAAACAAATGACGTCACAAAATACATAACTTCACAAAAATAAATGACGTCACAAAAATTAATTACGTCACAAAATACATAACCTCACAAAATATATAACGTCACAAAAATAAATGACGTCACAAAAATTAATTACGTCACAAAATACATAACGTCACAAAAATAAATAACGTCACAAAATACATAACGTCACAAAATACATAACGTCACAAAAATAAATGACGTCACAAAATAAATAAAGTCACAAAAATAAATGACGTCACAAAATACATAACGTCACGAAAATAAATGACTCACAAAATACATAACGTCACAAAAACAAATGACGTCACAAAATACATAACTTCACAAAAATAAATGACGTCACAAAAATTAATTACGTCACAAAATACATAACGTCACGAAATACATAACGTCACAAAAATAATTGACGTTACAAAATAAATGACGTTACAAAATACATAACGTTACCAAAATAAATGACGTCACAAAATACATAACGTCACAAAAATAAATGACGTCACAAAATACATAACGTCACAAAAAAATGACGTCACAAAATACATAACGTCACAAAAATAAATGACGTCACAAAATAAATGACGTTACAAAATACATAACGTTACCAAAATAAATGACGTCACAAAATACATAACGTCACAAAAACAAATGACGTCACAAAATACATAACGTCACAAAAATAAATGACGTCACAAAATACATAACGTCACGAAAATAAATGACTCACAAAATACATAACGTCACAAAAACAAATGACGTCACAAAATACATAACGTCAAAAAAATAAATGACGTCACAAAATACATAACGTCACAAAAATAAATGACGTCACAAAATACATAACGTCACAAAAATAAATGACGTCACAAAATACATAACGTCAAAAAATACATAAGGTCACAAAAATAAATGACGTTACAAAATAAATGACGTTACAAAATACATAACGTACCAAAATAAATGACGTCACAAAATACATAACGTCACAAAAATAAATAACGTCACAAAATACATAACGTCACAAAAAATGACGTCACAAAATACATAACGTCACAAAAATAAATGACGTCACAAAATACATAACGTCACGAAAATAAATGACTCACAAAATACATAACGTCACAAAAACAAATGACGTCACAAAATACATAACTTCACAAAAATAAATGACGTCACAAAAATTAATTACGTCACAAAATACATAACGTCACAAAAATAAATAACGTCACAAAATACATAACGTCACAAAATACATAACGTCACAAAAATAAATGACGTCACAAAATACATAACGTCACAAAAATAAATGACGTCACAAAATACATAACGTCACAAAAATAAATGACGTCACAAAATACATAACGTCACAAAAATAAATGACGTTACAAAATAAATGACGTTACAAAATACATAACGTTACCAAAATAAATGACGTCACAAAATACATAACGTCACAAAAATAAATGACGTCACAAAATACATAACGTCACAAAAAAATGACGTCACAAAATACATAACGTCACAAAAATAAATGACGTCACAAAATACATAACGTCACGAAAATAAATGACTCACAAAATACATAACGTCACAAAAACAAATGACGTCACAAAATACATAACGTCACAAAAATAAATGACGTCACAAAATACATAACGTCACAAAAATAAATGACGTCACAAAATAAATAACGTCACAAAATACATAACGTCACAAAAATAAATGACGTTACAAAATAAATGACGTTACAAAATACATAACGTACTAAAATAAATGACGTCACAAAATACATAACGTCACAAAAATAAATGACGTCACAAAATACATAACGTCACAAAAAAATGACGTCACAAAATACATAACGTCACAAAAATAAATGACGTCACAAAATACATAACGTCACGAAAATAAATGACTCACAAAATACATAACGTCACAAAAACAAATGACGTCACAAAATACATAACGTCACAAAAATAAATGACGTCACAAAAATTAATTACGTCACAAAATACATAACGTCACAAAAATAAATAACGTCACAAAATACATAACGTCACAAAATACATAACGTCACAAAAATAAATGACGTCACAAAATACATAACGTCACAAAAATAAATGACGTCACAAAATACATAACGTCACAAAAATAAATGACGTCACAAAATACATAACGTCACAAAAATAAATGACGTTACAAAATAAATGACGTTACAAAATACATAACGTTACCAAAATAAATGACGTCACAAAATACATAACGTCACAAAAATAAATGACGTCACAAAATACATAACGTCACAAAAAAATGACGTCACAAAATACATAACGTCACAAAAATAAATGACGTCACAAAATACATAACGTCACGAAAATAAATGACTCACAAAATACATAACGTCACAAAAACAAATGACGTCACAAAATACATAACGTCACAGAAATAAATGACGTCACAAAAATTAATTACGTCACAAAATACATAACCTCACAAAATATATAACGTCACAAAAATAAATGACGTCACAAAAATTAATTACGTCACAAAATACATAACGTCACAAAAATAAATAACGTCACAAAATACATAACGTCACAAAATACATAACGTCACAAAAATAAATGACGTCACAAAATAAATAAAGTCACAAAAATAAATGACGTCACAAAATACATAACGTCACAAAAATAAATGACGTCACAAAATACATAACGTCACAAAAATAAATGACGTCACAAAATACATAACGTCACAAAATACATAACGTCACAAAAATAAATGACGTTACAAAACAAATGACGTTACAAAATACATAACGTTACCAAAATAAATGACGTCACAAAATACATAACGTCACAAAAACAAATGACGTCACAAAATACATAACGTCACAAAAATAAATGACGTCACAAAATACATAACGTCATGAAAATAAATGACTCACAAAATACATAACGTCACAAAAACAAATGACGTCACAAAATACATAACGTCACGAAAATAAATGACTCACAAAATACATAACGTCACAAAAATAAATGACGTCACAAAATACATAACGTCACAAAAATAAATGACGTCACAAAATACATAACGTCAAAAAATACATAAAGTCACAAAAATAAATGACGTTACAAAATAAATGACGTTACAAAATACATAACGTACCAAAATAAATGACGTCACAAAATACATAACGTCACAAAAATAAATAACGTCACAAAATACATAACGTCACAAAAAAATGACGTCACAAAATACATAACGTCACAAAAATAAATGACGTCACAAAATACATAACGTCACGAAAATAAATGACTCACAAAATACATAACGTCACAAAAACAAATGACGTTACAAAATACATAACGTCACAAAAATAAATGACGTCACAAAAATTAATTACGTCACAAAATACATAACCTCACAAAATATATAACGTCACAAAAATAAATGACGTCACAAAAATTAATTACGTCACAAAATACATAACGTCACAAAAATAAATAACGTCACAAAATACATAACGTCACAAAATACATAACGTCACAAAAATAAATGACGTCACAAAATAAATAAAGTCACAAAAATATATGACGTCACAAAATACATAACGTCACAAAAATAAATGACGTCACAAAATACATAACGTCACAAAAATAAATGACGTCACAAAATACATAACGTCACAAAATACATAACGTCACAAAAATAAATGACGTTACAAAATAAATGACGTTACAAAATACATAACGTTACCAAAATAAATGACGTCACAAAATACATAACGTCACAAAAATAAATGACGTCACAAAATACATAACGTCACAAAAAAATGACGTCACAAAATACATAACGTCACAAAAATAAATGACGTCACAAAATACATAACGTCACGAAAATAAATGACTCACAAAATACATAACGTCACAAAAACAAATGACGTCACAAAATACATAACTTCACAAAAATAAATGACGTCACAAAAATTAATTACGTCACAAAATACATAACCTCACAAAATATATAACGTCACAAAAATAAATGACGTCACAAAAATTAATTACGTCACAAAATACATAACGTCACAAAAATAAATAACGTCACAAAATACATAACGTCACAAAATACATAACGTCACAAAAATAAATGACGTCACAAAATAAATAAAGTCACAAAAATAAATGACGTCACAAAATACATAACGTCACGAAAATAAATGACTCACAAAATACATAACGTCACAAAAACAAATGACGTCACAAAATACATAACTTCACAAAAATAAATGACGTCACAAAAATTAATTACGTCACAAAATACATAACGTCACAAAATACATAACGTCACAAAAATAATTGACGTTACAAAATAAATGACGTTACAAAATACATAACGTTACCAAAATAAATGACGTCACAAAATACATAACGTCACAAAAATAAATGACGTCACAAAATACATAACGTCACAAAAATAAATGACGTCACAAAATACATAACGTCACAAAATACATAACGTCACAAAAATAAATGACGTTACAAAATAAATGACGTTACAAAATACATAACGTTACCAAAATAAATGACGTCACAAAATACATAACGTCACAAAAATAAATGACGTCACAAAATACATAACGTCACAAAAAAATGACGTCACAAAATACATAACGTCACAAAAATAAATGACGTCACAAAATAAATGACGTTACAAAATACATAACGTTACCAAAATAAATGACGTCACAAAATACATAACGTCACAAAAACAAATGACGTCACAAAATACATAACGTCACAAAAATAAATGACGTCACAAAATACATAACGTCACGAAAATAAATGACTCACAAAATACATAACGTCACAAAAACAAATGACGTCACAAAATACATAACGTCAAAAAAATAAATGACGTCACAAAATACATAACGTCACAAAAATAAATGACGTCACAAAATACATAACGTCACAAAAATAAATGACGTCACAAAATACATAACGTCAAAAAATACATAACGTCACAAAAATAAATGACGTTACAAAATAAATGACGTTACAAAATACATAACGTACCAAAATAAATGACGTCACAAAATACATAACGTCACAAAAATAAATAACGTCACAAAATACATAACGTCACAAAAAAATGACGTCACAAAATACATAACGTCACAAAAATAAATGACGTCACAAAATACATAACGTCACGAAAATAAATGACTCACAAAATACATAACGTCACAAAAACAAATGACGTCACAAAATACATAACTTCACAAAAATAAATGACGTCACAAAAATTAATTACGTCACAAAATACATAACCTCACAAAATATATAACGTCACAAAAATAAATGACGTCACAAAAATTAATTACGTCACAAAATACATAACGTCACAAAAATAAATAACGTCACAAAATACATAACGTCACAAAATACATAACGTCACAAAAATAAATGACGTCACAAAATAAATAAAGTCACAAAAATAAATGACGTCACAAAATACATAAGGTCACGAAAATAAATGACTCACAAAATACATAACGTCACAAAAACAAATGACGTCACAAAATACATAACTTCACAAAAATAAATGACGTCACAAAAATTAATTACGTCACAAAATACATAACGTCACAAAATACATAACGTCACAAAAATAATTGACGTTACAAAATAAATGACGTTACAAAATACATAACGTTACCAAAATAAATGACGTCACAAAATACATAACGTCACAAAAATAAATGACGTCACAAAATACATAACGTCACAAAAATAAATGACGTCACAAAATACATAACGTCACAAAATACATAACGTCACAAAAATAAATGACGTTACAAAATAAATGACGTTACAAAATACATAACGTTACCAAAATAAATGACGTCACAAAATACATAACGTCACAAAAATAAATGACGTCACAAAATACATAACGTCACAAAAAAATGACGTCACAAAATACATAACGTCACAAAAATAAATGACGTCACAAAATACATAACGTCACGAAAATAAATGACGTCACAAAATACATAACGTTACAAAAATAAATGACGTCACAAAATACATAACGTCACAAAAATAAATGACGTCACAAAATACATAACGTCACAAAAAAATGACGTCACAAAATACATAACGTAACAAAAAAAATGACGTCACAAAATACATAACGTCACAAAAATAAATGACGTCACAAAATATTTAACGACACAAAATTAAATGACGTCACAAAATACATATTTCATAGAATACATAACGTCACAAAAATAAATGACGTCACAAAATAAATAACGGAACAAAAATAAATGACGTCTAAAAATACATTACGTCACAAAAATAAATGACGTCACAAAATACTTAACGTCACAAAAATAAATGACGTCACAAAATACATAACGTCACAAAAATAAATGACGTCACAAAATACATAACGTCACAAAATACATTACGTCACAAAAATAAATGACGTCACAAAATACATAACGTCACAAAAATAAATGACGTCACAAAATACATAACGTCACAAAAATAAATGACGTCACAAAAATTAATTACGTCACAAAATACATAATGTCACAATAATAAATGACGTCAAAAAATACATAACGTCACAAAAATAAATGACGTCAAAAAATATATAACCTCACAAAAATAAATGACGTCACAAAATACATAACGTCACAAAAATAAATGACGTCACAAAATACATAACGTCACAAAAATAAATGACTTCACAAAATACATAACGTCACAAAAATAAATGACGTCGGAAAAATAAATGATGTCACAAAATACATAACGTCACAAAATACATAACGGCAAAAAATAAATGACGTCACAAAATACATAACGTCACAAAAATAAATGACGTCACAAAATACATAACGTCACAAAAAAATGACGTCACAAAATACATAACGTCACAAAAATAAATGACGTCACAAAATACATAACGTCACGAAAATAAATGACTCACAAAATACATAACGTCACAAAAACAAATGACGTGACAAAATACATAACGTCACAAAAATAAATGACGTCACAAAAATTAATTACGTCACAAAATACATAACGTCACAAAAATAAATAACGTCACAAAATACATAACGTCACAAAATACATAACGTCACAAAAATAAATGACGTCACAAAATAAATAAAGTCACAAAAATTAATGACGTCACAAAATACATAACGTCACAAAAATAAATGACGTCACAAAATACATAACGTCACAAAATTAATGACGTCACAAAAATGAATTACGTCACAAAATACATAACGTCACAAAAATTAATTACGTCAAAAAATACATAACCTCACAAAAATAAATGACGTCACAAAATACATAACGTCACGAAAATAAATGACTCACAAAATACATAACGTCACAAAAACAAATGACGTCACAAAATACATAACTTCACAAAAATAAATGACGTCACAAAAATTAATTACGTCACAAAATACATAACCTCACAAAATATATAACGTCACAAAAATAAATGACGTCACAAAAATTAATTACGTCACAAAATACATAACGTAACAAAAATAAATAACGTCACAAAATACATAACGTCACAAAATACATAACGTCACAAAAATAAATGACGTCACAAAATAAATAAAGTCACAAAAATAAATGACGTCACAAAATACATAACGTCACGAAAATAAATGACTCACAAAATACATAACGTCACAAAAACAAATGACGTCACAAAATACACAACGTCACAAAATACATAACGTCACAAAAATAAATGACGTTACAAAATAAATGACGTTACAAAATACATAACGTTACCAAAATAAATGACGTCACAAAATACATAACGTCACAAAAATAAATGACGTCACAAAATACATAACGTCACAAAAATAAATGACTCACAAAATACATAACGTCACAAAAACAAATGACGTCACAAAATACATAACGTCAAAAAAATAAATGACGTCACAAAATACATAACGTCACAAAAATAAATGACGTCACAAAATAAATAACGTCACAAAATACATAACGTCACAAAAATAAATGACGTTACAAAATAAATGACGTTACAAAATACATAACGTTACCAAAATAAATGACGTCACAAAATACATAACGTCAAAAAATAAATGACGTCACAAAATACATAACGTCACAAAAAAATGACGTCACAAAATACATAACGTCACAAAAATAAATGACGTCACAAAATACATAACGTCACGAAAATAAATGACTCACAAAATACATAACGTCACAAAATACATAACGTCACAAAATATATAACGTCACAAAAATAAATGACGTCACAAAAATTAATTACGTCACAAAATACATAACCTCACAAAATATATAACGTCACAAAAATAAATGACGTCACAAAAATTAATTACGTCACAAAATACATAACGTCAAAAAAATAAATAACGTCACAAAATACATAACGTCACAAAATACATAACGTCACAAAAATAAATGACGTCACAAAATAAATAAAGTCACAAAAATAAATGACGTCACAAAATACATAACGTCACAAAAATAAATGACGTCACAAAATACATAACGTCACAAAAATAAATGACGTCACAAAATACATAACGTCACAAAATACATAACGTCACAAAAATAAATGACGTCACAAAAATTAATTACGTCACAAAATACATAACGTCACAAAAATAAATGACGTCACAAAATACATAACGTCACAAAAAAATGACGTTACAAAATACATAACGTTACCAAAATAAATGACGTCACAAAATACATAACGTCACAAAAATAAATGACGTCACAAAATACATAACGTCACAAAAAAATGACGTCACAAAATACATAACGTCACAAAAACAAATGACGTCACAAAATACATAACGTCACAAAAATAAATGACGTCACAAAATACATAACGTCACAAAATACATTACGTCACAAAAATAAATGACGTCACAAAATACATAACGTCACAAAAATAAATGACGTCACAAAATACATAACGTCACAAAAATAAATGACGTCACAAAAATTAATTACGTCACAAAATACATAATGTCACAATAATAAATGACGTCACAAAATACATAACGTCACAAAAATAAATGACGTAAAAAAATACATAACCTCACAAAAATAAATGATGTCACAAAATACATAACGTCACAAAAATAAATGACGTCACAAAATACATAACGTCACAAAAATAAATGACGTCGCAAAATACATAACGTCACAAAAATAAATGACTTCACAAAATACATAACGTCACAAAAATAAATGACGTCGGAAAAATAAATAATGTCACAAAATACATAACGTCACAAAATACATAACGGCAAAAAATAAATGACGTCACAAAATATATAACGTCACAAAAATAAATGACGTCACAAAATACATAACGTCACAAAAAAATGACGTCACAAAATACATAACGTCACAAAAATAAATGACGTCACAAAATACATAACGTCACGAAAATAAATAACTCACAAAATACATAACGTCACAAAAACAAATGACGTCACAAAATACATAACGTCACAAAAATAAATGACGTCACAAAATACATAACGTCACAAAAAAATGACGTCACAAAATACATAACGTCACAAAAATAAATGACGTCACAAAATACATAACGTCACGAAAATAAATGACTCACAAAATAAATAACGTAACAAAAACAAATGACGTCACAAAATACATAACGTCACAAAAATAAATGACGTCACAAAATACATAACGTCACAAAATACATAACGTCACAAAAATAAATGACGTTACAAAATAAATGACGTTACAAAATACATAACGTTACCAAAATAAATGACGTCACAAAATACATAACGTCACAAAAATAAATGACGTCACAAAATACATAACGTCACAAAAAATGACGTCAAAAATACATAACGTCACAAAAATAAATTACGTCACAAAATACATAACGTCACGAAAATAAATGACGTCACAAAATACATAACGTTACAAAAATAAATGACGTCACAATATACATAACGTCACAAAAATAAATGACGTCACAAAATACATAACGTCACAAAAAAATGACGTCACAAAATACATAACGTCACAAAAATAAATGACGTCACAAAATACAAAACGTCACAAAAATAAATGACGTCACAAAATACATAACGTCACAAAATACATTACGTCACAAAAATAAATGACGTCACAAAATACATAACGTCACAAAAATAAATGACGTCACAAAATACATAACGTCACAAAAATAAATGACGTCACAAAAATTAATTACGTCACAAAATACATAATGTCACAATAATAAATGACGTCACAAAATACATAACGTCACAAAAATAAATGACGTAAAAAAATACATAACCTCACAAAAATAAATGATGTCACAAAATACATAACGTCACAAAAATAAATGACGTCACAAAATACATAACGTCACAAAAATAAATGACGTCACAAAATACATAACGTCACAAAAATAAATTACTTCACAAAATACATAACGTCACGAAAATAAATGACGTCGGAAAAATAAATAATGTCACAAAATACATAACGTCACAAAATACATAACGGCAAAAAATAAATGACGTCACAAAATACATAACGTCACAAAAATAAATCACGTCACAAAATACATAACGTCACAAAAAAATGACGTCACAAAATACATAACGTCACAAAAATAAATGACGTCACAAAATACATAACGTCACAAAAATAAATGACGTCACAAAATACATAACGTCACAAAAATAAATGACTTCACAAAATACATAACGTCACAAAAATAAATGACGTCGGAAAAATAAATAATGTCACAAAATACATAACGTCACAAAATACATAACGGCAAAAAATAAATGACGTCACAAAATACATAACGGCAAAAAATAAATGACGTCACAAAATACATAACGTCACAAAAATAAATGACGTCACAAAAATTAATTACGTCACAAAATACATAACCTCACAAAATATATAACGTCACAAAAATAAATGACGTCACAAAAATTAATTACGTCACAAAATACATAACGTAACAAAAATAAATAACGTCACAAAATACATAACGTCACAAAATACATAACGTCACAAAAATAAATGACGTCACAAAATAAATAAAGTCACAAAAATAAATGACGTCACAAAATACATAACGTCACGAAAATAAATGACTCACAAAATACATAACGTCACAAAAACAAATGACGTCACAAAATACATAACGTCACAAAATACATAACGTCACAAAAATAAATGACGTTACAAAATAAATGACGTTACAAAATACATAACGTTACCAAAATAAATGACGTCACAAAATACATAACGTCACAAAAATAAATGACGTCACAAAATACATAACGTCACAAAAATAAATGACGTCACAAAATACATAACGTCACAAAATACATAACGTCACAAAAATAAATGACGTTACAAAATAAATGACGTTACAAAATACATAACGTTACCAAAATAAATGACGTCACAAAATACATAACGTCACAAAAATAAATGACGTCACAAAATACATAAGGTCACAAAAAAATGACGTCTAAAAATACATAACGTCACAAAAATAAATGACGTCACAAAATACATAACGTCACGAAAATAAATGACGTCACAAAATACATAACGTTACAAAAATAAATGACGTCACAATATACATAACGTCACAAAAATAAATGACGTCACAAAATACATAACGTCACAAAAAAATGACGTCACAAAATACATAACGTCACAAAAATAAATGACGTCACAAAATACATAACGTCACAAAAATAAATGACGTCACAAAATACATAACGTCACAAAATACATTACGTCACAAAAATAAATGACGTCACAAAATACATAACGTCACAAAAATAAATGACGTCACAAAATACATAACGTCACAAAAATAAATGACGTCACAAAAATTAATTACGTCACAAAATACATAATGTCACAATAATAAATGACGTCACAAAACACATAACGTCACAAAAATAAATGACGTAAAAAAATACATAACCTCACAAAAATAAATGATGTCACAAAATACATAACGTCACAAAAATAAATGACGTCACAAAATACATAACGTCACAAAAATAAATGACGTCACAAAATACATAACGTCACAAAAATAAATGACTTCACAAAATACATAACGTCACAAAAATAAATGACGTCGGAAAAATAAATAATGTCACAAAATACATAACGTCACAAAAAACATAACGGCAAAAAATAAATGACGTCACAAAATACATAACGTCACAAAAATAAATGACGTCACAAAATACATAACGTCACAAAAAAATGACGTCACAAAATACATAACGTCACAAAAATAAATGACGTCACAAAATACATAACGTCACGAAAATAAATAACTCACAAAATACATAACGTAACAAAAACAAATGACGTCACAAAATACATAACGTCACAAAAAAATGACGTCACAAAATACATAACGTCACAAAAATAAATGACGTCACAAAATACATAACGTCACGAAAATAAATGACTCACAAAATACATAACGTCACAAAAACAAATGACGTCACAAAATACATAACGTCACAAAAATAAATGACGTCACAAAATACATAACGTCACAAAATACATAACGTCACAAAAATAAATGACGTTACAAAATAAATGACGTTACAAAATATATAACGTTACCAAAATAAATGACGTCTCAAAATACATAACGTCACAAAAATAAATGACGTCACAAAATACATAACGTCACAAAAAAATGACGTCACAAAATACATAACGTCACAAAAATAAATGACGTCACAAAATACATAACGTCACAAAATACATAACGTCACAAAAATAAATGACGTTACAAAATAAATGACTTTACAAAATACATAACGTTACCAAAATAAATGACGTCACAAAATACATAACGTCACGAAAATAAATGACGTCACAAAATACATAACGTTACAAAAATAAATGACGTCACAATATGCATAACGTCACAAAAATAAATGACGTCACAAAATACATAACGTCACAAAAAAATGACGTCACAAAATACATAACGTCACAAAAATAAATGACGTCACAAAATACATAACATCACAAAAATAAATGACGTCACAAAATACATAACGTCACAAAATACATTACGTCACAAAAATAAATGACGTCACAAAATACATAACGTCACAAAAATAAATGACGTCACAAAATACATAACGTCACAAAAATAAATGACGTCACAAAAATTAATTACGTCACAAAATACATAATGTCACAATAATAAATGACGTCACAAAATACATAACGTCACAAAAATAAATGACGTAAAAAAATACATAACCTCACAAAAATAAATGATGTCACAAAATACATAACGTCACAAAAATAAATGACGTCACAAAATACATAACGTCACAAAAATAAATGACGTCACAAAATACATAACGTCACAAAAATAAATGACTTCACAAAATACATAACGTCACAAAAATAAATGACGTCGGAAAAATAAATAATGTCACAAAATACATAACGTCACAAAATACATAACGGCAAAAAATAAATGACGTCACAAAATACATAACGTCACAAAAATAAATGACGTCACAAAATACATAACGTCACAAAAAAAATGACGTCACAAAATACATAACGTCACAAAAATAAATGACGTCACAAAATACATAACGTCACGAAAATAAATAGCTCACAAAATACATAACGTCACAAAAACAAATGACGTCACAAAATACATAACGTCACAAAAATAAATGACGTCACAAAATACATAACGTCACAAAAAATGACGTCACAAAATACATAACGTCACAAAAATAAATGACGTCACAAAATACATAACGTCACGAAAATAAATGACTCACAAAATACATAACGTAACAAAAACAAATGACGTCACAAAATACATAACGTCACAAAAAATGACGTCACAAAATACATAACGTCACAAAAATAAATGACGTCACAAAATACATAACGTCACGAAAATAAATGACTCACAAAATACATAACGTCACAAATTACATAACGTCACAAAAATAAATGACGTTACAAAATAAATGACGTTACAAAATACATAACGTTACCAAAATAAATGACGTCACAAAATACATAACGTCAGAAAAATAAATAACGTCACAAAATACATAACGTCACGAAAATAAATGACTCACAAAATACATAACGTCACAAAAACAAATGACGTCACAAAATACATAACGTCAAAAAAATAAATGACGTCACAAAATACATAACGTCACAAAAATAAATGACGTCACAAAATACATAACGTCACAAAAATAAATGACGTCACAAAATACAAAACGTCACAAAATACATAACGTCACAAAAATAAATGACGTTACAAAATAAATGACGTTACAAAATACATAACGTACCAAAATAAATGACGTCACAAAATACATAACGTCACAAAAATAAATGACGTCACAAAATACATAACATCACAAAAAAATGACGTCACAAAATACATAACGTCACAAAAATAAATGACGTCACAAAATACATAACGTCACGAAAATAAATGACTCACAAAATACATAACGTCACAAAAACAAATAACGTCACAAAATACATAACGTCACAAAAATAAATGACGTCACAAAAATTAATTACGTCACAAAATACATAACCTCACAAAATATATAACGTCACAAAAATAAATGACGTCACAAAAATTAATTACGTCACAAAATACATAACGTCACAAAAATAAATAACGTCACAAAATACATAACGTCACAAAATACATAACGTCACAAAAATAAATGACGTCGCAAAATAAATAAAGTCACAAAAATAAATGACGTCACAAAATACATAACGTCACAAAAATAAATGACGTCACAAAATACATAACGTCACAAAAATAAATGACGTCACAAAATACATAACGTCACAAAATACATAACGTCACAAAAATAAATGACGTTACAAAATAAATGACGTTACAAAATACATAACGTTACCAAAATAAATGACGTCACAAATTACATAACGTCACAAAAATAAATGACGTCACAAAATACATAACGTCACAAAAAAATGACGTCACAAAATACATAACGTCACAAAAATAAATGACGTCACAAAATACATAACGTCACGAAAATAAATGACTCACAAAATACATAACGTCACAAAAACAAATGACGTCACAAAATACATAACGTCACAGAAATAAATGACGTCACAAAAATTAATTACGTCACAAAATACATAACCTCACAAAATATATAACGTCACAAAAATAAATGACGTCACAAAAATTAATTACGTCACAAAATACATAACGTCACAAAAATAAATAACGTCACAAAATACATAACGTCACAAAATACATAACGTCACAAAAATAAATGACGTCACAAAATAAATAAAATCACAAAAATAAATGACGTCACAAAATACATAACGTCACAAAAATAAATGACGTCACAAAATACATAACGTCACAAAAATAAATGACGTCACAAAATACATAACGTCACAAAATACATAACGTCACAAAAATAAATGACGTTACAAAATAAATGACGTTACAAAATACATAACGTTACCAAAATAAATGACGTCACAAAATACATAACGTCACAAAAACAAATGACGTCACAAAATACATAACGTCACAAAAATAAATGACGTCACAAAATACATAACGTCACGAAAATAAATGACTCACAAAATACATAACGTCACAAAAACAAATGACGTCACAAAATACATAACGTCAAAAAAATAAATGACGTCACAAAATACATAACGTCACAAAAATAAATGACGTCACAAAATACATAACGTCACAAAAATAAATGACGTCACAAAATACATAACGTCAAAAAATACATAACGTCACAAAAATAAATGACGTTACAAAATAAATGACGTTACAAAATACATAACGTTACCAAAATAAATGACGTCACAAAATACATAACGTCACAAAAATAAATAACGTCACAAAATACATAACGTCACAAAAAAATGACGTCACAAAATACATAACGTCACAAAAATAAATGACGTCACAAAATACATAACATCACGAAAATAAATGACTCACAAAATACATAACGTCACAAAAACAAATGACGTCACAAAATACATAACGTCACAAAAATAAATGACGTCACAAAAATTAATTACGTCACAAAATACATAACCTCACAAAATATATAACGTCACAAAAATAAATGACGTCACAAAAATTAATTACGTCACAAAATACATAACGTCACAAAAATAAATAACGTCACAAAATACATAACGTCACAAAAATAAATGACGTCACAAAATAAATAAAGTCACAAAAATATATGACGTCACAAAATACATAACGTCACAAAAGTAATGACGTCACAAAATACATAACGTCACAAAAATAAATGACGTCACAAAATACATAACGTCACAAAATACATAAAGTCACAAAAATAAATGACGTTACAAAATAAATGACGTTACAAAATACATAACGTTACCAAAATAAATGACGTCACAAAATACATAACGTCACAAAAATAAATGACGTCACAAAATACATAACGTCACAAAAAAATGACGTCACAAAATACATAACGTCACAAAAATAAAAGACGTCACAAAATACATAACGTCACGAAAATAAATGACTCACAAAATATATAACGTCACAAAAACAAATGACGTCACAAAATACATAACTTCACAAAAATAAATGACGTCACAAAAATTAATTACGTCACAAAATACATAACCTCACAAAATATATAACGTCACAAAAATAAATGACGTCACAAAAATTAATTACGTCACAAAATACATAACGTCACAAAAATAAATAACGTCACAAAATACATAACGTCACAAAATACAAAACGTCACAAAAATAAATGACGTCACAAAATAAATAAAGTCACAAAAATAAATGATGTCACAAAATACATAACGTCACGAAAATAAATGACTCACAAAATACATAACGTCACAAAAACAAATGACGTCACAAAATACATAACGTCACAAAATACATAACGTCACAAAAATAAATGACGTTACAAAATAAATGACGTTACAAAATACATAACGTTACCAAAATAAATGACGACACAAAATACATAACGTCACAAAAATAAATGACGTCACAAAATACATAACGTCACAAAAATAAATGACGTCACAAAATACATAACGTCACAAAATACATAACGTCACAAAAATAAATGAAGTTACAAAATAAATGACGTTACAAAATACATAACGTTACCAAAATAAATGACGTCACAAAATACATAACGTCACAAAAATAAATGAGTCACAAAATACATAACGTCACAAAAAAATGACGTCACAAAATACATAACGTCACAGAAATAAATGACGTCACAAAATACATAACGTCACGAAAATAAATGACGTCACAAAATACATAACGTTACAAAAATAAATGACGTCACAATATACATAACGTCACAAAAATAAATGACGTCACAAAATACATAACGTCACAAAAAAATGACGTCACAAAATACATAACGTCACAAAAATAAATGACGTCACAAAATACATAACGTCACAAAAATAAATGACGTCACAAAATATTTAACGACACAAAATTAAATGACGTCACAAAATACATATTTCATAGAATACATAACGTCACAAAAATAAATGACGTCACAAAATAAATAACGTCACAATAATAAATGACGTCTAAAAATACATTACGTCACAAAAATAAATGACGTCACAAAATACATAACGTCACAAAAATAAATGACGTCACAAAATACATAACGTCACAAAATACATTACGTCACAAAAATAAATGACGTCACAAAATACATAACGTCACAAAAATAAATGACGTCACAAAATACATAACGTCACAAAAATAAATGACGTCACAAAAATTAATTACGTCACAAAATACATAATGTCACAATAATAAATGACGTCACAAAATACATAACGTCACAAAAATAAATGACGTCAAAAAATACATAACCTCACAAAAATAAATGATGTCACAAAATACATAACGTCACAAAAATAAATGACGTCACAAAATACATAACGTCACAAAAATAAATGACGTCACAAAATACATAACGTCACAAAAATAAATAACTTCACAAAATACATAACGTCACAAAAATAAATGACGTCGGAAAAATAAATAATGTCACAAAATACATAACGTCACAAAATACATAACGGCAAAAAATAAAAGACTTCACAAAATACATAACGTCACAAAAATAAATGACGTCACAAAATACATAACGTCACAAAAAAATGACGTCACAAAATACATAACGTCACAAAAATAAATGACGTCACAAAATACATAACGTCACGAAAATAAATGACTCACAAAATACATAACGTCACAAAAACAAATGACGTCACAAAATACATAACGTCACAAAAATAAATGACGTCACAAAAATTAATTACGTCACAAAATACATAACGTCACAAAAATAAATGACGTCACAAAATACATAACGTCACAAAATGCATAACGTCAACAAAATAACTGATGTCACAAAATACATAACGTCACAAAAATAAATGACGTCATAAAATACATAACGTCACAATAATAAATGACGTCACAAAAATGTATTACGTCACAAAAATAAATAACGTCACAAAATACATAACGTCACAAAATACATAACGTCACAAAATACATAACGTCACAAAATACATAACGGCACAAAACTAAATGACGTCACAAAATACATAACGTCACAAAAATAAATTACGTCACAAAATTGCATAACGTCAAAAAAATAAATGACGTCACAAAATACATAACGTCACAAAAATAAATGACGTCACAAAATACATAACGTCACAAAAATAAATGACGTCAAAATAATATATGACGTCACAAAATACATAACGTCACAAAAATAAATGACGTCACAAAATACGTAACGTTACAAAAATAAATGACGTCACAATATACATAACGTCACAAAAATAAATGACGTCACAAAATACATAACGTCACAAAAAAATGACGTCACAAAATACATAACGTCACAAAAATAAATGACGTCACAAAATACATAACGTCACAAAAATAAATGACGTCACAAAATATTTAACGACACAAAATTAAATGACGTCACAAAATACATATTTCATAAAATACATAACGTCACAAAAATAGATGACGTCACAAAATAAATAACGTCACAAAAATAAATGACGTCTAAAAATACATTACGTCACAAAAATAAATGACGTCACAAAATACATAACGTCACAAAAATAAATGACGTCACAAAATACATAACGTCACAAAAATAAATGACGTCACAAAATACATAACGTCACAAAATACATTACGTCACAAAAATAAATGACGTCACAAAATACATAACGTCACAAAAATAAATGACGTCACAAAATACATAACGTCACAAAAATAAATGACGTCACAAAATTTAATTACGTCACAAAAATAAATGACGTCGGAAAAATAAATAACGTCACAAAATACATAACGTCACAAAAATAAATGACGTCAAAAAATACATAACTTCACAAAAATAAATGATGTCACAAAATACATAACGTCACAAAAATAAATGACGTCACAAAATACATAACGTCACAAAATAAATGACGTCACAAAATACATAACGGCACAAAAATAAATGACTTCACAAAATACATAACGTCACAAAAATAAATGACGTCGGAAAAATAAATAACGTCACAAAATACATAACGTCACAAAATACAAAACGGCAAAAAATAAATGACGTCACAAAATACATAACGTCACAAAAATAAATGACGTCACAAAATACATAACGTCAAAAAAATAAATGACGTCACAAAATACATAACGTCACAAAAATAAATGACGTCACAAAATACATAACGTCACAAAAATAAATGACGTCACAAAATACATAACGTCACAAAATACATAACGTCACAAAAATAAATGACGTTACAAAATAAATGACGTTACAAAATACATAACGTTACCAAAATAAATGACGTCACAAAATACATAACGTCACAAAAATAAATGACGTCACAAAATACATAACGTCACAAAAAAATGACGTCACAAAATACATAACGTCACAAAAATAAATGACGTCACAAAATAAATAACGTCACGAAAATAAATGACTCACAAAATACATAACGTCACAAAAACAAATGACGTCACAAAATACATAACGTCACAAAAATAAATGACGTCACAAAAATTAATTACGTCACAAAATACATAACCTCACAAAATATATAACGTCACAAAAATAAATGACGTCACAAAAATTAATTACGTCACAAAATACATAACGTCACAAAAATAAATAACGTCACAAAATACATAACGTCACAAAATACATAACGTCACAAAAATAAATGACGTCACAAAATAAATAAAGTCACAAAAATAAATGACGTCACAAAATACATAACGTCACAAAAATAAATGACGTCACAAAATACATAACGTCACAAAATTAATGACGTCACAAAAATTAATTACGTCACAAAATACATAACGTCACAAAATACATAACGTCACAAAAATAAATGACGTTACAAAATACATAACGTTACCAAAATAAATGACGTCACAAAAATAAATGACGTCACAAAATACATAACGTCACAAAAAAATGACGTCACAAAATACATAACGTCACAAAAATAAATGACGTCACAAAATACATAACGTCACAAAAATAAATGACGTCACAAAATACATAACGTCACAAAATTAATGACGTCACAAAAATTAATTACGTCACAAAATACATAACGTCACAAAAATTGATTACGTCAAAAAATAGATAACATCACAAAAATAAATGACGTCACAAAATACATAACGTCACAAAAATAAATGACGTCAAAAAATACATAACGTCACAAAAATAAATGACGTCACAAAATACATAACGTCACAAAAATAAATGACGTTACAAAATAAATGACGTTACAAAATACATAACGTTACCAAAATAAATGACGTCACAAAATACATAACGTCACAAAAATAAATGACGTCACAAAATACATAACGTCACAAAAAAATGACGTCACAAAATACATAACGTCAAAAAAATAAATGACGTCACAAAATACATAACGTCACAAAAATAAATGACGTCACAAAATACATAACGTCACAAAAATAAATGACGTCACAAAATACATAACGTCACAAAATACATAACGTCACAAAAATAAATGACGTTACAAAATAAATGACGTTACAAAATACATAACGTTACCAAAATAAATGACGTCACAAAATACATAACGTGACAAAAATAAATGACGTCACAAAATACATAACGTCACAAAAAAATGACGTCACAAAATACATAACGTCACAAAAATAAATGACGTCACAAAATACATAACGTCACGAAAATAAATGACTCACAAAATACATAACGTCACAAAAATAAATGACGTCACAAAATACATAACGTCACAAAAAAATGACGTCACAAAATACATAACGACACAAAAACAAATGACGTCACAAAATACATAACATCACAAAAATAAATGACGTCACAAAAATTAATTACGTCACAAAATACATAACCTCACAAAATATATAACGTCACAAAAATAAATGACGTCACAAAAATTAATTACGTCACAAAATACATAACGTCACAAAAATAAATGACGTCACAAAATACATAACGTCACAAAAAAATGACGTCACAAAATACATAACGTCACAAAAATAAATGACGTCACAAAATACATAACGTCACAAAATGCATAACGTCAACAAAATAACTGATGTCACAAAATACATAACGTCACAAAAATAAATGACGTCACAAAATACATAACGTCACAAAATACATAACGGCACAAAACTAAATGACGTCACAAAATACATAACGTCACAAAAATAAATTACGTCACAAAATTGCATAACGTCAAAAAAATAAAAGACGTCACAAAATACATAACGTCACAAAAATAAATGACGTCACAAAATACATAACGTCACAAAAATAAATGACGTCAAAATAATATATGACGTCACAAAATACATAACGTCACAAAAATAAATGACGTCACAAAATACATAACGTTACAAAAATAAATGACGTCACAATATACATAACGTCACAAAAATAAATGACGTCACAAAATACATAACGTCACAAAAAAATGACGTCACAAAATACATAACGTCACAAAAATAAATGACGTCACAAAATACATAACGTCACAAAAATAAATGACGTCCCAAAATATTTAACGACACAAAATTAAATGACGTCACAAAATACATATTTCATAAAATACATAACGTCACAAAAATAAATGACGTCACAAAATAAATAACGTCACAAAAATAAATGACGTCTAAAAATACATTACGTCACAAAAATAAATGACGTCACAAAATACATAACGTCACAAAAATAAATGACGTCACAAAATACATAACGTCACAAAAATAAATGACGTCACAAAATACATAACGTCACAAAATACATTACGTCACAAAAATAAATGACGTCATAAAATACATAACGTCACAAAAATAAATGACGTCACAAAATACATAACGTCACAAAAATAAATAACGTCACAAAATACATAACGTCACAAAATACATAACGTCACAAAAATAAATGACGTCACAAAATAAATAAAGTCACAAAAATAAATGACGTCACAAAATACATAACGTCACAAAAATAAATGACGTCACAAAATACATAACGTCACAAAATTAATGACGTCACAAAAATTAATTACGTCACAAAATACATAACGTCACAAAATACATAACGTCACAAAAATAAATGACGTTACAAAATAAATGACGTTACAAAATACATAACGTTACCAAAATAAATGACGTCACAAAATACATAACGTCACAAAAATAAATGACGTCACAAAATACATAACGTCACAAAAAAATGACGTCACAAAATACATAACGTCACAAAAATAAATGACGTCACAAAATACATAACGTCACAAAAATAAATGACGTCACAAAATACATAACGTCACAAAAATAAATGACGTCACAAAATACATAACGTCACAAAATTAATGACGTCACAAAAATTAATTACGTCACAAAATACATAACGTCACAAAAATTAATTACGTCAAAAAATACATAACCTCACAAAAATAAATGACGTCACAAAATACATAACGTCACAAAAATAAATGACGTCAAAAAATACATAACGTCACAAAAATAAATGACGTCACAAAATACATAACGTCACAAAAATAAATGACGTCACAAAATACATAACGTCACAAAAATAAATGACGTTACAAAATAAATGACGTCACAAAATACATAACGTCACAAAAATAAATGACGTCACAAAATACATAACGTCACAAAAAAATGACGTCACAAAATACATAACGTCAAAAAAATAAATGACGTCACAAAATACATAACGTCACAAAAATAAATGACGTCACAAAATACATAACGTCACAAAAATAAATGACGTCACAAAATACATAACGTCACAAAATACATAACGTCACAAAAATAAATGACGTTACAAAATAAATGACGTTACAAAATACATAACGTTACCAAAATAAATGACGTCACAAAATACATAACGTGACAAAAATAAATGACGTCACAAAATACATAACGTCACAAAAAAATGACGTCACAAAATACATAACGTCACAAAAATAAATGACGTCACAAAATACATAACGTCACGAAAATAAATGACTCACAAAATACATAACGTCACAAAAACAAATGACGTCACAAAATACATAACATCACAAAAATAAATGACGTCACAAAAATTAATTACGTCACAAAATACATAACCTCACAAAATATATAACTTCACAAAAATAAATGACGTCACAAAAATTAATTACGTCACAAAATACATAACGTCACAAAAATAAATGACGTCACAAAATACATAACGTCACAAAAAAATGACGTCACAAAATACATAACGTCACAAAAATAAATGACGTCACAAAATACATAACGTCACGAAAATAAATGACTCACAAAATACATAACGTCACAAAAACAAATGACGTCACAAAATACATAACGTCACAAAAATAAATGACGTCACAAAAATTAATTACGTCACAACATACATAACCTCACAAAATATATAACGTCACAAAAATATATGACGTCACAAAAATTAATTACGTCACAAAATACATAACGTCACAAAAATAAATAACGTCACAAAATACATAACGTCACAAAATACATAACGTCACAAAAATAAATGACGTCACAAAATAAATAAAGTCACAAAAATAAATGACGTCACAAAATACATAAAGTCACAAAAATAAATGACGTCACAAAATACATAACGTCACAAAATTAATGACGTCACAAAAATTAATTACGTCACAAAATACATAACGTCACAAAAATTAATTACGTCAAAAAATACATAACCTCACAAAAATAAATGACGTCACAAAATACATAACGTCACAAAAATAAATGACGTCACAAAATACATAACGTCACAAAAATAAATGACGTCACAAAAATTAATTACGTCACAAAATACATAACGTCACAAAAATAAATGACGTCACAAAATACATAACGTCACAAAATGCATAACGTCAACAAAATAACTGATGTCACAAAATACATAACGTCACAAAAATAAATGACGTCATAAAATACATAACGTCACAATAATAAATGACGTCACAAAAATGTATTACGTCACAAAAATAAATAACGTCACAAAATACATAACGTCACAAAATACATAACGTCACAAAATACATAACGGCACAAAACTAAATGACGTCACAAAATACATAACGTCACAAAAATAAATTACGTCACAAAATTGCATAACGTCAAAAAAATAAAAGACGTCACAAAATACATAACGTCACAAAAATAAATGACGTCACAAAATACATAACGTCACAAAAATTAATTACGTCAAAAAATACATAACCTCACAAAAATAAATGACGTCACAAAATACATAACGTCACAAAAATAAATGACGTCACAAAATACATAACGTCACAAAAATAAATGACGTCACAAAAATTAATTACGTCACAAAATACATAACGTCACAAAAATAAATGACGTCACAAAATACATAACGTCACAAAATGCATAACGTCAACAAAATAACTGATGTCACAAAATACATAACGTCACAAAAATAAATGACGTCATAAAATACATAACGTCACAATAATAAATGACGTCACAAAAATGTATTACGTCACAAAAATAAATAACGTCACAAAATACATAACGTCACAAAATACATAACGTCACAAAATACATAACGGCACAAAACTAAATGACGTCACAAAATACATAACATCACAAAAATAAATTACGTCACAAAATTGCATAACGTCAAAAAAATAAAAGACGTCACAAAATACATAACGTCACAAAAATAAATGACGTCACAAAATACATAACGTCACAAAAATAAATGACGTCAAAATAATATATGACGTCACAAAATACATAACGTCACA
Source organism: Flexamia atlantica (assembly GCA_035578135.1). Classification (NCBI taxonomy): domain Eukaryota; kingdom Metazoa; phylum Arthropoda; class Insecta; order Hemiptera; family Cicadellidae; genus Flexamia; species Flexamia atlantica. Next base: position 152,072 of record JAQJVK010000056.1, on the reverse strand, counting down.
AAAATAAATGACGTCACAAAATACATAACGTTACAAAAATAAATGACGTCACAATATACATAACGTCACAAAAATAAATGACGTCACAAAATACATAACGTCACAAAAAAATGACGTCACAAAATACATAACGTCACAAAAATAAATGACGTCGGAAAAATAAATAACGTCACAAAATACATAACGTCACAAAAATAAATGATGTCACAAAATACATAACGTCACAAAAATAAATGACGTCACAAAATACATAACGTCACAAAATAAATGACGTCACAAAATACAAAACGGCACAAAAATAAATGACTTCACAAAATACATAACGTCACAAAAATAAATGACGTCGGAAAAATAAATAACGTCACAAAATACATAACGTCACAAAATACAAAACGGCAAAAAATAAATGACGTCACAAAATACATAACGTCACAAAAATAAATGACGTCACAAAATACATAACGTCAAAAAAATAAATGACGTCACAAAATACATAACGTCACAAAAATAAATGACGTCACAAAATACATAACGTCACAAAAATAAATGACGTCACAAAATACATAACGTCACAAAATACATAACGTCACAAAAATAAATGACGTTACAAAATAAATGACGTTACAAAATACATAACGTTACCAAAATAAATGACGTCACAAAATACATAACGTCACAAAAATAAATGACGTCACAAAATACATAACGTCACAAAAAAATGACGTCACAAAATACATAACGTCACAAAAATAAATGACGTCACAAAATAAATAACGTCACGAAAATAAATGACTCACAAAATACATAACGTCACAAAAACAAATGACGTCACAAAATACATAACGTCACAAAAATAAATGACGTCACAAAAATTAATTACGTCACAAAATACATAACCTCACAAAATATATAACGTCACAAAAATAAATGACGTCACAAAAATTAATTACGTCACAAAATACATAACGTCACAAAAATAAATAACGTCACAAAATACATAACGTCACAAAATACATAACGTCACAAAAATAAATGACGTCACAAAATAAATAAAGTCACAAAAATAAATGACGTCACAAAATACATAACGTCACAAAAATAAATGACGTCACAAAATACATAACGTCACAAAATTAATGACGTCACAAAAATTAATTACGTCACAAAATACATAACGTCACAAAATACATAACGTCACAAAAATAAATGACGTTACAAAATAAATGACGTTACAAAATACATAACGTTATCAAAATAAATGACGTCACAAAATACATAACGTCACAAAAATAAATGACATCACAAAATACATAACGTCACAAAAAAATGACGTCACAAAATACATAACGTCACAAAAATAAATGACGTCACAAAATACATAACGTCACAAAAATAAATGACGTCACAAAATACATAACGTCACAAAATTAATGACGTCACAAAAATTAATTACGTCACAAAATACATAACGTCACAAAAATTAATTACGTCAAAAAATACATAACCTCACAAAAATAAATGACGTCACAAAATACATAACGTCACAAAAATAAATGACGTCAAAAAATACATAACGTCACAAAAATAAATGACGTCACAAAATACATAACGTCACAAAAATAAATGACGTTACAAAATAAATGACGTTACAAAATACATAACGTTACCAAAATAAATGACGTCACAAAATACATAACGTCACAAAAATAAATGACGTCACAAAATACATAACGTCACAAAAAAATGACGTCACAAAATACATAACGTCAAAAAAATAAATGACGTCACAAAATACATAACGTCACAAAAATAAATGACGTCACAAAATACATAACGTCACAAAAATAAATGACGTCACAAAATACATAACGTCACAAAATACATAACGTCACAAAAATAAATGACGTTACAAAATAAATGACGTTACAAAATACATAACGTTACCAAAATAAATGACGTCACAAAATACATAACGTGACAAAAATAAATGACGTCACAAAATACATAACGTCACAAAAAAATGACGTCACAAAATACATAACGTCACAAAAATAAATGACGTCACAAAATACATAACGTCACGAAAATAAATGACTCACAAAATACATAACGTCACAAAAACAAATGACGTCACAAAATACATAACATCACAAAAATAAATGACGTCACAAAAATTAATTACGTCACAAAATACATAACCTCACAAAATATATAACGTCACAAAAATAAATGACGTCACAAAAATTAATTACGTCACAAAATACATAACGTCACAAAAATAAATAACGTCACAAAATACATAACGTCACAAAATACATAACGTCACAAAAATAAATGACGTCACAAAATAAATAAAGTCACAAAAATAAATGACGTCACAAAATACATAACGTCACAAAAATAAATGACGTCACAAAATACATAACGTCACAAAAATAAATGACGTCAAAAAATACATAACGTCACAAAATACATAACGTCACAAAAATAAATGACGTTACAAAATAAATGACGTTACAAAATACATAACGTTACCAAAATAAATGACGTCACAAAATACATAACGTCACAAAAATAAATGACGTCACAAAATACATAACGTCACAAAAAAATGACGTCACAAAATACATAAAGTCACAAAAATAAATGACGTCACAAAATACATAACGTCACGAAAATAAATGACTCACAATATACATAACGTCACAAAAACAAATGACGTCACAAAATACATAACGTCACAAAAATAAATGACGTCACAAAAATTAATTACGTCACAAAATACATAACCTCACAAAATATATAACGTCACAAAAATAAATGACGTCACAAAAATAAATGACGTCACAAAAATTAATTACGTCACAAAATACATAACGTCACAAAAATAAATAACGTCACAAAATACATAACGTCACAAAATACATAACGTCACAAAAATAAATGACGTCACAAAATAAATAAAGTCACAAAAATAAATGACGTCACAAAATACATAACGTCACAAAAATAAATGACGTCACAAAATACATAACGTTACAAAAATAAATGACGTCACAAAATACATAACGTCACAAAATACATAACGTCACAAAAATAAATGACGTTACAAAATAAATGACGTTACATAATACATAACGTTACCAAAATAAATGACGTCACAAAATACATAACGTCACAAAAACAAATGACGTCATAAAATACATAACGTCACAAAAATAAATGACGTCACAAAATACATAACGTCAAAAAAATAAATGACGTCACAAAATACATAACGTCACAAAAATAAATGACGTCACAAAATACATAACGTCACAAAAATAAATGACGTCACAAAATACATAACGTCACAAAATACATAACGTCACAAAAATAAATGACGTTACAAAATAAATGACGTTACAAAATACATAACGTCACAAAAATAAATGACGTAAAAAAATACATAACCTCACAAAAATAAATGATGTCACAAAATACATAACGTCACAAAAATAAATGACGTCACAAAATACATAACGTCACAAAAATAAATGACGTCACAAAATACATAACGTCACAAAAATAAATGACTTCACAAAATACATAACGTCACAAAAATAAATGACGTCGGAAAAATAAATAATGTCACAAAATACATAACGTCACAAAATACATAACGGCAAAAAATAAATGACGTCACAAAATACATAACGTCACAAAAAAAAATGACGTCACAAAATACATAACGTCACAAAAAAATGACGTCACAAAATACATAACGTCACAAAAATAAATGACGTCACAAAATACATAACGTCACGAAAATAAATAACTCACAAAATACATAACGTCACAAAAACAAATGACGTCACAAAATACATAACGTCACAAAAATAAATGACGTCACAAAATACATAACGTCACAAAATACATAACGTCACAAAAATAAATGACGTTACAAAATAAATGACGTTACAAAATATATAACGTTATCAAAATAAATGACGTCTCAAAATACATAACGTCACAAAAATAAATGACGTCACAAAATACATAACGTCACAAAAAAATGACGTCACAAAATACATAACGTCACAAAAATAAATGACGACACAAAATACATAACGTCACAAAATACATAACGTCACAAAAATAAATGACGTTACAAAATAAATGACGTTACAAATTACATAACGTTACCAAAATAAATGACGTCACAAAATACATAACGTCACGAAAATAAATGACGTCACAAAATACATAACGTTACAAAAATAAATGACGTCACAATATGCATAACGTCACAAAAATAAATGACGTCACAAAATACATAACGTCACAAAAAAATGACGTCACAAAATACATAACGTCACAAAAATAAATGACGTCACAAAATACATAACATCACAAAAATAAATGACGTCACAAAATACATAACGTCACAAAATACATTACGTCACAAAAATAAATGACGTCACAAAATACATAACGTCACAAAAATAAATGACGTCACAAAATACATAACGTCACAAAAATAAATGACGTCACAAAAATTAATTACGTCACAAAATACATAATGTCACAATAATAAATGACGTCACAAAATACATAACGTCATAAAAATAAATGACGTAAAAAAATACATAACCTCACAAAAATAAATGATGTCACAAAATACATAACGTCACAAAAATAAATGACGTCACAAAATACATAACGTCACAAAAATAAATGACGTCACAAAATACATAACGTCACAAAAATAAATGACGTCGGAAAAATAAATAACGTCACAAAATACATAACGTCACAAAATACAAAACGGCAAAAAATAAATGACGTCACAAAATACATAACGTCACAAAAATAAATGACGTCACAAAATACATAACGTCAAAAAAATAAATGACGTCACAAAATACATAACGTCACAAAAATAAATGACGTCACAACATACATAACGTCACAAAAATAAATGACGTCACAAAATACATAACGTCACAAAATACATAACGTCACAAAAATAAATGACGTTACAAAATAAATGACGTTACAAAATACATAACGTTACCAAAATAAATGACGTCACAAAATACATAACGTCACAAAAATAAATGACGTCACAAAATACATAACGTCACAAAAAAATGACGTCACAAAATACATAACGTCACAAAAATAAATGACGTCACAAAATAAATAACGTCACGAAAATAAATGACTCACAAAATACATAACGTCACAAAAACAAATGACGTCACAAAATACATAACGTCACAAAAATAAATGACGTCACAAAAATTCATTACGTCACAAAATACATAACCTCACAAAATATATATAACGTCACAAAAATAAATGACGTCACAAAAATTAATTACGTCACAAAATACATAACGTCACAAAAATAAATAACGTCACAAAATACAAAACGTCACAAAATACATAACGTCACAAAAATAAATGACGTCACAAAATAAATAAAGTCACAAAAATAAATGACGTCACAAAATACATAACGTCACAAAAATAAATGACGTCACAAAATACATAACGTCACAAAATTAATGACGTCACAAAAATTAATTACGTCACAAAATACATAACGTCACAAAATACATAACGTCACAAAAATAAATGACGTTACAAAATAAATGACGTTACAAAATACATAACGTTACCAAAATAAATGACGTCACAAAATACATAACGTCACAAAAATAAATGACGTCACAAAATACATAACGTCACAAAAAAATGACGTCACAAAATACATAACGTCACAAAAATAAATGACGTCACAAAATACATAACGTCACAATAATAAATGACGTCACAAAATACATAACGTCACAAAATTAATGACGTCACAAAAATTAATTACGTCACAAAATACATAACGTCACAAAAATTAATTACTTCAAAAAATACATAACCTCACAAAAATAAATGACGTCACAAAATACATAACGTCACAAAAATAAATGACGTCAAAAAATACATAACGTCACAAAAATAAATGACGTCACAAAATACATAACGTCACAAAAATAAATGACGTTACAAAATAAATGACGTTACAAAATACATAACGTTACCAAAATAAATGACGTCACAAAATACATAACGTCACAAAAATAAATGACGTCACAAAATACATAACGTCACAAAAAAATGACGTCACAAAATACATAACGTCAAAAAAATAAATGACGTCACAAAATACATAACGTCACAAAAATAAATGACGTCACAAAATACATAACGTCACAAAAATAAATGACGTCACAAAATACATAACGTCACAAAATACATAACGTCACAAAAATAAATGACGTTACAAAATAAATGACGTTACAAAATACATAACGTTACCAAAATAAATGACGTCACAAAATACATAACGTGACAAAAATAAATGACGTCACAAAATACATAACGTCACAAAAAAATGACGTCACAAAATACATAACGTCACAAAAATAAATGACGTCACAAAATACATAACGTCACGAAAATAAATGACTCACAAAATACATAACGTCACAAAAACAAATGACGTCACAAAATACATAACATCACAAAAATAAATGACGTCACAAAAATTAATTACGTCACAAAATACATAACCTCACAAAATATATAACGTCACAAAAATAAATGACGTCACAAAAATTAATTACGTCACAAAATACATAACGTCACAAAAATAAATAACGTCACAAAATACATAACGTCACAAAATACATAACGTCACAAAAATAAATGACGTCACAAAATAAATAAAGTCACAAAAATAAATGACGTCACAAAATACATAACGTCACAAAAATAAATGACGTCACAAAATACATAACGTCACAAAAATAAATGACGTCACAAAATACATAACGTCACAAAATACATAACGTCACAAAAATAAATGACGTTACAAAATAAATGACGTTACAAAATACATAACGTTACCAAAATAAATGACGTCACAAAATACATAACGTCACAAAAATAAATGACGTCACAAAATACATAACGTCACAAAAAAATGACGTCACAAAATACATAAAGTCACAAAAATAAATGACGTCACAAAATACATAACGTCACGAAAATAAATGACTCACAATATACATAACGTCACAAAAACAAATGACGTCACAAAATACATAACGTCACAAAAATAAATGACGTCACAAAAATTAATTACGTCACAAAATACATAACCTCACAAAATATATAACGTCACAAAAATAAATGACGTCACAAAAATTAATTACGTCACAAAATACATAACGTCACAAAAATAAATAACGTCACAAAATACATAACGTCACAAAATACATAACGTCACAAAAATAAATGACGTCACAAAATAAATAAAGTCACAAAAATAAATGACGTCACAAAATACATAACGTCACAAAAATAAATGACGTCACAAAATACATAACGTTACAAAAATAAATGACGTCACAAAATACATAACGTCACAAAATACATAACGTCACAAAAATAAATGACGTTACAAAATAAATGACGTTACAAAATACATAACGTTACCAAAATAAATGACGTCACAAAATACATAACGTCACAAAAACAAATGACGTCATAAAATACATAACGTCACAAAAATAAATGACGTCACAAAATACATAACGTCAAAAAATAAATGACGTCACAAAATACATAACGTCACAAAAATAAATGACGTCACAAAATACATAACGTCACAAAAATAAATGACGTCACAAAATACATAACGTCACAAAATACATAACGTCACAAAAATAAATGACGTTACAAAATAAATGACGTTACAAAATACATAACGTCACAAAAATAAATGACGTAAAAAAATACATAACCTCACAAAAATAATAGATGTCACAAAATACATAACGTCACAAAAATAAATGACGTCACAAAATACATAACGTCACAAAAATAAATGACGTCACAAAATACATAACGTCACAAAAATAAATGACTTCACAAAATACATAACGTCACAAAAATAAATGACGTCGGAAAAATAAATAATGTCACAAAATACATAACGTCACAAAATACATAACGGCAAAAAATAAATGACGTCACAAAATACATAACGTCACAAAAATAAATGACGTCACAAAATACATAACGTCACAAAAAAATGACGTCACAAAATACATAACGTCACAAAAATAAATGACGTCACAAAATACATAACGTCACGAAAATAAATAACTCACAAAATACATAACGTCACAAAAATAAATGACGTCACAAAATACATAACGTCACAAAAATAAATGACGTCACAAAATACATAACGTCACAAAATACATAACGTCACAAAAATAAATGGCGTTACAAAATAAATGACGTTACAAAATATATAACGTTACCAAAATAAATGACGTCTCAAAATACATAACGTCACAAAAATAAATGACGTCACAAAATACATAACGTTACAAAAATAAATGACGTCACAATATGCATAACGTCACAAAAATAAATGACGTCACAAAATACATAACGTCACAAAAAAATGACGTCACAAAATACATAACGTCACAAAAATAAATGACGTCACAAAATACATAACATCACAAAAATAAATGACGTCACAAAATACATAACGTCACAAAATACATTACGTCACAAAAATAAATGACGTCACAAAATACATAACGTCACAAAAATAAATGACGTCACAAAATACATAACGTCACAAAAATAAATGACGTCACAAAAATTAATTACGTCACAAAATACATAATGTCACAATAATAAATGACGTCACAAAATACATAACGTCACAAAAATAAATGACGTAAAAAAATACATAACCTCACAAAAATAAATGATGTCACAAAATACATAACGTCACAAAAATAAATGACGTCACAAAATACATAACGTCACAAAAATAAATGACGTCACAAAATACATAACGTCACAAAAATAAATGACTTCACAAAATACATAACGTCACAAAAATAAATGACGTCGGAAAAATAAATAATGTCAAAAAATACATAACGTCACAAAATACATAACGGCAAAAAATAAATGACGTCACAAAATACATAACGTCACAAAAATAAATGACGTCACAAAATACATAACGTCACAAAAAAATAACGTCACAAAATACATAACGTCACAAAAATAAATGACGTCACAAAATACATAACGTCACGAAAATAAATAACTCACAAAATACATAACGTCACAAAAACAAATGACGTCACAAAATACATAACGTCACAAAAATAAATGACGTCACAAAATACATAACGTCACAAAAAAATGACGTCACAAAATACATAACGTCACAAAAATAAATGACGTCACAAAATACATAACGTCACGAAAATAAATGACTCACAAAATACATAACGTAACAAAAACAAATGACGTCACAAAATACATAACGTCACAAAAAATGACGTCACAAAATACATAACGTCACAAAAATAAATGACGTCACAAAATACATAACGTCACGAAAATAAATGACTCACAAAATACATAACGTCACAAAAACAAATGACGTCACAAAATACATAACGTCACAAAAATAAATGACGTCACAAAATACATAACGTCACAAAATACATAACGTCACAAAAATAAATGACGTTACAAAATAAATGACGTTACAAAATAAATGACGTTACAAAATACATAACGTTACCAAAATAAATGACGTCTCAAAATACATAACGTCACAAAAATAAATGACGTCACAAAATACATAACGTCACAAAAAAAATGACGTCACAAAATACATAACGTCACAAAAATAAATGACTTCACAAAATACATAACGTCACAAAATACATAACGTCACAAAAATAAATGACGTTACAAAATAAATGACGTTACAAAATACATAACGTTACCAAAATAAATGACGTCACAAAATACATAACGTCACAAAAATAAATGACGTCACAAAATACATAACGTCACAAAAATAAATGACGTCACAAAATACATAACGTCACGAAAATAAATGACTCACAAAATACATAACGTCACAAAAACAAATGACGTCACAAAATACATAACGTCACAAAAATAAATGACGTCACAAAATACATAACGTCACAAAAATAAATGACGTCACAAAATAAATAACGTCACAAAATACATAACGTCACAAAAAAAAATAACGTTACAAAATAAATGACGTTACAAAATACATAACGTTACCAAAATAAATGACGTCACAAAATACATAACGTCACAAAAATAAATGACGTCACAAAATACATAACGTCACGAAAATAAATGACTCACAAAATACATAACGTCACAAAAACAAATGACGTCACAAAATACATAACGTCAAAAAAATAAATGACGTCACAAAATACATAACGTCACAAAAATAAATGACGTCACAAAATACATAACGTCACAAAAATAAATGACGTCACAAAATACATAACGTCACAAAATACATAACGTCACAAAAATAAATGACGTTACAAAATAAATGACGTTACAAAATACATAACGTACCAAAATAAATGACGTCACAAAATACATAACGTCACAAAAATAAATGACGTCACAAAATACATAACGTCACAAAAAATGACGTCACAAAATACATAACGTCACAAAAATAAATGACGTCACAAAAATTAATTACGTCACAAAATACATAACCTCACAAAATATATAACGTCTCAAAAATAAATGACGTCACAAAAATTAATTACGTCACAAAATACATAACGTCACAAAAATAAATAACGTCACAAAATACATAACGTCACAAAATACATAACGTCACAAAAATAAATGACGTCGCAAAATAAATAAAGTCACAAAAATAAATGACGTCACAAAATACATAACGTCACAAAAATAAATGACGTCACAAAATACATAACGTCACAAAAATAAATGACGTCACAAAATACATAACGTCACAAAATACATAACGTCACAAAAATAAATGACGTTACAAAATAAATGACGTTACAAAATACATAACGTTACCAAAATAAATGACGTCACAAAATACATAACGTCACAAAAATAAATGACGTCACAAAAAACATAACGTCACAAAAAAATGACGTCACAAAATACATAACGTCACAAAAATAAATGACGTCACAAAATACATAACGTCACGAAAATAAATGACTCACAAAATACATAACGTCACAAAAACAAATGACGTCACAAAATACATAACGTCACAGAAATAAATGACGTCACAAAAATTAATTACGTCACAAAATACATAACCTCACAAAATATATAACGTCACAAAAATAAATGACGTCACAAAAATTAATTACGTCACAAAATACATAACGTCACAAAAATAAATAACGTCACAAAATACATAACGTCACAAAATACATAACGTCACAAAAATAAATGACGTCACAAAATAAATAAAGTCACAAAAATAAATGACGTCACAAAATACATAACGTCACAAAAATAAATGACGTCACAAAATACATAACGTCACAAAAATAAATGACGTCACAAAATACATAACGTCACAAAATACATAACGTCACAAAAATAAATGACGTTACAAAATAAATGACGTTACAAAATACATAACGTTACCAAAATAAATGACGTCACAAAATACATAACGTCACAAAAACAAATGACGTCACAAAATACATAACGTCACAAAAATAAATGACGTCACAAAATACATAACGTCACGAAAATAAATGACTGACAAAATACATAACGTCACAAAAACAAATGACGTCACAAAATACATAACGTCAAAAAAATAAATGACGTCACAAAATACATAACGTCACAAAAATAAATGACGTCACAAAATACATAACGTCACAAAAATAAATGACGTCACAAAATACATAACGTCAAAAAATACATAACGTCACAAAAATAAATGACGTTACAAAATAAATGACGTTACAAAATACATAACGTTACCAAAATAAATGACGTCACAAAATACATAACGTCACAAAAATAAATAACGTCACAAAATACATAACGTCACAAAAAAATGACGTCACAAAATACATAACGTCACAAAAATAAATGACGTCACAAAATACATAACGTCACGAAAATAAATGACTCACAAAATACATAACGTCACAAAAACAAATGACGTCACAAAATACATAACGTCACAAAAATAAATGACGTCACAAAAATTAATTACGTCAAAAAATACATAACCTCACAAAATATATAACGTCACAAAAATAAATGACGTCACAAAAATTAATTACGTCACAAAATACATAACGTCACAAAAATAAATAACGTCACAAAATACATAACGTCACAAAATACATAACGTCACAAAAATAAATGACGTCACAAAATAAATAAAGTCACAAAAATATATGACGTCACAAAATACATAACGTCACAAAAATAAATGACGTCACAAAATACATAACGTCACAAAAATAAATGACGTCACAAAATACATAACGTCACAAAATACATAACGTCACAAAAATAAATGACGTTACAAAATAAATGACGTTACAAAATACATAACGTTACCAAAATAAATGACGTCACAAAATACATAACGTCACAAAAATAAATGACGTCACAAAATACATAACGTCACAAAAAAATGACGTCACAAAATACATAACGTCACAAAAATAAATGACGTCACAAAATACATAACGTCACGAAAATAAATGACTCACAAAATACATAACGTCACAAAAACAAATGACGTCACAAAATACATAACTTCACAAAAATAAATGGCGTCACAAAAATTAATTACGTCACAAAATACATAACCTCACAAAATATATAACGTCACAAAAATAAATGACGTCACAAAAATTAATTACGTCACAAAATACATAACGTCACAAAAATAAATAACGTCACAAAATACATAACGTCACAAAATACATAACGTCACAAAAATAAATGACGTCACAAAATAAATAAAGTCACAAAAATAAATGATGTCACAAAATACATAACGTCACGAAAATAAATGACTCACAAAATACATAACGTCACAAAAACAAATGACGTCACAAAATACATAACGTTACAAAATACATAACGTCACAAAAATAAATGACGTTACAAAATAAATGACGTTACAAAATACATAACGTTACCAAAGTCACAAAAATAAATGACGTCACAAAATACATAACGTCACAAAAATAAATGACGTCACAAAATACATAACGTCACAAAATACATAACGTCACAAAAATAAATGACGTTACAAAATAAATGACGTTACAAAATACATAACGTTACCAAAATAAATGACGTCACAAAATACATAACGTCACAAAAATAAATGACGTCACAAAATACATAACGTCACAAAAAAATGACGTCACAAAATACATAACGTCACAAAAATAAATGACGTCACAAAAATTAATTACGTCACAAAATACATAATGTCACAATAATAAATGACGTCACAAAATACATAACGTCACAAAAATAAATGACGTCACAAAATACATAACGTCACAAAAATAAATAACTTCACAAAATACATAACGTCACAAAAATAAATGACGTCGGAAAAATAAATAATGTCACAAAATACATAACGTCACAAAATACATAACGGCAAAAAATAAATGACGTCACAAAATACATAACGTCACAAAAATAAATGACGTCACAAAATACATAACGTCACAAAAAAATGACGTCACAAAATACATAACGTCACAAAAATAAATGACGTCACAAAATACATAACGTCACGAAAATAAATGACTCACAAAATACATAACGTCACAAAAACAAATGACGTCACAAAATACATAACGTCACAAAAATAAATGACGTCACAAAAATTAATTACGTCACAAAATACATAACCTCACAAAATATATAACGTCACAAAAATAAATGACGTCACAAAAATTAATTACGTCACAAAATACATAACGTCACAAAAATATATAACGTCACAAAATACATAACGTCACAAAATTTATAACGTCACAAAAATAAATGACGTCACAAAATAAATAAAGTCACAAAAATAAATGACGTCACAAAATACATAACGTCACAAAAATAAATGCCGTCACAAAATACATAACGTCACAAAATTAATGACGTCACAAAAATTAATTACGTCACAAAATACATAACGTCACAAAAATTAATTACGTCAAAAAATACATAACCTCACAAAAATAAATGACGTCACAAAATACATAACGTCACAAAAATAAATGACGTCACAAAATACATAACGTCACAAAAATAAATGACGTCACAAAAATTAATTACGTCACAAAATACATAACGTCACAAAAATAAATGACGTCACAAAATACATAACGTCACAAAATGCATAACGTCAACAAAATAACTGATGTCACAAAATACATAACGTCACAAAAATAAATGACGTCATAAAATACATAACGTCACAATAATAAATGACGTCACAAAAATGTATTACGTCACAAAAATAAATAACGTCACAAAATACATAACGTCACAAAATACATAACGTCACAAAATACATAACGGCCCAAAACTAAATGACGTCACAAAATACATAACGTCACAAAAATAAATGACGTCACAAAATTGCATAACGTCAAAAAAATAAATGACGTCACAAAATACATAACGTCACAAAAATAAATGACGTCAAAATAATATATGACGTCACAAAATACATAACGTCACAAAAATAAATGACGTCACAAAATACATAACGTTACAAAAATAAATGACGTCACAATATACATAACGTCACAAAAATAAATGACGTCACAAAATACATAACGTCACAAAAAAATGACGTCACAAAATACATAACGTCACAAAAATAAATGACGTCACAAAATACATAACGTCACAAAAATAAATGACGTCACAAAATATTTAACGACACAAAATTAAATGACGTCACAAAATACATATTTCATAAAATACATAACGTCACAAAAATAAATGACGTCACAAAATAAATAACGTCACAAAAATAAATGACGTCTAAAAATACATTACGTCACAAAAATAAATGACGTCACAAAATACATAACGTCACAAAAATAAATGACGTCACAAAATACATAACGTCACAAAAAAATGACGTCACAAAATACATAACGTCACAAAAATAAATGACGTCACAAAAATTAATTACGTCACAAAATACATAATGTCACAATAATAAATGACGTCACAAAATACATAACGTCACAAAAATAAATGACGTCAAAAAATACATAACCTCACAAAAATAAATGATGTCACAAAATACATAACGTCACAAAAATAAATGACGTCACAAAATACATAACGTCACAAAAATAAATGACGTCACAAAATACATACCGTCACAAAAATAAATAACTTCACAAAATACATAACGTCACAAAAATAAATGACGTCGGAAAAATAAATAATGTCACAAAATACATAACGTCACAAAATACATAACGGCAAAAAATAAATGACGTCACAAAATACATAACGTCACAAAAATAAATGACGTCACAAAATACATAACGTCACAAAAAATGACGTCACAAAATACATAACGTCACAAAAATAAATGACGTCACAAAATACATAACGTCACGAAAATAAATGACTCACAAAATACATAACGTCACAAAAACAAATGACGTCACAAAATACATAACGTCACAAAAATAAATGACGTCACAAAAATTAATTACGTCACAAAATACATAACCTCACAAAATATATAACGTCACAAAAATAAATGACGTCACAAAAATTAATTACGTCACAAAATACGTAACGTCACAAAAATAAATAACGTCACAAAATACATAACGTCACAAAATACATAACGTCACAAAAATAAATGACGTCACAAAATAAATAAAGTCACAAAAATAAATGACGTCACAAAATACATAACGTCACAAAAATAAATGACGTCACAAAATACATAACGTCACAAAATTAATGACGTCACAAAAATTAATTACGTCACAAAATACATAACGTCACAAAAATTAATTACGTCAAAAAATACATAACCTCACAAAAATAAATGACGTCACAAAATACATAACGTCACAAAAATAAATGACGTCACAAAATACATAACGTCACAAAAATAAATGACGTCACAAAAATTAATTACGTCACAAAATACATAACGTCACAAAAATAAATGACGTCACAAAATACATAACTTCACAAAATGCATAACGTCAACAAAATAACTGATGTCACAAAATACATAACGTCACAAAAATAAATGACGTCATAAAATACATAACGTCACAATAATAAATGACGTCACAAAAATGTATTACGTCACAAAAATAAATAACGTCACAAAATACATAACGTCACAAAATACATAACGTCACAAAATACATAACGGCCCAAAACTAAATGACGTCACAAAATACATAACGTCACAAAAATAAATGACGTCACAAAATTGCATAACGTCAAAAAAATAAATGACGTCACAAAATACATAACGTCACAAAAATAAATGACGTCACAAAATACATAACGTCACAAAAATAAATGACGTCAAAATAATATATGACGTCACAAAATACATAACGTCACAAAAATAAATGACGTCACAAAATACATAACGTTACAAAAATAAATGACGTCACAATATACATAACGTCACAAAAATAAATGACGTCACAAAATACATAACGTCACAAAAAAATGACGTAACAAAATACATAACGTCACAAAAATAAATGACGTCACAAAATACATAACGTCACAAAAATAAATGACGTCACAAAATATTTAACGACACAAAATTAAATGACGTCACAAAATACATATTTCATAAAATACATAACGTCACAAAAATAAATGACGTCACAAAATAAATAACGTCACAAAAATAAATGACGTCTAAAAATACATTACGTCACAAAAATAAATGACGTCACAAAATACATAACGTCACAAAAATAAATGACGTCACAAAATACATAACGTCACAAAAATAAATGTCGTCACAAAATACATAACGTCACAAAATACATTACGTCACAAAAATAAATGACGTCACAAAATACATAACGTCACAAAAATAAATGACGTCACAAAATACATAACGTCACAAAAATAAATGACGTCACAAAAATTAATTACGTCACAAAAATAAATGACGTCGGAAAAATAAATAACGTCACAAAATACATAACGTCACAAAAATAAATGACGTCAAAAAATACATAACCTCACAAAAATAAATGATGTCACAAAATACATAACGTCACAAAAAAATGACGTCACAAAATACATAACGTCACAAAAAAATGACGTCACAAAATACATAACGTCAAAAAAATAAATGACGTCACAAAATACATAACGTCACAAAAATAAATGACGTCACAAAATACATAACGGCACAAAAATAAATGACTTCACAAAATACATAACGTCACAAAAATAAATGACGTCGGAAAAATAAATAACGTAACAAAATACATAACGTCACAAAATACAAAACGGCAAAAAATAAATGACGTCACAAAATACATAACGTCACAAAAATAAATGACGTCACAAAATACATAACGTCAAAAAAATAAATGACGTCACAAAATACATAAAGTCACAAAAATAAATGACGTCACAAAATACATAACGTCACAAATATAAATGACGTCACAAAATACATAACGTCACAAAATACATAACGTCACAAAAATAAATGACGTTACAAAATAAATGACGTTACAAAATACATAACGTTACCAAAATAAATGACGTCACAAAATACATAACGTCACAAAAATAAATGACGTCACAAAATACATAACGTCACAAAAAAATGACGTCACAAAATACATAACGTCACAAAAATAAATGACGTCACAAAATACATAACGTCACGAAAATAAATGACTCACAAAATACATAACGTCACAAAAACAAATTACGTCACAAAATACATAACGTCACAAAATTAATGACGTCACAAAAATTAATTACGTCACAAAATACATAACGTCACAAAATACATAACGTCACAAAAATAAATGACGATACAAAATAAATGATGTTACAAAATACATAACGTTACCAAAATAAATGACGTCACAAAATACATAACGTCACAAAAATAAATGACGTCACAAAATACATAACGTCACAAAAAAATGACGTCACAAAATACATAACGTCACAAAAATAAATGACGTCACAAAATACATAACGTCACAAAAATAAATGACGTCACAAAATACATAACGTCACAAAATTAATGACGTCACAAAAATTAATTACGTCACAAAATACATAACGTCACAAAAATTAATTACGTCAAAAATTACATAACCTCACAAAAATAAATGACGTCACAAAATACATAACGTCACAAAAATAAATGACGTCAAAAAATACATAACGTCACAAAAATAAATGACGTCACAAAATACATAACGTCTCAAAAATAAATGACGTTACAAAATAAATGACGTTACAAAATACATAACGTTACCAAAATAAATGACGTCACAAAATACATAACGTCACAAAAATAAATGACGTCACAAAATACATAACGTCACAAAAAAATGACGTCACAAAATACATAACGTCAAAAAAATAAATGACGTCACAAAATACATAACGTCACAAAAATAAATGACGTCACAAAATACATAACGTCACAAAAATAAATGACGTCACAAAATACATAACGTCACAAAATACATAACGTCACAAAAATAAATGACGTTACAAAATAAATGACGTTACAAAATACATAACGTTACCAAAATAAATGACGTCACAAAATACATAACGTGACAAAAATAAATGACGTCACAAAATACATAACGTCACAAAAAAATGATGTCACAAAATACATAACGTCACAAAAATAAATGACGTCAAAAAATACATAACGTCACGAAAATAAATGACTCACAAAATACATAACGTCACAAAAACAAATGACGTCACAAAATACATAACATCACAAAAATAAATGACGTCACAAAAATTAATTACGTCACAAAATACATAACCTCACAAAATATATAACGTCACAAAAATAAATGACGTCACAAAAATTAATTACGTCACAAAATACATAACGTCACAAAAATAAATAACGTCACAAAATACATATTGTCACAAAATACATAACGTCACAAAAATAAATGACGTCACAAAATAAATAAAGTCACAAAAATAAATGACGTCACAAAATACATAACGTCACAAAAATAAATGACGTCACAAAATACATAACGTCACAAAAACAAATGACGTCACAAAATACATAACGTCACAAAAATAAATGACGCCACAAAAATTAATTACGTCACAAAATACATAACCTCACAAAATATATAACGTCACAAAAATAAATGACGTCACAAAAATTAATTACGTCACAAAATACATAACGTCACAAAAATAAATAACGTCACAAAATACATAACGTCACAAAATACATAACGTCACAAAAATAAATGACGTCACAAAATAAATAAAGTCACAAAAATAAATGACGTCACAAAATACATAACGTCACAAAAATAAATAACGTCACAAAATACATAACGTCACAAAAAAATGACGTCACAAAATACATAACGTCACAAAAATAAATGACGTTACAAAATAAATGACGTTACAAAATACATAACGTTACCAAAATATATGACGTCACAAAATACATAACGTCACAAAAATAAATAACGTCACAAAATACATAACGTCACAAAAAAATGACGTCACAAAATACATAACGTCACAAAAATAAATGACGTCACAAAATACATAACGTCACGAAAATAAATGACTCACAAAATACATAACGTCACAAAAACAAATGACGTCACAAAATACATAACGTCACAAAAATAAATGACGTCACAAAAATTAATTACGTCACAAAATACATAACCTCACAAAATATATAACGTCACAAAAATTAATTACGTCACAAAATACATAACGTCACAAAAATAAATAACGTCACAAAATACATAACGTCACAAAATACATAACGTCACAAAAATAAATGACGTCACAAAATAAATAAAGTCACAAAAATAAATGACGTCACAAAATACATAACGTCACAAAAATAAATGACGTCACAAAATACATAACGTCACAAAAATAAATGACGTCACAAAATACATAACGTCACAAAATACATAACGTCACAAAAATAAATGACGTTACAAAATAAATGACGTTACAAAATACATAACGTTACCAAAATAAATGACGTCACAAAATACATAACGTCACTAAAATAAATGACGTCACAAAATACATAACGTCACAAAAAAATGACGTCACAAAATACATAACGTCACAAAAATAAATGACGTCACAAAATACATAACGTCACGAAAATAAATGACTCACAAAATACATAACGTCACAAAAACAAATGACGTCACAAAATACATAACTTCACAAAAATAAATGACGTCACAAAAATTAATTACGTCACAAAATACATAACCTCACAAAATATATAACGTCACAAAAATAAATGACGTCACAAAAATTAATTACGTCACAAAATACATAACGTCACAAAAATAAATAACGTCACAAAATACATAACGTCACAAAATACATAACGTCACAAAATACATAACGTCACAAAAATAAATGACGTCACAAAATAAATAAAGTCACAAAAATAAATGACGTCACAAAATACATAACGTCACGAAAATAAATGACTCACAAAATACATAACGTCACAAAAACAAATGACGTCACAAAATACATAACGTCACAAAATACATAACGTCACAAAAATAAATGACGTTACAAAATAAATGACGTTACAAAATACATAACGTTACCAAAATAAATGACGTCACAAAATACATAACGTCACAAAAATAAATGACGTCACAAAATACATAATGTCACAAAAATAAATGACGTCACAAAATACATAACGTCACAAAATACATAACGTCACAAAAATAAATGACGTTACAAAATAAATGACGTTACAAAATACATAACGTTACCAAAATAAATGACGTCACAAAATACATAACGTCACAAAAATAAATGACGTCACAAAATACATAACGTCACAAAAAAATGACGTCACAAAATACATAACGTCACAAAAATAAATGACGTCACAAAATACATAACGTCACAAAAACAAATGACGTCACAAAATACATAACGTCACAAAAATAAATGACGCCACAAAAATTAATTACGTCACAAAATACATAACCTCACAAAATATATAACGTCACAAAAATAAATGACGTCACAAAAATTAATTACGTCACAAAATACATAACGTCACAAAAATAAATAACGTCACAAAATACATAACGTCACAAAATACATAACGTCACAAAAATAAATGACGTCACAAAATAAATAAAGTCACAAAAATAAATGACGTCACAAAATACATAACGTCACAAAAATAAATAACGTCACAAAATACATAACGTCACAAAAAAATGACGTCACAAAATACATAACGTCACAAAAATAAATGACGTTACAAAATAAATGACGTTACAAAATACATAACGTTACCAAAATATATGACGTCACAAAATACATAACGTCACAAAAATAAATAACGTCACAAAATACATAACGTCACAAAAAAATGACGTCACAAAATACATAACGTCACAAAAATAAATGACGTCACAAAATACATAACGTCACGAAAATAAATGACTCACAAAATACATAACGTCACAAAAACAAATGACGTCACAAAATACATAACGTCACAAAAATAAATGACGTCACAAAAATTAATTACGTCACAAAATACATAACCTCACAAAATATATAACGTCACAAAAATTAATTACGTCACAAAATACATAACGTCACAAAAATAAATAACGTCACAAAATACATAACGTCACAAAAATAAATGACGATACAAAATAAATGATGTTACAAAATACATAACGTTACCAAAATAAATGACGTCACAAAATACATAACGTCACAAAAATAAATGACGTCACAAAATACATAACGTCACAAAAAAATGACGTCACAAAATACATAACGTCACAAAAATAAATGACGTCACAAAATACATAACGTCACAAAAATAAATGACGTCACAAAATACATAACGTCACAAAATTAATGACGTCACAAAAATTAATTACGTCACAAAATACATAACGTCACAAAAATTAATTACGTCAAAAATTACATAACCTCACAAAAATAAATGACGTCACAAAATACATAACGTCACAAAAATAAATGACGTCAAAAAATACATAACGTCACAAAAATAAATGACGTCACAAAATACATAACGTCTCAAAAATAAATGACGTTACAAAATAAATGACGTTACAAAATACATAACGTTACCAAAATAAATGACGTCACAAAATACATAACGTCACAAAAATAAATGACGTCACAAAATACATAACGTCACAAAAAAATGACGTCACAAAATACATAACGTCAAAAAAATAAATGACGTCACAAAATACATAACGTCACAAAAATAAATGACGTCACAAAATACATAACGTCACAAAAATAAATGACGTCACAAAATACAAAACGTCACAAAATACATAACGTCACAAAAATAAATGACGTTACAAAATAAATGACGTTACAAAATACATAACGTTACCAAAATAAATGACGTCACAAAATACATAACGTGACAAAAATAAATGACGTCACAAAATACATAACGTCACAAAAAAATGATGTCACAAAATACATAACGTCACAAAAATAAATGACGTCAAAAAATACATAACGTCACGAAAATAAATGACTCACAAAATACATAACGTCACAAAAACAAATGACGTCACAAAATACATAACATCACAAAAATAAATGACGTCACAAAAATTAATTACGTCACAAAATACATAACCTCACAAAATATATAACGTCACAAAAATAAATGACGTCACAAAAATTAATTACGTCACAAAATACATAACGTCACAAAAATAAATAACGTCACAAAATACATATTGTCACAAAATACATAACGTCACAAAAATAAATGACGTCACAAAATAAATAAAGTCACAAAAATAAATGACGTCACAAAATACATAACGTCACAAAAATAAATGACGTCACAAAATACATAACGTCACAAAAACAAATGACGTCACAAAATACATAACGTCACAAAAATAAATGACGCCACAAAAATTAATTACGTCACAAAATACATAACCTCACAAAATATATAACGTCACAAAAATAAATGACGTCACAAAAATTAATTACGTCACAAAATACATAACGTCACAAAAATAAATAACGTCACAAAATACATAACGTCACAAAATACATAACGTCACAAAAATAAATGACGTCACAAAATAAATAAAGTCACAAAAATAAATGACGTCACAAAATACATAACGTCACAAAAATAAATAACGTCACAAAATACATAACGTCACAAAAAAATGACGTCACAAAATACATAACGTCACAAAAATAAATGACGTTACAAAATAAATGACGTTACAAAATACATAACGTTACCAAAATATATGACGTCACAAAATACATAACGTCACAAAAATAAATAACGTCACAAAATACATAACGTCACAAAAAAATGACGTCACAAAATACATAACGTCACAAAAATAAATGATGTCACAAAATACATAACGTCACGAAAATAAATGACTCACAAAATACATAACGTCACAAAAACAAATGACGTCACAAAATACATAACGTCACAAAAATAAATGACGTCACAAAATACATAACGTCACAAAAATAAATGACGTCACAAAATACATAACGTCACAAAATACATAACGTCACAAAAATAAATGACGTTACAAAATAAATGACGTTACAAAATACATAACGTTACCAAAATAAATGACGTCACAAAATACATAACGTCACTAAAATAAATGACGTCACAAAATACATAACGTCACAAAAAAATGACGTCACAAAATACATAACGTCACAAAAATAAATGACGTCACAAAATACATAACGTCACGAAAATAAATGACTCACAAAATACATAACGTCACAAAAACAAATGACGTCACAAAATACATAACTTCACAAAAATAAATGACGTCACAAAAATTAATTACGTCACAAAATACATAACCTCACAAAATATATAACGTCACAAAAATAAATGACGTCACAAAAATTAATTACGTCACAAAATACATAACGTCACAAAAATAAATAACGTCACAAAATACATAACGTCACAAAATACATAACGTCACAAAATACATAACGTCACAAAAATAAATGACGTCACAAAATAAATAAAGTCACAAAAATAAATGACGTCACAAA
Organism: Flexamia atlantica; assembly: GCA_035578135.1. Classification (NCBI taxonomy): domain Eukaryota; kingdom Metazoa; phylum Arthropoda; class Insecta; order Hemiptera; family Cicadellidae; genus Flexamia; species Flexamia atlantica. The sequence goes on along the minus strand of JAQJVK010000056.1, from coordinate 127,772 downwards.
ATACATAACGTCACGAAAATAAATGACTCACAAAATACATAACGTCACAAAAACAAATGACGTCACAAAATACATAACGTCACAAAATACATAACGTCACAAAAATAAATGACGTTACAAAATAAATGACGTTACAAAATACATAACGTTACCAAAATAAATGACGTCACAAAATACATAACGTCACAAAAATAAATGACGTCACAAAATACATAATGTCACAAAAATAAATGACGTCACAAAATACATAACGTCACAAAATACATAACGTCACAAAAATAAATGACGTTACAAAATAAATGACGTTACAAAATACATAACGTTACCAAAATAAATGACGTCACAAAATACATAACGTCACAAAAATAAATGACGTCACAAAATACATAACGTCACAAAAAAATGACGTCACAAAATACATAACGTCACAAAAATAAATGACGTCACAAAATACATAACGTCACAAAAACAAATGACGTCACAAAATACATAACGTCACAAAAATAAATGACGCCACAAAAATTAATTACGTCACAAAATACATAACCTCACAAAATATATAACGTCACAAAAATAAATGACGTCACAAAAATTAATTACGTCACAAAATACATAACGTCACAAAAATAAATAACGTCACAAAATACATAACGTCACAAAATACATAACGTCACAAAAATAAATGACGTCACAAAATAAATAAAGTCACAAAAATAAATGACGTCACAAAATACATAACGTCACAAAAATAAATAACGTCACAAAATACATAACGTCACAAAAAAATGACGTCACAAAATACATAACGTCACAAAAATAAATGACGTTACAAAATAAATGACGTTACAAAATACATAACGTTACCAAAATATATGACGTCACAAAATACATAACGTCACAAAAATAAATAACGTCACAAAATACATAACGTCACAAAAAAATGACGTCACAAAATACATAACGTCACAAAAATAAATGACGTCACAAAATACATAACGTCACGAAAATAAATGACTCACAAAATACATAACGTCACAAAAACAAATGACGTCACAAAATACATAACGTCACAAAAATAAATGACGTCACAAAAATTAATTACGTCACAAAATACATAACCTCACAAAATATATAACGTCACAAAAATTAATTACGTCACAAAATACATAACGTCACAAAAATAAATAACGTCACAAAATACATAACGTCACAAAATACATAACGTCACAAAAATAAATGACGTCACAAAATAAATAAAGTCACAAAAATAAATGACGTCACAAAATACATAACGTCACAAAAATAAATGACGTCACAAAATACATAACGTCACAAAAATAAATGACGTCACAAAATACATAACGTCACAAAATACATAACGTCACAAAAATAAATGACGTTACAAAATAAATGACGTTACAAAATACATAACGTTACCAAAATAAATGACGTCACAAAATACATAACGTCACTAAAATAAATGACGTCACAAAATACATAACGTCACAAAAAAATGACGTCACAAAATACATAACGTCACAAAAATAAATGACGTCACAAAATACATAACGTCACGAAAATAAATGACTCACAAAATACATAACGTCACAAAAACAAATGACGTCACAAAATACATAACTTCACAAAAATAAATGACGTCACAAAAATTAATTACGTCACAAAATACATAACCTCACAAAATATATAACGTCACAAAAATAAATGACGTCACAAAAATTAATTACGTCACAAAATACATAACGTCACAAAAATAAATAACGTCACAAAATACATAACGTCACAAAATACATAACGTCACAAAATACATAACGTCACAAAAATAAATGACGTCACAAAATAAATAAAGTCACAAAAATAAATGACGTCACAAAATACATAACGTCACGAAAATAAATGACTCACAAAATACATAACGTCACAAAAACAAATGACGTCACAAAATACATAACGTCACAAAATACATAACGTCACAAAAATAAATGACGTTACAAAATAAATGACGTTACAAAATACATAACGTTACCAAAATAAATGACGTCACAAAATACATAACGTCACAAAAATAAATGACGTCACAAAATACATAATGTCACAAAAATAAATGACGTCACAAAATACATAACGTCACAAAATACATAACGTCACAAAAATAAATGACGTTACAAAATAAATGACGTTACAAAATACATAACGTTACCAAAATAAATGACGTCACAAAATACATAACGTCACAAAAATAAATGACGTCACAAAATACATAACGTCACAAAAATAAATGACGTCATAAAATACATAACGTCACGAAAATAAATGACGTCACAAAATACATAACGTTACAAAAATAAATGACGTCACAAAATACATAACGTCACGAAAATAAATGACTCACAAAATACATAACGTCACAAAAACAAATGACGTCACAAAATACATAACGTCACAAAATACTTAAGATCACAAAAATAAATGACGTTACAAAATAAATGACGTCACAAAATACATAACGTCACAAAAATGACGTCACAAAATACATAACGTCACAAAAAAATGACGTCACAAAATACATAACGTCACAAAAATAAATGACGTCACAAAATACATAACGTCACAAAAATAAATGACGTCACAAAATACATAACGTCACAAAATACATTACGTCACAAAAATAAATGACGTCACAAAATACATAACGTCACAAAAATAAATGACGTCACAAAATACATAACGTCACAAAAATAAATGACGTCACAAAATAAATAAAGTCACAAAAATAAATGACGTCACAAAATACATAACGTCACAAAAATAAATGACGTCACAAAATACATAACGTCACAAAAATAAATGACGTCACAAAATACATAACGTCACAAAATACATAACGTCACAAAAATAAATGACGTTACAAAATAAATGACGTTACAAAATACATAACGTTACCAAAATAAATGACGTCACAAAATACATAACGTCACAAAAATAAATGACGTCACAAAATACATAACGTCACAAAAAAATGACGTCACAAAATACATAACGTCACAAAAATAAATGACGTCACAAAATACATAACGTCACGAAAATAAATGACTCACAAAATACATAACGTCACAAAAACAAATGACGTCACAAAATACATAACTTCACAAAAATAAATGACGTCACAAAAATTAATTACGTCACAAAATACATAACCTCACAAAATATATAACGTCACAAAAATAAATGACGTCACAAAAATTAATTACGTCACAAAATACATAACGTCACAAAAATAAATAACGTCACAAAATACATAACGTCACAAAATACATAACGTCACAAAAATAAATGACGTCACAAAATAAATAAAGTCACAAAAATAAATGACGTCACAAAATACATAACATCACGAAAATAAATGACTCACAAAATACATAACGTCACAAAATACATAACGTCACAAAAATAAATGACGTTACAAAATAAATGACGTTACAAAATACATAACGTTACCAAAATAAATGACGTCACAAAATACATAACGTCACAAAAATAAATGACGTCGCAAAATACATAACGTCACAAAAATAAATGACGTCACAAAATACATAACGTCACAAAATACATAACGTCACAAAAATAAATGACGTTACAAAATAAATGACGTTACAAAATACATAACGTTACCAAAATAAATGACGTCACAAAATACATAACGTCACAAAAATAAATGACGTCACAAAATACATAACGTCAAAAAAAAATGACGTCACAAAATACATAACGTCACAAAAATAAATGACGTCATAAAATACATAACGTCACGAAAATAAATGACGTCACAAAATACATAACGTTACAAAAATAAATGACGTCACAATATACATAACGTCACAAAAATAAATGACGTCACAAAATACATAACGTCACAAAAAAATGACTTCACAAAATACATAACGTCACAAAAATAAATGACGTCACAAAATACATAACGTCACAAAAATAAATGACGTCACAAAATACATAACGTCACAAAATACATTACGTCACAAAAATAAATGACGTCACAAAATACATAACGTCACAAAAACAAATGACGTCACAAAATACATAACGTCACAAAAATAAATGACGTCACAAAAATTAATTACGTCACAAAATACATAATGTCACAATAATAAATGACGTCACAAAATACATAACGTCACAAAAATAAATGACGTCAAAAAATACATAACCTCACAAAAATAAATGATGTCACAAAATACATAACGTCACAAAAATAAATGACGTCACAAAATACATAACGTCACAAAAATAAATGACGTCACAAAATACATAACGTCACAAAAATAAATGACTTCACAAAATACATAACGTCACAAAAATAAATGACGTCGGAAAAATAAATAATGTCACAAAATACATAACGTCACAAAATACATAACGGCACAAAAATAAATGACGTCACAAAATAAATGACGTTACAAAATAAATGACGTTACAAAATACATAACGTTACCAAAATAAATGACGTCACAAAATACATAACGTCACAAAAATAAATGACGTCACAAAATACATAACGTCACAAAAAAATGACGTCACAAAATACATAACGTCACAAAAATAAATGACGTCACAAAATACATAACGTCACGAAAATAAATGACTCACAAAATACATAACGTCACAAAAACAAATGACGTCACAAAATACATAACTTCACAAAAATAAATGACGTCACAAAAATTAATTACGTCACAAAATACATAACCTCACAAAATATATAACGTCACAAAAATAAATGACGTCACAAAAATTAATTACGTCACAAAATACATAACGTCACAAAAATAAATAACGTCACAAAATACATAACGTCACAAAATACATAACGTCACAAAAATAAATGACGTCACAAAATAAATAAAGTCACAAAAATAAATGACGTCACAAAATACATAACATCACGAAAATAAATGACTCACAAAATACATAACGTCACAAAATACATAACGTCACAAAAATAAATGACGTTACAAAATAAATGACGTTACAAAATACATAACGTTACCAAAATAAATGACGTCACAAAATACATAACGTCACAAAAATAAATGACGTCGCAAAATACATAACGTCACAAAAATAAATGACGTCACAAAATACATAACGTCACAAAATACATAACGTCACAAAAATAAATGACGTTACAAAATAAATGACGTTACAAAATACATAACGTTACCAAAATAAATGACGTCACAAAATACATAACGTCACAAAAATAAATGACGTCACAAAATACATAACGTCAAAAAAAAATGACGTCACAAAATACATAACGTCACAAAAATAAATGACGTCATAAAATACATAACGTCACGAAAATAAATGACGTCACAAAATACATAACGTTACAAAAATAAATGACGTCACAATATACATAACGTCACAAAAATAAATGACGTCACAAAATACATAACGTCACAAAAAAATGACTTCACAAAATACATAACGTCACAAAAATAAATGACGTCACAAAATACATAACGTCACAAAAATAAATGACGTCACAAAATACATAACGTCACAAAATACATTACGTCACAAAAATAAATGACGTCACAAAATACATAACGTCACAAAAACAAATGACGTCACAAAATACATAACGTCACAAAAATAAATGACGTCACAAAAATTAATTACGTCACAAAATACATAATGTCACAATAATAAATGACGTCACAAAATACATAACGTCACAAAAATAAATGACGTCAAAAAATACATAACCTCACAAAAATAAATGATGTCACAAAATACATAACGTCACAAAAATAAATGACGTCACAAAATACATAACGTCACAAAAATAAATGACGTCACAAAATACATAACGTCACAAAAATAAATGACTTCACAAAATACATAACGTCACAAAAATAAATGACGTCGGAAAAATAAATAATGTCACAAAATACATAACGTCACAAAATACATAACGGCAAAAAATAAATGACGTCACAAAATACATAACGTCACGAAAATAAATGACTCACAAAATACATAACGTCACAAAAACAAATGACGTCACAAAATACATAACGTCACAAAAATAAATGACGTCACAAAATACATAACGTCACAAAATACATAACGTCACAAAAATAAATGACGTTACAAAATAAATGACGTTACAAAATACATAACGTTACCAAAATAAATGACGTCACAAAATACATAACGTCTAAAAAATAAATGACGTCACAAAATACATAACGTCACAAAAAAATGACGTCACAAAATACATAACGTCACAAAAATAAATGACGTCACAAAATACATAACGTCACAAAATACATAACGTCACAAAAATAAATGACGTTACAAAATAAATGACGTTACAAAATACATAACGTTACCAAAATAAATGACGTCACAAAATACATAATGTCACAAAAATAAATGACGTCACCAAATACATAACGTCACAAAAAAATGACGTCACAAAATACATAACGTCACAAAAATAAATGACGTCACAAAATACATAACGTCACGAAAATAAATGACTCACATAATACATAACGTCACAAAAACAAATGACGTCACAAAATACATAACGTCACAAAAATAAATGACGTCACAAAATACATAACGTCACAAAAATAAATGACGTCACAAAATAAATAACGTCACAAAATACATAACGTCACAAAAATAAATGACGTTACAAAATAAATGACGTTACAAAATACATAACGTTACCAAAATAAATGACGTCACAAAATACTAAACGTCACAAAAATAAATGACGTCACAAAATACATAACGTCACAAAAAATGACGTCACAAAATACATAACGTCACAAAAATAAATGACGTCACAAAATACATAACGTCATGAAAATAAATGACTCACAAAATACATAACGTCACAAAAACAAATGACGTCATAAAATACATAACGTCAAAAAAATAAATGACGTCACAAAATACATAACGTCACAAAAATAAATGACGTCACAAAATACATAACGTCACAAAAATAAATGACGTCACAAAATACATAACGTCACAAAATACATAACGTCACAAAAATAAATGAAGTTACAAAATAAATGACGTTACAAAATACATAACGTTACCAAAATAAATGACGTCACAAAATACATAACGTCACAAAAATAAATGACGTCACAAAATACATAACGTCACAAAAAAATGACGTCACAAAATACATAACGTCACAAAAATAAATGACGTCACAAAATACATAACGTCACGAAAATAAATGACTCACAAAATACATAACGTCACAAAAACAAATGACGTCACAAAATACATAACGTCACAAAAATAAATGACGTCACAAAATACATAACCTCACAAAATATATAACGTCACAAAAATAAATGACGTCACAAAAATTAATTACGTCACAAAATACATAACGTCACAAAAATAAATAACGTCACAAAATACATAACGTCACAAAATACATAACGTCACAAAAATAAATGACGTCACAAAATAAATAAAGTCACAAAAATAAATGACGTCACAAAATACATAACGTCACAAAAATAAATGACGTCACAAAATACATAACGTCACAAAAATAAATGACGTCACAAAATACATAACGTCACAAAATACATAACGTCACAAAAATAAATGACGTTACAAAATAAATGACGTTACAAAATACATAACGTTACCAAAATAAATGACGTCACAAAATACATAACGTCACAAAAATAAATGACGTCACAAAATACATAACGTCACAAAAAAATGACGTCACAAAATCCATAACGTCACAAAAATAAATGACGTCAAAAAATACATAACGTCACGAAAATAAATGACCCACAAAATACATAACGTCACAAAAACAAATGACGTCACAAAATACATAACGTCACAAAAATAAATGACGTCACAAAATAAATAAAGTCACAAAAATAAATGACGTCACAAAATACATAACGTCACAAAAATAAATGACGTCACAAAATACATAACGTTACAAAAATAAATGACGTCACAAAATACACAACGTCACAAAATACATAACGTCACAAAAATAAATGACGTTACAAAATAAATGACGTTACAAAATACATAACGTTACCAAAATAAATGACGTCACAAAATACATAACGTCACAAAAACAAATGACGTCACAAAATACATAATGTCACGAAAATAAATGACTCACAAAATACATAACGTCACAAAAACAAATGACGTCACAAAATACATAACGTCACAAAAATAAATGACGTCACAAAAATTAATTACGTCACAAAATACATAACCTCACAAAATATATATTGTCACAAAAATAAATGACGTCACAAAAATTAATTACGTCACAAAATACATAACGTCACAAAAATAAATAACGTCACAAAATACATAACGTCACAAAATACATAACGTCACAAAAATAAATGACGTCACAAAATAAATAAAGTCACAAAAATAAATGACGTCACAAAATACATAACGTCACAAAAATAAATGACGTCACAAAATACATAACGTTACAAAAATAAATGACGTCACAAAATACACAACGTCACAAAATACATAACGTCACAAAAATACATAACGTCACAAAAATAAATGACGTCACAAAATACATAACGTCACGAAAATAAATAACGTCACAAAATACATAACGTCACAAAAAAATGACGTCACAAAATACATAACGTCACAAAAATAAATGACGTCACAAAATACATAACGTCACAAAATACATAACGTCACAAAAATAAATGACGTTACAAAATAAATGACGTTACAAAATAAATGACGTTACAAAATACATAACGTTACCAAAATAAATGACGTCACAAAATACATAACGTCACAAAAATAAATGACGTCACAAAATACATAACGTCACAAAAAAATGACGTCACAAAATACATAACGTCACAAAAATAAATGACGTCACAAAATACATAACGTCACGAAAATAAATGACTCACAAAATACATAACGTCACAAAAACAAATGACGTCACAAAATACATAACTTCACAAAAATAAATGACGTCACAAAAATTAATTACGTCACAAAATACATAACCTCACAAAATATATAACGTCACAAAAATAAATGACGTCACAAAAATTAATTACGTCACAAAATACATAACGTCACAAAAATAAATAACGTCACAAAATACATAACGTCACAAAATACATAACGTCACAAAAATAAATGACGTCACAAAATAAATAAAGTCACAAAAATAAATGACGTCACAAAATACATAACGTCACGAAAATAAATGACTCACAAAATACATAACGTCACAAAAACAAATGACGTCACAAAATACATAACGTCACAAAATACATAACGTCACAAAAATAAATGACGTTACAAAATAAATGACGTTACAAAATACATAACGTTACCAAAATAAATGACGTCACAAAATACATAACGTCACAAAAATAAATGACGTCACAAAATACATAACGTCACAAAAATAAATGACGTCACAAAATAAATAACGTCACAAAATACATAACGTCACAAAAATAAATGACGTTACAAAATAAATGACGTTACAAAATACATAACGTTACCAAAATAAATGACGTCACAAAATACATAACGTCACAAAAATAAATGACGTCACAAAATACATAACGTCACAAAAAAATGACGTCACAAAATACATAACGTCACAAAAATAAATGACGTCATAAAATACATAACGTCACGAAAATAAATGACGTCACAAAATACATAACGTTACAAAAATAAATGACGTCACAATATACATAACGTCACAAAAATAAATGACGTCACAAAATACATAACGTCACAAAAAAATGACGTCACAAAATACATAACGTCACAAAAATAAATGACGTCACAAAATACATAACGTCACAAAAATAAATGACGTCACAAAATACATAACGTCACAAAATACATTACGTCACAAAAATAAATGACGTCACAAAATACATAACGTCACAAAAATAAATGACGTCACAAAATACATAACGTCACAAAAAAATGACTTCACAAAATACATAACGTCACAAAAATAAATGACGTCACAAAATACATAACGTCACAAAAATAAATGACGTCACAAAATACATAACGTCACAAAATACATTACGTCACAAAAATAAATGACGTCACAAAATACATAACGTCACAAAAATAAATGACGTCACAAAATACATAACGTCACAAAAATAAATGACGTCACAAAAATTAATTACGTCACAAAATACATAATGTCACAATAATAAATGACGTCACAAAATACATAACGTCACAAAAATAAATGACGTCAAAAAATACATAACCTCACAAAAATAAATGATGTCACAAAATACATAACGTCACAAAAATAAATGACGTCACAAAATACATAACGTCACAAGAATAAATGACGTCACAAAATACATAACGTCACAAAAATAAATGACTTCACAAAATACATAACGTCACAAAAATAAATGACGTCGGAAAAATAAATAATGTCACAAAATACATAACGTCACAAAATACATAACGGCAAAAAATAAATGACGTCACAAAATACATAACGTCACGAAAATAAATGACTCACAAAATACATAACGTCACAAAAACAAATGACGTCACAAAATACATAACGTCACAAAAATAAATGACGTCACAAAATACATAACGTCACAAAATACATAACGTCACAAAAATAAATGACGTTACAAAATAAATGACGTTACAAAATACATAACGTTACCAAAATAAATGACGTCACAAAATACATAACGTCTAAAAAATAAATGACGTCACAAAATACATAACGTCACAAAAAAATGACGTCACAAAATACATAACGTCACAAAAATAAATGACGTCACAAAATACATAACGTCACAAAATACATAACGTCACAAAAATAAATGACGTTACAAAATAAATGACGTTACAAAATACATAACGTTACCAAAATAAATGACGTCACAAAATACATAATGTCACAAAAATAAATGACGTCACCAAATACATAACGTCACAAAAAAATGACGTCACAAAATACATAACGTCACAAAAATAAATGACGTCACAAAATACATAACGTCACGAAAATAAATGACTCACATAATACATAACGTCACAAAAACAAATGACGTCACAAAATACATAACGTCACAAAAATAAATGACGTCACAAAATACATAACGTCACAAAAATAAATGACGTCACAAAATAAATAACGTCACAAAATACATAACGTCACAAAAATAAATGACGTTACAAAATAAATGACGTTACAAAATACATAACGTTACCAAAATAAATGACGTCACAAAATACTAAACGTCACAAAAATAAATGACGTCACAAAATACATAACGTCACAAAAAATGACGTCACAAAATACATAACGTCACAAAAATAAATGACGTCACAAAATACATAACGTCACAAAAATAAATGACGTCACAAAATACATAACGTCACAAAAATAAATGACGTCACAAAATACATAACGTCACAAAATACATAACGTCACAAAAATAAATGAAGTTACAAAATAAATGACGTTACAAAATACATAACGTTACCAAAATAAATGACGTCACAAAATACATAACGTCACAAAAATAAATGACGTCACAAAATACATAACGTCACAAAAAAATGACGTCACAAAATACATAACGTCACAAAAATAAATGACGTCACAAAATACATAACGTCACGAAAATAAATGACTCACAAAATACATAACGTCACAAAAACAAATGACGTCACAAAATACATAACGTCACAAAAATAAATGACGTCACAAAATACATAACCTCACAAAATATATAACGTCACAAAAATAAATGACGTCACAAAAATTAATTACGTCACAAAATACATAACGTCACAAAAATAAATAACGTCACAAAATACATAACGTCACAAAATACATAACGTCACAAAAATAAATGACGTCACAAAATAAATAAAGTCACAAAAATAAATGACGTCACAAAATACATAACGTCACAAAAATAAATGACGTCACAAAATACATAACGTCACAAAAATAAATGACGTCACAAAATACATAACGTCACAAAATACATAACGTCACAAAAATAAATGACGTTACAAAATAAATGACGTTACAAAATACATAACGTTACCAAAATAAATGACGTCACAAAATACATAACGTCACAAAAATAAATGACGTCACAAAATACATAACGTCACAAAAAAATGACGTCACAAAATCCATAACGTCACAAAAATAAATGACGTCAAAAAATACATAACGTCACGAAAATAAATGACTCACAAAATTCATAACGTCACAAAAACAAATGACGTCACAAAATACATAACGTCACAAAAATAAATGACGTCACAAAATAAATAAAGTCACAAAAATAAATGACGTCACAAAATACATAACGTCACAAAAATAAATGACGTCACAAAATACATAACGTTACAAAAATAAATGACGTCACAAAATACACAACGTCACAAAATACATAACGTCACAAAAATAAATGACGTTACAAAATAAATGACGTTACAAAATACATAACGTTACCAAAATAAATGACGTCACAAAATACATAACGTCACAAAAACAAATGACGTCACAAAATACATAACGTCACGAAAATAAATGACTCACAAAATACATAACGTCACAAAAACAAATGACGTCACAAAATACATAACGTCACAAAAATAAATGACGTCACAAAAATTAATTACGTCACAAAATACATAACCTCACAAAATATATATTGTCACAAAAATAAATGACGTCACAAAAATTAATTACGTCACAAAATACATAACGTCACAAAAATAAATAACGTCACAAAATACATAACGTCACAAAATACATAACATCACAAAAATAAATGACGTCACAAAATAAATAAAGTCACAAAAATAAATGACGTCACAAAATACATAACGTCACAAAAATAAATGACGTCACAAAATACATAACGTTACAAAAATAAATGACGTCACAAAATACACAACGTCACAAAATACATAACGTCACAAAAATACATAACGTCACAAAAATAAATGACGTCACAAAATACATAACGTCACGAAAATAAATGACTCACAAAATACATAACGTCACAAAAACAAATGTGGTCACAAAATACATAACGTCAAAAAAATAAATGACGTCACAAAATACATAACGTCACAAAAATAAATGACGTCACAAAATACATAACGTCACAAAAAAAAATGACGTCACAAAATACATAACGTCACAAAATACATAACGTCACAAAAATAAATGACGTTACAAAATAAATGACGTTACAAAATACATAACGTTACCAAAATATATGACGTCACAAAATACATAACGTCACAAAAATAAATAACGTCACAAAATACATAACGTCACAAAAAAATGACGTCATAAAATACATAACGTCACAAAAATAAATGACGTCACAAAATACATAACGTCACGAAAATAAATGACTCACAAAATACATAACGTCACAAAAACAAATGACGTCACAAAATACATAACGTCACAAAAATAAATGACGTCACAAAAATTAATTACGTCACAAAATACATAACCTCACAAAATATATAACGTCACAAAAATAAATGACGTCACAAAAATTAATTACGTCACAAAATACATAACGTCACAAAAATAAATAACGTCACAAAATACATAACATCACAAAATACATAACTTCACAAAAATAAATGACGTCACAAAATAAATAAAGTCACAAAAATAAATGACGTCACAAAATACATAACGTCACAAAAATAAATGACGTCACAAAATACATAACGTCACAAAATACATAACGTCACAAAAATAAATGACGTTACAAAATAAATGACGTTACAAAATAAATGACGTTACAAAATACATAACGTTACCAAAATAAATGACGTCACAAAATACATAACGTCACAAAAATAAATGACGTCACAAAATACATAACGTCACAAAAAAATGACGTCACAAAATACATAACGTCACAAAAATAAATGACGTCACAAAATACATAACGTCACGAAAATAAATGACTCACAAAATACATAACGTCACAAAAACAAATGACGTCACAAAATACATAACTTCACAAAAATAAATGACGTCACAAAAATTAATTACGTCACAAAATACATAACCTCACAAAATATATAACGTCACAAAAATAAATGACGTCACAAAAATTAATTACGTCACAAAATACATAACGTCACAAAAATAATTAACGTCACAAAATACATAACGTCACAAAATACATAACGTCACAAAAATAAATGACGTCACAAAATAAATAAAGTCACAAAAATAAATGACGTCACAAAATACATAACGTCACGAAAATAAATGACTCACAAAATACATAACGTCACAAAAACAAATGACGTCACAAAATACATAACGTCACAAAATACATAACGTCACAAAAATAAATGACGTTACAAAATAAATGACGTTACAAAATACATAACGTTACCAAAATAAATGACGTCACAAAATACATAACGTCACAAAAATAAATGACGTCACAAAATACATAACGTCACAAAAATAAATGACGTCACAAAATACATAACGTCACAAAATACATAACGTCACAAAAATAAATGACGTTACAAAATAAATGACGTTACAAAATACATAACGTTACCAAAATAAATGACGTCACAAAATACATAACGTCACAAAAATAAATGACGTCACAAAATACATAACGTCACAAAAAAATGACGTCACAAAATACATAACGTCACAAAAATAAATGACGTCATAAAATACATAACGTCACGAAAATAAATGACGTCACAAAATACATAACGTTACAAAAATAAATGACGTCACAATATACATAACGTCACAAAAATAAATGACGTCACAAAATACATAACGTCACAAAAAAATGACGTCACAAAATACATAACGTCACAAAAATAAATGACGTCACAAAATACATAACGTCACAAAAATAAATGACGTCACAAAATACATAACGTCACAAAATACATTACGTCACAAAAATAAATGACGTCACAAAATACATAACGTCACAAAAATAAATGACGTCACAAAATACATAACGTCACAAAAATAAATGACGTCACAAAATACATAACGTCACAAAAATAAATGACGTCACAAAATACATAACGTCACAAAATACATAACGTCACAAAAATAAATGACGTTACAAAATAAATGACGTTACAAAATACATAACGTTACCAAAATATATGACGTCACAAAATACATAACGTCACAAAAATAAATAACGTCACAAAATACATAACGTCACAAAAAAATGACGTCACAAAATACATAACGTCACAAAAATAAATGACGTCACAAAATACATAACGTCACGAACATAAATGACTCACAAAATACATAACGTCACAAAAACAAATGACGTCACAAAATACATAACGTCACAAAAATAAATGACGTCACAAAAATTAATTACGTCACAAAATACATAACCTCACAAAATATATAACGTCACAAAAATAAATGACGTCACAAAAATTAATTACGTCACAAAATACATAACGTCACAAAAATAAATAACGTCACAAAATACATAACGTCACAAAATACATAACGTCACAAAAATAAATGACGTCACAAAATAAATAAAGTCACAAAAATAAATGACGTCACAAAATACATAACGTCACAAAAATAAATGACGTCATAAAATACATAACGTCACGAAAATAAATGACGTCACAAAATACATAACGTTACAAAAATAAATGACGTCACAATATACATAACGTCACAAAAATAAATGACGTCACAAAATACATAACGTCACAAAAAAATGACGTCACAAAATACATAACGTCACAAAAATAAATGACGTCACAAAATACATAACGTCACAAAAATAAATGACGTCACAAAATACATAACGTCACAAAATACATTACGTCACAAAAATAAATGACGTCACAAAATACATAACGTCACAAAAATAAATGACGTCACAAAATACATAACGTCACAAAAATAAATGACGTCACAAAATACATAACGTCACAAAAATAAATAACGTCACAAAATACATAACGTCACAAAAAAATGACGTCACAAAATACATAACGTCACAAAAATAAATGACGTCACAAAATACATAACGTCACGAACATAAATGACTCACAAAATACATAACGTCACAAAAACAAATGACGTCACAAAATACATAACGTCACAAAAATAAATGACGTCACAAAAATTAATTACGTCACAAAATACATAACCTCACAAAATATATAACGTCACAAAAATAAATGACGTCACAAAAATTAATTACGTCACAAAATACATAACGTCACAAAAATAAATAACGTCACAAAATACATAACGTCACAAAATACATAACGTCACAAAAATAAATGACGTCACAAAATACATAACGTCACAAAATACATAACGTCACAAAAATAAATGACGTTACAAAATAAATGACGTTACAAAATACATAACGTTACCAAAATAAATGACGTCACAAAATACATAACGTCACAAAAATAAATGACGTCACAAAATACATAACGTCACAAAAAAATGACGTCACAAAATACATAACGTCACAAAAATAAATGACGTCACAAAATACATAACGTCACGAAAATAAATGACTCACAAAATACATAACGTCACAAAAACAAATGACGTCACAAAATACATAACTTCACAAAAATAAATGACGTCACAAAAATTAATTACGTCACAAAATACATAACCTCACAAAATATATAACGTCACAAAAATAAATGACGTCACAAAAATTAATTACGTCACAAAATACATAACGTCACAAAAATAAATAACGTCACAAAATACATAACGTCACTAAATACATAACGTCACAAAAATAAATGACGTCACAAAATAAATAAAGTCACAAAAATAAATGACGTCACAAAATACATAACGTCACGAAAATAAATGACTCACAAAATACATAACGTCACAAAAACAAATGACGTCACAAAATACATAACGTCACAAAAATAAATGACGTCACAAAATACATAACGTCACAAAATACATAACGTCACAAAAATAAATGACGTTACAAAATAAATGACGTTACAAAATACATAACGTTACCAAAATAAATGACGTCACAAAATACATAACGTCACAAAAATAAATGACGTCACAAAATACATAACGTCACAAAAAAATGACGTCACAAAATACATAACGTCACAAAAATAAATGACGTCATAAAATACATAACGTCACGAAAATAAATGACGTCACAAAATACATAACGTTACAAAAATAAATGATGTCACAATATACATAACGTCACAAAAATAAATGACGTCACAAAATACATAACGTCACAAAAAAATGACGTCACAAAATACATAACGTCACAAAAATAAATGACGTCACAAAATACATAACGTCACAAAAATAAATGACGTCACAAAATACATAACGTCACAAAATACATTACGTCACAAAAATAAATGACGTCACAAAATACATAACGTCACAAAAATAAATGACGTCACAAAATACATAACGTCACAAAAATAAATGACGTCACAAAAATTAATTACGTCACAAAATACATAATGTCACAATAATAAATGACGTCACAAAATACATAACGTCACAAAAATAAATGACGTCAAAAAATACATAACCTCACAAAAATAAATGATGTCACAAAATACATAACGTCACAAAAATAAATGACGTCACAAAATACATAACGTCACAAAAATAAATGACGTCACAAAATACATAACGTCACAAAAATAAATGACTTCACAAAATACATAACGTCACAAAAATAAATGACGTCGGAAAAATAAATAATGTCACAAAATACATAACGTCACAAAATACATAACGGCAAAAAATAAATGACGTCACAAAATACATAACGTCACAAAAATAAATGACGTCACAAAATACATAACGTCACAAAAAATGACGTCACAAAATACATAACGTCACAAAAATAAATGACGTCACAAAATACATAACGTCACGAAAATAAATGACTCACAAAATACATAACGTCACAAAAACAAATGACGTCACAAAATACATAACGTCACAAAAATAAATGACGTCACAAAATACATAACGTCACAAAATACATAACGTCACAAAAATAAATGACGTTACAAAATAAATGACGTTACAAAATACATAACGTTACCAAAATAAATGACGTCACAAAATACATAACGTCACAAAAATAAATGACGTCACAAAATACATAACGTCACAAAAACATGACGTCACAAAATACATAACGTCACAAAAATAAATGACGTCACAAAATACATAACGTCACAAAATACATAACGTCACAAAAATAAATGACGTTACAAAATAAATGACGTTACAAAATACATAACGTTACCAAAATAAATGACGTCACAAAATACATAATTTCACAAAAATAAATGACGTCACCAAATACATAACGTCACAAAAAAATGACGTCACAAAATACATAACGTCACAAAAATAAATGACGTCACAAAATAAATGACGTTACAAAATACATAACGTTACCAAAATAAATGACGTCACAAAATACATAACGTCACAAAAATAAATGACGTCACAAAATACATAACGTCACAAAAAATGACGTCACAAAATACATAACGTCACAAAAATAAATGACGTCACAAAATACATTACGTCATGAAAATAAATGACTCACAAAATACATAACGTCACAAAAACAAATGACGTCACAAAATACATAACGTCAAAAAAATAAATGACATCACAAAATACATAACGTCACAAAAATAAATGACGTCACAAAATACATAACGTCACAAAAATAAATGACGTCACAAAATACATAACGTCACAAAATACATAACGTCACAAAAATAAATGAAGTTACAAAATAAATGACGTTACAAAATACATAACGTTACCAAAATAAATGACGTCACAAAATACATAACGTCACAAAAATAAATGACGTCACAAAATACATAACGTCACAAAAAAATGACGTCACAAAATACATAACGTCACAAAAATAAATGACGTCACAAAATACATAACGTCACGAAAATAAATGACTCACAAAATACATAACGTCACAAAAACAAATGACGTCACAAAATACATAACGTCACAAAAATAAATGACGTCACAAAAATTAATTACGTCACAAAATACATAACCTCACAAAATATATAACGTCACAAAAATAAATGACGTCACAAAAATTAATTACGTCACAAAATACATAACGTCACAAAAATAAATAACGTCACAAAATACATAACGTCACAAAATACATAACGTCACAAAAATAAATGACGTCACAAAATAAATAAAGTCACAAAAATAAATGACGTCACAAAATACATAACGTCACAAAAATAAATGACGTCACAAAATACATAACGTCACAAAAATAAATGACGTCACAAAATACATAACGTCACAAAATACATAACGTCACAAAAATAAATGACGTTACAAAATAAATGACGTTACAAAATACATAACGTTACCAAAATAAATGACGTCACAAAATACATAACGTCACAAAAATAAATGACGTCACAAAATACATAACGTCACAAAAAAATGACGTCAAAAAATACATAACGTCACAAAATTAAATGACGTCAAAAAATACATAACGTCACGAAAATAAATGACTCACAAAATACATAACGTCACAAAAACAAATGACGTCACAAAATACATAACGTCACAAAAATAAATGACGTCACAAAAATTAATTACGTCACAAAATACATAACCTCACAAAATATATAACGTCACAAAAATAAATGAAGTCACAAAAATTAATTACGTCACAAAATACATAACGACACAAAAATAATTAACGTCACAAAATACATAACGTCACAAAATACATAACGTCACAAAAATAAATGACGTCACAAAATAAATAAAGTCACAAAAATAAATGACGTCACAAAATACATAACGTCACAAAAATAAATGACGTCACAAAATACATAACGTCACAAAAATAAAGGACGTCACAAAATACATAACGTCACAAAATACATAACGTCACAAAAATAAATGACGTTACAAAATAAATGACGTTACAAAATACATAACGTTACCAAAATAAATGACGTCACAAAATACATAACGTCACAAAAACAAATGACGTCACAAAATACATAACGTCACAAAAATAAATGACGTCACAAAATACATAACGTCACGAAAATAAATGACACACAAAATACATAACGTCACAAAAACAAATGACGTCACAAAATACATAACGTCAAAAAAATAAATGACGTCACAAAATACATAACGTCACAAAAATAAATGACGTCACAAAATACATAACGTCACAAAAATAAATGACATCACAAAATACATAACGTCACAAAATACATAACATCACAAAAATAAATGACGTTACAAAATAAATGACGTTACAAAATACATAACGTTACCAAAATAAATGACGTCACAAAATACATAACGTCACAAAAATAAATAACGTCACAAAATACATAACGTCACAAAAAAATGACGTCACAAAATACATAACGTCACAAAAATAAATGACGTCACAAAATACATAACGTCACGAAAATAAATGACTCACAAAATACATAACGTCACAAAAACAAATGACGTCACAAAATACATAACGTCACAAAAATAAATGACGTCACAAAAATTAATTACGTCACAAAATACATAACCTCACAAAATATATAACGTCACAAAAATAAATGACGTCACAAAAATTAATTACGTCACAAAATACATAACGTCACAAAAATAAATAACGTCACAAAATACATAACGTCACAAAACACATAACGTCACAAAAATAAATGACGTCACAAAATAAATAAAGTCACAAAAATAAATGACGTCACAAAATACATAACGTCACAAAAATAAATGACGTCACAAAATACATAACGTCACAAAAAAATGACGTCACAAAATACATAACGTCACAAAAATAAATGACGTCACAAAATACATAACGTCACGAAAATAAATGACTCACAAAATACATAACGTCACAAAAACAAATGACGTCACAAAATACATAACTTCACAAAAATAAATGACGTCACAAAAATTAATTACGTCACAAAATACATAACCTCACAAAATATGTAACGTCACAAAAATAAATGACGTCACAAAAATTAATTACGTCACAAAATACATAACGTCACAAAAATAAATAACGTCACAAAATACATAACGTCACAAAATACATAACGTCACAAAAATAAATGACGTCACAAAATAAATAAAGTCACAAAAATAAATGACGTCACAAAATACATAACGTCACGAAAATAAATGACTCACAAAATACATAACGTCACAAAAACAAATGACGTCACAAAATACATAACGTCACAAAATACATAACGTCACAAAAATAAATGACGTTACAAAATAAATGACGTTACAAAATACATAACGTTACCAAAATAAATGACGTCACAAAATACATAACGTCACAAAAATAAATGACGTCACAAAATACATAACGTCACAAAAATAAATGACGTCACAAAATACATAACGTCACAAAATACATAACGTCACAAAAATAAATGACGTTACAAAATAAATGACGTTACAAAATACATAACGTCACGAAAGTAAATGACTCACAAAATACATAACGTCACAAAAACAAATGACGTCACAAAATACATAACGTCACAAAATAAATGACGTCACAAAAATTAATTACGTCACAAAATATTTAACGACACAAAATTAAATGACGTCACAAAATACATATTTCATAGAATACATAACGTCACAAAAATAAATGACGTCACAAAATAAATAACGTCACAAAAATAAATGACGTCTAAAAATACATTACGTCACAAAAATAAATGACGTCACAAAATACATAACGTTACCAAAATAAATGACGTCACAAAATACATAACGTCACAAAAATAAATGACGTCACAAACATTAATTACGTCACAAAATACATAATGTCACAATAATAAATGACGTCACAAAATACATAACGTCACAAAAATAAATGACGTCAAAAAATACATAACCTCACAAAAATAAATGATGTCACAAAATACATAACGTCACAAAAATAAATGACGTCACAAAATACATAACGTCACAAAAATAAATGACGTCACAAAATACATAACGTCACAAAAATAAATGACTTCACAAAATACATAACGTCACAAAAATAAATGACGTCGGAAAAATAAATAATGTCACAAAATACATAACGTCACAAAATACATAACGGCAAAAAATAAATGACGTCACAAAATACATAACGTCACAAAAATAAATGACGTCACAAAATACATAACGTCACAAAAAAATGACGTCACAAAATACATAACGTCACAAAAATAAATGACGTCACAAAATACATAACGTCACGAAAGTAAATGACTCACAAAATACATAACGTCACAAAAACAAATGACGTCACAAAATACATAACGTCACAAAATAAATGACGTCACAAAAATTAATTACGTCACAAAATACATAACCTCACAAAATATATAACGTCACAAAAATAAATGACGTCACAAAAATTAATTACGTCACAAAATACATAACGTCACAAAAATAAATAACGTCACAAAATACATAACGTCACAAAATACATAACGTCACAAAAATAAATGACGTCACAAAATAAATAAAGTCACAAAAATAAATGAAGTCACAAAATACATAACGTCACAAAAATAAATGACGTTACAAAATACATAACGTCACAAAATTAATGACGTCACAAAAATTAATTACGTCACAAAATACATGACGACACAAAAATAAATTACGTCAAAAAATACATAACCTCACAAAAATAAATGACGTCACAAAATATATAACGTCACAAAAATAAATGACGTCACAAAATACATAACGTCACAAAAATAAATGACGTCACAAAAATTAATTACGTCACAAAATACATAACGTCACAAAAATAAATGACGTCACAAAATACATAACGTCACAAAATGCATAACGTCAACAAAATAACTGATGTCACAAAATACATAACGTCACAAAAATAAATGACGTCATAAAATACATAACGTCACAATAATAAATGACGTCACAAAAATGTATTACGTCACAAAAATAAATAACGTCACAAAATACATAACGTCACAAAATACATAACGGCACAAAAATAAATGACGTCACAAAATACATAACGTCACAAAAATAAATGACGTCACAAAATTGCATAACGTCAAAAAAATAAATGACGTCACAAAATACATAAAGTCACAAAAATAAATGACGTCACAAAATACATAACGTCACAAAAATAAATGACGTCACAATAATAAATGACGTCACAAAATACATAACGTCACAAAAATAAATGACGTCACAAAATACATAACGTTACAAAAATAAATGACGTCACAATATACATAACGTCACAAAAATAAATGACGTCACAAAATACATAACGTCACAAAAAAATGACGTCACAAAATACATAACGTCACAAAAATAAATGACGTCACAAAATACATAACGTCACAAAAATAAATGACGTCACAAAAATTAATTACGTCACAAAATACATAATGTCACAATAATAAATGACGTCACAAAATACATAACGTCACAAAAATAAATGACGTCAAAAAATACATAACCTCACAAAAATAAATGATGTCACAAAATACATAACGTCACAAAAATAAATGACGTCAGAAAATACATAACGTCACAAAAATAAATGACGTCACAAAATACATAACGTCACAAAAATAAATGACTTCACAAAATACATAACGTCACAAAAATAAATGACGTCGGAAAAATAAATAATGTCACAAAATACATAACGTCACAAAATACATAACGGCAAAAAATAAATGACGTCACAAAATACATAACGTCACAAAAATAAATGACGTCACAAAATACATAACGTCACAAAAAAATGACGTCACAAAATACATAACGTCACAAAAATAAATGACGTCACAAAATACATAACGTCACGAAAATAAATGACTCACAAAATACATAACGTCACAAAAACAAATGACGTCACAAAATACATAACGTCACAAAATAAATGACGTCACAAAAATTAATTACGTCACAAAATACATAACCTCACAAAATATATAACGTCACAAAAATAAATGACGTCACAAAAATTAATTACGTCACAAAATACATAACGTCACAAAAATAAATAACGTCACAAAATACATAACGTCACAAAATACATAACGTCACAAAAATAAATGACGTCACAAAATAAATAAAGTCACAAAAATAAATGACGTCACAAAATACATAACGTCACAAAAAAAAATGACGTTACAAAATACATAACGTCACAAAATTAATGACGTCACAAAAATTAATTACGTCACAAAATACATGACGACACAAAAATTAATTACGTCAAAAAATACATAACCTCACAAAAATAAATGACGTCACAAAATATATAACGTCACAAAAATAAATGACGTCACAAAATACATAACGTCACAAAAATAAATGACGTCACAAAAATTAATTACGTCACAAAATACATAACGTCACAAAAATAAATGACGTCACAAAATACATAACGTCACAAAATGCATAACGTCAACAAAATAACTGATGTCACAAAATACATAACGTCACAAAAATAAATGACGTCATAAAATACATAACGTCACAATAATAAATGACGTCACAAAAATGTATTACGTCACAAAAATAAATAACGTCACAAAATACATAACGTCACAAAATACATAACGGCACAAAAATAAATGACGTCACAAAATACATAACGTCACAAAAATAAATGACGTCACAAAATTGCATAACGTCAAAAAAATAAATGACGTCACAAAATACATAACGTCACAAAAATAAATGACGTCACAAAATACATAACGTCACAAAAATAAATGACGTCACAATAATAAATGACGTCACAAAATACATAACGTCACAAAAATAAATGACGTCACAAAATACATAACGTTACAAAAATAAATGACGTCACAATATACATAACGTCACAAAAATAAATGACGTCACAAAATACATAACGTCACAAAAAAATGACGTCACAAAATACATAACGTCACAAAAATAAATGACGTCACAAAATACATAACGTCACAAAAATAAATGACGTCACAAAATATTTAACGACACAAAATTAAATGACGTCACAAAATACATATTTCATAAAATACATAACGTCACAAAAATAAATGACGTCACAAAATAAATAACGTCACAAAAATAAATGACGTCTAAAAATACATTACGTCACAAAAATAAATGACGTCACAAAATACATAACGTCACAAAAATAAATGACGTCACAAAATACATAACGTCACAAAAATAAATGACGTCACAAAATACATAACGTCACAAAATACATTACGTCACAAAAATAAATGACGTCACAAAATACATAACGTCACAAAAATAAATGACGTCACAAAATACATAACGTCACAAAAATAAATGACGTCACAAAAATAAAATACGTCACAAAAATAAATGACGTCGGAAAAATAAATAACGTCACAAAATAAATAACGTCACAAAAATAAATGACGTCAAAAAATACATAACCTCACAAAAATAAATGATGTCACAAAATACATAACGTCACAAAAATAAATGACGTCACAAAAATTAATTACGTCACAAAATACATAACGTCACAAAAATAAATGACGTCACAAAATACATAACGTCACAAAATGCATAACGTCAACAAAATAACTGATGTCACAAAATACATAACGTCACAAAAATAAATGACGTCATAAAATACATAACGTCACAATAATAAATGACGTCACAAAAATGTATTACGTCACAAAAATAAATAACGTCACAAAATACATAACGTCACAAAATACATAACGGCACAAAAATAAATGACGTCACAAAATACATAACGTCACAAAAATAAATGACGTCACAAAATTGCATAACGTCAAAAAAATAAATGACGTCACAAAATACATAACGTCACAAAAATAAATGACGTCACAAAATACATAACGTCACAAAAATAAATGACGTCACAATAATAAATGACGTCACAAAATACATAACGTCACAAAAATAAATGACGTCACAAAATACATAACGTTACAAAAATAAATGACGTCACAATATACATAACGTCACAAAAATAAATGACGTCACAAAATACATAACGTCACAAAAAAATGACGTCACAAAATACATAACGTCACAAAAATAAATGACGTCACAAAATACATAACGTCACAAAAATAAATGACGTCACAAAAATTAATTACGTCACAAAATACATAATGTCACAATAATAAATGACGTCACAAAATACATAACGTCACAAAAATAAATGACGTCAAAAAATACATAACCTCACAAAAATAAATGATGTCACAAAATACATAACGTCACAAAAATAAATGACGTCAGAAAATACATAACGTCACAAAAATAAATGACGTCACAAAATACATAACGTCACAAAAATAAATGACTTCACAAAATACATAACGTCACAAAAATAAATGACGTCGGAAAAATAAATAATGTCACAAAATACATAACGTCACAAAATACATAACGGCAAAAAATAAATGACGTCACAAAATACATAACGTCACAAAAATAAATGACGTCACAAAATACATAACGTCACAAAAAAATGACGTCACAAAATACATAACGTCACAAAAATAAATGACGTCACAAAATACATAACGTCACGAAAATAAATGACTCACAAAATACATAACGTCACAAAAACAAATGACGTCACAAAATACATAACGTCACAAAATAAATGACGTCACAAAAATTAATTACGTCACAAAATACATAACCTCACAAAATATATAACGTCACAAAAATAAATGACGTCACAAAAATTAATTACGTCACAAAATACATAACGTCACAAAAATAAATAACGTCACAAAATACATAACGTCACAAAATACATAACGTCACAAAAATAAATGACGTCACAAAATAAATAAAGTCACAAAAATAAATGACGTCACAAAATACATAACGTCACAAAAAAAAATGACGTTACAAAATACATAACGTCACAAAATTAATGACGTCACAAAA
Organism: Flexamia atlantica; assembly: GCA_035578135.1. Taxonomy (NCBI): domain Eukaryota; kingdom Metazoa; phylum Arthropoda; class Insecta; order Hemiptera; family Cicadellidae; genus Flexamia; species Flexamia atlantica. Next base: position 100,570 of record JAQJVK010000056.1, on the reverse strand, counting down.
ATTAATTACGTCACAAAATACATGACGACACAAAAATTAATTACGTCAAAAAATACATAACCTCACAAAAATAAATGACGTCACAAAATATATAACGTCACAAAAATAAATGACGTCACAAAATACATAACGTCACAAAAATAAATGACGTCACAAAAATTAATTACGTCACAAAATACATAACGTCACAAAAATAAATGACGTCACAAAATACATAACGTCACAAAATGCATAACGTCAACAAAATAACTGATGTCACAAAATACATAACGTCACAAAAATAAATGACGTCATAAAATACATAACGTCACAATAATAAATGACGTCACAAAAATGTATTACGTCACAAAAATAAATAACGTCACAAAATACATAACGTCACAAAATACATAACGGCACAAAAATAAATGACGTCACAAAATACATAACGTCACAAAAATAAATGACGTCACAAAATTGCATAACGTCAAAAAAATAAATGACGTCACAAAATACATAACGTCACAAAAATAAATGACGTCACAAAATACATAACGTCACAAAAATAAATGACGTCACAATAATAAATGACGTCACAAAATACATAACGTCACAAAAATAAATGACGTCACAAAATACATAACGTTACAAAAATAAATGACGTCACAATATACATAACGTCACAAAAATAAATGACGTCACAAAATACATAACGTCACAAAAAAATGACGTCACAAAATACATAACGTCACAAAAATAAATGACGTCACAAAATACATAACGTCACAAAAATAAATGACGTCACAAAATATTTAACGACACAAAATTAAATGACGTCACAAAATACATATTTCATAAAATACATAACGTCACAAAAATAAATGACGTCACAAAATAAATAACGTCACAAAAATAAATGACGTCTAAAAATACATTACGTCACAAAAATAAATGACGTCACAAAATACATAACGTCACAAAAATAAATGACGTCACAAAATACATAACGTCACAAAAATAAATGACGTCACAAAATACATAACGTCACAAAATACATTACGTCACAAAAATAAATGACGTCACAAAATACATAACGTCACAAAAATAAATGACGTCACAAAATACATAACGTCACAAAAATAAATGACGTCACAAAAATAAAATACGTCACAAAAATAAATGACGTCGGAAAAATAAATAACGTCACAAAATAAATAACGTCACAAAAATAAATGACGTCAAAAAATACATAACCTCACAAAAATAAATGATGTCACAAAATACATAACGTCACAAAAATAAATGACGTCACAAAATACATAACGTCACAAAAATAAATGACGTCACAAAATACATAACGTCACAAAAATAAATGACTTCACAAAATACATAACGTCACAAAAATAAATGACGTCGGAAAAATAAATAACGTCACAAAATACATAACGTCACAAAATACATAACGGCAAAAAATAAATGACGTCACAAAATACATAACGTCACAAAAATAAATGACGTCACAAAATACATAACGTCAAAAAAATAAATGACGTCACAAAATACATAACGTCACAAAAATAAATGACGTCACAAAATACATAACGTCACAAAAATAAATGACGTCACAAAATACATAACGTCACAAAATACATAACGTCACAAAAATAAATGACGTTACAAAATAAATGACGTTACAAAATACATAACGTTACCAAAATAAATGACGTCACAAAATACATAACGTCACAAAAATAAATGACGTCACAAAATACATAACGTCACAAAAAAATGACGTCACAAAATACATAAGGTCACAAAAATAAATGACGTCACAAAATACATAACGTCACGAAAATAAATGACTCACAAAATACATAACGTCACAAAAACAAATGACGTCACAAAATACATAACGTCACAAAAATAAATGACGTCACAAAAATTAATTACGTCACAAAATACATAACCTCACAAAATATATAACGTCACAAAAATAAATGACGTCACAAAAATTAATTACGTCACAAAATACATAACGTCACAAAAATAAATAACGTCACAAAATACATAACGTCACAAAATACATAACGTCACAAAAATAAATGACGTCACAAAATAAATAGTCACAAAAATAAATGACGTCACAAAATACATAACGTCACAAAAATAAATGACGTCACAAAATACATAACGTCACAAAATTAATGACGTCACAAAAATTAATTACGTCACAAAATACATAACGTCACAAAAATTAGTTACGTCAAAAAATACATAACCTCACAAAAATAAATGACGTCACAAAATACATAACGTCACAAAAATAAATGACGTCACAAAATACATAACGTCACAAAAATAAATGACGTCACAAAATACATAACGTCACGAAAATAAATGACTCACAAAATACATAACGTCACAAAAACAAATGACGTCACAAAACACATAATGTCACAAAAATAAATGACGTCACAAAATACATAACGTCACAAAATACATAACGTCACAAAAATAAATGACGTTACAAAATAAATGACGTTACAAAATACATAACGTTACCAAAATAAATGACGTCACAAAATACATAACTTTACAAAAATAAATGACGTCACAAAATACATAACGTCACAAAAAAATGACGTCACAAAATACATAACGTCACAAAAATAAATGACGTCACAAAATACATAACGTCACAAAAATAAATGACGTTACAAAATAAATGACGTTACAAAATACATAACGTTACCAAAATAAATGACGTCACAAAATACATAACGTCACAAAAATAAATGACGTCACAAAATACATAACGTCACAAAAAAATGACGTCACAAAATACATAACGTCACAAAAATAAATGACGTCACAAAATACATAACGTCACGAAAATAAATGACTCACAAAATACATAACGTCACAAAAACAAATGACGTCACAAAATACATAACGTCAAAAAAATAAATGACGTCACAAAATACATAACGTCACAAAAATAAAAGACGTCACAAAATACATAACGTCACAAAAATAAATGACGTCACAAAATACATAACGTCACAAAATACATAACGTCACAAAAATAAATGACGTTACAAAATAAATGACGTTACAAAATACATAACGTTACCAAAATAAATGACGTCACAAAATACATAACGTCACAAAAATAAATGACGTCAGAAAATACATAACGTCACGAAAATAAATGACTCACAAAATACATAACGTCACAAAAATTAGTTACGTCAAAAAATACATAACCTCACAAAAATAAATGACGTCACAAAATACATAACTTCACAAAATAAATGACGTCACAAAAATTAATTACGTCACAAAATACATAACCTCACAAAATATATAACGTCACAAAAATAAATGACGTCACAAAAATTAATTACGTCACAAAATACATAACGTCACAAAAATAAATAACGTCACAAAATACATAACGTCACAAAATACATAACGTCACAAAAATAAATGACGTCACAAAATACATAACGTCACGAAAATAAATGACTCACAAAATACATAACGTCACAAAAACAAATGACGTCACAAAATACATAACTTCACAAAAATAAATGACGTCACAAAAATTAATTACGTCACAAAATACATAACCTCACAAAATATATAACGTCACAAAAATAAATGACGTCACAAAAATTAATTACGTCACAAAATACATAACGTTACAAAAATAAATAACGTCACAAAATACATAACGTCACAAAATACATAACGTCACAAAAATAAATGACGTCACAAAATAAATAAAGTCACAAAAATAAATGACGTCACAAAATACATAACGTCACGAAAATAAATGACTCACAAAATACATAACGTCACAAAAACAAATGACGTCACAAAATACATAACGTCACAAAATACATAACGTCACAAAAATAAATGACGTTACAAAATAAATGACGTTACAAAATACATAACGTTACCAAAATAAATTACGTCACAAAATACATAACGTCACAAAAATAAATGACGTCACAAAATACATAACGTCACAAAAATAAATGACGTCACAAAATACATAATGTCACAAAATACATAACGTCACAAAAATAAATGACGTTACAAAATAAATGACGTTACAAAATACATAACGTTACCAAAGTAAATGACGTCACAAAATACATAACGTCACAAAAATAAATGACGTCACAAAATACATAACGTCACAAAAAAATGACGTCACAAAATACATAACGTCACAAAAATAAATGACGTCACAAAATACATAACGTCACAAAAATAAATGACGTCACAAAATACATAACGTCACAAAAATAAATGACGTCACAAAATATTTAACGACACAAAATTAAATGACGTCACAAAATACATATTTCATAGAATACATAACGTCACAAAAATAAATGACGTCACAAAATAAATAACGTCACAAAAATAAATGACGTCTAAAAATACATTACGTCACAAAAATAAATGACGTCACAAAATACATAACGTCACAAAAATAAATGACGTCACAAAATACATAACGTCACAAAAATAAATGACGTCACAAAATAAATAACGTCACAAAATACATTACGTCACAAAAATAAATGACGTCACAAAATACATAACGTCACAAAAATAAATGACGTCACAAAATACATAACGTCACAAAAATAAATGACGTCACAAAATAAATAACGTCACAAAATACATTACGTCACAAAAATAAATGACGTCAAAAAATACATAACCTCACAAAAATAAATGATGTCACAAAATACATAACGTCACAAAAATAAATGACGTCACAAAATACATAACGTCACAAAAATAAATGACGTCACAAAATACATAACGTCACAAAAATAAATGACTTCACAAAATATATAACGTCACAAAAATAAATGACGTCGGAAAAATAAATAATGTCACAAAATACATAACGTCACAAAATACATAACGGCAAAAAATAAATGACGTCACAAAATACATAACGTCACAAAAATAAATGACGTCACAAAATACATAACGTCACAAAAAAATGACGTCACAAAATACATAACGTCACAAAAATAAATGACGTCACAAAATACATAACGTCACGAAAATAAATGACTCACAAAATACATAACGTCACAAAAACAAATGACGTCGGAAAAATAAATAATGTCACAAAATACATAACGTCACAAAATACATAACGGCAAAAAATAAATGACGTCACAAAATACATAACGTCACAAAAATAAATGACGTCACAAAATACATAACGTCACAAAAATGACGTCACAAAATACATAACGTCACAAAAATAAATGACGTCACAAAATACATAACGTCACAAAATAAATGACGTCACAAAAATTAATTACGTCACAAAATACATAACCTCACAAAATATATAACGTCACAAAAATAAATGACGTCACAAAAATTAATTACGTCACAAAATACATAACGTCACAAAAATAAATAACGTCACAAAATACATAACGTCACAAAATACACAACGTCACAAAAATAAATGACGTCACAAAATAAATAAAGTCACAACAATAAATCACGTCACAAAATACATAACGTCACAAAAATAAATGACGTCACAAAATACATAACGTCACAAAATTAATGACGTCACAAAAATTAATTACGTCACAAAATACATAACGTCACAAAAATTAATTACGTCAAAAAATACATAACCTCACAAAAATAAATGACGTCACAAAATACATAACGTCACAAAAATAAATGACGTCACAAAATACATAACGTCACAAAAATAAATGACGTCACAAAATACATAACGTCACAAAAATAAATGACGTCACAATAATAAATGACGTCACAAAATACATAACGTCACAAAAATAAATGACGTCACAAAATACATAACGTTACAAAAATAAATGACGTCACAATATACATAACGTCACAAAAATAAATGACGTCACAAAATACATAACGTCACAAAAAAATGACGTCACAAAATACATAACGTCACAAAAATAAATGACGTCACAAAATACATAACGTCACAAAAATAAATGACGTCACAAAATATTTAACGACACAAAATTAAATGACGTCACAAAATACATATTTCATAAAATACATAACGTCACAGAAATAAATGACGTCACAAAATAAATAACGTCACAAAAATAAATGAAGTCTAAAAATACATTACGTCACAAAAATAAATGACGTCACAAAATACATAACGTCACAAAAATAAATGACGTCACAAAATACATAACGTCACTAAAATAAATGACGTCACAAAATACATAACGTCACAAAATACATTACGTCACAAAAATAAATGACGTCACAAAATACATAACGTCACAAAAATAAATGACGTCACAAAATACATAACGTCACAAAAATAAATGACGTCACAAAAATTAATTACGTCACAAAAATAAATGACGTCGGAAAAATAAATAACGTCACAAAATACATAACGTCACAAAAATAAATGACGTCAAAAAATACATAACCTCACAAAAATAAATGATGTCACAAAATACATAACGTCACAAAAATAAATGACGTCACAAAATACATAACGTCACAAAAATAAATGACGTCACAAAATACATAACGTCACAAAAATAAATGACTTCACAAAATACATAACGTCACAAAAATAAATGACGTCGGAAAAATAAATAACGTCACAAAATACATAACGTCACAAAATACATAACGGCAAAAAATAAATGACGTCACAAAATACATAACGTCACAAAAATAAATGACGTCACAAAATACATAACGTCAAAAAAATAAATGACGTCACAAAATACATAACGTCACAAAAATAAATGACGTCACAAAATACATAACGTCACAAAAATAAATGACGTCACAAAATACATAACGTCACAAAATACATAACGTCACAAAAATAAATGACGTTACAAAATAAATGACGTTACAAAATACATAACGTTACCAAAATAAATGACGTCACAAAATACATAACGTCACAAAAATAAATGACGTCACAAAATACATAACGTCACAAATATAAATGACGTCACAAAATACATAACGTCACGAAAATAAATGACTCACAAAATACATAACGTCACAAAAACAAATGACGTCACAAAATACATAACGTCACAAAAATAAATGACTTCACAAAATACATAACGTCACAAAAATAAAGACGTCGGAAAAATAAATAACGTCACAAAATACATAACGTCACAAAATACATAACGGCAAAAAATAATTGACGTCACAAAATACATAACGTCACAAAAATAAATGACGTCACAAAATACATAACGTCAAAAAAATAAATGACGTCACAAAATACATAACGTCACAAAAATAAATGACGTCACAAAATACATAACGTCACAAAAATAAATGACGTCACAAAATACATAACGTCACAAAATACATAACGTCACAAAAATAAATGACGTCACAAAAATTAATTACGTCACAAAATACATAACCTCACAAAATATATAACGTCACAAAAATAAATGACGTCACAAAAATTAATTACGTCACAAAATACATAACGTCACAAAAATAAATAACGTCACAAAATACATAACGTCACAAAATACATAACGTCACAAAAATAAATGACGTCACAAAATAAATAGTCACAAAAATAAATGACGTCACAAAATACATAACGTCACAAAAATAAATGACGTCACAAAATACATAACGTCACAAAATTAATGACGTCACAAAAATTAATTACGTCACAAAATACATAACGTCACAAAAATTAGTTACGTCAAAAAATACATAACCTCACAAAAATAAATGACGTCACAAAATACATAACGTCACAAAAATAAATGACGTCACAAAATACATAACGTCACAAAAATAAATGACGTCACAAAATACATAACGTCACGAAAATAAATGACTCACAAAATACATAACGTCACAAAAACAAATGACGTCACAAAACACATAATGTCACAAAAATAAATGACGTCACAAAATACATAACGTCACAAAATACATAACGTCACAAAAATAAATGACGTTACAAAATAAATGACGTTACAAAATACATAACGTTACCAAAATAAATGACGTCACAAAATACATAACTTTACAAAAATAAATGACGTCACAAAATACATAACGTCACAAAAAAATGACGTCACAAAATACATAACGTCACAAAAATAAATGACGTCACAAAATACATAACGTCACAAAAATAAATGACGTTACAAAATAAATGACGTTACAAAATACATAACGTTACCAAAATAAATGACGTCACAAAATACATAACGTCACAAAAATAAATGACGTCACAAAATACATAACGTCACAAAAAAATGACGTCACAAAATACATAACGTCACAAAAATAAATGACGTCACAAAATACATAACGTCACGAAAATAAATGACTCACAAAATACATAACGTCACAAAAACAAATGACGTCACAAAATACATAACGTCAAAAAAATAAATGACGTCACAAAATACATAACGTCACAAAAATTAAAGACGTCACAAAATACATAACGTCACAAAAATAAATGACGTCACAAAATACATAACGTCACAAAATACATAACGTCACAAAAATAAATGACGTTACAAAATAAATGACGTTACAAAATACATAACGTTACCAAAATAAATGACGTCACAAAATACATAACGTCACAAAAATAAATGACGTCAGAAAATACATAACGTCACGAAAATAAATGACTCACAAAATACATAACGTCACAAAAATTAGTTACGTCAAAAAATACATAACCTCACAAAAATAAATGACGTCACAAAATACATAACTTCACAAAATAAATGACGTCACAAAAATTAATTACGTCACAAAATACATAACCTCACAAAATATATAACGTCACAAAATTAAATGACGTCACAAAAATTAATTACGTCACAAAATACATAACGTCACAAAAATAAATAACGTCACAAAATACATAACGTCACAAAATACATAACGTCACAAAAATAAATGACGTCACAAAATACATAACGTCACGAAAATAAATGACTCACAAAATACATAACGTCACAAAAACAAATGACGTCACAAAATACATAACTTCACAAAAATAAATGACGTCACAAAAATTAATTACGTCGCAAAATACATAACCTCACAAAATATATAACGTCACAAAAATAAATGACGTCACAAAAATTAATTACGTCACAAAATACATAACGTTACAAAAATAAATAACGTCACAAAATACATAACGTCACAAAATACATAACGTCACAAAAATAAATGACGTCACAAAATAAATAAAGTCACAAAAATAAATGACGTCACAAAATACATAACGTCACGAAAATAAATGACTCACAAAATACATAACGTCACAAAAACAAATGACGTCAAAAAATACATAACGTCACAAAATACATAACGTCACAAAAATAAATGACGTTACAAAATAAATGACGTTACAAAATACATAACGTTACCAAAATAAATTACGTCACAAAATACATAACGTCACAAAAATAAATGACGTCACAAAATACATAACGTCACAAAAATAAATGACGTCACAAAATACATAATGTCACAAAATACATAACGTCACAAAAATAAATGACGTTACAAAATAAATGACGTTACAAAATACATAACGTTACCAAAGTAAATGACGTCACAAAATACATAACGTCACAAAAATAAATGACGTCACAAAATACATAACGTCACAAAAAAATGACGTCACAAAATACATAACGTCACAAAAATAAATGACGTCACAAAATACATAACGTCACAAAAAAATGACGTCACAAAATACATAACGTCACAAAAATAAATGACGTCACAAAATACATAACGTCACAAAAATAAATGACGTCACAAAATACATAACGTCACAAAAATAAATGACGTCACAAAATATTTAACGACACAAAATTAAATGACGTCACAAAATACATATTTCATAGAATACATAACGTCACAAAAATAAATGACGTCACAAAATAAATAACGTCACAAAAATAAATGACGTCTAAAAATACATTACGTCACAAAAATAAATGACGTCACAAAATACATAACGTCACAAAAATAAATGACGTCACAAAATACATAACGTCACAAAAATAAATGACGTCACAAAATAAATAACGTCACAAAATACATTACGTCACAAAAATAAATGACGTCACAAAATACATAACGTCACAAAAATAAATGACGTCACAAAATACATAACGTCACAAAAATAAATGACGTCACAAAAATTAATTACGTCACAAAATACATAATGTCACAATAATAAATGACGTCACAAAATACATAACGTCACAAAAATAAATGACGTCAAAAAATACATAACCTCACAAAAATAAATGATGTCACAAAATACATAACGTCACAAAAATAAATGACGTCACAAAATACATAACGTCACAAAAATAAATGACGTCACAAAATACATAACGTCACAAAAATAAATGACTTCACAAAATATATAACGTCACAAAAATAAATGACGTCGGAAAAATAAATAATGTCACAAAATACATAACGTCACAAAATACATAACGGCAAAAAATAAATGACGTCACAAAATACATAACGTCACAAAAATAAATGACTTCACAAAATACATAACGTCACAAAAAAATGACGTCACAAAATACATAACGTCACAAAAATAAATGACGTCACAAAATACATAACGTCACGAAAATAAATGACTCACAAAATACATAACGTCACAAAAACAAATGACGTCGGAAAAATAAATAATGTCACAAAATACATAACGTCACAAAATACATAACGGCAAAAAATAAATGACGTCACAAAATACATAACGTCACAAAAATAAATGACGTCACAAAATACATAACGTCACAAAAATGACGTCACAAAATACATAACGTCACAAAAATAAATGACGTCACAAAATACATAACGTCACAAAATAAATGACGTCACAAAAATTAATTACGTCACAAAATACATAACCTCACAAAATATATAACGTCACAAAAATAAATGACGTCACAAAAATTAATTACGTCACAAAATACATAACGTCACAAAAATAAATAACGTCACAAAATACATAACGTCACAAAATACACAACGTCACAAAAATAAATGACGTCACAAAATAAATAAAGTCACAACAATAAATCACGTCACAAAATACATAACGTCACAAAAATAAATGACGTCACAAAATACATAACGTCACAAAATTAATGACGTCACAAAAATTAATTACGTCACAAAATACATAACGTCACAAAAATTAATTACGTCAAAAAATACATAACCTCACAAAAATAAATGACATCACAAAATACATAACGTCACAAAAATAAATGACGTCACAAAATACATAACGTCACAAAAATAAATGACGTCACAAAATACATAACGTCACAAAAATAAATGACGTCACAATAATAAATGACGTCACAAAATACATAACGTCACAAAAATAAATGACGTCACAAAATACATAACGTTACAAAAATAAATGACGTCACAATATACATAACGTCACAAAAATAAATGATGTCACAAAATACATAACGTCACAAAAATAAATGACGTCACAAAATACATAACGTCACAAAAATAAATGACGTCACAAAATACATAACGTCACAAAAATAAATGACTTCACAAAATATATAACGTCACAAAAATAAATGACGTCGGAAAAATAAATAATGTCACAAAATACATAACGTCACAAAATACATAACGGCAAAAAATAAATGACGTCACAAAATACATAACGTCACAAAAATAAATGACTTCACAAAATACATAACGTCACAAAAAAATGACGTCACAAAATACATAACGTCACAAAAATAAATGACGTCACAAAATACATAACGTCACGAAAATAAATGACTCACAAAATACATAACGTCACAAAAACAAATGACGTCGGAAAAATAAATAATGTCACAAAATACATAACGTCACAAAATACATAACGGCAAAAAATAAATGACGTCACAAAATACATAACGTCACAAAAATAAATGACGTCACAAAATACATAACGTCACAAAAATAAATGACGTCACAAAATACATAACGTCACAAAAAAATGACGTCACAAAATACATAACGTCACAAAAATAAATGACGTCACAAAATACATAACGTCACAAAAATAAATGACGTCACAAAATATTTAACGACACAAAATTAAATGACGTCACAAAATACATATTTCATAAAATACATAACGTCACAAAAATAAATGACGTCACAAAATAAATAACGTCACAAAAATAAATGACGTCTAAAAATACATTACGTCACAAAAATAAATGACGTCACAAAATACATAACGTCACAAAAATAAATGACGTCACAAAATACATAACGTCACTAAAATAAATGACGTCACAAAATACATAACGTCACAAAATACATTACGTCACAAAAATAAATGACGTCACAAAATACATAACGTCACAAAAATAAATGACGTCACAAAATACATAACGTCACAAAAATAAATGACGTCACAAAAATTAATTACGTCACAAAAATAAATGACGTCGGAAAAATAAATAACGTCACAAAATACATAACGTCACAAAAATAAATGACGTCAAAAAATACATAACCTCACAAAAATAAATGATGTCACAAAATACATAACGTCACAAAAATAAATGACGTCACAAAATACATAACGTCACAAAAATAAATGACGTCACAAAATACATAACGTCACAAAAATAAATGACTTCACAAAATACATAACGTCACAAAAATAAATGACGTCGGAAAAATAAATAACGTCACAAAATACATAACGTCACAAAATACATAACGGCAAAAAATAAATGACGTCACAAAATACATAACGTCACAAAAATAAATGACGTCACAAAATACATAACGTCAAAAAAATAAATGACGTCACAAAATACATAACGTCACAAAAATAAATGACGTCACAAAATACATAACGTCACAAAAATAAATGACGTCACAAAATACATAACGTCACAAAATACATAACGTCACAAAAATAAATGACGTTACAAAATAAATGACGTTACAAAATACATAACGTTACCAAAATAAATGACGTCACAAAATACATAACGTCACAAAAATAAATGACGTCACAAAATACATAACGTCACAAAAAAATGACGTCACAAAATACATAACGTCACAAATATAAATGACGTCACAAAATACATAACGTCACGAAAATAAATGACTCACAAAATACATAACGTCACAAAAACAAATGACGTCACAAAATACATAACGTCACAAAAATAAATGACGTCACAAAAATTAATTACGTCACAAAATACATAACCTCACAAAATATATAACGTCACAAAAATAAATGACGTCACAAAAATTAATTACGTCACAAAATACATAACGTCACAAAAATAAATAACGTCACAAAATACATAACGTCACAAAATACATAACGTCACAAAAATAAATGACGTCACAAAATAAATAAAGTCACAAAAATAAATGACGTCACAAAATACATAACGTCACAAAAATAAATGACGTCACAAAATACATAACGTCACAAAATACATTACGTCACAAAAATAAATGACGTCACAAAATACATAACGTCACAAAAATAAATGACGTCACAAAATACATAACGTCACAAAAATAAATGACGTCACAAAAATTAATTACGTCACAAAAATAAATGACGTCGGAAAAATAAATAACGTCACAAAATACATAACGTCACAAAAATAAATGACGTCAAAAAATACATAACCTCACAAAAATAAATGATGTCACAAAATACATAACGTCACAAAAATAAATGACGTCACAAAATACATAACGTCACAAAAATAAATGACGTCACAAAATACATAACGTCACAAAAATAAATGACTTCACAAAATACATAACGTCACAAAAATAAAGACGTCGGAAAAATAAATAACGTCACAAAATACATAACGTCACAAAATACATAACGGCAAAAAATAATTGACGTCACAAAATACATAACGTCACAAAAATAAATGACGTCACAAAATACATAACGTCACAAAATACATAACGTCACAAAAATAAATGACGTTACAAAATAAATGACGTTACAAAATACATAACGTTACCAAAATAAATGACGTCACAAAATACATAACGTCACAAAAATAAATGACGTCACAAAATACATAACGTCACAAAAAAATGACGTCACAAAATACATAACGTCACAAAAATAAATGACGTCACAAAATACATAACGTCACGAAAATAAATGACTCACAAAATACATAACGTCACAAAAACAAATGACGTCACAAAATACATAACGTCACAAAAATAAATGACGTCACAAAAATTAATTACGTCACAAAATACATAACCTCACAAAATATATAACGTCACAAAAATAAATGACGTCACAAAAATTAATTACGTCACAAAATACATAACGTCACAAAAATAAATAACGTCACAAAATACATAACATCACAAAATACATAACGTCACAAAAATAAATGACGTCACAAAATAAATAAAGTCACAAAAATAAATGACGTCACAAAATACATAACGTCACAAAAATAAATGACGTCACAAAATACATAACGTCACAAAATACATAACGTCACAAAAATAAATGACGTTACAAAATAAATGACGTTACAAAATAAATGACGTTACAAAATACATAACGTTACCAAAATAAATGACGTCGGAAAAATAAATAACGTCACAAAATACATAACGTCACAAAATACATAACGGCAAAAAATAAATGACGTCACAAAATACATAACGTCACAAAAATAAATGACGTCACAAAATACATAACGTCAAAAAAATAAATGACGTCACAAAATACATAACGTCACAAAAATAAATGACGTCACAAAATACATAACGTCACAAAAATAAATGACGTCACAAAATACATAACGTCACAAAATACATAACGTCACAAAAATAAATGACGTTACAAAATAAATGACGTTACAAAATACATAACGTTACCAAAATAAATGACGTCACAAAATACATAACGTCACAAAAATAAATGACGTCACAAAATTCATAACGTCACAAAAAAATGACGTCACAAAATACATAAGGTCACAAAAATAAATGACGTCACAAAAATTAATTACGTCACAAAATACATAACCTCACAAAATATATAACGTCACAAAAATAAATGACGTCACAAAAATTAATTACGTCACAAAATACATAACGTCACAAAAATAAATAACGTCACAAAATACATAACGTCACAAAATACATAACGTCACAAAAATAAATGACGTCACAAAATAAATAAAGTCACAAAAATAAATGACGTCACAAAATACATAACGTCACAAAAATAAATGACGTCACAAAATACATAACGTCACAAAATACATTACGTCACAAAAATAAATGACGTCACAAAATACATAACGTCACAAAAATAAATGACGTCACAAAATACATAACGTCACAAAAATAAATGACGTCACAAAAATTAATTACGTCACAAAAATAAATGACGTCGGAAAAATAAATAACGTCACAAAATACATAACGTCACAAAAATAAATGACGTCAAAAAATACATAACCTCACAAAAATAAATGATGTCACAAAATACATAACGTCACAAAAATAAATGACGTCACAAAATACATAACGTCACAAAAATAAATGACGTCACAAAATACATAACGTCACAAAAATAAATGACTTCACAAAATACATAACGTCACAAAAATAAAGACGTCGGAAAAATAAATAACGTCACAAAATACATAACGTCACAAAATACATAACGGCAAAAAATAATTGACGTCACAAAATACATAACGTCACAAAAATAAATGACGTCACAAAATACATAACGTCACAAAATACATAACGTCACAAAAATAAATGACGTTACAAAATAAATGACGTTACAAAATACATAACGTTACCAAAATAAATGACGTCACAAAATACATAACGTCACAAAAATAAATGACGTCACAAAATACATAACGTCACAAAAAAATGACGTCACAAAATACATAACGTCACAAAAATAAATGACGTCACAAAATACATAACGTCACGAAAATAAATGACTCACAAAATACATAACGTCACAAAAACAAATGACGTCACAAAATACATAACGTCACAAAAATAAATGACGTCACAAAAATTAATTACGTCACAAAATACATAACCTCACAAAATATATAACGTCACAAAAATAAATGACGTCACAAAAATTAATTACGTCACAAAATACATAACGTCACAAAAATAAATAACGTCACAAAATACATAACATCACAAAATACATAACGTCACAAAAATAAATGACGTCACAAAATAAATAAAGTCACAAAAATAAATGACGTCACAAAATACATAACGTCACAAAAATAAATGACGTCACAAAATACATAACGTCACAAAATACATAACGTCACAAAAATAAATGACGTTACAAAATAAATGACGTTACAAAATAAATGACGTTACAAAATACATAACGTTACCAAAATAAATGACGTCGGAAAAATAAATAACGTCACAAAATACATAACGTCACAAAATACATAACGGCAAAAAATAAATGACGTCACAAAATACATAACGTCACAAAAATAAATGACGTCACAAAATACATAACGTCAAAAAAATAAATGACGTCACAAAATACATAACGTCACAAAAATAAATGACGTCACAAAATACATAACGTCACAAAAATAAATGACGTCACAAAATACATAACGTCACAAAATACATAACGTCACAAAAATAAATGACGTTACAAAATAAATGACGTTACAAAATACATAACGTTACCAAAATAAATGACGTCACAAAATACATAACGTCACAAAAATAAATGACGTCACAAAATTCATAACGTCACAAAAAAATGACGTCACAAAATACATAAGTTCACAAAAATAAATGACGTCACAAAATACATAACGTCACGAAAATAAATGACTCACAAAATACATAACGTCACAAAAACAAATGACGTCACAAAATACATAACGTCACAAAAATAAATGACGTCACAAAAATTAATTACGTCACAAAATACATAACCTCACAAAATATATAACGTCACAAAAATAAATGACGTCACAAAAATTAATTACGTCACAAAATACATAACGTCACAAAAATAAATAACGTCACAAAATACATAACGTCACAAAATACATAACGTCACAAAAATAAATGACGTCACAAAATAAATAGTCACAAAAATAAATGACGTCACAAAATACATAACGTCACAAAAATAAATGACGTCACAAAATACATAACGTCACAAAATTAATGACGTCACAAAAATTAATTACGTCACAAAATACATAACGTCACAAAAATTAGTTACGTCAAAAAATACATAACCTCACAAAAATAAATGACGTCACAAAATACATAACGTCACAAAAATAAATGACGTCACAAAATACATAACGTCACAAAAATAAATGACGTCACAAAATACATAACGTCACGAAAATAAATGACTCACAAAATACATAACGTCACAAAAACAAATGACGTCACAAAACACATAATGTCACAAAAATAAATGACGTCACAAAATACATAACGTCACAAAATACATAACGTCACAAAAATAAATGACGTTACAAAATAAATGACGTTACAAAATACATAACGTTACCAAAATAAATGACGTCACAAAATACATAACTTTACAAAAATAAATGACGTCACAAAATACATAACGTCACAAAAAAATGACGTCACAAAATACATAACGTCACAAAAATAAATGACGTCACAAAATACATAACGTCACAAAAATAAATGACGTTACAAAATAAATGACGTTACAAAATACATAACGTTACCAAAATAAATGACGTCACAAAATACATAACGTCACAAAAATAAATGACGTCACAAAATACATAACGTCACAAAAAAATGACGTCACAAAATACATAACGTCACAAAAATAAATGACGTCACAAAATACATAACGTCACGAAAATAAATGACTCACAAAATACATAACGTCACAAAAACAAATGACGTCACAAAATACATAACGTCAAAAAAATAAATGACGTCACAAAATACATAACGTCACAAAAATAAAAGACGTCACAAAATACATAACGTCACAAAAATAAATGACGTCACAAAATACATAACGTCACAAAATACATAACGTCACAAAAATAAATGACGTTACAAAATAAATGACGTTACAAAATACATAACGTTACCAAAATAAATGACGTCACAAAATACATAACGTCACAAAAATAAATGACGTCAGAAAATACATAACGTCACGAAAATAAATGACTCACAAAATACATAACGTCACAAAAATTAGTTACGTCAAAAAATACATAACCTCACAAAAATAAATGACGTCACAAAATACATAACTTCACAAAATAAATGACGTCACAAAAATTAATTACGTCACAAAATACATAACCTCACAAAATATATAACGTCACAAAAATAAATGACGTCACAAAAATTAATTACGTCACAAAATACATAACGTCACAAAAATAAATAACGTCACAAAATACATAACGTCACAAAATACATAACGTCACAAAAATAAATGACGTCACAAAATACATAACGTCACGAAAATAAATGACTCACAAAATACATAACGTCACAAAAACAAATGACGTCACAAAATACATAACTTCACAAAAATAAATGACGTCACAAAAATTAATTACGTCACAAAATACATAACCTCACAAAATATATAACGTCACAAAAATAAATGACGTCACAAAAATTAATTACGTCACAAAATACATAACGTTACAAAAATAAATAACGTCACAAAATACATAACGTCACAAAATACATAACGTCACAAAAATAAATGACGTCACAAAATAAATAAAGTCACAAAAATAAATGACGTCACAAAATACATAACGTCACGAAAATAAATGACTCACAAAATACATAACGTCACAAAAACAAATGACGTCACAAAATACATAACGTCACAAAATACATAACGTCACAAAAATAAATGACGTTACAAAATAAATGACGTTACAAAATACATAACGTTACCAAAATAAATTACGTCACAAAATACATAACGTCACAAAAATAAATGACGTCACAAAATACATAACGTCACAAAAATAAATGACGTCACAAAATACATAATGTCACAAAATACATAACGTCACAAAAATAAATGACGTTACAAAATAAATGACGTTACAAAATACATAACGTTACCAAAGTAAATGACGTCACAAAATACATAACGTCACAAAAATAAATGACGTCACAAAATACATAACGTCACAAAAAAATGACGTCACAAAATACATAACGTCACAAAAATAAATGACGTCACAAAATACATAACGTCACAAAAATAAATGACGTCACAAAATACATAACGTCACAAAAATAAATGACGTCACAAAATATTTAACGACACAAAATTAAATGACGTCACAAAATACATATTTCATAGAATACATAACGTCACAAAAATAAATGACGTCACAAAATAAATAACGTCACAAAAATAAATGACGTCTAAAAATACATTACGTCACAAAAATAAATGACGTCACAAAATACATAACGTCACAAAAATAAATGACGTCACAAAATACATAACGTCACAAAAATAAATGACGTCACAAAATAAATAACGTCACAAAATACATTACGTCACAAAAATAAATGACGTCACATAATACATAACGTCACAAAAATAAATGACGTCACAAAATACATAACGTCACAAAAATAAATGACGTCACAAAAATTAATTACGTCACAAAATACATAATGTCACAATAATAAATGACGTCACAAAATACATAACGTCACAAAAATAAATGACGTCAAAAAATACATAACCTCACAAAAATAAATGATGTCACAAAATACATAACGTCACAAAAATAAATGACGTCACAAAATACATAACGTCAAAAAAATAAATGACGTCACAAAATACATAACGTCACAAAAATAAATGACTTCACAAAATATATAACGTCACAAAAATAAATGACGTCGGAAAAATAAATAATGTCACAAAATACATAACGTCACAAAATACATAACGGCAAAAAATAAATGACGTCACAAAATACATAACGTCACAAAAATAAATGACGTCACAAAATACATAACGTCACAAAAAAATGACGTCACAAAATACATAACGTCACAAAAATAAATGACGTCACAAAATACATAACGTCACGAAAATAAATGACTCACAAAATACATAACGTCACAAAAACAAATGACGTCGGAAAAATAAATAATGTCACAAAATACATAACGTCACAAAATACATAACGGCAAAAAATAAATGACGTCACAAAATACATAACGTCACAAAAATAAATGACGTCACAAAATACATAACGTCACAAAAATGACGTCACAAAATACATAACGTCACAAAAATAAATGACGTCACAAAATACATAACGTCACAAAATAAATGACGTCACAAAAATTAATTACGTCACAAAATACATAACCTCACAAAATATATAACGTCACAAAAATAAATGACGTCACAAAAATTAATTACGTCACAAAATACATAACGTCACAAAAATAAATAACGTCACAAAATACATAACGTCACAAAATACACAACGTCACAAAAATAAATGACGTCACAAAATAAATAAAGTCACAACAATAAATAACGTCACAAAATACATAACGTCACAAAAATAAATGACGTCACAAAATACATAACGTCACAAAATTAATGACGTCACAAAAATTAATTACGTCACAAAATACATAACGTCACAAAAATTAATTACGTCAAAAAATACATAACCTCACAAAAATAAATTACGTCACAAAATACATAACGTCACAAAAATAAATGACGTCACAAAATACATAACGTCACAAAAATAAATGACGTCACAAAATACATAACGTCACAAAAATAAATGACGTCACAATAATAAATGACGTCACAAAATACATAACGTCACAAAAATAAATGACGTCACAAAATACATAACGTTACAAAAATAAATGACGTCACAATATACATAACGTCACAAAAATAAATGACGTCACAAAATACATAACGTCACAAAAAAATGACGTCACAAAATACATAACGTCACAAAAATAAATGACGTCACAAAATACATAACGTCACAAAAATAAATGACGTCACAAAATATTTAACGACACAAAATTAAATGACGTCACAAAATACATATTTCATAAAATACATAACGTCACAAAAATAAATGACGTCACAAAATAAATAACGTCACAAAAATAAATGACGTCTAAAAATACATTACGTCACAAAAATAAATGACGTCACAAAATACATAACGTCACAAAAATAAATGACGTCACAAAATACATAACGTCACTAAAATTAATGACGTCACAAAATACATAACGTCACAAAATACATTACGTCACAAAAATAAATGACGTCACAAAATACATAACGTCACAAAAATAAATGACGTCACAAAATACATAACGTCACAAAAATAAATGACGTCACAAAAATTAATTACGTCACAAAAATAAATGACGTCGGAAAAATAAATAACGTCACAAAATACATAACGTCACAAAAATAAATGACGTCAAAAAATACATAACCTCACAAAAATAAATGATGTCACAAAATACATAACGTCACAAAAATAAATGACGTCACAAAATACATAACGTCACAAAAATAAATGACGTCACAAAATACATAACGTCACAAAAATAAATGACTTCACAAAATACATAACGTCACAAAAATAAATGACGTCGGAAAAATAAATAACGTCACAAAATACATAACGTCACAAAATACATAACGGCAAAAAATAAATGACGTCACAAAATACATAACGTCACAAAAATAAATGACGTCACAAAATACATAACGTCAAAAAAATAATGACGTCACAAAATACATAACGTCACAAAAATAAATGACGTCACAAAATACATAACGTCACAAAAATAAATGACGTCACAAAATACATAACGTCACAAAATACATAACGTCACAAAAATAAATGACGTTACAAAATAAATGACGTTACAAAATACATAACGTTACCAAAATAAATGACGTCACAAAATACATAACGTCACAAAAATAAATGACGTCACAAAATACATAACGTCACAAAAAAATGACGTCACAAAATACATAACGTCACAAATATAAATGACGTCACAAAATACATAACGTCACGAAAATAAATGACTCACAAAATACATAACGTCACAAAAACAAATGACGTCACAAAATACATAACGTCACAAAAATAAATGACGTCACAAAAATTAATTACGTCACAAAATACATAACCTCACAAAATATATAACGTCACAAAAATAAATGACGTCACAAAAATTACATAACGTCACAAAAATAAATAACGTCACAAAATACATAACGTCACAAAATACATAACGTCACAAAAATAAATGACGTCACAAAATAAATAAAGTCACAAAAATAAATGACGTCACAAAATACATAACGTCACAAAAATAAATGACGTCACAAAATACATAACGTCACAAAATACATTACGTCACAAAAATAAATGACGTCACAAAATACATAACGTCACAAAAATTAATGACGTCACAAAATACATAACGTCACAAAAATAAATGACGTCACAAAAATTAATTACGTCACAAAAATAAATGACGTCGGAAAAATAAATAACGTCACAAAATACATAACGTCACAAAAATAAATGACGTCAAAAAATACATAACCTCACAAAAATAAATGATGTCACAAAATACATAACGTCACAAAAATAAATGACGTCACAAAATACATAACGTCACAAAAATAAATGACGTCACAAAATACATAACGTCACAAAAATAAATGACTTTACAAAATACATAACGTCACAAAAATAAAGACGTCGGAAAAATAAATAACGTCACAAAATACATAACGTCACAAAATACATAACGGCAAAAAATAATTGACGTCACAAAATACATAACGTCACAAAAATAAATGACGTCACAAAATACATAACGTCAAAAAAATAAATGACGTCACAAAATACATAACGTCACAAAAATAAATGACGTCACAAAATACATAACGTCACAAAAATAAATGACGTCACAAAATACATAACGTCACAAAATACATAACGTCACAAAAATAAATGACGTTACAAAATAAATGACGTTACAAAATACATAACGTTACCAAAATAAATGACGTCACAAAATACATAACGTCACAAAAATAAATGACGTCACAAAATACATAACGTCACAAAAAAATGACGTCACAAAATACATAACGTCACAAAAATAAATGACGTCACAAAATACATAACGTCACGAAAATAAATGACTCACAAAATACATAACGTCACAAAAACAAATGACGTCACAAAATACATAACGTCACAAAAATAAATGACGTCACAAAAATTAATTACGTCACAAAATACATAACCTCACAAAATATATAACGTCACAAAAATAAATGACGTCACAAAAATTAATTACGTCACAAAATACATAACGTCACAAAAATAAATAACGTCACAAAATACATAACGTCACAAAATACATAACGTCACAAAAATAAATGACGTCACAAAATAAATAAAGTCACAAAAATAAATGACGTCACAAAATACATAACGTCACAAAAATAAATGACGTCACAAAATACATCACGTCACAAAAATAAATGACGTCACAAAATACATAACGTCACGAAAATAAATGACTCACAAAATACATAACGTCACAAAAACAAACGACGTCACAAAATACATAATGTCACAAAAATAAATGACGTCACAAAATACATAACGTCACAAAATACATAACGTCACAAAAATAAATGACGTTACAAAATAAATGACGTTACAAAATACATAACGTTACCAAAATAAATGACGTCACAAAATACATAACGTCACAAAAATAAATGACGTCACAAAATACATAACGTCACAAAAAAATGACGTCACAAAATACATAACGTCACAAAAATAAATGACGTCACAAAATACATAACGTCACGAAAATAAATGACTCACAAAATACATAACGTCACAAAAACAAATGACGTCACAAAATACATAACGTCACAAAAATAAATGACGTCACAAAATACATAACGTCACAAAAATAAATGACGTCACAAAATACATAACGTCACAAAATACATAACGTCACAAAAATAAATGACGTTACAAAATAAATGACGTTACAAAATACATAACGTTACCAAAATAAATGACGTCACAAAATACATAACGTCACAAAAATAAATGACGTCACAAAATACATAACGTCACAAAAAAATGACGTCACAAAATACATAACGTCACAAAAATAAATGACGTTACAAAATACATAACGTCACGAAAATAAATGACTCACAAAATACATAACGTCACAAAAACAAATGACGTCACAAAATACATAACGTCAATAAAATAAATGACGTCACAAAATACATAACGTCACAAAAATAAATGACGTCACAAAATACATAACGTCACAAAAATAAATGACGTCACAAAATACATAACGTCACAAAAAAATGACGTCACAAAATACATAACGTCACAAAATACATAACGTCACAAAAATAAATGACGTCACAAAATACATAACGTCACAAAAAAATGACGTCACAAAATACATAACGTCACAAAAATAAATGACGTCACAAAATACATAACGTCACGAAAATAAATGACTCACAAAATACATAACGTCACAAAAACAAATGACGTCACAAAATACATAACGTCACAAAAATAAATGACGTCACAAAAATTAATTACGTCACAAAATACATAACCTCACAAAATATATAACGTCACAAAAATAAATGACGTCACAAAAATTAATTACGTCACAAAATACATAACGTCACAAAAATAAATAACGTCACAAAATACATAACGTCACAAAATACATAACGTCACAAAAATAAATGACGTCACAAAATAAATAAAGTCACAAAAATAAATGACGTCACAAAATACATAACGTCACAAAAATAAATGACGTCACAAAATACATAACGTCACAAAATTAATGACGTCACAAAAATTAATTACATCACAAAATACATAACGTCACAAAAATTAATTACGTCAAAAAATACATAACCTCACAAAAATAAATTACGTCACAAAATACATAACGTCACAAAAATAAATGACGTCACAAAATACATCACGTCACAAAAATAAATGACGTCACAAAATACATAACGTCACGAAAATAAATGACTCACAAAATACATAACGTCACAAAAACAAACGACGTCACAAAATACATAATGTCACAAAAATAAATGACGTCACAAAATACATAACGTCACAAAATACATAACGTCACAAAAATAAATGACGTTACAAAATAAATGACGTTACAAAATACATAACGTTACCAAAATAAATGACGTCACAAAATACATAACGTCACAAAAATAAATGACGTCACAAAATACATAACGTCACAAAAAAATGACGTCACAAAATACATAACGTCACAAAAATAAATGACGTCACAAAATACATAACGTCACGAAAATAAATGACTCACAAAATACATAACGTCACAAAAACAAATGACGTCACAAAATACATAACGTCACAAAAATAAATGACGTCACAAAATACATAACGTCACAAAAATAAATGACGTCACAAAATACATAACGTCACAAAATACATAACGTCACAAAAATAAATGACGTTACAAAATAAATGACGTTACAAAATACATAACGTTACCAAAATAAATGACGTCACAAAATACATAACGTCACAAAAATAAATGACGTCACAAAATACATAACGTCACAAAAAAATGACGTCACAAAATACATAACGTCACAAAAATAAATGACGTTACAAAATACATAACGTCACGAAAATAAATGACTCACAAAATACATAACGTCACAAAAACAAATGACGTCACAAAATACATAACGTCAATAAAATAAATGACGTCACAAAATACATAACGTCACAAAAATAAATGACGTCACAAAATACATAACGTCACAAAAATAAATGACGTCACAAAATACATAACGTCACAAAATACATAACATCACAAAAATAAATGACGTTACAAAATAAATGACGTTACAAAATACATAACGTTACCAAAATAAATGACGTCAAAAAATACATAACGTCACAAAAATAAATGACGTCACAAAATACATAACGTCACAAAAACATGACGTCACAAAATACATAACGACACAAAAAAAAATGACGTCAGAAAATACATAACGTCACGAAAATAAATGACTCACAAAATACATAACGTCACAAAAACAAATGACGTCACAAAATACATAACGTCACAAAAATAAATGACGTCACAAAAATTAATTACGTCACAAAATACATAACCTCACAAAATATATAACGTCACAAAAATAAATGACGTCACAAAAATTAATTACGTCACAAAATACATAACGTCACAAAAATAAATAACGTCACAAAATACATAACGTCACAAAAATA
The DNA here is from genome assembly GCA_035578135.1 of Flexamia atlantica. Classification (NCBI taxonomy): domain Eukaryota; kingdom Metazoa; phylum Arthropoda; class Insecta; order Hemiptera; family Cicadellidae; genus Flexamia; species Flexamia atlantica. Next base: position 74,009 of record JAQJVK010000056.1, on the reverse strand, counting down.
AATGACGTTACAAAATAAATAAAGTCACAAAAATAAATGACGTCACAAAATACATAACGTCACAAAAATAAATGACGTCACAAAATACATAACGTCACAAAAATAAATGACGTCACAAAATACATAACGTCACAAAATACATAACGTCACAAAAATAAATGACGTTACAAAATAAATGACGTTACAAAATACATAACGTTACCAAAATAAATGACGTCACAAAATACATAACGTCACAAAAATAAATGACGTCACAAAATACATAACGTCATAAAAAAATGACGTCACAAAATATATAACGTCACAAAAATAAATGACGTCACAAAATACATAACGTCACGAAAATAAATGACTCACAAAATACATAACGTCACAAAAACAAATGACGTCACAAAATACATAACGTCACAAAAATAAATGACGTCACAAAAATTAATTACGTCACAAAATACATAACCTCACAAAATATATAACGTCACAAAAATAAATGACGTCACAAAAATTAATTACGTCACAAAATACATAACGTCACAAAAATAAATAACGTCACAAAATACATAACGGCACAAAATACATAACGTCACAAAAATAAATGACGTCACAAAATAAATAAAGTCACAAAAATAAATGACGTCACAAAATACATAACGTCACAAAAATAAATGACGTCACAAAATACATAACGTCACAAAATTAATGACGTCACAAAAATTAATTACGTCACAAAATACATAACGTCAAAAAAATAAATAACGTCACAAAATACATAACGTCACAAAATACATAACGTCACAAAAATAAATGACGTCACAAAATACATAACGTCACAAAAATAAATGACGTCACAAAATACATAACGTCACAAAAATAAATGACGTCACAAAATACATAACGTCACAAAATACATAACGTCACAAAAATAAATGACGTCACAAAAATTAATTACGTCACAAAATACATAACGTCACAAAATTAATGACGTCACAAAAATTAATTACGTCACAAAATACATAACGTCAAAAAAATAAATAACGTCACAAAATACATAACGTCACAAAATACATAACGTCACAAAAATAAATGACGTCACAAAATACATAACGTCACAAAAATAAATGACGTCACAAAATACATAACGTCACAAAAATAAATGACGTCACAAAATACATAACGTCACAAAATACATAACGTCACAAAAATAAATGACGTCACAAAAATTAATTACGTCACAAAATACATAACGTCACAAAAATAAATGACGTCACAAAATACATAACGTCACAAAAAAATGACGTTACAAAATACATAACGTTACCAAAATAAAAAACGTCACAAAATACATAACGTCACAAAAATAAATGACGTCACAAAATACATAACGTCACAAAAAAATGACGTCACAAAATACATAACGTCACAAAAATAAATGACGTCACAAAATACATAACGTCACGAAAATAAATGACTCACAAAATACATAACGTCACAAAAATAAATGACGTTACAAAATAAATGACGTTACAAAATAAATGACGTTACAAAATACATAACGTTACCAAAATAAATGACGTCACAAAATACATAACGTCACAAAAATAAATGACGTCACAAAATACATAACGTCACAAAAAATGACGTCACAAAATACATAACGTCACAAAAATAAATGACGTCACAAAATACATAACGTCACGAAAATAAATGACTCACAAAATACATAACGTCACAAAAACAAATGACGTCGCAAAATACATAACGTCAAAAAAATAAATGACGTCACAAAATACATAACGTCACAAAAATAAATGACGTCACAAAATACATAACGTCACAAAAATAAATGACGTCACAAAATACATAACGTCACAAAATACATAACGTCACAAAAATAAATGACGTTACAAAATAAATGACGTTACAAAATACATAACGTTACCAAAATAAATGACGTCACAAAATACATAACGTCACAAAAATAAATGACGTCACAAAATACATAACGTCACAAAAAAATGACGTCACAAAATACATAACGTCACAAAAATAAATGACGTCAGAAAATACATAACGTCACGAAAATAAATGACTCACAAAATACATAACGTCACAAAAACAAATGACGTCACAAAATACATAACGTCACAAAAATAAATGACGTCACAAAATACATAACGTCACAAAATACATAACGTCACAAAAATAAATGACGTTACAAAATAAATGACGTTACAAAATACATAACGTTACCAAAATAAATGACGTCACAAAATACATAACGTCACAAAAATAAATGACGTCACAAAATACATAACGTCACAAAAAAATGACTTCACAAAATACATAACGTCACAAAAATAAATGACGTCAGAAAATACATAACGTCACGAAAATAAATGACTCACAAAATACATAACGTCACAAAAACAAATGACGTCACAAAATACATAACGTCACAAAAATAAATGACGTCACAAAAATTAATTACGTCACAAAATACATAACCTCACAAAATATATAACGTCACAAAAATAAATGACGTCACAAAAATTAATTACGTCACAAAATACATAACGTCACAAAAATAAATAACGTCAAAAAATACATAACGTCACAAAATACATAACGTCACAAAAATAAATGACGTCACAAAATAAATAAAGTCACAAAAATAAATGACGTCACAAAATACATAACGTCACAAAAATAAATGACGTCACAAAATACATAACGTCACAAAAATAAATGACGTCACAAAATACATAACGTCACAAAATACATAACGTCACAAAAATAAATGACGTTACAAAATAAATGACGTTACAAAATACATAACGTTACCAAAATAAATGACGTTACAAAATACATAACGTCACAAAAATAAATGACGTCACAAAATACATAACGTCACAAAAAAATGACGTCACAAAATACATAACGTCACAAAAATAAATGACGTCACAAAATACATAACGTCACGAAAATAAATGACTCACAAAATACATAACGTCACAAAAACAAATGACGTCACAAAATACATAACGTCACAAAAATAAATGACGTCACAAAAATTAATTACGTCACAAAATACATAACCTCACAAAATATATAACGTCACAAAAGTAAATGACGTCACAAAAATTAATTACGTCACAAAATACATAACGTCACAAAAATAAATAACGTCACAATATACATAACGTCACAAAATACATAACGTCACAAAAATAAATGACGTCACAAAATACATAACGTCACGAAAATAAATGACTCACAAAATACATAACGTCACAAAAATAAATGACGTTACAAAATAAATGACGTTACAAAATAAATGACGTTACAAAATACATAACGTTACCAAAATAAATGACGTCACAAAATACATAACGTCACAAAAATAAATGACGTCACAAAATACATAACGTCACAAAAAATGACGTCACAAAATACATAACGTCACAAAAATAAATGACGTCACAAAATATATAACGTCACGAAAATAAATGACTCACAAAATACATAACGTCACAAAAACAAATGACGTCACAAAATACATAACGTCAAAAAAATAAATGACGTCACAAAATACATAACGTCACAAAAATAAATGACGTCACAAAATACATAACGTCACAAAATTAATGACGTCACAAAATACATAACGTCACAAAATACATAACGTCACAAAAATAAATTACGTTACAAAATAAATGACGTTACAAAATACATAACGTTACCAAAATAAATGACGTCACAAAATACATAACGTCACAAAAATAAATGACGTCACAAAATACATAACGTCACAAAAAAATGACGTCACAAAATACATAACGTCACAAAAATAAATGACGTCAGAAAATACATAACGTCACGAAAATAAATGACTCACAAAATACATAACGTCACAAAAACAAATGACGTCACAAAATACATATTGTCACAAAAATAAATGACGTCACAAAATACATAACGTCACAAAAATAAATGACGTCACAAAATACATAACGTCACAAAATACATAACGTCACAAAAATAAATGACGTTACAAAATAAATGACGTTACAAAATACATAACGTTACCAAAATAAATGACGTCACAAAATACATAACGTCACAAAAATAAATGACGTCACAAAATACATAACGTCACAAAAAAATGACGTCACAAAATACATAACGTCACAAAAATAAATGACGTTACAAAATACATAAAGTCACGAAAATAAATGACTCACAAAATACATAATGTCACAAAAACAAATGACGTCACAAAATACATAACGGCAAAAAAATAAATGACGTCACAAAATACATAACGTCACAAAAATAAATGACGTCACAAAATACATAACGTCACAAAAATAAATGACGTCACAAAATACATAACGTCACAAAATACATAACGTCACAAAAATAAATGACGTTACAAAATAAATGACGTTACAAAATACATAACGTTACCAAAATAAATGACGTCACAAAATACATAACGTCACAAAAATAAATGACGTCACAAAATACATAACGTCACAAAAAAATGACTTCACAAAATACATAACGTCACAAAAATAAATGACGTCAGAAAATACATAACGTCACGAAAATAAATGACTCACAAAATACATAACGTCACAAAAACAAATGACGTCACAAAATACATAACGTCACAAAAATAAATGACGTCACAAAAATTAATTACGTCACAAAATACATAACCTCACAAAATATATAACGTCACAAAAATAAATGACGTCACAAAAATTAATTACGTCACAAAATACATAACGTCACAAAAATAAATAACGTCAAAAAATACATAACGTCACAAAATACATAACGTCACAAAAATAAATGACGTCACAAAATAAATAAAGTCACAAAAATAAATGACGTCACAAAATACATAACGTCACAAAAATAAATGACGTCACAAAATACATAACGTCACAAAAATAAATGACGTCACAAAATACATAACGTCACAAAATACATAACGTCACAAAAATAAATGACGTTACAAAATAAATGACGTTACAAAATACATAACGTTACCAAAATAAATGACGTTACAAAATACATAACGTCACAAAAATAAATGACGTCACAAAATACATAACGTCACAAAAAAATGACGTCACAAAATACATAACGTCACAAAAATAAATGACGTCACAAAATACATAACGTCACGAAAAGAAATGACTCACAAAATACATAACGTCACAAAAACAAATGACGTCACAAAATACATAACGTCACAAAAATAAATGACGTCACAAAAATTATTTACGTCACAAAATACATAACCTCACAAAATATATAACGTCACAAAAATAAATGACGTCACAAAAATTAATTACGTCACAAAATACATAACGTCACAAAAATAAATAACGTCACAAAATACATAACGGCACAAAATACATAACGTCACAAAAATAAATGACGTCACAAAATAAATAAAGTCACAAAAATAAATGACGTCACAAAATACATAACGTCACAAAAATAAATGACGTCACAAAATACATAACGTCACAAAATTAATGACGTCACAAAAATTAATTACGTCACAAAATACATAATTCACAAAAATTAATTACGTCAAAAAATACATAACCTCACAAAAATAAATGACGTCACAAAATACATAACGTCACAAAAATAAATGACGTCACAAAATACATAACGTCACAAAAATAAATGACGTCACAAAATGCATAACGTCACAAAATTAATGACGTCACAAAAATTAATTACGTCACAAAATACATAACGTCACAAAAATTAATTACGTCAAAAAATACATAACCTCACAAAATTAATGACGTCACAAAAATAAATAACGTCACAAAATACATAACGTCACAAAATACATAACGTCACAAAAATAAAAGACGTAACAAAATAAATAAAGTCACAAAAATAAATGACGTCAAAAAATACATAACGTCACAAAAATAAATGACGTCACAAAATACATAACGTCACAAAAATAAATGACGTCACAAAATACATAACGTCACAAAAATAAATGACGTTACAAAATAAATGACGTTACAAAATACATAACGTTACCAAAATAAATGACGTCACAAAATACATAACGTCACAAAAACAAATGACGTCACAAAATACATAACGTCACAAAAATAAATGACGTCACAAAATACATAACGTCACGAAAATAAATGACTCACAAAATACATAACGTCACAAAAACAAATGACGTCACAAAATACATAACGTCAAAAAAAAAATGACGTCACAAAATACATAACGTCACAAAAATAAATGACGTCACAAAATACATAACGTCACAAAATACATAACGTCACAAAAATAAATGACGTTACAAAATAAATGACGTTACAAAATACATAACGTTACCAAAATAAATGACGTCACAAAATACATAACGTCACAAAAATAAATGACGTCACAAAATACATAACGTCACAAAAAAATGACGTCACAAAATACATAACGTCACAAAAATAAATGACGTCACAAAATACATAACGTCACGAAAATAAATGACTCACAAAATACATAACGTCACAAAAACAAATGACGTCACAAAATACATAACGTCACAAAAATAAATGACGTCACAAAATAAATAAAGTCACAAAAATAAATGACGTCACAAAATACATAACGTCACAAAAATAAATGACGTCACAAAATACATAACGTCACAAAAATAAATGACGTCACAAAATACATAACGTCACAAAATACATAACGTCACAAAAATAAATGACGTCACAAAAATTAATTACGTCACAAAATACATAACGTCACAAAAATAAATGACGTCACAAAATACATAACGTCACAAAAAAATGACGTCACAAAATACATAACGTCACAAAAATAAATGACGTCACAAAATACATAACGTCACGAAAATAAATGACTCACAAAATACATAACGTCACAAAAAAATGACGTCACAAAATACATAACGTCACAAAAATAAATGACGTCACAAAATACATAACGTCACAAAAAATGACGTCACAAAATACATAACGTCACAAAAATAAATGACGTCACAAAATACATAACGTCACGAAAATAAATGACTCACAAAATACATAACGTCACAAAAACAAATGACGTCACAAAATACATAACGTCAAAAAAATAAATGACGTCACAAAATACATAACGTCACAAAAATAAATGACGTCACAAAATACATAACGTCACAAAAATAAATGACGTCACAAAATACATAACGTCACAAAATACATAACGTCACAAAAATAAATGACGTTACAAAATAAATGACGTTACAAAATACATAACGTTACCAAAATAAATGACGTCACAAAATACATAACGTCACAAAAATAAATGACGTCACAAAATACATAACGTCACAAAAAAATGACGTCACAAAATACATAACGTCACAAAAATAAATGACGTCAGAAAATACATAACGTCACGAAAATAAATGACTCACAAAATACATAACGTCACAAAAACAAATGACGTCACAAAATACATAACGTCACAAAAATAAATGACGTCACAAAATACATAACGTCACAAAAATAAATGACGTCACAAAATACATAACGTCACAAAATACATAACGTCACAAAAATAAATGACGTTACAAAATAAATGACGTTACAAAATACATAACGTTACCAAAATAAATGACGTCACAAAATACATAACGTCACAAAAATAAATGACGTCACAAAATACATAACGTCACAAAAAAATGACGTCACAAAATACATAACGTCACAAAAATAAATGACGTTACAAAATACATAAAGTCACGAAAATAAATGACTCACAAAATACATAACGTCACAAAAACAAATGACGTCACAAAATACATAACGGCAAAAAAATAAATGACGTCACAAAATACATAACGTCACAAAAATAAATGACGTCACAAAATACATAACGTCACAAAAATAAATGACGTCACAAAATACATAACGTCACAAAATACATAACGTCACAAACATAAATGACGTTACAAAATAAATGACGTTACAAAATACATAACGTTACCAAAATAAATGACGTCACAAAATACATAACGTCACAAAAATAAATGACGTCACAAAATACATAACGTCACAAAAAAATGACTTCACAAAATACATAACGTCACAAAAATAAATGACGTCAGAAAATACATAACGTCACGAAAATAAATGACTCACAAAATACATAACGTCACAAAAACAAATGACGTCACAAAATACATAACGTAACAAAAATAAATGACGTCACAAAAATTAATTACGTCACAAAATACATAACCTCACAAAATATATAACGTCACAAAAATAAATGACGTCACAAAAATTAATTACGTCACAAAATACATAACGTCACAAAAATAAATAACGTCAAAAAATACATAACGTCACAAAATACATAACGTCACAAAAATAAATGACGTCACAAAATAAATAAAGTCACAAAAATAAATGACGTCACAAAATACATAACGTCACAAAAATAAATGACGTCACAAAATACATAACGTCACAAAAATAAATGACGTCACAAAATACATAACGTCACAAAATACATAACGTCACAAAAATAAATGACGTTACAAAATAAATAACGTTACAAAATACATAACATTACCAAAATAAATGACGTTACAAAATACATAACGTCACAAAAATAAATGACGTCACAAAATACATAACGTCACAAAAAAATGACGTCACAAAATACATAACGTCACAAAAATAAATGACGTCACAAAATACATAACGTCACGAAAATAAATGACTCACAAAATACATAACGTCACAAAAACAAATGACGTCACAAAATACATAACGTCACAAAAATAAATGACGTCACAAAAATTAATTACGTCACAAAATACATAACCTCTCAAAATATATAACGTCACAAAAATAAATGACGTCACAAAAATTAATTACGTCACAAAATACATAACGTCACAAAAATAAATAACGTCACAAAATACATAACGGCACAAAATACATAACGTCACAAAAATAAATGACGTCACAAAATAAATAAAGTCACAAAAATAAATGACGTCACAAAATACATAACGTCACAAAAATAAATGACGTCACAAAATACATAACGTCACAAAATTAATGACGTCACAAAAATTAATTACGTCACAAAATACATAATTCACAAAAATTAATTACGTCAAAAAATACATAACCTCACAAAAATAAATGACGTCACAAAATACATAACGTCACAAAAATAAATGACGTCACAAAATACATAACGTCACAAAAATAAATGACGTCACAAAATGCATAACGTCACAAAATTAATGACGTCACAAAAATTAATTACGTCACAAAATACATAACGTCACAAAAATTAATTACGTCAAAAAATACATAACCTCACAAAAATTAATTACGTCACAAAATACATAACGTCACAAAAATAAATAACGTCACAAAATACATAACGTCACAAAATACATAACGTCACAAAAATAAATGACGTAACAAAATAAATAAAGTCACAAAAATAAATGACGTCAAAAAATACATAACGTCACAAAAATAAATGACGTCACAAAATACATAACGTCACAAATATAAATGACGTCACAAAATACATAACGTCACAAAAATAAATGACGTTACAAAATAAATGACGTTACAAAATACATAACGTTACCAAAATAAATGACGTCACAAAATACATAACGTCACAAAATGCATAACGTCAACAAAATAACTGATGTCACAAAATACATAACGTCACAAAAATAAATGACGTCACAAAATGCATAACGTCACAAAATTAATGACGTCACAAAAATTAATTACGTCACAAAATACATAACGTCACAAAAATTAATTACGTCAAAAAATACATAACCTCACAAAAATTAATTACGTCACAAAATACATAACGTCACAAAAATAAATAACGTCACAAAATACATAACGTCACAAAATACATAACGTCACAAAAATAAATGACGTAACAAAATAAATAAAGTCACAAAAATAAATGACGTCAAAAAATACATAACGTCACAAAAATAAATGACGTCACAAAATACATAACGTCACAAATATAAATGACGTCACAAAATACATAACGTCACAAAAATAAATGACGTTACAAAATAAATGACGTTACAAAATACATAACGTTACCAAAATAAATGACGTCACAAAATACATAACGTCACAAAAACAAATGACGTTACAAAATACATAACGTCACAAAAATAAATGACGTCACAAAATACATAACGTCACGAAAATAAATGACTCACAAAATACATAACGTCACAAAAACAAATGACGTCACAAAATACATAACGTCAAAAAAATAAATGACGTCACAAAATACATAACGTCACAAAAATAAATGACGTCACAAAATACATAACGTCACAAAATACATAACGTCACAAAAATAAATGACGTTACAAAATAAATGACGGTACAAAATACATAACGTTACCAAAATAAATGACGTCACAAAATACATAACGTCACAAAAATAAATGACGTCACAAAATACATAACGTCACAAAAAAATGACGTCACAAAATACATAACGTCACAAAAATAAATGACGTCACAAAATACATAACGTCACGAAAATAAATGACTCACAAAATACATAACGTCACAAAAACAAATGACGTCACAAAATACATAACGTCACAAAAATAAATGACGTCACAAAATAAATAAAGTCACAAAAATAAATGACGTCACAAAATACATAACGTCACAAAAATAAATGACGTCACAAAATACATAACGTCACAAAAATAAATGACGTCACAAAATACATAACGTCACAAAATACATAACGTCACAAAAATAAATGATGTCACAAAAATTAATTACGTCACAAAATACATAACGTCACAAAAATAAATGACGTCACAAAATACATAACGTCACAAAAAAATGACGTCACAAAATACATAACGTCACAAAAATAAATGACGTCACAAAATACATAACGTCACGAAAATAAATGACTCACAAAATACATAACGTCACAAAAACAAATGACGTCACAAAATACATAACGTCACAAAAAAATGACGTCACAAAATACATAACGTCACAAAAATAAATGACGTCACAAAATACATAACGTCAGGAAAATAAATGACTCACAAAATACATAACGTCACAAAAACAAATGACGTCACAAAATACATAACGTCACAAAAATAAATGACGTCACAAAAATTAATTACGTCACAAAATACATAACCTCACAAAATATATAACGTCACAAAAATAAATGACGTCACAAAAATTAATTACGTCACAAAATACATAACGTCACAAAAATAAATAACGTCACAAAATACATAACGGCACAAAATACATAACGTCACAAAAATAAATGACGTCACAAAATAAATAAAGTCACAAAAATAAATGACGTCACAAAATACATAACGTCACATAAATAAATGACGTCACAAAATACATAACGTCACAAAATTAATGACGTCACAAAAATTAATTACGTCACAAAATACATAACGTCACAAAAATTAATTACATCAAAAAATACATAACCTCACAAAAATAAATGACGTCACAAAATACATAACGTCACAAAAATAAATGACGTCACAAAATACATAACGTCACAAAAATAAATGACGTCACAAAATACATAACGTCACAAAATTAATGACGTCACAAAAATTAATTACGTCACAAAATACATAACGTCACAAAAATTAATTACGTCAAAAAATACATAACCTCACAAAAATTAATTACGTCACAAAATACATAACGTCACAAAAATAAATAACGTCACAAAATACATAACGTCACAAAATACATAACGTCACAAAAATAAATGACGTCACAAAATACATAACGTCACAAAAATAAATGACGTCACAAAATACATAACGTCACAAAAATAAATGACGTCACAAAATACATAACGTCACAAAATACATAACGTCACAAAAATAAATGACGTTACAAAATAAATAACGTTACAAAATACATAACATTACCAAAATAAATGACGTTACAAAATACATAACGTCACAAAAATAAATGACGTCACAAAATACATAACGTCACAAAAAAATGACGTCACAAAATACATAACGTCACAAAAATAAATGACGTCACAAAATACATAACGTCACGAAAATAAATGACTCACAAAATACATAACGTCACAAAAACAAATGACGTCACAAAATACATAACGTCACAAAAATAAATGACGTCACAAAAATTAATTACGTCACAAAATACATAACCTCTCAAAATATATAACGTCACAAAAATAAATGACGTCACAAAAATTAATTACGTCACAAAATACATAACGTCACAAAAATAAATAACGTCACAAAATACATAACGGCACAAAATACATAACGTCACAAAAATAAATGACGTCACAAAATAAATAAAGTCACAAAAATAAATGACGTCACAAAATACATAACGTCACAAAAATAAATGACGTCACAAAATACATAACGTCACAAAATTAATGACGTCACAAAAATTAATTACGTCACAAAATACATAATTCACAAAAATTAATTACGTCAAAAAATACATAACCTCACAAAAATAAATGACGTCACAAAATACATAACGTCACAAAAATAAATGACGTCACAAAATACATAACGTCACAAAAATAAATGACGTCACAAAATGCATAACGTCACAAAATTAATGACGTCACAAAAATTAATTACGTCACAAAATACATAACGTCACAAAAATTAATTACGTCAAAAAATACATAACCTCACAAAAATTAATTACGTCACAAAATACATAACGTCACAAAAATAAATAACGTCACAAAATACATAACGTCACAAAATACATAACGTCACAAAAATAAATGACGTAACAAAATAAATAAAGTCACAAAAATAAATGACGTCAAAAAATACATAACGTCACAAAAATAAATGACGTCACAAAATACATAACGTCACAAATATAAATGACGTCACAAAATACATAACGTCACAAAAATAAATGACGTTACAAAATAAATGACGTTACAAAATACATAACGTTACCAAAATAAATGACGTCACAAAATACATAACGTCACAAAATGCATAACGTCAACAAAATAACTGATGTCACAAAATACATAACGTCACAAAAATAAATGACGTCACAAAATGCATAACGTCACAAAATTAATGACGTCACAAAAATTAATTACGTCACAAAATACATAACGTCACAAAAATTAATTACGTCAAAAAATACATAACCTCACAAAAATTAATTACGTCACAAAATACATAACGTCACAAAAATAAATAACGTCACAAAATACATAACGTCACAAAATACATAACGTCACAAAAATAAATGACGTAACAAAATAAATAAAGTCACAAAAATAAATGACGTCAAAAAATACATAACGTCACAAAAATAAATGACGTCACAAAATACATAACGTCACAAATATAAATGACGTCACAAAATACATAACGTCACAAAAATAAATGACGTTACAAAATAAATGACGTTACAAAATACATAACGTTACCAAAATAAATGACGTCACAAAATACATAACGTCACAAAAACAAATGACGTCACAAAATACATAACGTCACAAAAATAAATGACGTCACAAAATACATAACGTCACGAAAATAAATGACTCACAAAATACATAACGTCACAAAAACAAATGACGTCACAAAATACATAACGTCAAAAAAATAAATGACGTCACAAAATACATAACGTCACAAAAATAAATGACGTCACAAAATACATAACGTCACAAAATACATAACGTCACAAAAATAAATGACGTTACAAAATAAATGACGGTACAAAATACATAACGTTACCAAAATAAATGACGTCACAAAATACATAACGTCACAAAAATAAATGACGTCACAAAATACATAACGTCACAAAAAAATGACGTCACAAAATACATAACGTCACAAAAATAAATGACGTCACAAAATACATAACGTCACGAAAATAAATGACTCACAAAATACATAACGTCACAAAAACAAATGACGTCACAAAATACATAACGTCACAAAAATAAATGACGTCACAAAATAAATAAAGTCACAAAAATAAATGACGTCACAAAATACATAACGTCACAAAAATAAATGACGTCACAAAATACATAACGTCACAAAAATAAATGACGTCACAAAATACATAACGTCACAAAATACATAACGTCACAAAAATAAATGATGTCACAAAAATTAATTACGTCACAAAATACATAACGTCACAAAAATAAATGACGTCACAAAATACATAACGTCACAAAAAAATGACGTCACAAAATACATAACGTCACAAAAATAAATGACGTCACAAAATACATAACGTCACGAAAATAAATGACTCACAAAATACATAACGTCACAAAAACAAATGACGTCACAAAATACATAACGTCACAAAAAAATGACGTCACAAAATACATAACGTCACAAAAATAAATGACGTCACAAAATACATAACGTCAGGAAAATAAATGACTCACAAAATACATAACGTCACAAAAACAAATGACGTCACAAAATACATAACGTCACAAAAATAAATGACGTCACAAAAATTAATTACGTCACAAAATACATAACCTCACAAAATATATAACGTCACAAAAATAAATGACGTCACAAAAATTAATTACGTCACAAAATACATAACGTCACAAAAATAAATAACGTCACAAAATACATAACGGCACAAAATACATAACGTCACAAAAATAAATGACGTCACAAAATAAATAAAGTCACAAAAATAAATGACGTCACAAAATACATAACGTCACATAAATAAATGACGTCACAAAATACATAACGTCACAAAATTAATGACGTCACAAAAATTAATTACGTCACAAAATACATAACGTCACAAAAATTAATTACATCAAAAAATACATAACCTCACAAAAATAAATGACGTCACAAAATACATAACGTCACAAAAATAAATGACGTCACAAAATACATAACGTCACAAAAATAAATGACGTCACAAAATACATAACGTCACAAAATTAATGACGTCACAAAAATTAATTACGTCACAAAATACATAACGTCACAAAAATTAATTACGTCAAAAAATACATAACCTCACAAAAATTAATTACGTCACAAAATACATAACGTCACAAAAATAAATAACGTCACAAAATACATAACGTCACAAAATACATAACGTCACAAAAATAAATGACGTAACAAAATAAATAAAGTCACAAAAATAAATGACGTCAAAAAATACATAACGTCACAAAAATAAATGACGTCACAAAATACATAACGTCACAAAAATAAATGACGTCACAAAATACATAACGTCACAAAAATAAATGACGTTAAAAAATAAATGACGTTACAAAATACATAACGTTACCAAAATAAATGACGTCACAAAATACATAACGTCACAAAAACAAATGACGTCACAAAATACATAACGTCACAAAAATAAATGACGTCACAAAATACATAACGTCACGAAAATAAATGACTCACAAAATACATAACGTCACAAAAACAAATGACGTCACAAAATACATAACGTCAAAAAAATAAATGACGTCACAAAATACATAACGTCACAAAAATAAATGACGTCACAAAATACATAACGTCACAAAATACATAACGTCACAAAAATAAATGACGTTACAAAATAAATGACGTTACAAAATACATAACGTTACCAAAATAAATGACGTCACAAAATACATAACGTCACAAAAATAAATGACGTCACAAAATACATAACGTCACAAAAAAATGACGTCACAAAATACATAACGTCACAAAAATAAATGACGTCACAAAATACATAACGTCACGAAAATAAATGACTCACAAAATACATAACGTCACAAAAACAAATGACGTCACAAAATACATAACGTCACAAAAATAAATGACGTCACAAAATAAATAAAGTCACAAAAATAAATGACGTCACAAAATACATAACGTCACAAAAATAAATGACGTCACAAAATACATAACGTCACAAAAATAAATGACGTCAAAAAATACATAACGTCACAAAATACATAACGTCACAAAAATAAATGACGTCACAAAAATTAATTACGTCACAAAATACATAACGTCACAAAAATAAATGACGTCACAAAATACATAACGTCACAAAAAGATAACGTCACAAAATACATAACGTCACAAAAATAAATGACGTCACAAAATACATAACGTCACGAAAATAAATGACTCACAAAATACATAACGTCACAAAAACAAATGACGTCACAAAATACATAACGTCACAAAAAAATGACGTCACAAAATACATAACGTCACAAAAATAAATGACGTCACAAAATACATAACGTCAGGAAAATAAATGACTCACAAAATACATAACGTCACAAAAACAAATGACGTCACAAAATACATAACGTCACAAAAATAAATGACGTCACAAAAATTAATTACGTCACAAAATACATAACCTCACAAAATATATAACGTCACAAAAATAAATGACGTCACAAAAATTAATTACGTCACAAAATACATAACGTCACAAAAATAAATAACGTCACAAAATACATAACGGCACAAAATACATAACGTCACAAAAATAAATGACGTCACAAAATAAATGAAGTCACAAAAATAAATGACGTCACAAAATACATAACGTCACATAAATAAATGACGTCACAAAATACATAACGTCACAAAATTAATGACGTCACAAAAATTAATTACGTCACAAAATACATAACGTCACAAAAATTAATTACTTCAAAAAATACATAACCTCACAAAAATAAATGACGTCACAAAATACATAACGTCACAAAAATAAATGACGTCACAAAATACATAACGTCACAAAAATAAATGACGTCACAAAATACATAACGTCACAAAATTAATGACGTCACAAAAATTAATTACGTCACAAAATACATAACGTCACAAAAATTAATTACGTCAAAAAATACATAACCTCACAAAAATTAATTACGTCACAAAATACATAACGTCACAAAAATAAATAACGTCACAAAATACATAACGTCACAAAATACATAACGTCACAAAAATGATGACGTCACAAAATAAATAAAGTCACAAAAATAAATGACGTCACAAAATACATAACGTCACAAAAATAAATGACGTCACAAAATACATAACGTCACAAAAATAAATGACGTCACAAAATACATAACGTCACAAAATACATAACGTCACAAAAATAAATGACGTTACAAAATAAATGACGTTACAAAATACATAACGTTACCAAAATAAATGACGTCACAAAATACATAACGTCACAAAAACAAATGACGTCACAAAATACATAACGTCACAAAAATAAATGACGTCACAAAATACATAACGTCACAAAATACATAACGTCACAAAAATAAATGACGTTACAAAATAAATGACGTTACAAAATACATAACGTTACCAAAATAAATGACGTCACAAAATACATAACGTCACAAAAATAAATGACGTCACAAAATACATAACGTCACAAAAAAATGACGTCACAAAATACATAACGTCACAAAAATAAATGACGTCACAAAATACATAACGTCACGAAAATAAATGACTCACAAAATACATAACGTCACAAAAATAAATGACGTCACAAAATACATAACGTCACGAAAATAAATGACTCACAAAATACATAACGTCACAAAAACAAATGACGTCACAAAATACATAACGTCAAAAAAATAAATGACGTCACAAAATACATAACGTCACAAAAATAAATGACGTCACAAAATACATAACGTCACAAAATACATAACGTCACAAAAATAAATGACGTTACAAAATAAATGACGTTACAAAATACATAACGTTACCAAAATAAATGACGTCACAAAATACATAACGTCAAAAAATAAATGACGTCACAAAATACATAACGTCACAAAAAAATGACGTCACAAAATACATAACGTCACAAAAATAAATGACGTCACAAAATACATAACGTCACGAAAATAAATGACTCACAAAATACATAACGTCACAAAAACAAATGACGTCACAAAATACATAACGTCACAAAAATTAATTACGTCACAAAATACATAACCTCACAAAATATATAACGTCACAAAAATAAATGACGTCACAAAAATTAATTACGTCACAAAATACATAACGTCAAAAAAATAAATAACGTCACAAAATACATAACGTCACAAAATACATAACGTCACAAAAATAAATGACGTCACAAAATAAATAAAGTCACAAAAATAAATGACGTCACAAAATACATAACGTCACAAAAATAAATGACGTCACAAAATACATAACGTCACAAAAATAAATGACGTCACAAAATACATAACGTCACAAAATACATAACGTCACAAAAATAAATGACGTCACAAAAATTAATTACGTCACAAAATACATAACGTCACAAAAATAAATGACGTCACAAAATACATAACGACACAAAAAATGACGTTACAAAATACATAACGTTACCAAAATAAATGACGTCACAAAATACATAACGTCACAAAAATAAATGACGTCACAAAATACATAACGTCACAAAAAAATGACGTCACAAAATACATAACGTCACAAAAATAAATGACGTCACAAAATACATAACGTCACGAAAATAAATGACTCACAAAATACATAACGTCACAAAAACAAATGACGTCACAAAATACATAACGTCACAAAAATAAATGACGTCACAAAAATTAATTACGTCACAAAATACATAACCTCACAAAATATATAACGTCACAAAAATAAATGACGTCGCAAAAATTAATTACGTCACAAAATACATAACGTCAAAAAAATAAATAACGTCACAAAATACATAACGTCACAAAATACATAACGTCACAAAAATAAATGACGTCACAAAATAAATAAAGTCACAAAAATAAATGACGTCACAAAATACATAACGTCACAAAAATAAATGACGTCACAAAATACATAACGTCACAAAATTAATGACGTCACAAAAATTAATTACGTCACAAAATACATAACGTCACAAAAATTAATTACGTCAAAAAATACATAACGTCACAAAAATAAATGACGTCACAAAATACATAACGTCACAAAAAAATGACGTCACAAAATACATAACGTCACAAAAATAAATGACGTCACAAAATACATAACGTCACGAAAATAAATGACTCACAAAATACATAACGTCACAAAAACAAATGACGTCACAAAATACATAACGTCACAAAAATAAATGACGTCACAAAAATTAATTACGTCACAAAATACATAACCTCACAAAATATATAACGTCACAAAAATAAATGACGTCACAAAAATTAATTACGTCACAAAATACATAACGTCAAAAAAATAAATAACGTCACAAAATACATAACGTCACAAAATACATAACGTCACAAAAATAAATGACGTCACAAAATAAATAAAGTCACAAAAATAAATGACGTCACAAAATACATAACGTCACAAAAATAAATGACGTCACAAAATACATAACGTCACAAAAATAAATGACGTCACAAAATACATAACGTCACAAAATACATAACGTCACAAAAATAAATGACGTCACAAAAATTAATTACGTCACAAAATACATAACGTCACAAAAATAAATGACGTCACAAAATACATAACGTCACAAAAAAATGACGTTACAAAATACATAACGTTACCAAAATAAATGTCGTCACAAAATACATAACGTCACAAAAATAAATGACGTCACAAAATACATAACGTCACAAAAAAATGACGTCACAAAATACATAACGTCACAAAAATAAATGACGTCACAAAATACATAACGTCACGAAAATAAATGACTCACAAAATACATAACGTCACAAAAACAAATGACGTCACAAAATACATAACGTCACAAAAATAAATGACGTCACAAAAATTAATTACGTCACAAAATACATAACCTCACAAAATATATAACGTCACAAAAATAAATGACGTCACAAAAATTAATTACGTCACAAAATACATAACGTCACAAAAATAAATAACGTCACAAAATACATAACGTCACAAAAATAAATGACGTCACAAAATAAATAAAGTCACAAAAATAAATGACGTCACAAAATACATAACGTCACGAAAATAAATGACTCACAAAATACATAACGTCACGAAAATAAATGACGTTACAAAATAAATGACGTTACAAAATACATAACGTTACCAAAATGAATGACGTCACAAAATACATAACGTCACAAAAATAAATGACGTCACAAAATACATAACGTCACAAAAAAATGACGTCACAAAATACATAACGTCAAAAAAATAAATGACGTCACAAAATACATAACGTCACGAAAATAAATGACTCACAAAATACATAACGTCACAAAAACAAATGACGTCACAAAATACATAACGTCAAAAAAATAAATGACGTCACAAAATACATAACGTCACAAAAATAAATTACGTCACAAAATACATAACGTCACAAAAATAAATGACGTCACAAAATACATAACGTCACAAAATACATAACGTCACAAAAATAAATGACGTTACAAAATAAATGACGTTACAAAATACATAACGTTACCAAAATAAATGACGTCACAAAATACATAACGTCACAAAAATAAATGACGTCACA
Source organism: Flexamia atlantica (assembly GCA_035578135.1). NCBI lineage: Eukaryota > Metazoa > Arthropoda > Insecta > Hemiptera > Cicadellidae > Flexamia > Flexamia atlantica. Next base: position 53,289 of record JAQJVK010000056.1, on the reverse strand, counting down.
AAATACATAACGTCACAAAAAAATGACGTCACAAAATACATAACGTCACAAAAATAAATGACGTCAGAAAATACATAACGTCACGAAAATAAATGACTCACAAAATACATAACGTCACAAAAACAAATGACGTCACAAAATACATAACGTCACAAAAATAAATGACGTCACAAAAATTAATTACGTTACAAAATACATAACCTCACAAAATATATAACGTCACAAAAATAAATGACGTCACAAAAATTAATTACGTCACAAAATACATAACGTCACAAAAATAAATAACGTCACAAAATACATAACGTCACAAAATACATAACGTCACAAAATACATAACATCACAAAAATAAATGACGTCACAAAATAAATAAAGTCACAAAAATAAATGACGTCACAAAATACATAACGTCACAAAAATAAATGACGTCACAAAATACATAACGTCACAAAAATAAATGACGTCACAAAATACATAACGTCACAAAATACATAACGTCACAAAAATAAATGACGTTACAAAATAAATGACGTTACAAAATACATAACGTTACCAAAATAAATGACGTCAAAAAATACATAACGTCACAAAAATAAATGACGTCACAAAATACATAACGTCACAAAAAAATGACGTCACAAAATACATAACGTCACAAAAATAAATGACGTCACAAAATACATAACGTCACGAAAATAAATGACTCACAAAATACATAACGTCACAAAAACAAATGACGTCACAAAATACATAACGTCACAAAAATAAATGACGTCACAAAAATTAATTACGTCACAAAATACATAACCTCACAAAATATATAACGTCACAAAAATAAATGACGTCACAAAAATTAATTACGTCACAAAATACATAACGTCACAAAAATAAATAACGTCAAAAAATACATAACGGCACAAAATACATAACGTCACAAAAATAAATGACGTCACAAAATGAATAAAGTCACAAAAATAAATGACGTCACAAAATACATAACGTCACAAAAATAAATGACGTCACAAAATACATAACGTCACAAAATTAATGACGTCACAAAAATACATAACGTCACAAAATACATAACGTCACAAAAATAAATGACGTCAAAAAATACATAACCTCACAAAAATTAATTACGTCACAAAATACATAACGTCACAAAAATAAATAACGTCACAAAATACATAACGTCACAAAAATAAATGACATCACAAACTAAATAAAGTCACAAAAATAAATGACGTCACAAAATACATAACGTCACAAAAATAAATGACGTCACAAAATACATAACGTCACAAAAATAAATGACGTCACAAAATACATAACGTCACAAAATACATAACGTCACAAAAATAAATGACGTTACAAAATAAATGACGTTACAAAATACATAACGTTACCAAAATAAATGACGTCACAAAATACATAACGTCACAAAAACAAATGACGTCACAAAATACATAACGTCACAAAAATAAATGACGTCACAAAATACATAACGTCACGAAAATAAATGACTCACAAAATACATAACGTCACAAAAACAAATGACGTCACAAAATACATAACGTCAAAAAAATAAATGGCGTCACAAAATACATAACGTCACAAAAATAAATGACGTCACAAAATACATAACGTCACAAAAATAAATGACGTCACAAAATACATAACGTCACAAAATACATAACGTCACAAAAATAAATGACGTTACAAAATACATAACGTTACCAAAATAAATGACGTCACAAAATACATAACGTCACAAAAATAAATGACGTCACAAAATACATAACGTCACAAAAAAATGACGTCACAAAATACATAACGTCACAAAAAAAATGACGTCACTAAATACATAACGTCACGAAAATAAATGACTCACAAAATACATAACGTCACAAAAACAAATGACGTCACAAAATACATAACGTCACAAAAATAAATGACGTCACAAAAATTAATTACGTCACAAAATACATAACCTCACAAAATATATAACGTCACAAAAATAAATGACGTCACAAAAATTAATTACGTCACAAAATACATAACGTCAAAAAAATAAATAACGTCACAAAATACATAACGTCACAAAATACATAACGTCACAAAAATAAATGACGTCACAAAATAAATAAAGTCACAAAAATAAATGACGTCACAAAATACATAACGTCACAAAAATAAATGACGTCACAAAATACATAACGTCACAAAAATAAATGACGTCACAAAATACATAATGTCACAAAATACATAACGTCACAAAAATAAATGACGTCACAAAAATTAATTACGTCACAAAATACATAACGTCACAAAAATAAATGAGGTCAGAAAATACATAACGTCAAAAAAAATGACGTTACAAAATACATAACGTTACCAAAATAAATGACGTCACAAAATACATAACGTCACAAAAATAAATGACGTCACAAAATACATAACGTCACAAAAAAATGACGTCACAAAATACATAACGTCACAAAAATAAATGACGTCACAAAATACATAACGTCACGAAAATAAATGACTCACAAAATACATAACGTCACAAAAACAAATGACGTCACAAAATACATAACGTCACAAAAATAAATGACGTCACAAAAATTAATTACGTCACAAAATACATAACCTCACAAAATATATAACGTCACAAAAATAAATGACGTCACAAAAATTAATTACGTCACAAAATACATAACGTCACAAAAATAAATAACGTCACAAAATACATAACGTCACAAAATACATAACGTCACAAAAATAAATGACGTCACAAAATAAATAAAGTCACGAAAATAAATGACGTCACAAAATACATAACGTCACGAAAATAAATGACTCACAAAATACATAACGTCACAAAAACAAATGACGTCACAAAATACATAACGTCACAAAATAAATGACGTTACAAAATAAATGACGTTACAAAATATATAACGTTACCAAAATAAATGACGTCACAAAATACATAACGTCACAAAAATAAATGACGTCACAAAATACATAACGTCACAAAAATAAATGACGTCACAAAATACATAACGTCACAAAATACGTAACGTCACAAAAATAAATGACGTCACAAAATAAATAAAGTCACAAAAATAAATGACATCACAAAATACATAACGTCACAAAAATAAATGACGTCACAAAATACATAACGTCACAAAATTAATGACGTCACAAAAATTAATTACGTCTCAAAATACATAACGTCACAAAAATTAATTACGTCAAAAAATACATAACCTCACAAAAATTAATTACGTCACAAAATACATAACGTCACAAAAATAAATAACGTCACAAAATACATAACGTCACAAAATACATAACGTCACAAAAATAAATGACATCACAAACTAAATAAAGTCACAAAAATAAATGACGTCACAAAATACATAACGTCACAAAAATAAATGACGTCACAAAATACATAACGTCACAAAAATAAATGACGTCACAAAATACATAACGTCACAAAAACAAATGACGTCACAAAATACATAACGTCACAAAAATAAATGACGTCACAAAATACATAACGTCACGAAAATAAATGACTCACAAAATACATAACGTCACAAAAACAAATGACGTCACAAAATACATAACGTCAAAAAAATAAATGGCGTCACAAAATACATAACGTCACAAAAATAAATGACGTCACAAAATACATAACGTCACAAAAATAAATGACGTCACAAAATACATAACGTCACAAAATACATAACGTCACAAAAATAAATGACGTTACAAAATAAATGACGTCACAAAATACATAACGTCACAAAAATAAATGACGTCACAAACATAATGACGTCACTAAATACATATTGTTACAAAAATAAATGACGTCACAAAATACATAACTTCACAAAAATAAATAACGTCACAAAATACATAACGTCACAAAATACATAACGTCACAAAAATAAATGACGTCACAAAATAAATAAAGTCACGAAAATAAATGACGTCACAAAATACATAACGTCACGAAAATAAATGACTCACAAAAAAAATAACGTCACAAAAACAAATGACGTCACAAAATACATAACGTCACAAAATACATAACGTCACAAATAAATGACGTCACAAAATACATAACGTCACAAAAATAAATGACGTCACAAAATACATAACGTCACAAAAATAAATGACGACACAAAATACATAACGTCAAAAAAATAAATGACGTCACACAATACATAACGTCATAAAATACATAACGTCACAAAAAAATGACGTCACAAAATACATAACGTCACAAAAATAAATGACGTCACAAAATACATAACGTCACAAAAATAAATGACGTCACAAAAATAAATTACGTCACAAAAATAAATGACGTCGGAAATATAAATAACGTCACAAAATACATAACGTCACAAAAATAAATGACGTCAAAAAATACATAACCTAACAAAAATAAATGATGTCACAAAATACATAACGTCACAAAAATAAATGACGTCACAAAATACATAACGTCACAAAAATAAATGACGTCACAAAATACATAACGTCACAAAAATAAATGACTTCACAAAATACATAACGTCACAAAAATAAATGACGTCGGAAAAATAAATAACGTCACAAAATACATAACGTCACAAAATACATAACGGCAAAAAATAAATGACGTCACAAAATACATAACGTCACAAAAATAAATGACGTCACAAAATAAATAACGTCAAAAAAATAAATGACGTCACAAAATACATAACGTCACAAATATAAATGACGTCACAAAATACATAACGTCACAAAAATAAATGACGTCACAAAATACATAACGTCACAAAATACATAACGTCACAAAAATAAATGACGTTACAAAATAAATGACGTTACAAAATACATAACGTTACCAAAATAAATGACGTCACAAAATACATAACGTCACAAAATTAATGACGTCACAAAATACATAACGTCACAAAAATTAATTACTTCAAAAAATACATAACCTCACAAAAATAAATGACGTCACAAAATACATAACGTCACAAAAATAAATGACGTCACAAAATACATAACGTCACAAAAATAAATGACGTCACAAAATACATAACGTCACGAAAATAAATGACTCACAAAATACATAACGTCACAAAAACAAATGACGTCACAAAATACATAATGTCACAAAAATAAATGACGTCACAAAATACATAACGTCACAATATACATAACGTCACAAAAATAAATGACGTTACAAAATAAATGACGTTACAAAATACATAACGTTACCAAAATAAATGACGTCACAAAATACATAACGTCACAAAAATAAATGACGTCACAAAATACATAACGTCACAAAAATAAATGACGTTACAAAATAAATGACGTTACAAAATACATAACGTTACCAAAATAAATGACGTCACAAAATACATAACGTCACAAAAATAAATGACGTCACAAAATACATAACGTCACAAAAAAATGACGTCACAAAATACATAACGTCACAAAAATAAATGACGTCACAAAATACATAACGTCACGAAAATAAATGACTCACAAAATACATAACGTCACAAAAACAAATGACGTCACAAAATACATAACGTCAAAAAAAATAAATGACGTCACAAAATACATAACGTCACAAAAATAAATGACGTCACAAAATACATAACGTCACAAAAATAAATGACATCACAAAATACATAACGTCACAAAATACATAACGTCACAAAAATAAATGACGTTACAAAATAAATGACGTTACAAAATACATAACGTTACCAAAATAAATGACGTCACAAAATACATAACGTCACAAAAATAAATGACGTCACAAAATACATAACGTCACAAAAAATGACGTCACAAAATACATAACGTCACAAAAATAAATGACGTCAGAAAATACATAACGTCACGAAAATAAATGACTCACAAAATACATAACGTCACAAAAACAAATGACGTCACAAAATACATAACGTCACAAAAATAAATGACGTCACAAAATACATAACGTCACAAAAATAAATGACTCACAAAATACATAACGTCACAAAAAAATGACGTCACAAAATACATAACGTCACAAAAACAAATGACGTCACAAAATACATAACGTCACAAAAATAAATGACGTCACAAAATACATAACGTCACAAAAATAAATGACGTCACAAAAATTAATTACGTCACAAAATACATAACCTCACAAAATATATAACGTCACAAAAATAAATGACGTCACAAAAATTAATTACGTCACAAAATACATAACGTCACAAAAATAAATAACGTCACAAAATACATAACGTCACAAAATACATAACGTCACAAAAATAAATGACGTCACAAAATACATAACGTCACAAAAATAAATGACGTCACAAAATACATAACGTCACAAAATTAATGATGTCACAAAAATTAATTACGTCACAAAATACATAACGTCACAAAAATTAATTACGTCAAAAAATACATAACCTCACAAAAATAAATGACGTCACAAAATACATAACGTCACAAAAAAAATGACGTCACAAAATACATAACGTCACAAAAATAAATGACGTCACAAAATACATAACGTCACAAAAATAAATGACGTCACAAAATACATAACGTCACAAAAATAAATGACGACACAAAATACATAACGTCAAAAAAATAAATGACGTCACACAAAACATAACGTCATAAAATACATAACGTCACAAAAAAAATGACGTCACAAAATACATAACGTCAAAAAAATAAATGACGTCACAAAATACATAACGTCACAAAAATAAATGACGTCACAAACATAATGACGTCACTAAATACATATTGTTACAAAAATAAATGACGTCACAAAATACGTAACGTCACAAAAATAAATAACGTCACAAAATACATAACGTCACAAAATACATAACGTCACAAAAATAAATGACGTCACAAAATAAATAAAGTCACGAAAATAAATGACGTCACAAAATACATAACGTCACGAAAATAAATGACTCACAAAATACATAACGTCACAAAAACAAATGACGTCACAAAATACATAACGTCACAAAATACATAACGTCACAAAAAAAATGACGTCACAAAATACATAACGTCACAAAAATAAATGACGTCACAAAATACATAACGTCACAAAAATAAATGACGTCACAAAATACATAACGTCACAAAAATAAATGACGACACAAAATACATAACGTCAAAAAAATAAATGACGTCACACAATACATAACGTCATAAAATACATAACGTCACAAAAAAATGACGTCACAAAATACATAACGTCACAAAAATAAATGACGTCACAAAATACATAACGTCACAAAAATAAATGACGTCACAAAAATAAATTACGTCACAAAAATAAATGACGTCGGAAAAATAAATAACGTCACAAAATACATAACGTCACAAAAATAAATGACGTCAAAAAATACATAACCTCACAAAAATAAATGATGTCACAAAATACATAACGTCACAAAAATAAATGACGTCACAAAATACATAACGTCACAAAAATAAATGACGTCACAAAATACATAACGTCACAAAAATAAATGACTTCACAAAATACATAACGTCACAAAAATAAATGACGTCGGAAAAATAACTAACGTCACAAAATACATAACGTCACAAAATACATAACGGCAAAAAATAAATGACGTCACAAAATACATAACGTCACAAAAATAAATGACGTCACAAAATACATAACGTCAAAAAAATAAATGACGTCACAAAATACATAACGTCACAAATATAAATGACGTCACAAAATACATAACGTCACAAAAATAAATGACGTCACAAAATACATAACGTCACAAAATACATAACGTCACAAAAATAAATGACGTTACAAAATAAATGACGTTACAAAATACATAACGTTACCAAAATAAATGACGTCACAAAATACATAACGTCACAAAAATAAATGACGTCACAAAATACATAACGTCACAAAAAAATGACGTCACAAAATACATAAGGTCACAAAAATAAATGACGTCACAAAATACATAACGTCACGAAAATAAATGACTCACAAAATACATAACGTCACAAAAACAAATGACGTCACAAAATACATAACGTCACAAAAATAAATGACGTCACAAAAATTAATTACGTCACAAAATACATAACCTCACAAAATATATAACGTCACAAAAATAAATGACGTCACAAAAATTAATTACGTCACAAAATACATAACGTCACAAAAATAAATAACGTCACAAAATACATAACGTCACAAAATACATAACGTCACAAAAATAAATGACGTCACAAAATAAATAAAGTCACAAAAATAAATGACGTCACAAAATACATAACGTCACAAAAATAAATGACGTCACAAAATACATAACGTCACAAAATTAATGACGTCACAAAAATTAATTACGTCACAAAATACATAACGTCAAAAAAATTAATTACTTCAAAAAATACATAACCTCACAAAAATAAATGACGTCACAAAATACATAACGTCACAAAAATAAATGACGTCACAAAATACATAACGTCACAAAAATAAATGACGTCACAAAATACATAACGTCACGAAAATAAATGACTCACAAAATACATAACGTCACAAAAACAAATGACGTCACAAAATACATAATGTCACAAAAATAAATGACGTCACAAAATACATAACGTCACAAAATACATAACGTCACAAAAATAAATGACGTTACAAAATAAATGACGTTACAAAATACATAACGTTACCAAAATAAATGACGTCACAAAATACATAACGTCACAAAAATAAATGACGTCACAAAATACATAACGTCACAAAAAAATGACGTCACAAAATACATAACGTCACAAAAATAAATGACGTCACAAAATACATAACGTCACAAAAATAAATGACGTTACAAAATAAATGACGTTACAAAATACATAACGTTACCAAAATAAATGACGTCACAAAATACATAACGTCACAAAAATAAATGACGTCACAAAATACATAACGTCACAAAAAAATGACGTCACAAAATACATAACGTCACAAAAATAAATGACGTCAGAAAATACATAACGTCACGAAAATAAATGACTCACAAAATACATAACGTCACAAAAACAAATGACGTCACAAAATACATAACGTCACAAAAATAAATGACGTCACAAAAATTAATTACGTCACAAAATACATAACCTCACAAAATATATAACGTCACAAAAATAAATGACGTCACAAAATTAATTACGTCACAAAATACATAACGTCACAAAAATAAATAACGTCACAAAATACATAACGTCACAAAATACATAACGTCACAAAAATAAATGACGTCACAAAATAAATAAAGTCACAAAAATAAATGACGTCACAAAATACATAACGTCACAAAAATAAATGACGTCACAAAATACATAACGTCACGAAAATAAATGACTCACAAAATACATAACGTCACAAAAACAAATGACGTCACAAAATACATAACTTCACAAAAATAAATGACGTCACAAAAATTAATTACGTCACAAAATACATAACCTCACAAAATATATAACGTCACAAAAATAAATGACGTCAAAAAAATTAATTACGTCACAAAATACATAACGTCACAAAAATAAATAACGTCACAAAATACATAACGTCACAAAATACATAACGTCACAAAAATAAATGACGTCACAAAATAAATAAAGTCACAAAAATAAATGACGTCACAAAATACATAACGTCACGAAAATAAATGACTCGCAAAATACATAACGTCACAAAAACAAATGACGTCACAAAATACATAACGTCACAAAATACATAACGTCACAAAAATAAATGACGTTACAAAATAAATGACGTTACAAAATACATAACGTTACCAAAATAAATGACGTCACAAAATACATAACGTCACAAAAATAAATGACGTCACAAAATACATAACGTCACAAAAATAAATGACGTCACAAAATACATAATGTCACAAAATACATAACGTCACAAAAATAAATGACGTTACAAAATAAATGACGTTACAAAATACATAACGTTACCAAAGTAAATGACGTCACAAAATACATAACGTCACAAAAATAAATGACGTCACAAAATACATAACGTCACAAAAAAATGACGTCACAAAATACATAACGTCACAAAAATAAATGACGTCACAAAATACATAACGTCACAAAAATAAATGACGTCACAAAATACATAACGTCACAAAAATAAATGACGTCACAAAATATTTAACGACACAAAATTAAATGACGTCACAAAATACATATTTCATAGAATACATAACGTCACAAAAATAAATGACGTCACAAAATAAATAACGTCACATAAATAAATGACGTCTAAAAATACATTACGTCACAAAAATAAATGACGTCACAAAATACATAACGTCACAAAAATAAATGACGTCACAAAATACATAACGTCACAAAAATAAATGACGTCACAAAATACATAACGTCACAAAATACATTACGTCACAAAAATAAATGACGTCACAAAATACATAACGTCACAAAAATAAATGACGTCACAAAATACATAACGTCACAAAAATAAATGACGTCACAAAAATTAATTACGTCACAAAATACATAATGTCACAATAATAAATGACGTCACAAAATACATAACGTCACAAAAATAAATGACGTCAAAAAATACATAACCTCACAAAAATAAATGATGTCACAAAATACATAACGTCACAAAAATAAATGACGTCACAAAATACATAACGTCACAAAAATAAATGACGTCACAAAATACATAACGTCACAAAAATAAATGACTTCACAAAATACATAACGTCACAAAAATAAATGACGTCGGAAAAATAAATAATGTCACAAAATACATAACGTCACAAAATACATAACGGCAAAAAATAAATGACGTCACAAAATACATAACGTCACAAAAATAAATGACGTCACAAAATACATAACGTCACAAAAAAATGACGTCACAAAATACATAACGTCACAAAAATAAATGACGTCACAAAATACATAACGTCACGAAAATAAATGACTCACAAAATACATAACGTCACAAAAACAAATGACGTCACAAAATACATAACGTCACAAAATAAATGACGTCACAAAAATTAATTACGTCACAAAATACATAACCTCACAAAATATATAACGTCACAAAAATAAATGACGTCACAAAAATTAATTACGTCACAAAATACATAACGTCACAAAAATAAATAACGTCACAAAATACATAACGTCACAAAATACATAACGTCACAAAAATAAATGACGTCACAAAATAAATAAAGTCACAAAAATAAATGACGTCACAAAATACATAACGTCACAAAAATTAATGACGTCACAAAATACATAACGTCACAAAATTAATGACGTCACAAAAATTAATTACGTCACAAAATACATAACGTCACAAAAATTAATTACGTCAAAAAATACATAACCTCACAAAAATAAATGACGTCACAAAATACATAACGTCACAAAAATAAATGACGTCACAAAATACATAACGTCACAAAAATAAATGATGTCACAAAAATTAATTACGTCACAAAATACATAACGTCACAAAAATAAATGACGTCACAAAATACATAACGTCACAAAATGCATAACGTCAACAAAATAACTGATGTCACAAAATACATAACGTCACAATAATAAATGACGTCACAAAAATGTATTACGTCACAAAAATAAATAACGTCACAAAATACATAACGTCACAAAAATAAATGACGTCACAAAATACATAACGTCACAAAAATAAATGACGTCACAAAATTGCATAACGTCAAAAAAATAAATGACGTCACAAAATACATAACGTCACAAAAATAAATGACGTCACAAAATACATAACGTCACAAAAATAAATGACGTCACAATAATAAATGACGTCACAAAATACATAACGTCACAAAAATAAATGACGTCACAAAATACATAACGTTACAAAAATAAATGACGTCACAATATACATAACGTCACAAAAATAAATGACGTCACAAAATACATAACGTCACAAAAAAATGACGTCACAAAATACATAACGTCACAAAAATAAATGACGTCACAAAATACATAACGTCACAAAAATAAATGACGTCACAAAATATTTAACGACACAAAATTAAATGACGTCACAAAATACATATTTCATAATATACATAACGTCACAAAAATAAATGACGTCACAAAATAAATAACGTCACAAAAATAAATGACGTCTAAAAATGCATTACGTCACAAAAATAAATGACGTCACAAAATACATAACGTCACAAAAATAAATGACGTCACAAAATACATAACGTCACAAAAATAAATGACGTCACAAAATACATAACGTCACAAAATACATTACGTCACAAAAATAAATGACGTCACAAAATACATAACGTCACAAAAATAAATGACGTCACAAAATACATAACGTCACAAAAATAAATGACGTCACAAAAATTAATTACGTCACAAAAATAAATGACGTCGGAAAAATAAATAACGTCACAAAATACATAACGTCACAAAAATAAATGACGTCAAAAAATACATAACCTCACAAAAATAAATGATGTCACAAAATACATAACGTCACAAAAATAAATGACGTCACAAAATACATAACGTCACAAAAATAAATGACGTCACAAAATACATAACGTCACAAAAATAAATGACTTCACAAAATACATAACGTCACAAAAATAAATGACGTCGGAAAAATAAATAACGTCACAAAATACATAACGTCACAAAATACATAACGGCAAAAAATAAATGACGTCACAAAATACATAACGTCACAAAAATAAATGACGTCACAAAATACATAACGTCAAAAAAATAAATGACGTCACAAAATACATAACGTCACAAAAATAAATGACGTCACAAAATACATAACGTCACAAAATACATAACGTCACAAAAATAAATGACGTTACAAAATAAATGACGTTACAAAATACATAACGTTACCAAAATAAATGACGTCACAAAATACATAACGTCACAAAAATAAATGACGTCACAAAATACATAACGTCACAAAAAAATGACGTCACAAAATACATAACGTCACAAAAATAAATGACGTCACAAAATACATAACGTCACGAAAATAAATGACTCACAAAATACATAACGTCACAAAAACAAATGACGTCACAAAATACATAACGTCACAAAAATAAATGACGTCACAAAAATTAATTACGTCACAAAATACATAATGTCACAATAATAAATGACGTCACAAAATACATAACGTCACAAAAATAAATGACGTCAAAAAATACATAACCTCACAAAAATAAATGATGTTACAAAATACATAACGTCACAAAAATAAATGACGTCACAAAATACATAACGTCACAAAAATAAATGACGTCACAAAATACATAACGTCACAAAAATAAATGACTTCACAAAATACATAACGTCACAAAAATAAATGACGTCGGAAAAATAAATAATGTCACAAAATACATAACGTCACAAAATACATAACGGCAAAAAATAAATGACGTCACAAAATACATAACGTCACAAAAATAAATGACGTCACAAAATACATAACGTCACAAAAAAATGACGTCACAAAATACATAACGTCACAAAAATAAATGACGTCACAAAATACATAACGTCACGAAAATAAATGTCTCACAAAATACATAACGTCACAAAAACAAATGACGTCACAAAATACATAACGTCACAAAATAAATGACGTCACAAAAATTAATTACGTCACAAAATACATAACCTCACAAAATATATAACGTCACAAAAATAAATGACGTCACAAAAATTAATTACGTCACAAAATACATAACGTCACAAAAATAAATAACGTCACAAAATACATAACGTCACAAAATACATAACGTCACAAAATACATAACGTCACAAAAATAAATGACGTCACAAAATAAATAAAGTCACAAAAATAAATGACGTCACAAAATACATAACGTCACAAAAATAAATGACGTCACAAAATACATAACGTCACAAAATTAATGACGTCACAAAAATTAATTACGTCACAAAATACATAACGTCACAAAAATTAATTACGTCAAAAAATACATAAACTCACAAAAATAAATGACGTCACAAAATACATAACGTCACAAAAATAAATGACGTCACAAAATACATAACGTCACAAAAATAAATGACGTCACAAAAATTAATTACGTCACAAAATACATAACGTCACAAAAATAAATGACGTCACAAAATACATAACGTCACAAAATGCATAACGTCAACAAAATAACTGATGTCACAAAATACATAACGTCACAAAAATAAATGACGTCATAAAATACATAACGTCACAATAATAAATGACGTCACAAAAATGTATTACGTCACAAAAAAAAATAACGTCACAAAATACATAACGTCACAAAATACATAACGGCACAAAAATAAATGACGTCACAAAATACATAACGTCACAAAAATAAATGACGTCACAAAATTGCATAACGTCAAAAAAATAAATGACGTCACAAAATACATAACGTCACAAAAATAAATGACGTCACAAAATACATAACGTCACAAAAATAAATGACGTCACAATAATAAATGACGTCACAAAATACATAACGTCACAAAAAAAAATGACGTCACAAAATACATAACGTTACAAAAATACATGACGTCACAATATACATAACGTCACAAAAATAAATGACGTCACAAAATACATACCGTCACAAAAAAATGACGTCACAAAATACATAACGTCACAAAAATAAATGACGTCACAAAATACATAACGTCACAAAAATAAATGACGTCACAAAATATTTAACGACACAAAATTAAATGACGTCACAAAATACATATTTCATAAAATACATAACGTCACAAAAATAAATGACGTCACAAAATAAATAACGTCACAAAAATAAATGACGTCTAAAAATACATTACGTCACAAAAATAAATGACGTCACAAAATACATAACGTCACAAAAATAAATGACGTCACAAAATACATAACGTCACAAAAATAAATGACGTCACAAAATACATAACGTCACAAAAATAAATAACGTCACAAAATACATAACGTCACAAAATACATAACGTCACAAAAATAAATGACGTTACAAAATAAATGACGTTACAAAATACATAACGTTACCAAAATAAATGACGTCACAAAATACATAACGTCACAAAAATAAATGACGTCACAAAATACATAACGTCACAAAAATAAATGACGTCTAAAAATACATTACGTCACAAAAATAAATGACGTCACAAAATACATAACGTCACAAAAATAAATGACGTCACAAAATACATAACGTCACAAAAATAAATGACGTCACAAAATACATAACGTCACAAAATACATTACGTCACAAAAATAAATGACGTCACAAAATACATAACGTCACAAAAATAAATGACGTCACAAAATACATAACGTCACAAAAATAAATGACGTCACAAAAATTAATTACGTCACAAAAATAAATGACGTCGGAAAAATAAATAACGTCACAAAATACATAACGTCACAAAAATAAATGACGTCAAAAAATACATTACCTCACAAAAATAAATGATGTCACAAAATACATAACGTCACAAAAATAAATGACGTCACAAAATACATAACGTCACAAAAATAAATGACGTCACAAAATACATAACGTCACAAAAATAAATGACTTCACAAAATACATAACGTCACAAAAATAAATGACGTCGGAAAAATAAATAACGTCACAAAATACATAACGTCACAAAATACATAACGGCAAAAAATAAATGACGTCACAAAATACATAACGTCACAAAAATAAATGACGTCACAAAATACATAACGTCAAAAAAATAAATGACGTCACAAAATACATAACGTCACAAAAATAAATGACGTCACAAAATACATAACGTCACAAAAATAAATGACGTCACAAAATACATAACGTCACAAAATACATAACGTCACAAAAATAAATGACTTTACAAAATAAATGACGTTACAAAATACATAACGTTACCAAAATAAATGACGTCACAAAATACATAACGTCACAAAAATAAATGACGTCACAAAATACATAACGTCACAAAAAAATGACGTCACAAAATACATAACGTCACAAAAATAAATGACGTCACAAAATACATAACGTCACGAAAATAAATGACTCACAAAATACATAACGTCACAAAAACAAATGACGTCACAAAATACATAACGTCACAAAAATAAATGACGTCACAAAAATTAATTACGTCACAAAATACATAATGTCACAATAATAAATGACGTCACAAAATACATAACGTCACAAAAATAAATGACGTCAAAAAATACATAACCTCACAAAAATAAATGATGTTACAAAATACATAACGTCACAAAAATAAATGACGTCACAAAATACATAACGTCACAAAAATAAATGACGTCACAAAATACATAACGTCACAAAAATAAATGACTTCACAAAATACATAACGTCACAAAAATAAATGACGTCGGAAAAATAAATAATGTCACAAAATACATAACGTCACAAAATACATAACGGCAAAAAATAAATGACGTCACAAAATACATAACGTCACAAAAATAAATGACGTCACAAAATACATAACGTCACAAAAAAATGACGTCACAAAATACATAACGTCACAAAAATAAATGACGTCACAAAATACATAACGTCACGAAAATAAATGTCTCACAAAATACATAACGTCACAAAAACAAATGACGTCACAAAATACATAACGTCACAAAATAAATGACGTCACAAAAATTAATTACGTCACAAAATACATAACCTCACAAAATATATAACGTCACAAAAATAAATGACGTCACAAAAATTAATTACGTCACAAAATATATAACGTCACAAAAATAAATAACGTCACAAAATACATAACGTCACAAAATACATAACGTCACAAAAATAAATGACGTCACAAAATAAATAAAGTCACAAAAATAAATGACGTCACAAAATACATAACGTCACAAAAATAAATGTCGTCACAAAATACATAACGTCACAAAATTAATGACGTCACAAAAATTAATTACGTCACAAAATACATAACGTCACAAAAATTAATTACGTCAAAAAATACATAAACTCACAAAAATAAATGACGTCACAAAATACATAACGTCACAAAAATAAATGACGTCACAAAATACATAACGTCACAAAAATAAATGACGTCACAAAAATTAATTACGTCACAAAATACATAACGTCACAAAAATAAATGACGTCACAAAATACATAACGTCACAAAATGCATAACGTCAACAAAATAACTGATGTCACAAAATACATAACGTCACAAAAATAAATGACGTCATAAAATACATAACGTCACAATAATAAATGACGTCACAAAAATGTATTACGTCACAAAAAAAAATAACGTCACAAAATACATAACGTCACAAAATACATAACGGCACAAAAATAAATGACGTCACAAAATACATAACGTCACAAAAATAAATGACGTCACAAAATTGCATAACGTCAAAAAAATAAATGACGTCACAAAATACATAACGTCACAAAAATAAATGACGTCACAAAATACATAACGTCACAAAAATAAATGACGTCACAATAATAAATGACGTCACAAAATACATAACGTCACAAAAAAAAATGACGACACAAAATACATAACGTTACAAAAATACATGACGTCACAATAAACATAACGTCACAAAAATAAATGACGTCACAAAATACATACCGTCACAAAAAAATGACGTCACAAAATACATAACGTCACAAAAATAAATGACGTCACAAAATACATAACGTCACAAAAATAAATGACGTCACAAAATATTTAACGACACAAAATTAAATGACGTCACAAAATACATATTTCATAAAATACATAACGTCACAAAAATAAATGACGTCACAAAATAAATAACGTCACAAAAATAAATGACGTCTAAAAATACATTACGTCACAAAAATAAATGACGTCACAAAATACATAACGTCACAAAAATAAATGACGTCACAAAATACATAACGTCACAAAAATAAATGACGTCACAAAATACATAACGTCACAAAAATAAATAACGTCACAAAATACATAACGTCACAAAATACATAACGTCACAAAAATAAATGACGTTACAAAATAAATGACGTTACAAAATACATAACGTTACCAAAATAAATGACGTCACAAAATACATAACGTCACAAAAATAAATGACGTCACAAAATACATAACGTCACAAAAAAATGACGTCACAAAATACATCACGTCACAAAAATAAATGACGTCACAAAATACATAACGTCACGAAAATAAATGACTCACAAAATACATAACGTCACAAAAACAAATGACGTCACAAAATACATAACGTCACAAAAATAAATGACGTCACAAAAATTAATTACGTCACAAAATACATAACCTCACAAAATATATAACGTCACAAAAATAAATGACGTCACAAAAATTAATTACGTCACAAAATACATAACGTCACAAAAATAAATAACGTCACAAAATACATAACGTCACAAAATACATAACGTCAAAAAAAAATAAATGACGTCACAAAATAAATAAAGTCACAAAAATAAATGACGTCACAAATACATAACGTCACAAAAATAAATGACGTCACAAAATACATAACGTCACAAATCAATGACGTCACAAAAATTAATTACGTCACAAAATACATAACGTCACAAAAATTATTACGTCAAAAAAAACATAACCTCACAAAAATAAATGACGTCACAAAATACATAACGTCACAAAAATAAATGACGTCACAAAATACATAACGTCACAAAAATAAATGACGTCACAAAATACATAACGTCACGAAAATAAATGACTCACAAAATACATAACGTCACAAAAACAAATGACGTCACAAAATACATAATGTCACAAAAATAAATGACGTCACAAAATACATAACGTCACAAAATACATAACGTCACAAAAATAAATGACGTTACAAAATAAATGACGTTACAAAATAAATGACGTTACAAAATACATAACGTTACCAAAATAAATGACGTCACAAAATACATAACGTCACAAAAATAAATGACGTCACAAAATACATAACGTCACAAAAAAATGACGTCACAAAATACATAACGTCACAAAAATAAATGACGTCACAAAATACATAACGTCACGAAAATAAATGACTCACAAAATACATAACGTCACAAAAACAAATGACGTCAGAAAATACATAACGTCACAAAAATAAATGACGTCACAAAATACATAACGTCACAAAAATAAATGACGTCACAAAATACATAACGTCACAAAATACATAACGTCACAAAAATAAATGACGTTACAAAATAAATGACGTTACAAAATACATAACGTTACCAAAATAAATGAC
Source organism: Flexamia atlantica (assembly GCA_035578135.1). Taxonomy (NCBI): domain Eukaryota; kingdom Metazoa; phylum Arthropoda; class Insecta; order Hemiptera; family Cicadellidae; genus Flexamia; species Flexamia atlantica. The sequence continues at coordinate 33,760 of JAQJVK010000056.1, read as the reverse complement.
GTCACAAAATACATAACGTCACAAAAATAAATGACGTCACAAAATACATAACGTCACAAAAAAATGACGTCACAAAATACATAACGTCACAAAAATAAATGACGTTACAAAATACATAACGTCACGAAAATAAATGACTCACAAAATACATAACGTCACAAAAACAAATGACGTCACAAAATACATAACGTCAAAAAAATAAATGACGTCACAAAATACATAACGTCACAAAAATTAATGACTTCACAAAATACATAACGTCACAAAAATAAATGATGTCACAAAATACATAACGTCACAAAATACATAACGTCACAAAAATAAATGACGTTACAAAATAAATGACGTTACAAAATACATAACGTTACCAAAATAAATGACGTCACAAAATACATAACGTCACAAAAATAAATGACGTCACAAAATACATAACGTCACAAAAAAATGACGTCACAAAATACATAACGTCACAATAATAAATGACGTCAGAAAATACATAACGTCACGAAAATAAATGACTCACAAAATACATAACGTCACAAAAACAAATGACGTCACAAAATACATAACGTCACAAAAATAAATGACGTCACAAAAATTAATTACGTCACAAAATACATAATGTCACAATAATAAATGACGTCACAAAATACATAACGTCACAAAAATAAATGACGTCAAAAAATACATAACCTCACAAAAATAAATGATGTTACAAAATACATAACGTCACAAAAATAAATGACGTCACAAAATACATAACGTCACAAAAATAAATGACGTCACAAAATACATAACGTCACAAAAATAAATGACTTCACAAAATACATAACGTCACAAAAATAAATGACGTCGGAAAAATAAATAATGTCACAAAATACATAACGTCACAAAATACATAACGGCAAAAAATAAATGACGTCACAAAATACATAACGTCACAAAAATAAATGACGTCACAAAATACATAACGTCACAAATAAATGACGTCACAAAATACATAACGTCACAAAAATAAATGACGTCACAAAATACATAACGTCACGAAAATAAATGTCTCACAAAATACATAACGTCACAAAAACAAATGACGTCACAAAATACATAACGTCACAAAATAAATGACGTCACAAAAATTAATTACGTCACAAAATACATAACCTCACAAAATATATAACGTCACAAAAATAAATGACGTCACAAAAATTAATTACGTCACAAAATACATAACGTCACAAAAATAAATAACGTCACAAAATACATAACGTCACAAAATACATAACGTCACAAAATACATAACGTCACAAAAATAAATGACGTCACAAAATAAATAAAGTCACAAAAATAAATGACGTCACAAAATACATAACGTCACAAAAATAAATGACGTCACAAAATACATAACGTCACAAAATTAATGACGTCACAAAAATTAATTACGTCACAAAATACATAACGTCACAAAAATTAATTACGTCAAAAAATACATAAACTCACAAAAATAAATGACGTCACAAAATACATAACGTCACAAAAATAAATGACGTCACAAAATACATAACGTCACAAAAATAAATGACGTCACAAAAATTAATTACGTCACAAAATACATAACGTCACAAAAATAAATGACGTCACAAAATACATAACGTCACAAAATGCATAACGTCAACAAAATAACTGATGTCACAAAATACATAACGTCACAAAAATAAATGACGTCATAAAATACATAACGTCACAATAATAAATGACGTCACAAAAATGTATTACGTCACAAAAAAAAATAACGTCACAAAATACATAACGTCACAAAATACATAACGGCACAAAAATAAATGACGTCACAAAATACATAACGTCACAAAAATAAATGACGTCACAAAATTGCATAACGTCAAAAAAATAAATGACGTCACAAAATACATAACGTCACAAAAATAAATGACGTCACAAAATACATAACGTCACAAAAATAAATGACGTCACAATAATAAATGACGTCACAAAATACATAACGTCACAAAAAAAAATGACGACACAAAATACATAACGTTACAAAAATACATGACGTCACAATAAACATAACGTCACAAAAATAAATGACGTCACAAAATACATACCGTCACAAAAAAATGACGTCACAAAATACATAACGTCACAAAAATAAATGACGTCACAAAATACATAACGTCACAAAAATAAATGACGTCACAAAATATTTAACGACACAAAATTAAATGACGTCACAAAATACATATTTCATAAAATACATAACGTCACAAAAATAAATGACGTCACAAAATAAATAACGTCACAAAAATAAATGACGTCTAAAAATACATTACGTCACAAAAATAAATGACGTCACAAAATACATAACGTCACAAAAATAAATGACGTCACAAAATACATAACGTCACAAAAATAAATGACGTCACAAAATACATAACGTCACAAAAATAAATAACGTCACAAAATACATAACGTCACAAAATACATAACGTCACAAAAATAAATGACGTTACAAAATAAATGACGTTACAAAATACATAACGTTACCAAAATAAATGACGTCACAAAATACATAACGTCACAAAAATAAATGACGTCACAAAATACATAACGTCACAAAAAAATGACGTCACAAAATACATCACGTCACAAAAATAAATGACGTCACAAAATACATAACGTCACGAAAATAAATGACTCACAAAATACATAACGTCACAAAAACAAATGACGTCACAAAATACATAACGTCACAAAAATAAATGACGTCACAAAAATTAATTACGTCACAAAATACATAACCTCACAAAATATATAACGTCACAAAAATAAATGACGTCACAAAAATTAATTACGTCACAAAATACATAACGTCACAAAAATAAATAACGTCACAAAATACATAACGTCACAAAATACATAACGTCAAAAAAAAATAAATGACGTCACAAAATAAATAAAGTCACAAAAATAAATGACGTCACAAATACATAACGTCACAAAAATAAATGACGTCACAAAATACATAACGTCACAAATCAATGACGTCACAAAAATTAATTACGTCACAAAATACATAACGTCACAAAAATTATTACGTCAAAAAAAACATAACCTCACAAAAATAAATGACGTCACAAAATACATAACGTCACAAAAATAAATGACGTCACAAAATACATAACGTCACAAAAATAAATGACGTCACAAAATACATAACGTCACGAAAATAAATGACTCACAAAATACATAACGTCACAAAAACAAATGACGTCACAAAATACATAATGTCACAAAAATAAATGACGTCACAAAATACATAACGTCACAAAATACATAACGTCACAAAAATAAATGACGTTACAAAATAAATGACGTTACAAAATAAATGACGTTACAAAATACATAACGTTACCAAAATAAATGACGTCACAAAATACATAACGTCACAAAAATAAATGACGTCACAAAATACATAACGTCACAAAAAAATGACGTCACAAAATACATAACGTCACAAAAATAAATGACGTCACAAAATACATAACGTCACAAAAATAAATGACGTCACAAAAATTAATTACGTCACAAAAATAAATGACGTCGGAAAAATAAATAACGTCACAAAATACATAACGTCACAAAAATAAATGACGTCAAAAAATACATTACCTCACAAAAATAAATGATGTCACAAAATACATAACGTCACAAAAATAAATGACGTCACAAAATACATAACGTCACAAAAATAAATGACGTCACAAAATACATAACGTCACAAAAATAAATGACTTCACAAAATACATAACGTCACAAAAATAAATGACGTCGGAAAAATAAATAACGTCACAAAATACATAACGTCACAAAATACATAACGGCAAAAAATAAATGACGTCACAAAATACATAACGTCACAAAAATAAATGACGTCACAAAATACATAACGTCAAAAAAATAAATGACGTCACAAAATACATAACGTCACAAAAATAAATGACGTCACAAAATACATAACGTCACAAAAATAAATGACGTCACAAAATACATAACGTCACAAAATACATAACGTCACAAAAATAAATGACTTTACAAAATAAATGACGTTACAAAATACATAACGTTACCAAAATAAATGACGTCACAAAATACATAACGTCACAAAAATAAATGACGTCACAAAATACATAACGTCACAAAAAAATGACGTCACAAAATACATAACGTCACAAAAATAAATGACGTCACAAAATACATAACGTCACGAAAATAAATGACTCACAAAATACATAACGTCACAAAAACAAATGACGTCACAAAATACATAACGTCACAAAAATAAATGACGTCACAAAAATTAATTACGTCACAAAATACATAATGTCACAATAATAAATGACGTCACAAAATACATAACGTCACAAAAATAAATGACGTCAAAAAATACATAACCTCACAAAAATAAATGATGTTACAAAATACATAACGTCACAAAAATAAATGACGTCACAAAATACATAACGTCACAAAAATAAATGACGTCACAAAATACATAACGTCACAAAAATAAATGACTTCACAAAATACATAACGTCACAAAAATAAATGACGTCGGAAAAATAAATAATGTCACAAAATACATAACGTCACAAAATACATAACGGCAAAAAATAAATGACGTCACAAAATACATAACGTCACAAAAATAAATGACGTCACAAAATACATAACGTCACAAAAAAATGACGTCACAAAATACATAACGTCACAAAAATAAATGACGTCACAAAATACATAACGTCACGAAAATAAATGTCTCACAAAATACATAACGTCACAAAAACAAATGACGTCACAAAATACATAACGTCACAAAATAAATGACGTCACAAAAATTAATTACGTCACAAAATACATAACCTCACAAAATATATAACGTCACAAAAATAAATGACGTCACAAAAATTAATTACGTCACAAAATATATAACGTCACAAAAATAAATAACGTCACAAAATACATAACGTCACAAAATACATAACGTCACAAAAATAAATGACGTCACAAAATAAATAAAGTCACAAAAATAAATGACGTCACAAAATACATAACGTCACAAAAATAAATGTCGTCACAAAATACATAACGTCACAAAATTAATGACGTCACAAAAATTAATTACGTCACAAAATACATAACGTCACAAAAATTAATTACGTCAAAAAATACATAAACTCACAAAAATAAATGACGTCACAAAATACATAACGTCACAAAAATAAATGACGTCACAAAATACATAACGTCACAAAAATAAATGACGTCACAAAAATTAATTACGTCACAAAATACATAACGTCACAAAAATAAATGACGTCACAAAATACATAACGTCACAAAATGCATAACGTCAACAAAATAACTGATGTCACAAAATACATAACGTCACAAAAATAAATGACGTCATAAAATACATAACGTCACAATAATAAATGACGTCACAAAAATGTATTACGTCACAAAAAAAAATAACGTCACAAAATACATAACGTCACAAAATACATAACGGCACAAAAATAAATGACGTCACAAAATACATAACGTCACAAAAATAAATGACGTCACAAAATTGCATAACGTCAAAAAAATAAATGACGTCACAAAATACATAACGTCACAAAAATAAATGACGTCACAAAATACATAACGTCACAAAAATAAATGACGTCACAATAATAAATGACGTCACAAAATACATAACGTCACAAAAAAAAATGACGACACAAAATACATAACGTTACAAAAATACATGACGTCACAATAAACATAACGTCACAAAAATAAATGACGTCACAAAATACATACCGTCACAAAAAAATGACGTCACAAAATACATAACGTCACAAAAATAAATGACGTCACAAAATACATAACGTCACAAAAATAAATGACGTCACAAAATATTTAACGACACAAAATTAAATGACGTCACAAAATACATATTTCATAAAATACATAACGTCACAAAAATAAATGACGTCACAAAATAAATAACGTCACAAAAATAAATGACGTCTAAAAATACATTACGTCACAAAAATAAATGACGTCACAAAATACATAACGTCACAAAAATAAATGACGTCACAAAATACATAACGTCACAAAAATAAATGACGTCACAAAATACATAACGTCACAAAAATAAATAACGTCACAAAATACATAACGTCACAAAATACATAACGTCACAAAAATAAATGACGTTACAAAATAAATGACGTTACAAAATACATAACGTTACCAAAATAAATGACGTCACAAAATACATAACGTCACAAAAATAAATGACGTCACAAAATACATAACGTCACAAAAAAATGACGTCACAAAATACATCACGTCACAAAAATAAATGACGTCACAAAATACATAACGTCACGAAAATAAATGACTCACAAAATACATAACGTCACAAAAACAAATGACGTCACAAAATACATAACGTCACAAAAATAAATGACGTCACAAAAATTAATTACGTCACAAAATACATAACCTCACAAAATATATAACGTCACAAAAATAAATGACGTCACAAAAATTAATTACGTCACAAAATACATAACGTCACAAAAATAAATAACGTCACAAAATACATAACGTCACAAAATACATAACGTCAAAAAAAAATAAATGACGTCACAAAATAAATAAAGTCACAAAAATAAATGACGTCACAAATACATAACGTCACAAAAATAAATGACGTCACAAAATACATAACGTCACAAATCAATGACGTCACAAAAATTAATTACGTCACAAAATACATAACGTCACAAAAATTATTACGTCAAAAAAAACATAACCTCACAAAAATAAATGACGTCACAAAATACATAACGTCACAAAAATAAATGACGTCACAAAATACATAACGTCACAAAAATAAATGACGTCACAAAATACATAACGTCACGAAAATAAATGACTCACAAAATACATAACGTCACAAAAACAAATGACGTCACAAAATACATAATGTCACAAAAATAAATGACGTCACAAAATACATAACGTCACAAAATACATAACGTCACAAAAATAAATGACGTTACAAAATAAATGACGTTACAAAATAAATGACGTTACAAAATACATAACGTTACCAAAATAAATGACGTCACAAAATACATAACGTCACAAAAATAAATGACGTCACAAAATACATAACGTCACAAAAAAATGACGTCACAAAATACATAACGTCACAAAAATAAATGACGTCACAAAATACATAACGTCACGAAAATAAATGACTCACAAAATACATAACGTCACAAAAACAAATGACGTCAGAAAATACATAACGTCACAAAAATAAATGACGTCACAAAATACATAACGTCACAAAAATAAATGACGTCACAAAATACATAACGTCACAAAATACATAACGTCACAAAAATAAATGACGTTACAAAATAAATGACGTTACAAAATACATAACGTTACCAAAATAAATGACGTCACAAAATACATAACGTCACAAAAATAAATGACGTCACAAAATACATAACGTCACAAAAAAATGACGTCACAAAATACATAACGTCACAAAAATAAATGACGTTACAAAATACATAACGTCACGAAAATAAATGACTCACAAAATACATAACGTCACAAAAACAAATGACGTCACAAAATACATAACGTCAAAAAAATAAATGACGTCACAAAATACATAACGTCACAAAAATTAATGACTTCACAAAATACATAACGTCACAAAAATAAATGATGTCACAAAATACATAACGTCACAAAATACATAACGTCACAAAAATAAATGACGTTACAAAATAAATGACGTTACAAAATACATAACGTTACCAAAATAAATGACGTCACAAAATACATAACGTCACAAAAATAAATGACGTCACAAAATACATAACGTCACAAAAAAATGACGTCACAAAATACATAACGTCACAATAATAAATGACGTCAGAAAATACATAACGTCACGAAAATAAATGACTCACAAAATACATAACGTCACAAAAACAAATGACGTCACAAAATACATAACGTCACAAAAATAAATGACGTCACAAAAATTAATTACGTCACAAAATACAAAATGTCACAATAATAAATGACGTCACAAAATACATAACGTCACAAAAATAAATGACGTCAAAAAATACATAACCTCACAAAAATAAATGATGTTACAAAATACATAACGTCACAAAAATAAATGACGTCACAAAATACATAACGTCACAAAAATAAATGACGTCACAAAATACATAACGTCACAAAAATAAATGACTTCACAAAATACATAACGTCACAAAAATAAATGACGTCGGAAAAATAAATAATGTCACAAAATACATAACGTCACAAAATACATAACGGCAAAAAATAAATGACGTCACAAAATACATAACGTCACAAAAATAAATGACGTCACAAAATACATAACGTCACAAATAAATGACGTCACAAAATACATAACGTCACAAAAATAAATGACGTCACAAAATACATAACGTCACGAAAATAAATGTCTCACAAAATACATAACGTCACAAAAACAAATGACGTCACAAAATACATAACGTCACAAAATAAATGACGTCACAAAAATTAATTACGTCACAAAATACATAACCTCACAAAATATATAACGTCACAAAAATAAATGACGTCACAAAAATTAATTACGTCACAAAATACATAACGTCACAAAAATAAATAACGTCACAAAATACATAACGTCACAAAATACATAACGTCACAAAATACATAACGTCACAAAAATAAATGACGTCACAAAATAAATAAAGTCACAAAAATAAATGACGTCACAAAATACATAACGTCACAAAAATAAATGACGTCACAAAATACATAACGTCACAAAATTAATGACGTCACAAAAATTAATTACGTCACAAAATACATAACGTCACAAAAATTAATTACGTCAAAAAATACATAAACTCACAAAAATAAATGACGTCACAAAATACATAACGTCACAAAAATAAATGACGTCACAAAATACATAACGTCACAAAAATAAATGACGTCACAAAAATTAATTACGTCACAAAATACATAACGTCACAAAAATAAATGACGTCACAAAATACATAACGTCACAAAATGCATAACGTCAACAAAATAACTGATGTCACAAAATACATAACGTCACAAAAATAAATGACGTCATAAAATACATAACGTCACAATAATAAATGACGTCACAAAAATGTATTACGTCACAAAAAAAAATAACGTCACAAAATACATAACGTCACAAAATACATAACGGCACAAAAATAAATGACGTCACAAAATACATAACGTCACAAAAATAAATGACGTCACAAAATTGCATAACGTCAAAAAAATAAATGACGTCACAAAATACATAACGTCACAAAAATAAATGACGTCACAAAATACATAACGTCACAAAAATAAATGACGTCACAATAATAAATGACGTCACAAAATACATAACGTCACAAAAAAAAATGACGACACAAAATACATAACGTTACAAAAATACATGACGTCACAATAAACATAACGTCACAAAAATAAATGACGTCACAAAATACATACCGTCACAAAAAAATGACGTCACAAAATACATAACGTCACAAAAATAAATGACGTCACAAAATACATAACGTCACAAAAATAAATGACGTCACAAAATATTTAACGACACAAAATTAAATGACGTCACAAAATACATATTTCATAAAATACATAACGTCACAAAAATAAATGACGTCACAAAATAAATAACGTCACAAAAATAAATGACGTCTAAAAATACATTACGTCACAAAAATAAATGACGTCACAAAATACATAACGTCACAAAAATAAATGACGTCACAAAATACATAACGTCACAAAAATAAATGACGTCACAAAATACATAACGTCACAAAAATAAATAACGTCACAAAATACATAACGTCACAAAATACATAACGTCACAAAAATAAATGACGTTACAAAATAAATGACGTTACAAAATACATAACGTTACCAAAATAAATGACGTCACAAAATACATAACGTCACAAAAATAAATGACGTCACAAAATACATAACGTCACAAAAAAATGACGTCACAAAATACATCACGTCACAAAAATAAATGACGTCACAAAATACATAACGTCACGAAAATAAATGACTCACAAAATACATAACGTCACAAAAACAAATGACGTCACAAAATACATAACGTCACAAAAATAAATGACGTCACAAAAATTAATTACGTCACAAAATACATAACCTCACAAAATATATAACGTCACAAAAATAAATGACGTCACAAAAATTAATTACGTCACAAAATACATAACGTCACAAAAATAAATAACGTCACAAAATACATAACGTCACAAAATACATAACGTCAAAAAAAAATAAATGACGTCACAAAATAAATAAAGTCACAAAAATAAATGACGTCACAAATACATAACGTCACAAAAATAAATGACGTCACAAAATACATAACGTCACAAATCAATGACGTCACAAAAATTAATTACGTCACAAAATACATAACGTCACAAAAATTATTACGTCAAAAAAAACATAACCTCACAAAAATAAATGACGTCACAAAATACATAACGTCACAAAAATAAATGACGTCACAAAATACATAACGTCACAAAAATAAATGACGTCACAAAATACATAACGTCACGAAAATAAATGACTCACAAAATACATAACGTCACAAAAACAAATGACGTCACAAAATACATAATGTCACAAAAATAAATGACGTCACAAAATACATAACGTCACAAAATACATAACGTCACAAAAATAAATGACGTTACAAAATAAATGACGTTACAAAATAAATGACGTTACAAAATACATAACGTTACCAAAATAAATGACGTCACAAAATACATAACGTCACAAAAATAAATGACGTCACAAAATACATAACGTCACAAAAAAATGACGTCACAAAATACATAACGTCACAAAAATAAATGACGTCACAAAATACATAACGTCACGAAAATAAATGACTCACAAAATACATAACGTCACAAAAACAAATGACGTCAGAAAATACATAACGTCACAAAAATAAATGACGTCACAAAATACATAACGTCACAAAAATAAATGACGTCACAAAATACATAACGTCACAAAATACATAACGTCACAAAAATAAATGACGTTACAAAATAAATGACGTTACAAAATACATAACGTTACCAAAATAAATGACGTCACAAAATACATAACGTCACAAAAATAAATGACGTCACAAAATACATAACGTCACAAAAAAATGACGTCACAAAATACATAACGTCACAAAAATAAATGACGTTACAAAATACATAACGTCACGAAAATAAATGACTCACAAAATACATAACGTCACAAAAACAAATGACGTCACAAAATACATAACGTCAAAAAAATAAATGACGTCACAAAATACATAACGTCACAAAAATTAATGACTTCACAAAATACATAACGTCACAAAAATAAATGATGTCACAAAATACATAACGTCACAAAATACATAACGTCACAAAAATAAATGACGTTACAAAATAAATGACGTTACAAAATACATAACGTTACCAAAATAAATGACGTCACAAAATACATAACGTCACAAAAATAAATGACGTCACAAAATACATAACGTCACAAAAAAATGACGTCACAAAATACATAACGTCACAATAATAAATGACGTCAGAAAATACATAACGTCACGAAAATAAATGACTCACAAAATACATAACGTCACAAAAACAAATGACGTCACAAAATACATAACGTCACAAAAATAAATGACGTCACAAAAATTAATTACGTCACAAAATACATAATGTCACAATAATAAATGACGTCACAAAATACATAACGTCACAAAAATAAATGACGTCAAAAAATACATAACCTCACAAAAATAAATGATGTTACAAAATACATAACGTCACAAAAATAAATGACGTCACAAAATACATAACGTCACAAAAATAAATGACGTCACAAAATACATAACGTCACAAAAATAAATGACTTCACAAAATACATAACGTCACAAAAATAAATGACGTCGGAAAAATAAATAATGTCACAAAATACATAACGTCACAAAATACATAACGGCAAAAAATAAATGACGTCACAAAATACATAACGTCACAAAAATAAATGACGTCACAAAATACATAACGTCACAAAAAAATGACGTCACAAAATACATAACGTCACAAAAATAAATGACGTCACAAAATACATAACGTCACGAAAATAAATGTCTCACAAAATACATAACGTCACAAAAACAAATGACGTCACAAAATACATAACGTCACAAAATAAATGACGTCACAAAAATTAATTACGTCACAAAATACATAACCTCACAAAATATATAACGTCACAAAAATAAATGACGTCACAAAAATTAATTACGTCACAAAATACATAACGTCACAAAAATAAATAACGTCACAAAATACATAACGTCACAAAATACATAACGTCACAAAATACATAACGTCACAAAAATAAATGACGTCACAAAATAAATAAAGTCACAAAAATAAATGACGTCACAAAATACATAACGTCACAAAAATAAATGACGTCACAAAATACATAACGTCACAAAATTAATGACGTCACAAAAATTAATTACGTCACAAAATACATAACGTCACAAAAATTAATTACGTCAAAAAATACATAAACTCACAAAAATAAATGACGTCACAAAATACATAACGTCACAAAAATAAATGACGTCACAAAATACATAACGTCACAAAAATAAATGACGTCACAAAAATTAATTACGTCACAAAATACATAACGTCACAAAAATAAATGACGTCACAAAATACATAACGTCACAAAATGCATAACGTCAACAAAATAACTGATGTCACAAAATACATAACGTCACAAAAATAAATGACGTCATAAAATACATAACGTCACAATAATAAATGACGTCACAAAAATGTATTACGTCACAAAAAAAAATAACGTCACAAAATACATAACGTCACAAAATACATAACGGCACAAAAATAAATGACGTCACAAAATACATAACGTCACAAAAATAAATGACGTCACAAAATTGCATAACGTCAAAAAAATAAATGACGTCACAAAATACATAACGTCACAAAAATAAATGACGTCACAAAATACATAACGTCACAAAAATAAATGACGTCACAATAATAAATGACGTCACAAAATACATAACGTCACAAAAAAAAATGACGTCACAAAATACATAACGTTACAAAAATACATGACGTCACAATATACATAACGTCACAAAAATAAATGACGTCACAAAATACATACCGTCACAAAAAAATGACGTCACAAAATACATAACGTCACAAAAATAAATGACGTCACAAAATACATAACGTCACAAAAATAAATGACGTCACAAAATATTTAACGACACAAAATTAAATGACGTCACAAAATACATATTTCATAAAATACATAACGTCACAAAAATAAATGACGTCACAAAATAAATAACGTCACAAAAATAAATGACGTCTAAAAATACATTACGTCACAAAAATAAATGACGTCACAAAATACATAACGTCACAAAAATAAATGACGTCACAAAATACATAACGTCACAAAAATAAATGACGTCACAAAATACATAACGTCACAAAAATAAATAACGTCACAAAATACATAACGTCACAAAATACATAACGTCACAAAAATAAATGACGTTACAAAATAAATGACGTTACAAAATACATAACGTTACCAAAATAAATGACGTCACAAAATACATAACGTCACAAAAATAAATGACGTCACAAAATACATAACGTCACAAAAATAAATGACGTCTAAAAATACATTACGTCACAAAAATAAATGACGTCACAAAATACATAACGTCACAAAAATAAATGACGTCACAAAATACATAACGTCACAAAAATAAATGACGTCACAAAATACATAACGTCACAAAATACATTACGTCACAAAAATAAATGACGTCACAAAATACATAACGTCACAAAAATAAATGACGTCACAAAATACATAACGTCACAAAAATAAATGACGTCACAAAAATTAATTACGTCACAAAAATAAATGACGTCGGAAAAATAAATAACGTCACAAAATACATAACGTCACAAAAATAAATGACGTCAAAAAATACATAACCTCACAAAAATAAATGATGTCACAAAATACATAACGTCACAAAAATAAATGACGTCACAAAATACATAACGTCACAAAAATAAATGACGTCACAAAATACATAACGTCACAAAAATAAATGACTTCACAAAATACATAACGTCACAAAAATAAATGACGTCGGAAAAATAAATAACGTCACAAAATACATAACGTCACAAAATACATAACGGCAAAAAATAAATGACGTCACAAAATACATAACGTCACAAAAATAAATGACGTCACAAAATACATAACGTCAAAAAAATAAATGACGTCACAAAATACATAACGTCACAAAAATAAATGACGTCACAAAATACATAACGTCACAAAAATAAATGACGTCACAAAATACATAACGTCACAAAATACATAACGTCACAAAAATAAATGACGTTACAAAATAAATGACGTTACAAAATACATAACGTTACCAAAATAAATGACGTCACAAAATACATAACGTCACAAAAATAAATGACGTCACAAAATAAATAACGTCACAAAAAAATGACGTCACAAAATACATAACGTCACAAAAATAAATGACGTCACAAAATACATAACGTCACGAAAATAAATGACTCACAAAATACATAACGTCACAAAAACAAATGACGTCACAAAATACATAACGTCACAAAAATAAATGACGTCACAAAAATTAATTACGTCACAAAATACATAATGTCACAATAATAAATGACGTCACAAAATACATAACGTCACAAAAATAAATGACGTCAAAAAATACATAACCTCACAAAAATAAATGATGTTACAAAATACATAACGTCACAAAAATAAATGACGTCACAAAATACATAACGTCACAAAAATAAATGACGTCACAAAATACATAACGTCACAAAAATAAATGACTTCACAAAATACATAACGTCACAAAAATAAATGACGTCGGAAAAATAAATAATGTCACAAAATACATAACGTCACAAAATACATAACGGCAAAAAATAAATGACGTCACAAAATACATAACGTCACAAAAATAAATGACGTCACAAAATACATAACGTAACAAAAAAATGACGTCACAAAATACATAACGTCACAAAAATAAATGACGTCACAAAATACATAACGTCACGAAAATAAATGTCTCACAAAATACATAACGTCACAAAAACAAATGACGTCACAAAATACATAACGTCACAAAATAAATGACGTCACAAAAATTAATTACGTCACAAAATACATAACCTCAAAAAATATATAACGTCACAAAAATAAATGACGTCACAAAAATTAATTACGTCACAAAATATATAACGTCACAAAAATAAATAACGTCACAAAATACATAACGTCACAAAATACATAACGTCACAAAAATAAATGACGTCACAAAATAAATAAAGTCACAAAAATAAATGACGTCACAAAATACATAACGTCACAAAAATAAATGACGTCACAAAATACATAACGTCACAAAATTAATGACGTCACAAAAATTAATTACGTCACAAAATACATAACGTCACAAAAATTAATTACGTCAAAAAATACATAAACTCACAAAAATAAATGACGTCACAAAATACATAACGTCACAAAAATAAATGACGTCACAAAATACATAACGTCACAAAAATAAATGACGTCACAAAAATTAATTACGTCACAAAATACATAACGTCACAAAAATAAATGACGTCACAAAATACATAACGTCACAAAATGCATAACGTCAACAAAATAACTGATGTCACAAAATACATAACGTCACAAAAATAAATGACGTCATAAAATACATAACGTCACAATAATAAATGACGTCACAAAAATGTATTACGTCACAAAAAAAAATAACGTCACAAAATACATAACGTCACAAAATACATAACGGCACAAAAATAAATGACGTCACAAAATACATAACGTCACAAAAATAAATGACGTCACAAAATTGCATAACGTCAAAAAAATAAATGACGTCACAAAATACATAACGTCACAAAAATAAATGACGTCACAAAATACATAACGTCACAAAAATAAATGACGTCACAATAATAAATGACGTCACAAAATACATAACGTCACAAAAAAAATGACGACACAAAATACATAACGTTACAAAAATACATGACGTCACAATATACATAACGTCACAAAAATAAATGACGTCACAAAATACATACCGTCACAAAAAAATGACGTCACAAAATACATAACGTCACAAAAATAAATGACGTCACAAAATACATAACGTCACAAAAATAAATGACGTCACAAAATATTTAACGACACAAAATTAAATGACGTCACAAAATACATATTTCATAAAATACATAACGTCACAAAAATAAATGACGTCACAAAATAAATAACGTCACAAAAATAAATGACGTCTAAAAATACATTACGTCACAAAAATAAATGACGTCACAAAATACATAACGTCACAAAAATAAATGACGTCACAAAATACATAACGTCACAAAAATAAATGACGTCACAAAATACATAACGTCACAAAAATAAATAACGTCACAAAATACATAACGTCACAAAATACATAACGTCACAAAAATAAATGACGTTACAAAATAAATGACGTTACAAAATACATAACGTTACCAAAATAAATGACGTCACAAAATACATAACGTCACAAAAATAAATGACGTCACAAAATACATAACGTCACAAAAAAATGACGTCACAAAATACATCACGTCACAAAAATAAATGACGTCACAAAATACATAACGTCACGAAAATAAATGACTCACAAAATACATAACGTCACAAAAACAAATGACGTCACAAAATACATAACGTCACAAAAATAAATGACGTCACAAAAATTAATTACGTCACAAAATACATAACCTCACAAAATATATAACGTCACAAAAATAAATGACGTCACAAAAATTAATTACGTCACAAAATACATAACGTCACAAAAATAAATAACGTCACAAAATACATAACGTCACAAAATACATAACGTCAAAAAAAATAAATGACGTCACAAAATAAATAAAGTCACAAAAATAAATGACGTCACAAATACATAACGTCACAAAAATAAATGACGTCACAAAATACATAACGTCACAAATCAATGACGTCACAAAAATTAATTACGTCACAAAATACATAACGTCACAAAAATTATTACGTCAAAAAAAACATAACCTCACAAAAATAAATGACGTCACAAAATACATAACGTCACAAAAATAAATGACGTCACAAAATACATAACGTCACAAAAATAAATGACGTCACAAAATACATAACGTCACGAAAATAAATGACTCACAAAATACATAACGTCACAAAAACAAATGACGTCACAAAATACATAATGTCACAAAAATAAATGACGTCACAAAATACATAACGTCACAAAATACATAACGTCACAAAAATAAATGACGTTACAAAATAAATGACGTTACAAAATAAATGACGTTACAAAATACATAACGTTACCAAAATAAATGACGTCACAAAATACATAACGTCACAAAAATAAATGACGTCACAAAATACATAACGTCACAAAAAAATGACGTCACAAAATACATAACGTCACAAAAATAAATGACGTCACAAAATACATAACGTCACGAAAATAAATGACTCACAAAATACATAACGTCACAAAAACAAATGACGTCAGAAAATACATAACGTCACAAAAATAAATGACGTCACAAAATACATAACGTCACAAAAATAAATGACGTCACAAAATACATAACGTCACAAAATACATAACGTCACAAAAATAAATGACGTTACAAAATAAATGACGTTACAAAATACATAACGTTACCAAAATAAATGACGTCACAAAATACATAACGTCACAAAAATAAATGACGTCACAAAATACATAACGTCACAAAAAAATGACGTCACAAAATACATAACGTCACAAAAATAAATGACGTTACAAAATACATAACGTCACGAAAATAAATGACTCACAAAATACATAACGTCACAAAAACAAATGACGTCACAAAATACATAACGTCAAAAAAATAAATGACGTCACAAAATACATAACGTCACAAAAATTAATGACTTCACAAAATACATAACGTCACAAAAATAAATGATGTCACAAAATACATAACGTCACAAAATACATAACGTCACAAAAATAAATGACGTTACAAAATAAATGACGTTACAAAATACATAACGTTACCAAAATAAATGACGTCACAAAATACATAACGTCACAAAAATAAATTACGTCACAAAATACATAACGTCACAAAAAAATGACGTCACAAAATACATAACGTCACAATAATAAATGACGTCAGAAAATACATAACGTCACGAAAATAAATGACTCACAAAATACATAACGTCACAAAAACAAATGACGTCACAAAATACATAATGTCACAAAAATTAATGACGTCACAAAAATTAATTACGTCACAAAATACATAACCTCACAAAATATATAACGTCACAAAAATAAATGACGTCACAAAAATTAATTACGTCACAAAATACATAACGTCACAAAAATAAATAACGTCACAAAATACATAACGGCACAAAATACATAACGTCACAAAAATAAATGACGTCACAAAATAAATAAAGTCACAAAAATAAATGACGTCACAAAATACATAACGTCACAAAAATAAATGACGTCACAAAATACATAACGTCACAAAATTAATGACGTCACAAAAATTAATTACGTCACAAAATACATAACGTCACAAAAATTAATGAGTCAAAAAATACATAACCTCACAAAAATAAATGACGTCACAAAATACATAACGTCACAAAAATAAATGACGTCACAAAATACATAACGTCACAAAAATGAATGACGTCACAAAATACATAACGTCACAAAATTAATGACGTCACAAAAATTAATTACGTCACAAAATACATAACGTCACAAAAATTAATTACGTCAAAAAATACATAACCTCACAAAAATTAATTACGTCACAAAATACATAACGTCACAAAAATAAATAACGTCACAAAATACATAACGTCACAAAATACATAATGTCACAAAAATAAATGACGTTACAAAATAAATGACGTTACAAAATACATAACGTTACCAAAATAAATGACGTCACAAAATACATAACGTCACAAAAACAAATGACGTCACAAAATACATAACGTCACAAAAATAAATGACGTCACAAAATACATAACGTCACGAAAATAAATGACTCACAAAATACATAACGTCACAAAAACAAATGACGTCACAAAATACATAACGTCAAAAAAATAAATGACGCCACAAAATACATAACGTCACAAAAATAAATGACGTCACAAAATACATAACGTCCCAAAAATAAATGACGTCACAAAATACATAACGTCACAAAATACATAACGTCACAAAAATAAATGACGTTACAAAATAAATGACGTTACAAAATACATAACGTTACCAAAATAAATGACGTCACAAAATACATAACGTCACAAAAATAGATGACGTCACAAAATACATAACGTCACAAAAAATGACGTCACAAAATACATAACGTCACAAAAATAAATGACGTCACAAAATACATAACGTCACGAAAATAAATGACTCACAAAATACATAACGTCACAAAAACAAATGACGTCACAAAATACATAACGTCACAAAAATAAATGACGTCACAAAAATTAATTACGTCACAAAATACATAACCTCACAAAATATATAACGTCACCAAAATAAATGACGTCACAAAAATTAATTACGTCACAAAATACATAACGTCAAAAAAATAAATAACGTCACAAAATACATAACGTCACAAAATACATAACGTCACAAAAATAAATGACGTCACAAAATAAATAAAGTCACAAAAATAAATGACGTCACAAAAATTAATTACGTCACAAAATACATAACGTCACAAAAATAAATAACGTCACAAAATACATAACGGCACAAAATACAAAACGTCACAAAAATAAATGACGTCACAAAATAAATAAAGTCACAAAAATAAATGACGTCACAAAATACATAACGTCACAAAAATAAATGACGTCACAAAATACATAACGTCACAAAATTAATGACGTCACAAAAATTAATTACGTCACAAAATACATAACGTCACAAAAATTAATTACGTCAAAAAATACATAACCTCACAAAAATAAATGACGTCACAAAATACATAACGTCACAAAAATAAATGACGTCACAAAATACATAACGTCACAAAAATGAATGACGTCACAAAATACATAACGTCACAAAATTAATGACGTCACAAAAATTAATTACGTCACAAAATACATAACGTCACAAAAATTAATTACGTCAAAAAATACATAACCTCACAAAAATTAATTACGTCACAAAATACATAACGTCACAAAAATAAATAACGTCACAAAATACATAACGTCACAAAATACATAATGTCACAAAAATAAATGACGTTACAAAATAAATGACGTTACAAAATACATAACGTTACCAAAATAAATGACGTCACAAAATACATAACGTCACAAAAACAAATGACGTCACAAAATACATAACGTCACAAAAATAAATGACGTCACAAAATACATAACGTCACGAAAATAAATGACTCACAAAATACATAACGTCACAAAAACAAATGACGTCACAAAATACATAACGTCAAAAAAATAAATGACGCCACAAAATACATAACGTCACAAAAATAAATGACGTCACAAAATACATAACGTCCCAAAAATAAATGACGTTACAAAATAAATGACGTTACAAAATACATAACGTTACCAAAATAAATGACGTCACAAAATACATAACGTCACAAAAATAAATGACGTCACAAAATACATAACGTCACAAAAAAATGACGTCACAAAATACATAACGTCACAAAAATAAATGACGTCACAAAATACATAACGTCACGAAAATAAATGACTCACAAAATACATAACGTCACAAAAACAAATGACGTCAGAAAATACATAACGTCACAAAAATAAATGACGTCACAAAATACATAACGTCACAAAAATAAATGACGTCACAAAATACATAACGTCACAAAATACATAACGTCACAAAAATAAATGACGTTACAAAATAAATGACGTTACAAAATACATAACGTTACCAAAATAAATGACGTCACAAAATACATAACGTCACAAAAATAAATGACGTCACAAAATACATAACGTCACAAAAAAATGACGTCACAAAATACATAACGTCACAAAAATAAATGACGTTACAAAATACATAACGTCACGAAAATAAATGACTCACAAAATACATAACGTCACAAAAACAAATGACGTCACAAAATACATAACGTCAAAAAAATAAATGACGTCACAAAATACATAACGTCACAAAAATTAATGACTTCACAAAATACATAACGTCACAAAAATAAATGATGTCACAAAATACATAACGTCACAAAATACATAACGTCACAAAAATAAATGACGTTACAAAATAAATGACGTTACAAAATACATAACGTTACCAAAATAAATAACGTCACAAAATACATAACGGCACAAAATACAAAACGTCACAAAAATAAATGACGTCACAAAATAAATAAAGTCACAAAAATAAATGACGTCACAAAATACATAACGTCACAAAAATAAATGACGTCACAAAATACATAACGTCACAAAATTAATGACGTCACAAAAATTAATTACGTCACAAAATACATAACGTCACAAAAATTAATTACGTCAAAAAATACATAACCTCACAAAAATAAATGACGTCACAAAATACATAACGTCACAAAAATAAATGACGTCACAAAATACATAACGTCACAAAAATGAATGACGTCACAAAATACATAACGTCACAAAATTAATGACGTCACAAAAATTAATTACGTCACAAAATACATAACGTCACAAAAATTAATTACGTCAAAAAATACATAACCTCACAAAAATTAATTACGTCACAAAATACATAACGTCACAAAAATAAATAACGTCACAAAATACATAACGTCACAAAATACATAATGTCACAAAAATAAATGACGTTACAAAATAAATGACGTTACAAAATACATAACGTTACCAAAATAAATGACGTCACAAAATACATAACGTCACAAAAACAAATGACGTCACAAAATACATAACGTCACAAAAATAAATGACGTCACAAAATACATAACGTCACGAAAATAAATGACTCACAAAATACATAACGTCACAAAAACAAATGACGTCACAAAATACATAACGTCAAAAAAATAAATGACGCCACAAAATACATAACGTCACAAAAATAAATGACGTCACAAAATACATAACGTCCCAAAAATAAATGACGTTACAAAATAAATGACGTTACAAAATACATAACGTTACCAAAATAAATGACGTCACAAAATACATAACGTCACAAAAATAAATGACGTCACAAAATACATAACGTCACAAAAAAATGACGTCACAAAATACATAACGTCACAAAAATAAATGACGTCACAAAATACATAACGTCACGAAAATAAATGACTCACAAAATACATAACGTCACAAAAACAAATGACGTCAGAAAATACATAACGTCACAAAAATAAATGACGTCACAAAATACATAACGTCACAAAAATAAATGACGTCACAAAATACATAACGTCACAAAATACATAACGTCACAAAAATAAATGACGTTACAAAATAAATGACGTTACAAAATACATAACGTTACCAAAATAAATGACGTCACAAAATACATAACGTCACAAAAATAAATGACGTCACAAAATACATAACGTCACAAAAAAATGACGTCACAAAATACATAACGTCACAAAAATAAATGACGTTACAAAATACATAACGTCACGAAAATAAATGACTCACAAAATACATAACGTCACAAAAACAAATGACGTCACAAAATACATAACGTCAAAAAAATAAATGACGTCACAAAATACATAACGTCACAAAAATTAATGACTTCACAAAATACATAACGTCACAAAAATAAATGATGTCACAAAATACATAACGTCACAAAATACATAACGTCACAAAAATAAATGACGTTACAAAATAAATGACGTTACAAAATACATAACGTTACCAAAATAAATGACGTCACAAAATACATAACGTCACAAAAATAAATGACGTCACAAAATACATAACGTCACAAAAAAATGACGTCACAAAATACATAACGTCACAATAATAAATGACGTCAGAAAATACATAACGTCACGAAAATAAATGACTCACAAAATACATAACGTCACAAAAACAAATGACGTCACAAAATACATAACGTCACAAAAATTAATGACGTCACAAAAATTAATTACGTCACAAAATACATAACCTCACAAAATATATAACGTCACAAAAATAAATGACGTCACAAAAATTAATTACGTCACAAAATACATAACGTCACAAAAATAAATAACGTCACAAAATACATAACGGCACAAAATACATAACGTCACAAAAATAAATGACGTCACAAAATAAATAAAGTCACAAAAATAAATGACGTCACAAAATACATAACGTCACAAAAATAAATGACGTCACAAAATACATAACGTCACAAAATTAATGACGTCACAAAAATTAATTACGTCACAAATTACATAACGTCACAAAAATTAATGAGTCAAAAAATACATAACCTCACAAAAATAAATGACGTCACAAAATACATAACGTCACAAAAATAAATGACGTCACAAAATACATAACGTCACAAAAATGAATGACGTCACAAAATACATAACGTCACAAAATTAATGACGTCACAAAAATTAATTACGTCACAAAATACATAACGTCACAAAAATTAATTACGTCAAAAAATACATAACCTCACAAAAATTAATTACGTCACAAAATACATAACGTCACAAAAATAAATAACGTCACAAAATACATAACGTCACAAAATACATAATGTCACAAAAATAAATGACGTTACAAAATAAATGACGTTACAAAATACATAACGTTACCAAAATAAATGACGTCACAAAATACATAACGTCACAAAAACAAATGACGTCACAAAATACATAACGTCACAAAAATAAATGACGTCACAAAATACATAACGTCACGAAAATAAATGACTCACAAAATACATAACGTCACAAAAACAAATGACGTCACAAAATACATAACGTCAAAAAAATAAATGACGCCACAAAATACATAACGTCACAAAAATAAATGACGTCACAAAATACATAACGTCCCAAAAATAAATGACGTTACAAAATAAATGACGTTACAAAATACATAACGTTACCAAAATAAATGACGTCACAAAATACATAACGTCACAAAAATAAATGACGTCACAAAATACATAACGTCACAAAAAAATGACGTCACAAAATACATAACGTCACAAAAATAAATGACGTCACAAAATACATAACGTCACGAAAATAAATGACTCACAAAATACATAACGTCACAAAAACAAATGACGTCAGAAAATACATAACGTCACAAAAATAAATGACGTCACAAAATACATAACGTCACAAAAATAAATGACGTCACAAAATACATAACGTCACAAAATACATAACGTCACAAAAATAAATGACGTTACAAAATAAATGACGTTACAAAATACATAACGTTACCAAAATAAATGACGTCACAAAATACATAACGTCACAAAAATAAATGACGTCACAAAATACATAACGTCACAAAAAAATGACGTCACAAAATACATAACGTCACAAAAATAAATGACGTTACAAAATACATAACGTCACGAAAATAAATGACTCACAAAATACATAACGTCACAAAAACAAATGACGTCACAAAATACATAACGTCAAAAAAATAAATGACGTCACAAAATACATAACGTCACAAAAATTAATGACTTCACAAAATACATAACGTCACAAAAATAAATGATGTCACAAAATACATAACGTCACAAAATACATAACGTCACAAAAATAAATGACGTTACAAAATAAATGACGTTACAAAATACATAACGTTACCAAAATAAATGACGTCACAAAATACATAACGTCACAAAAATAAATGACGTCACAAAATACATAACGTCACAAAAAAATGACGTCACAAAATACATAACGTCACAATAATAAATGACGTCAGAAAATACATAACGTCACGAAAATAAATGACTCACAAAATACATAACGTCACAAAAACAAATGACGTCACAAAATACATAACGTCACAAAAATTAATGACGTCACAAAAATTAATTACGTCACAAAATACATAACCTCACAAAATATATAACGTCACAAAAATAAATGACGTCACAAAAATTAATTACGTCACAAAATACATAACGTCACAAAAATAAATAACGTCACAAAATACATAACGGCACAAAATACATAACGTCACAAAAATAAATGACGTCACAAAATAAATAAAGTCACAAAAATAAATGACGTCACAAAATACATAACGTCACAAAAATAAATGACGTCACAAAATACATAACGTCACAAAATTAATGACGTCACAAAAATTAATTACGTCACAAATTACATAACGTCACAAAAATTAATGAGTCAAAAAATACATAACCTCACAAAAATAAATGACGTCACAAAATACATAACGTCACAAAAATAAATGACGTCACAAAATACATAACGTCACAAAAATGAATGACGTCACAAAATACATAACGTCACAAAATTAATGACGTCACAAAAATTAATTACGTCACAAAATACATAACGTCACAAAAATTAATTACGTCAAAAAATACATAACCTCACAAAAATTAATTACGTCACAAAATACATAACGTCACAAAAATAAATAACGTCACAAAATACATAACGTCACAAAATACATAATGTCACAAAAATAAATGACGTTACAAAATAAATGACGTTACAAAATACATAACGTTACCAAAATAAATGACGTCACAAAATACATAACGTCACAAAAACAATTGACGTCACAAAATACATAACGTCACAAAAATAAATGACGTCACAAAATACATAACGTCACGAAAATAAATGACTCACAAAATACATAACGTCACAAAAACAAATGACGTCACAAAATACATAACGTCAAAAAAATAAATGACGCCACAAAATACATAACGTCACAAAAATAAATGACGTCACAAAATACATAACGTCACGAAAATAAATGACTCACAAAATACATAACGTCACAAAAACAAATGACGTCACAAAATACATAACGTCACAAAAATAAATGACGTCACAAAAATTAATTACGTCACAAAATACATAACCTCACAAAATATATAACGTCACCAAAATAAATGACGTCACAAAAATTAATTACGTCACAAAATACATAACGTCAAAAAAATAAATAACGTCACAAAATACATAACGTCACAAAATACATAACGTCACAAAAATAAATGACGTCACAAAATAAATAAAGTCACAAAAATAAATGACGTCACAAAAATTAATTACGTCACAAAATACATAACGTCACAAAAATAAATAACGTCACAAAATACATAACGGCACAAAATACATAACGTCACAAAAATAAATGACGTCACAAAATAAATAAAGTCACAAAAATAAATGACGTCACAAAATACATAACGTCACAAAAATAAATGACGTCACAAAATACATAACGTCACAAAATTAATGACGTCACAAAAATTAATTACGTCACAAAATACATAACGTCACAAAAATTAATTACGTCAAAAAATACATAACCTCACAAAAATAAATGACGTCACAAAATACATAACGTCACAAAAATAAATGACGTCACAAAATACATAACGTCACAAAAATGAATGACGTCACAAAATACATAACGTCACAAAATTAATGACGTCACAAAAATTAATTACGTCACAAAATACATAACGTCACAAAAATTAATTACGTCAAAAAATACATAACCTCACAAAAATTAATTACGTCACAAAATACATAACGTCACAAAAATAAATAACGTCACAAAATACATAACGTCACAAAATACATAATGTCACAAAAATAAATGACGTTACAAAATAAATGACGTTACAAAATACATAACGTTACCAAAATAAATGACGTCACAAAATACATAACGTCACAAAAACAAATGACGTCACAAAATACATAACGTCACAAAAATAAATGACGTCACAAAATACATAACGTCACGAAAATAAATGACTCACAAAATACATAACGTCACAAAAACAAATGACGTCACAAAATACATAACGTCAAAAAAATAAATGACGCCACAAAATACATAACGTCACAAAAATAAATGACGTCACAAAATACATAACGTCCCAAAAATAAATGACGTCACAAAATACATAACGTCACAAAATACATAACGTCACAAAAATAAATGACGTTACAAAATAAATGACGTTACAAAATACATAACGTTACCAAAATAAATGACGTCACAAAATACATAACGTCACAAAAATAGATGACGTCACAAAATACATAACGTCACAAAAAATGACGTCACAAAATACATAACGTCACAAAAATAAATGACGTCACAAAATACATAACGTCACGAAAATAAATGACTCACAAAATACATAACGTCACAAAAACAAATGACGTCACAAAATACATAACGTCACAAAAATAAATGACGTCACAAAAATTAATTACGTCACAAAATACATAACCTCACAAAATATATAACGTCACAAAAATAAATGACGTCACAAAAATTAATTACGTCACAAAATACATAACGTCAAAAAAATAAATAACGTCACAAAATACATAACGTCACAAAATACATAACGTCACAAAAATAAATGACGTCACAAAATAAATAAAGTCACAAAAATAAATGACGTCACAAAATACATAACGTCACAAAAATAAATGTCGTCACAAAATACATAACGTCACAAAAATAAATGACGTCACAAAATACATAACGTCACAAAATACATAACGTCACAAAAATAAATGACGTCACAAAAATTAATTACGTCACAAAATACATAACGTCACAAAAATAAATGACGTCACAAAATACATAACGTCACAAAAAAATGACGTTACAAAATACATAACGTTACCAAAATAAATGACGTCACAAAATACATAACGTCACAAAAATAAATGACGTCACAAAATACATAACGTCACAAAAAAATGACGTCACAAAATACATAACGTCACAAAAATTAATGACGTCACAAAATACATAACGTCACGAAAATAAATGACTCACAAAATACATAATGTCACAAAAACAAATGACGTCACAAAATACATAACGTCACAAAAATAAATGACGTCACAAAAATTAATTACGTCACAAAATACATAACCTCACAAAATATATAAGGTCACAAAAATAAATGACGTCACAAAAATTAATTACGTCACAAAATACATAACGTCACAAAAATAAATAACGTCACAAAATACATAACGTCACAAAATACATAACGTCACAAAAATTAATGACGTCACAAAATAAATAAAGTCACAAAAATAAATGACGTCACAAAATACATAACGTCACGAAAATAAATGACTCACAAAATACATAACGTCACAAAAATAAATGACGTCTAAAAATACATTACGTCACAAAAATAAATGACGTCACAAAATACATAACGTCACAAAAATAAATGACGTCACAAAATACATAACGTCACAAAAATAAATGACGTCACAAAAATTAATTACGTCACAAAAATAAATGACGTCGGAAAAATAAATAACGTCACAAAATACATAACGTCACAAAAATAAATGTCGTCAAAAAATACATAACCTCACAAAAATAAATGATGTCACAAAATACATAACGTCACAAAAATAAATGACGTCACAAAATACATAACGTCACAAAAATAAATGACGTCACAAAATACATAACGTCACAAAAATAAATGACTTCACAAAATACATAACGTCACAAAAATAAATGACGTCGGAAAAATAAATAACGTCACAAAATACATAACGTCACAAAATACATAACGGCAAAAAATAAATGACGTCACAAAATACATAACGTCACAAAAATAAATGACGTCACAAAATACATAACGTCAAAAAAATAAATGACGTCACAAAATACATAACGTCACAAAAATAAATGACGTCACAAAATACATAACGTCACAAAAATAAATGACGTCACAAAATACATAACGTCACAAAATACATAACGTCACAAAAATAAATGACGTTACAAAATAAATGACGTTACAAAATACATAACGTCACAAAAATAAATGACGTCACAAAATACATAACGTCACAAAAAAATGACGTCACAAAATACATAACGTCACAAAAATAAATGACGTCACAAAATACATAACGTCACGAAAATAAATGACTCACAAAATACATAACGTCACAAAAACAAATGACGTCACAAAATACATAACGTCACAAAAATAAATGACGTCACAAAAATTAATTACGTCACAAAATACATAATGTCACAATAATAAATGACGTCACAAAATACATAACGTCACAAAAATAAATGACGTCAAAAAATACATAACCTCACAAAAATAAATGATGTTACAAAATACATAACGTCACAAAAATAAATGACGTCACAAAATACATAACGTCACAAAAATAAATGACGTCACAAAATACATAACGTCACAAAAATAAATGACTTCACAAAATACATAACGTCACAAAAATAAATGACGTCGGAAAAATAAATAATGTCACAAAATACATAACGTCACAAAATACATAACGTCACAAAATACATAACGGCAAAAAATAAATGACGTCACAAAATACATAACGTCACAAAAATAAATGACGTCACAAAATACATAACGTCACAAAAAAATGACGTCACAAAATACATAACGTCACAAAAATAAATGACGTCACAAAATACATAACGTCACGAAAATAAATGTCTCACAAAATACATAACGTCACAAAAACAAATGACGTCACAAAATACATAACGTCACAAAATAAATGACGTCACAAAAATTAATTACGTCACAAAATACATAACCTCACAAAATATATAACGTCACAAAAATAAATGACGTCACAAAAATTAATTACGTCACAAAATACATAACGTCACAAAAATAAATAACGTCACAAAATACATAACGTCACAAAATACATAACGTCACAAAAATAAATGACGTCACAAAATAAATAAAGTCACAAAAATAAATGACGTCACAAAATACATAACGTCACAAAAATAAATGACGTCACAAAATACATAACGTCACAAAATTAATGACGTCACAAAAATTAATTACGTCACAAAATACATAACGTCACAAAAATTAATTACGTCAAAAAATACATAAACTCACAAAAATAAATGACGTCACAAAATACATAACGTCACAAAAATAAATGACGTCACAAAATACATAACGTCACAAAAATAAATGACGTCACAAAAATTAATTACGTCACAAAATACATAACGTCACAAAAATAAATGACGTCACAAAATACATAACGTCACAAAATGCATAACGTCAACAAAATAACTGATGTCACAAAATACATAACGTCACAAAAATAAATGACGTCATAAAATACATAACGTCACAATAATAAATGACGTCACAAAAATGTATTACGTCACAAAAAAAAATAACGTCACAAAATACATAACGTCACAAAATACATAACGGCACAAAAATAAATGACGTCACAAAATACATAACGTCACAAAAATAAATGACGTCACAAAATTGCATAACGTCAAAAAAATAAATGACGTCACAAAATACATAACGTCACAAAAATAAATGACGTCACAAAATACATAACGTCACAAAAATAAATGACGTCACAATAATAAATGACGTCACAAAATACATAACGTCACAAAAAAAATGACGACACAAAATACATAACGTTACAAAAATACATGACGTCACAATATACATAACGTCACAAAAATAAATGACGTCACAAAATACATACCGTCACAAAAAAATGACGTCACAAAATACATAACGTCACAAAAATAAATGACGTCACAAAATACATAACGTCACAAAAATAAATGACGTCACAAAATATTTAACGACACAAAATTAAATGACGTCACAAAATACATATTTCATAAAATACATAACGTCACAAAAATAAATGACGTCACAAAATAAATAACGTCACAAAAATAAATGACGTCTAAAAATACATTACGTCACAAAAATAAATGACGTCACAAAATACATAACGTCACAAAAATAAATGACGTCACAAAATACATAACGTCACAAAAATAAATGACGTCACAAAATACATAACGTCACAAAAATAAATAACGTCACAAAATACATAACGTCACAAAATACATAACGTCACAAAAATAAATGACGTTACAAAATAAATGACGTTACAAAATACATACCGTTACCAAAATAAATGACGTCACAAAATACATAACGTCACAAAAATAGATGACGTCACAAAATACATAACGTCACAAAAAATGACGTCACAAAATACATAACGTCACAAAAATAAATGACGTCACAAAATACATAACGTCACGAAAATAAATGACTCACAAAATACATAACGTCACAAAAACAAATGACGTCACAAAATACATAACGTCACAAAAATAAATGACGTCACAAAAATTAATTACGTCACAAAATACATAACCTCACAAAATATATAACGTCACAAAAATAAATGACGTCACAAAAATTAATTACGTCACAAAATACATAACGTCAAAAAAATAAATAACGTCACAAAATACATAACGTCACAAAATACATAACGTCACAAAAATAAATGACGTCACAAAATAAATAAAGTCACAAAAATAAATGACGTCACAAAATACATAACGTCACAAAAATAAATGTCGTCACAAAATACATAACGTCACAAAAATAAATGACGTCACAAAATACATAACGTCACAAAATACATAACGTCACAAAAATAAATGACGTCACAAAAATTAATTACGTCACAAAATACATAACGTCACAAAAATAAATGACGTCACAAAATACATAACGTCACAAAAAAATGACGTTACAAAATACATAACGTTACCAAAATAAATGACGTCACAAAATACATAACGTCACAAAAATAAATGACGTCACAAAATACATAACGTCACAAAAAAATGACGTCACAAAATACATAACGTCACAAAAATTAATGACGTCACAAAATACATAACGTCACGAAAATAAATGACTCACAAAATACATAATGTCACAAAAACAAATGACGTCACAAAATACATAACGTCACAAAAATAAATGACGTCACAAAAATTAATTACGTCACAAAATACATAACCTCACAAAATATATAAGGTCACAAAAATAAATGACGTCACAAAAATTAATTACGTCACAAAATACATAACGTCACAAAAATAAATAACGTCACAAAATACATAACGTCACAAAATACATAACGTCACAAAAATTAATGACGTCACAAAATAAATAAAGTCACAAAAATAAATGACGTCACAAAATACATAACGTCACGAAAATAAATGACTCACAAAATACATAACGTCACAAAAATAAATGACGTCTAAAAATACATTACGTCACAAAAATAAATGACGTCACAAAATACATAACGTCACAAAAATAAATGACGTCACAAAATACATAACGTCACAAAAATAAATGACGTCACAAAAATTAATTACGTCACAAAAATAAATGACGTCGGAAAAATAAATAACGTCACAAAATACATAACGTCACAAAAATAAATGTCGTCAAAAAATACATAACCTCACAAAAATAAATGATGTCACAAAATACATAACGTCACAAAAATAAATGACGTCACAAAATACATAACGTCACAAAAATAAATGACGTCACAAAATACATAACGTCACAAAAATAAATGACTTCACAAAATACATAACGTCACAAAAATAAATGACGTCGGAAAAATAAATAACGTCACAAAATACATAACGTCACAAAATACATAACGGCAAAAAATAAATGACGTCACAAAATACATAACGTCACAAAAATAAATGACGTCACAAAATACATAACGTCAAAAAAATAAATGACGTCACAAAATACATAACGTCACAAAAATAAATGACGTCACAAAATACATAACGTCACAAAAATAAATGACGTCACAAAATACATAACGTCACAAAATACATAACGTCACAAAAATAAATGACGTTACAAAATAAATGACGTTACAAAATACATAACGTTACCAAAATAAATGACGTCACAAAATACATAACGTCACAAAAATAAATGACGTCACAAAATACATAACGTCACAAAAAAATGACGTCACAAAATACATAACGTCACAAAAATAAATGACGTCACAAAATACATAACGTCACGAAAATAAATGACTCACAA